>CM054062.1:18899196-20099196 GCA_028641055.1 Alopecurus myosuroides
ATGTGCCTTAGAAATAATCTTGAGTTGTTCTTGTCATTTTGAAGCATAAATTTGTGGTGTTCTGCTTTGAATGTTTTATTTGGTTGACTTGGCGCATGCTCATACCATGTTTATGACTACAAACCAGTAACTTATAGCCTCTATGATCATTTATTTTTTGAACTTGTAGTACCCCTTATGCTTTGACTAATGATGTTTTTTTCTCTATGCATGATTATGGCCATTATTGCTATCTTGATTTGTCGCTCCCGGTCTTTGCCAGCCTCCACATGCACTGAGTATGAGCTCTACTCATGCATCCAACTCCCAAAAACCAAAGTTTTCCAAATGTGTCCACCATACCTACCTACATGTGGTATTTAACTGCCACTCCAAAGTAAATTTCTCATGTGTTACCTTTAAAACTTTCAAAATTACTCCTGTTTTGTGCTCTTGTTTTAGCTCATGAGGATGTAAATACAGAATCTTTATCTCGCTTGTTGATTGGACTTTCACACCCTGGACTAGTGGCTTCATACGCTTATCCAATTGATAGAAGAGCTGACAGTGGGGTGCCCAGCCCCAAAGTAATACATCAAATTCTCTTCACTATTTTTGCCCGTGATTTATCAGTCAAAGCATAATTGTGTAAACAAAAGCGAAAGAGGGATGACCTTCTACCCAGATGCGTACTTCTATGGGAGCCGCTCTTTTGAAGTCTAGTTGGCTTTGACGTACTGTATTTTCTGTTTACCATTCGTTGGCATAAGCAAACACCTCTCTCAAAAATATTTTCAATACCTCTGTTTAACAAAATAAAAGCTCTAGCACATGAGTGATCCCTTCTTCCCTCTGCGAAGGGCCTTTCTTTTACTTTTATGTTGAGTCTTCATCTTCTAAATTTATGCACAGTTGAGAGATCTTGGTTGCCATTCTGAGTTTAATGTGTATTTGTCCCAGAAACATTATTAATTGATTCATGATGTGTTATTGTTTGTTCTCAAATTATCTGTTCTTGTCTTCCTCATGAACTTTGAAGATGTCCTGGCATTTATGTTTTGCCCCACTCTTAAGGACAAGCGAAATATCACATTTCCACGTTATCTCTATGCTTCAAACAAACATATAGCTTTCGAGTGCATTATTATTCATGATCTTTTATTTGTGTTACTTCTCATGATGCAAGGTGATTGCTCTGCTTTATTGTTAGAATTTTATTTATCATGCTTGTGTTTAAGTTCTATGATCTCAGCTAAGCCTATGCTTTTACAATTTAGATGATCAAGTTCATGTTGGTAGCATGTCACCTCATAAATTATGTGTTTTTATCATTTACCTACTCGAGGATGAGTAGGAACTAAGCTTGGGATTTTGATACGTCATAAACGTATCCTTAATTTCTGATGTCCCATGTTGTTTTCATGCCATATGCTACATGTTTTCCTTACATTTATGTCATTTTTATAGATTTCCCGGACTAACCTATTGACAAGATGCCACAGAGCCAGTTCCCTGTTTTCTGTTGTTTTTAGTTTGAGAAAAGTTGTTCTGGAAATATTCTCGAAATTGGAACATTCGAAGCCAGGAAGTCTTAGAATTCCCAAAGGTTCCACGGAGTCCCAAAGAGGCCCGGAGGGGGGACATAGGGGGGCCACACCATAGGGTGGCCCCCTGGCCACGCCTAGGGAGGTGTGGGCCCCTGGGGCATTCACCGCCATCGCCCTTTCGCATATTTATTCCCCTCGATACGTCAACCCTAAAAATATACCACTTCGTCCCGAGAAACATCTGAGGCCAACATCATCGTCAACCCGAGATCGGGAGGGTTCTGGAACTCTCCCCGGCACCGTGCCGGGAGGGAATTCATCACAGGAGGGGTCTACACCATAATGCATGCCTCCGGAGTGATGCGTTAGTAGTTCGGTCCATATCAGTAGCTAGATGGTTGTACTCTCCACCTTATGCCTCATTTTTAGATCTCGTGAGCTGCCTCACATGATCGAGATCATCTATTTGTAATACTACATGTTGTGTTTGATGGGATCCGATGATTATTGAATGCTATGTCTGTTGATTATCAATCTATCATGTTATCTTCATGTGTATATAATTTATGATATTGCATGCTCTCCGTTGTTAGTATATGTTGTGGCCAAGTAGATGCTAGTGACTCCAAGAGAGAGTATTTATGCTTGGTAGTGGGTTCATGCCTCCTTTGCATCTGTGCTCGAGTGACAGAAACGTGACAGATGGAGGATGTGTTGTTTCCCTTAGGGAGAAAACAACGAAGTTTACTTCGTTTACATTGTTTACATTACACACCTTGCTTACTGTGATTATCCATTGCTTGCAACTTAATACCCAATGTTTGTTCGGATGATATTCGAAGGGTGGATTATTAGCCATAGATGTAGTTGGATGAAAATCTATGTATTTTGTTGTAATGCCCTGATGGTGCAGATCTTGCACTCGTTGGGAGACCCCAAGAGGAAGGTATGACGAGCACAACAACAGTTTTCCCTCAGTAAGAAACCAAGGTTTAATCGACCAGTAGGAGGAAGGAGTAACTTCAGAAGGTTGAAGCAGCTGAGATGGCAGGGCGCACTACCGGTTCAGAAGCAACATGGAACCTACACAACACAATCAAATCACTTTTCCCCAGCGAATAAGTGAGGTTGTCAATCTCACCGGTTTTGCTGAACACAAAGAGGTTAAACGTATGGTGTGGAAAACAGTGGTAAAACAGTATGAAAGCAGTAGCAGTAGTATGAAAGCAGTGTGAAAGCAGTGTGTGTATTATCAGAATGAGAAAATGGACCGGGGTCCACAGTTCACTAGTGGTGTCTCTCCATGAAAGATAAATAACACGTGTGGTGAAAAAATTACAGTTGGGCAATTGACAGAAATGAAGGCTGCACCGTAGTGCATATATATGCAAGACATAAAGATTACTATGAGATTCATGCGTACATTACAACAAAATACATAGACCGTCATCCAACTGCATCTATGTCTAATAATCTACCCTCCAAATATCATCCGAACAAACATTGGGTATTAAGTTGCAAGAAAAAGATTATTAGAAGTAAGCAAAGTGTGTAATGTAAACTAGGTAAACACCATTGTTTTCTCCCTAATGGCAACAACAAATCCTCCATCCGTCACGTTTATGTCACTCGAGCACAGATGCAAAGGAGGCATGAGCCCACTATCGAGCATAAATACTCCCTCTTGGAGTTAGCATCTACTTGGCCTGAGAATCTACTAATAACGAAGAGCATGCAAGATCATAAATAACATATGCATGAAGATAACATGATAGATTGATAATCAGAAGACATAGCATTCAACATTCATCAGATCCCAGCAAACACAACATGTAGCATTACATAAATACGATCTCGATCATGTGAGGCAGCTCACGAGATCTAAACATGAGGTATAAAGTGGAGAGAACAACCATTTAGCTACTTCTATGGACCCGTAGTCCAGGGATGAACTACTCACGCATCACTTCGAGGAGGGCATGGTGGTGTATACCCCTCCGATGATGAATTCCCCTTCGGGCAGGGTGCCGGGGAGAGCTCCAGAACCCTCCCGATCTCGGGATGAGGATGACGGAGGCCTTGGGTGTTTCTCTAGACGAAGTGGTATCTTTTTAGGGTTAACATATCGGGGGTATAAATAGGCGAAAGGGCAAAGGCGGTGGAGGCCTGGGGGGCCCACACGACCCCATGTCGCAGACAGGGGGCGCGCCGCCCTATGGTGTGGGCCCCCTCTAGGCCTCTTTGGGACTCCGTGGAACCTTCGGGAATTCTAGGACCTCCGGACTTCAAATTTTCCAATTCCGAAAATATTTCCAGAACAACTTATCTGAAACTAAAAACAACAGAAAACAGGGAACTGGCTCTATGGCATCTTGTCAATAGGTTAGCCCGGAAAATCGATAAAAATGACATAAAGTGTATAGCAAACATGTAGGAAACAACATGGAACATCGGAAATTAAGGATACGTTTATGACGTATCAACATCCCCAAGCTTAGTTCTTACTCGTCCTAAAGTAGGTAAACGATAAAAACACATAATTTCTGAGGTGACATCCTACCAACATAAACTTGATCATAAATAATGTAAAAGCATAAGTAAGCTAAGATCATAGAACTTCAACACAAGCATGGTAAATAGAATTTTAACAATAAAGCATAGCAATCTCCTAGCATCATGAGAAGTAAAACAAATAAAATATCATGAATAACAATGCAACGAAAGATATACGTTTCTTTCAAGTATAGGGAAAACATGGCAAAGTGATATTTCGCTAGTCCTTAAAAGTGGGGAAAAACATAAATGCCAGGGCACCTTCGAAGTTCATGAGCAAGACTAGAAGAAATAATTACATAACAAGAAAGAACACATCATTAATCAATTAATAATGTTTCCGGGACAAATGCATAGAAAACTCAGAATGGCAACTATGCTCTCTCAACTGTGCATAAAGTTAGAAGATGGAGACTCAACATAAAAGTAAAAGAAAGGCCAGTCACAGAGGGAAGCAGGGATCAACTCATGTGCTAGAGCTTTTTATTTTATTAAACAGAGGTATAAAAGTTTGACACTCCTCCCATCCACCTTACACAAACCATGGCTAACCGAATCCTCAGGTGCCTGCCAACAATCACATACCGTGGAGGAGTGTCTAATTTTTAGAGAGGTGTATGCTTATGTCAACGAATGGTCAACAAAAAATACAGTACCTCACAAGCCAACTAGACTTCACAAGAGCGGCTCCCATAGAAGGACGCATTTGGGTAGAAGGTCATCCCTCTTTCTCTTTTATTTACACAATTATGCTTTGACTGATAAATCAAGGGCAAAAATAGTGAAGATAATTTGTTATTATTAATTTGGGGCTGGGCACCCCGCTGCCAGCTCTTCTATCATTGGATAAGCGGATGAAGCCACTAGTCCAGGGTGTGAAAGTCCAATCAACAAGTGAGATAAAGATTCTCTATTTACATCCTCATGAGCTAAAACAGGAGCAGAAAACAAGAGTAATTTTGAAAGTTTTAAAGATAACACATGAGCAATTTACTTTGGAATGGCGGTTAAATACCACATGTAGGTAGGTATGGTGGATACATTTGGCGAACTTTGGTTTTTGGGAGTTGGATGCACGAGTAGAGCTCATACTCAGTACAGGTGGAGGCTAGCAAAAGACTGGGAGCGACAAATCAAGAGACCATAAGAGCCATAATCATGCATAGCGACATAAACATCATTAATCAAAGCATAAGCGGTATCACAAGTTCAAAAACTAAATGATCGTAGAGGCTATTAGTGACTGGTTCATAGTCATAAACATGGTGTGATCATGCGCCAAGTCAACCAAATAAAACATTCGAAAGAGAATACCATAAATTTATGCTTCAACATGACAAGAACAACTCTTGAATCTTTCAATGACACATTTAACACTCTCAGCTATTTGAGGCTAATCATGCTACTCAATAACCACAAGCCTTTAAAACTAAAATAACATCTAGCATGGTATGAAAAAGTTCTAGCCACAGTCTATACAAGCTTCTACTTGCACCATTAAAAATTCTACTTCAAGCAGCAGTTTATTTTCCCAACAAGCACCATACAAGATTTGTTTAAAAAAAATACTCTACATGATACAACAAGCAAACATGAGAGTACTCACATAACACTACTAAAACTAACTACAAGATATGCCCTCGTTGGTAAACCCAAAGAGAAAGGTTGCGAAGAGTTTAGCAGCAAGTTTTCCCCTCAGAAAAGAAACCAAGCTTGAATCGACCAGTAGGAGGACAAGCAATCTCTGAAGGTTGATGCAGCTGAGGTGGCAGGGCGCACTACCGGTTCAGCAGCAACGTGGAACCTACACAACACAATCAAATCACTCTGTCCCAATGAAGCACCGAGGTTGTCAATCTCACAGGTTTTGCCGAACACAAAGAGGTTAAGCGTATGGTGTGGAAAACAGTAGGAACAGTATGAGAGCGGTATGAAAGCAGTAGGTGTTTTATTAGTATGAGGAAAAAGGACAGGGGTCCGCAGTTCACTAGTGGTGTTTCTCCTAGAAAGATAAATAACATGTGTGGTGAAAAAAATTAAAGCTGGGCAATTGACAGAAATGAAGGTTGCATCGTAGTGCATATGCAAGACATGAAGATTACTATGTGATTCATGCGGGCATTACAACAAGATTCATAGACCGTTATCCAACTGCATCTATGACTAAAAATCCACCCTCCGGTTTTTTTTTGAACATGTTACCGTAGGGCAAAAACCCTATGGTGTAAATTTTATATATATGATGGGTAGAAAGCCAGGGGATTTCTATGGAGAATTTTACAAAGGGGAGAAAATAAAGGTGGGAGTAAAATTAGGGAGGAAAGAAATGAAGCAGGAAGTAAATAAACATTAAGTAAATGTTTCTAAAACCCAAGAAATGAGGTCTTGGACCACCAATGGATACACCCTATGTTGGTGGATCAGCAGGTCACTTTGAAAAGTGACTTTCCATTTGTTTAAGGAGGGAGCTAAATCCTTGAAGATGAAATAATTTCTGTTCCTCCATATATTCCAACAGACACACACAAAGATTTCCATGAAGCAGAGCCCGGTGAAAACCTTTTTAGCTTGAAGAAAGCATTGTGAGAAGGGGAGGGAACAATCCCAATTAATATTGGTCATGAACCAACATTGGGTAGCAAAGGGGCAAGCAAAGAAGATATGATCACGGTCTTCCCTAGCTCCTTGGTCACATAGAATGTAGGAGTGGCCTCCATCAAAGGACCAGTGCTTCCGGAGCATCAAATATTTAGTGTTAAGTCGATCCATATGCAATAGCCATGCAAACACACGCAATTTCGGTAGGCATTTCGACTTCCAGATCGCAATAAGAGAGTCCTTCTTAGGGAGTTGAGAAAACATGAAAGAGTAGAATTTGGAGGCCATGAACCTCGAGGAGCCCCAAGTGAAACATCGGATATCAGAGGATTCCTCATTAAGACCGATACATGAGAGGATATCATAGACCTGATTGAGCTCCTCAAATGCTTGGACTGACAGGGGAGGGAAAATGCATTAGAGACCACAAGGTTGGATTTCATCATGGCCACCGAGGAGTTTTCATCTAACACAAACGAGAAAAGTCGAGGGAATCTATCACAGAGGAGTGAGTTATCCAACCAATAATCTTTCCAAAATAAAGATGATGCCCCATTGTTAATACTAGAGGAAGTGATGCTTCTATAAATATTGATCAGTTTGAATATATCCCGCTAATATCCCACAAGTATAGGGGATCGTGTGTAGCCTTTTCTAGAAGTAAGAGTGTCGAATCCAACGAGGAGCTAAAGGTAGGATAATTATTCTCTCAAGTTCTATCAACCACTGATAAAACTCTACGCACACTAAATGTTTACTTTACCTAGGAAATAATACTAGAGCAACAATACGGGTAAACAAGATTAGTTTTGCAGGATAATAAATACATGAAAGTAAAGTTAGTTGCTGCAACAATAAAGTACAGTAAATGATTATAAACTAACAGTACCATGAGTGCGGAAAGTGGTGGTAATTGTGATGGATTTATCCATGATCAAATAGTCAAATACATGGTTGGTATTCCTGTTTTATGTGGGAGAGGCAAAGCTAACAAACTCTCACTATCCAATGATTGCAAGTATTTATGATTGGAACTCTAGAAAACATCTGTAACTACTAGAAGATACATTAAGGTAAAAATACGCAACCATAGCATTAAGATCAAAAGGTCCTCTTTATCCCATATGCTACAATCACTAGATTGGGGCTCATGTTTCTGTCACTCAAGCAGCCCTCCCTCTAGCTTTCTACACATACTACAAACCCTATGATGTGATCCATGCGCGCATAAATATATGATGGCACCATAGGACTGTAACATATTCAATATATAGCTCAAACCATCCATAGAGATTCAACAATCAATTATATGACAAAAGAGATCTACACAAACATGACATAGATGCAATAGATCATCTGCAAATAATTTATAACGTAAAACACAATGTTTACATAGAGCGGTACAGAGGTGTGTGGGAGAATGAACCACTATAGAGAAGGAGGAATTGGCGATGGAGACGGCGGAGAGGACAGCGCAGGGCGGCGCCGGCGGTGGCGCAGGGACTTCTTCCCTGTGCCGCCGGCATCATGGGGGGAGCGCCGCCCCTTAGCCCTCTTCCTTCATGGTCTTGAGAGCCCTCCCCCATGGAGATGAGATCCATGGTGAGGTTAAAACATGGCTTTGGTGGCTGGAAATTCGTGGTATGGGGTGTCTCCCACGACCTAGATTTCCTCCCTTTATATAGTCTCACGGATTTCCGTCATCCCATCTAGGGCTGCGGCAAATCAGGCGTATCTCGGCCGTCCAAACTCGGAATCAGACGAATTGTAACTCTACAACGTACGTCGCAAAATTCCCCACAACTTTATCTTCTGTGAGATTTCCGTTTGATGTTGTATTCGATCCGTAACGTGACAATCTTTAAAAAATGTTTTCAGACAGATTTCAGGAAAGTCCCAATTCGACTCCAACAAGGTTTCTTCTTCTATTTTTGGTAATTCCTACACATCAAAGTGTAAAACAAGAACATTGTGCACTTTTGCAACTATTAGTAGGTTAGTCCAAATAAATCATAAACTTAATATAAAAATAATTATGAAAAGTATTAAAGTAGCATGAAACCATCAAAAATTATAGATACGTTTTGAACGTATCAACATCCCCAAGTTTAGTTCCTACTCGTCCTCGAATAGGTAAAACGATAAAAACAAAATAATTTTTGAGGTGACATGCTACCAGCATAATATTGATCATCAATAATGTAAACGCATATGTAAGCTGAGATCGTAGAACTTAAGCACAATCATGATAAATAAAACTTCAATAATAAAACATAGCAATCATCTTGCATCATGAGAAGTAACACAAATAGAAGATTATGGATAACAATGCATCAAAAGTTATACGTTTGTTTCAAGTATAGAGAAATCATGGCAAAGTGATATTTCGCTAGTCCTTAAGAGTGGGGCGAAACAAAAATGCTAGGACACCTTCAAAGTTTATGAGGAAGACTAGAACAAATAATTTGATAATAAGTAATAACACATCATGAATCAATTAATAATTTTTCTGGGACAAATGCACATAAAACTAAGAATGGCAAAAATTCTCTCTCAACTGTGCATAAAGTTAGAAGATGGAGACTCAACATAAAAGTAAAAGAAAGACCCTTCGCGGAGGGAAGCAGGGATCACTCATGTGCTAGAGCTTTTATTTTATTAAAGAGAGGTCTTAAAATCTTGACACTCCTCTCATACATCTTACACAAACCATGGCTAACCGAATCCTCGGGTTCCTACCAACAATCACATACCATGGAGGTGGGAGATGTATGCTAATGCCAACGAATGGTAAACAGAAAATACAGTATGTCACAAGCCAACTAGATTTGACAAGAGAGGCTCCCATATGACGGATGCGTCTCGGTAGAAGGTCATCCCTCTTTCTCTTTTCTTTACACAATTATGTTTTGACTGATAAATCAGGGGCAAAAATAGTGAAGATATTTTGTGTGTATTAATTTGGGGCTAGGCACCCCGCTGCCAGCTCTTCTATCAATTGGATAAGCAGATGAAGCCACTAGTCCAGGGTGTGAAATCCAATCAACAAGTGAGATAAATATTTTCTATTTATGTCCTCATGAGCAAAAATAGGAACACAAAGCAGGAGTAATTTTGAAGGTTTTAAAGGTAACACATGACAAATTTACTTTGGAGTGGCAGTTAAATACCACATGTAGATAGGTATGGTGGACACGATGGGAAAACTTTGGTTTTAGGGAGTTGGATGCACGAGTAGAGCTCATACTCGGTACAGGTGGAGGCTAGCAAAAGACTTGGAGCGACAGAGAGCATAAGAGTCATAATCATGCATAGCGACATAAACATCACTAATTAAAGCATAAGCGGTATCACAAGTTCAAAAACTAAATGATCATAGAGGCTATTAGTGACTGGTTCATAGTCAGAAACATGGTGTGAGCATGCGCCAAGTCAACCAAATAAAACATTCGAAAGAGAATACCATAAATTTATGCTTCAACATGACAAGAACAACTCATGAATCCTTCAATGGCACATTTAACACTCTCAGCTATTTGAGGCTAATCATGCTACTCAATAACCACAAGCCTTTACAACTAAAATAACATCTAGCATGATATGAAAAAGTTCTAGCCACAGTATATACAAGGTTCTACTTGCACCATTAAAAATTCTACTTCAAGCAGCAGTTTCTTTTCCCAACAAGCACCATACAAGATATGTTTACAAAAATACTCTACATGATACAGCAAGCAAACATAAGAGTACTCACATAACACTACTAAAACTAACAGCTCTGAATAAGAGATGCATGAAAACAAAGGCTAAACGCAGTACTAGCAAAAAGTGAACACTCACAGAACAATAAGAATGAAAACTAGAGTGTTCTAAGCAATGAAAACGGAGTGTGTCTCTCTCCCACACAAGTATGATAAGATCCAACCATTTATTATAGCAAGGAAAACCAAACAAACTGAAAAAAAATAAAAGACTCTCCAAGTAAAACACATAAGATGTGACTGAATAAAAATATAGTTTTACTAGAAGTGACCTGATAATTTGTCGATGAAGAAGGGGATGACTTGGGCATCCCCAAGCTTAGACGCTTGAATCTTCTTGGAATTTGCTGGGATGTACCTCCGGGGCATCCCCAAGCTTACGCTTTTCACTCTTCTTGATCACGTCATATCATCCTCTTCTCTTGACCCTTGAAAACTTCCTTCACATCAAACTTCTCACAATATTCACTAGCAACATTAGTGCAATCGAAATAATAAATTCACATGGTCCAGTTTCAACACAATCTTAACATTCATAAACACATTAGCTACTTTCACAACTTCCTTTCAAACTCTTTTTCTCAAAAGAACACCAAAAGAAAGAGATTTAGATGCAAATGCAATTATTGGCAGAAATCTGTCAAAATAGGACAACAGGTAAAGATGATTTTTTTTCGAAAATCTTCTGTTGCTCAAATCAAAAAGGTGGTCAACTAAGAAAAGTTGTGTATATAGCCCAGGATTACGCGCAAAAAAACTCAGGTTATTTTGAATTTTTTGTGATTTTATACGAGTTAAACAGTGGACAACGGAAATCTGTTTCCTGCGCAGAAATCTGAAATACAGCCTCAACTTTCCACTAGAGGCTTTACTTGGATCAACTAATATATGAGAATAAAGATACGAAGAAGTTGCTACAGAAGTATACAACCCCTTGACTCAAAGAAAACAGAGAAAAACAATGCAAAAATAAAAACATGGGTTATCTTCCAAGAAGTGTTTTTCTTTAAAGCCTTTAGCTAGGCATGATAATTTTCCCAAAGTGCTGCTATTAAACCAAATCAAATTTTATTTTTTGAATTATAGAAGGTTGCTTAAATTTCCAACTTATAAAATGAAAGGTAATACCCCAAAAGAATCAAACAAAAATGCAAAGCGTCCACTATTACAACAAAAGTCAGAATATGTCTAGAAACACAGAAGTTGTAAAACGTATTTATTAGGTGCACTTAAACATGTGATAATTTTTTGCCAATTTTTGCGAACGCAGAGGGTTAGATGATGCATAACCAGTTAAATTTTAGTGACTTTTTGAGTTTTCAGTAAAATATGAAAAATCGTACAGTGAGCAGCATATGCTAAAAATAGGAAAAAACCCTTAAATATGCATCAACTAAAATTAAATGCGCAAAACTTGGTACTTTATTTTTTTAGAAACTAAAGAAAAGAGGCTAAACAAGAATTAAAGTTCATTGTAATAGCAAAGAAACCCAAAAATAAATGAAAGCAAATTAAAATACATGTTAAGACCATATCATACGAAAAAGGTAATATAGATCATGAACGAGACAATCTCATTTTTGTTGATGGATAGGGGGATGACTCGGGCATCCCCAAGCTTAGATGATTGTGTCTTCTTCAATATGTTCTTGGGATGCACCTAAAAATCCCCAATCTTGAGCTCTTGCATCTTTTTGTTCATCTCATATCACCATATTGATTAGCTATTATAAGCTATATGCACATAAAACTTCACAAAACTCATTAGTAGGGTTAGTACGCATTAAATAAAATTCACTCATTTTCAATTATTGGCAAGTTTCATGATATTTATTAAACATTAGCCACTATATATACCGAGGTTTCTTATAAAATTTCCGTTGTCCGTCGAAAAACTAAGGAAACTAAGCACACTAAGTACAATATCTATTAAACAAAGAAATATGAGAAAACTGAACAGTCTGTAAAGATGTCACTCAATGAGATAGTTATGTAGCTCAAATCAAACAACATAAAACTAATGAAAGAAATATCATAATATCAGGTTTATGCACAAAACATTTCAGATGAAAATAATGTTCTGATAGTTTTAAACAGGTTATACGGTGAAATACTACAAATCTGTTTCTGCGCAGTAAACCAAACAATTTCATATCAAAATAATGTTCTGATGATTTTAAAATTTTGTCGATGATTTGAGTAGATATACGAGTATATATATATTTAAAGAGAACGGAGTTTGAAATTTTTGAATTGGTTCAAACTATTGTTAGTATGAAGTAAAAATTATCGTAACAAGATAATCAAGTATTTATGATTGGATCATAAAGGATAAAGTTTGAGTTACAAGTTTAGCAAAACATATGAGGAGTTGCATAATTGTTCTACAATTTATCCTTATCGAATACCCCACATAAGTATGGAGTGTTCGAGAGACATGATCAAACCTTGTTGGACATGGTAAGATAAATAAAATGCCATTATATTTTTGTAGTTTATACATTAGAGACTACCGTTTTTTACACTGAAAAGAGTGCCATCGTGATCCGTTCAAATTGACACCATATAAGTTATGGCTTGGGTAGTGACCTGAATTTTCTTTTTGTTAAGTTTTAGTATGCATAGCATGTGTAAATTGTTTACAACCAAAATAGGATAAATATATGTTTATAAGTTTATCCCAAAGAAACCATTGGGTATTTCTCCTATCACCAAACCAGAGACAAATGTTGTTTGTCAGAAAGGGTTGATTTCTCAAGAAAGTAGTTCTTTTGAAACAAGTGAGTGGGGGGACAGTAGAAACTCGAGGAGATTAGAGAATCTTTGTTATCATGTCAAGAGTAGCGCAGCACTCGAAGTTGTTCCTGGGTTTCCTATTTTGACTAAGTAGAAGACACTACATTTGTTGTAGATACTTCGAATGAGTTTGCGAACTGAACCACTAAAGTCCTACAACTTTGTACTTAGACCAACTTGTGGTTTGATAGTGAAGTGTTGTTTTGACAACAAAGGACCTAAAACTTATAAAGGAAGCAAATGATGGGCCCTCACTTTGTAAAATTGGCTATGAGTCATTATATCCGCAATAGTATCCCTGTAAATATCAAGTACGTGACTTGGTAGTCCTTTTGATAGGCATGATTGAAAGTGCAATATGGTCAACTAGAGGGGGGGTGAATAGGTGACCTACAAATTTTACTTCTTTTTCACTTTTAATGGGGGCTTTAAGAAAGTAAATGCTTGATTACCTAAATGTGCAACTAAGTGAACACCCTAGGTGGTACGAAGCAAGTAGCAGCGGAAATAAAGGAACGGTACAAGAAAACAACAAGTGAAAAACACGGAGACAAGGATATTTTTCCCGTAGTTCCTTCTTGAAAGAAGTACGTCTACGTTGGAGAGGTGGGGAGCCACCTAGGAGCTCCTCAATAGCACGGATGTGCGCACCTTGTTCTCCTTGAGCTTCTCCGGTGAGGGAGATTCTCGTTTCCACTATGAGGTCGACTTGAAGGCGTTGACCAAACCTTTACAAGGGGTTGAGGCTACTCCACAAGTGAGATGGAGGCTCTCAACAATCAAAGCTTCTTGCTACAAGGTGGAAGCTACAAGAACTAGGGTTTCCCTTGGATGTCAAAGCAACCAAGAGATTACAAGATCCCAAGAGTTGTGGTGTGGGTACACACGTTTTGGCTTGGTGGAAAGGTAGATCTAGTCCTCCTCCATGAGATCCTTGAAGGGCATCGAGTTTGGTTGGAGGAGGAGGGATATCGGGGCGTTTTGAGCTCTACAACAATGGAGGAGAGAGAGGAATGGACGAGCTCCCTATCTAGAGGAAGAAGACAACTATTTATAGGCTCCTCCAAAATCTGACCGTTGCAGTCCCGCGGGACCGGAATATTCCGGAGTAAAGGCCGGAAATTTCCGGTGTGTCTTGGCCGGAAATTTGAATTCTCCGGGGGGCGGATATTTGAAATATCCGGGGGCGGAAAATTCCGCCCCAATACTCCGCCCCCATCTCTGTGCGCAGGCATCAACTTGTTGATGAAAAATTGCTAAGGACCAGGGGCCGGATATTTGCTCCGGAAATTTCCGGGGCAAATTTCCGCCCCACCTTCTGTGCGCGGGCATCAACCAATGATGGAAAAATCGCTAAGGACTTGATGACCGGAATATTGAAATATCCGGGGGGCGGATAATTGAAAAGTCCGGGCCCGGAAATTTCCGGACAGAAATTCCGCCCCCATCTCTGTGCGCGGGCAACTTGTAATGATCCAATTTCTGCTAAGTCCCAGAGGGCCGAATTTTTGCACCGGAAATTTCCGGGGCAAATTTCCGCCCTGGCATCTGTGCGCGGGCAGAAAAGAACTTAGTCGTTTTCGAGAGTGCCAGGAAGGGGGGCCGGAAATTTCTGGTGTGGGGGCCGGATAATCCGCCCTTTAAGTTCCGGAATTTCCGGCCTGCATACTGAAAAATCCGGTGGCAGTAATTTCAGAATATAGTTCTTCTCTTTGATCTTTTGATGAGAGTATAGCAATGATCATCTGAGATATTAGCTGCACAGTCTAAACAACATTGTTAGATAGGAAATATCCGTGTTATCATCATCACCAAAATCATTAGAGGGATCATGAGCTTTCAATGATGCCTAATGATAGCAAACGGGTCTATATAGCAACAAAGACGTGGGTATTTACATCCTTTGAAAGTTGTGCTTGTTGAAAAGATGTTTTCGAAGAAGTTCAAAAAGTTGACTACTACAAGATTTGAATCTTCCGTAGTGATGCTTTAGTCTTTTCGGATAGTTCTAGCAAAAGTTGCATATTTATGATATGGCAGTTGAATAACAAAGCCAACCCTCCTCTCTAGGAAGTTTGATCGAGGATGTTTACTTGACACAGTCTGAGAGTTTTCTAAAATTCAAAAGGTTGCCGGACAGGTATGGAAACTTCAATGGTTGAAGTGAGCATAACGAAGTTGGAATCTTTACTTTAATTAAGTTTGATGCCATCATGAACGATAAAGATGCTTGTAGAGTTACAAGAAATTAAATGGGAGCACTAAGACATATTTTCTAATGCTTTATGTAGATGACATATGGTTGATTGGAAAATATGTATTTTAAATAAATACGGTTAAGATTTTCATATTGATGAAAGGCTTAGGAGATATTGGGCATCGATATCTATAATATATTGATTGAAGCGCCTGATATGGTTGAGACAAATTACATAGATGAAGTATAGAAGTAAGTCAATATCAAAATGACAAGAAGGGGTTCTTACCACATGGAAAAGAATTGATCCATATGCAAGTGTTTTGACACATGATGAGAAAATTTGAAATTGAGATTTCTAAGTGATGTGTTCCATGTTATGTACACAACCAGATGGGTCTATGCTATAGAATGTTATAGAAGGATAATTCATATGATGATTAGACAACAGTGGGAAAGATACTTATGCAAATTTTAGAAATTCTAAGGATATGTTTTCCTATGTAGTAATGACAAACTATTTGTTGTAATATGTTACACTAATAGTCTTGTCATCTATTCAATTAAACCTATATCAATTAAAATATGTGTTGAAGGGTAGCACAATAGGCTTGAAGAAAGTTCCATGCTGGGTTTGAATGAGTTTCAAAATTAAAGTATTATTATAAATACTACAATAAAGGCTAAGTATATCATTGTGTTGACAACAAATAATAGGATTATTTTGTGTCAATGAGTTCTTTATTGAACTTGGTGCATTTCCAAGATTGCTGACACTATGGAGCTACATTTTCACAATGTTAGTAACATTAGTTTAAGCTGAGGAATTAAGGTCTCACCGTTGACCAAATATATACGAAGCCATCTCATCAGGGAATGAGTGATGCATGTAGACGCAAAAACATGCAAGTACAATAGGACCTGAACATGCCAGATCTTTTGATGAAGTTAACCACATGAAAAAGCATGGTAATAACACTGGAACACCATATGTGTTAAGTGCTTACAGACTAGATTATTGACTCAATTCTTGTCATATGTGCAAAGCATGGTAATAACACTGGAACGCCATATTAGTTGTAATATGTTACACTAATAGTCTTGTCATTTATTCAAGTAATTTTATCTCAATTAAAATACGTGATGAATGGTAGCACAATAGGCTGGAAGAAAGTTCCATGCTGGATTTAAAAGTGTTTCAAAATTAAAGTATTGTGAAGGATACTACAATGAAGGCTAAAGTATATCGTTGTGTTGACAACTGATAATAAGCGTATTTTGTGTCAAGGAGTTCTTTATTGAACTTGGTGAATTTCCAAGAATGTTGATACTATGAAGCTACATTTTCACAATGTTAGTAACATTAGTTTAAGCTGAGGAATTAAGGTATCACCGGAACTTGGTGAATTTCTAAGAATGCTAACACTATGAAGCTACATTTTCACAATGTTAGTGACATCGGTTTAAGCTGAGGAATTAAGGTTTCACTGATTGACCATATATACAAAGCCATCTCATTAGAGAATGAGTGATGCGTGTAGATGCAAAGAACATGCAAATACAATAGGACCTGGACAGTTCAGATCTTTTTGATGATGTCTACCACATGCGAAGCATGGTAATAACACTGGAACGCCATATGTGTTTAGTGCTTAGAGACTGGATTATTGACTCTAGTGCAAGTGGGAGACTGAAGGGAATATGCCCGAGAGGCAATAGTAAAGTGGTTATTATCTTATTCCTTGTTTATGATAAATGTTTATTTCTCATGTAGAATTATATTAACCAGAAACTTTTATACATGTTGGTGTGATAAACAAACAAGAGTTCATAGTAACGCCTCTCGTTTAACTAGCTCGTTGATTAAGTGATGATCAAATTTTCCTGATCATGAACATTTGATGTTGTTAATAACGGGGTCATATCATTGGTAGAATGATGTGATGAACATAGACCCAAAGTGTATATAGCAATGTGATCAAGTCATTAAGTTTACATTGTTATATCAAACATATGAAGTAACTCTAATCCTTAGACCATGAGATCATGTCAATCACTAACACCGTAACAGGGTGACTATAAAGGTGTTGTTGGGTATTCGGAAAGTATTAGTTGAGGCTGATGGATCAAGAGTGGGATTTTCCATCCAAATGACGGAGATATATACTCTGGGCCCTCTTGGTGATATCACATCGACACCGCTTGCAAGCACGTGACTAGGTCACACGGATGTCATATCACGGAACGAGTAAAATAGTACTTGTCAGTAATGAAATTGAACTAGGTATAGTTGATACCAATGATCGGATCTCGGACAAGTAAAATATCGCGAGACAAAGGGAATTGTGTCGGGGGGTTACCCCCGAGTAGGGTAAAGGCAAGTGCTAAGGGCAAGATCAGAAGAGGATGTTGGGCCGAGTAGCTGGCTACTCGGTACTCGCTACCCGGTAGACTGCTATTCGGTCCTGCATGTAGATGGCCAGAAGGGAAAATCAAGAAAGTTATGTTCCCCCGAGTAGAAGAATTGGCCCGAGTAGAAATGGCGGGATCCTACTCGGGCCAGAAGTCAAAGGAGCCGTTCTGACACAGGATCCCGCGTATCCCGGGTCCGTACTTTGGCACTGTTCATGGCACTGTTCATCTGAGGACGGCGTGCCTGACAGCGACAGTGTGTCAGCAGGGCGTCGCAGGATAGGGGGACCTACTCTGTGTCTCTGGCAGTGATAACAGATCGGTTACTTGGTTTTGCCCAACGACTTTCCGCACCGGACAAACTTAGAAGCCAAAGCTGTCAGCGGGAGCTCGGAAGAAGGACGGTGTGCACACAATGTCGACATCTGTTTGTATTTGGCTGTATCCGGCTGGGCACCGAGTATATAAGGTGCCCTGCCCGCTCCTGCGCGAGGGATCCCAGAACCGATTCACATTCTTGACCTAGCTCCACACGTAGAGAGAAGGGTGGTTACTCAGTAGCAAGAACATTTGTACTGTGGCTACTCGGTGAGACACTAATATACATAGAGAAAGGCAGGAGTAGGGGTTTTACCTCCTCACGAGGGCCCTGAACCTGGGTAGATCGTGTTGTTTGCGGTGCTTGTTCCATACTTCACGCGGCTACTCGTCGCGTGATCCCTCCCCGAGCGCCTCCAGCGTCCATCGTCCCCACAACTTTAGCCATCCTATGGCATCAGCCGTGACACCACCACGACAGTTGGCGCCCACCGTGGGGCAACCAGCGGCGCTGGCTGGAGTTTCCGTTCGGACGGGATCGATTTCGGCTACCGAAGAGCGCGTGGTCTGTGGCCTCGTCCACAGATTCGGCTCCTTCGACTTCGTCACCGACAACGCCGGCGATTTCGGCGGCAGGGCCATGCCGGAGGGCGGCTCGGTGCTTTCTTTCGGCGCGCATCTCGTCTACGTCGCCACCGTCATCGACCGCGAGTACCACGAGCTGGTGCACGTCGCGGAAGATCCACCTGCTGTCATCGCTGCACGCGGGAGGCCGTTGGGCCGCTCTGCAGATGTCGCGGAGGTGATGATGACCGGCCCTGCTGCTGACGCCGGGAAGGGCGCGGCTACTTCCGCTGCGGGCGTCATCGAGGATCTCGCTGGCCCGAGTGCTGGCGGGAAGACGCACAAGCCCTACGAGAAGGAGTGCAACCTTCCCCTTTCCACTACTCCGACAATCCCTGCGTCTGCTGCGCGGACGGGTATGCCGCCTCCCACTGATCTCGAGCTCCTGACCATGAAGGCGCAGCTCGACCGGCAGCGCCAGGAGCTGCTCGCTGAGCAGGCGGAGTTGGAGAAGATTAGGCTAGAGCTTAGACTAGATCAGATTGAGTACAACAAGGCTCACAGTTTTACACCGGTTGTTAGGAGAGCTAGCAAAGTAGGTGCTACGCGTCGCAACCTAGGCGCCGAGATGGCAAGGGTTGTAGAGGCTCCCAGTCAGTCCGCCACCGCAAACACCTCCACTAGACCCAGATACAGCACACCCGCCAAAACACTTAGAGCTGCTGAGGCCGTAGCTGCCGAGTTGCCGCATCTGGCTGGCGACGCGCGCGTTAGGCAGCAGGATAGGCTAAACGAGCTGGTGCTAGAGGCTGCTAGGCAGAACGAGGAGTTCCGGAAAGCCAACCCGGGTGCTGGAGCTTCTCAGGTGGTGCACTCGCACGTGGCTAGATCTAACGATCAGGCTTCATCACCACATCCTAGCTGTGAGAGAAGCCGGAATGGGCATTCCGGCAAGGGTAGGCAGATGCAGGTGTACAACCCGGCTGTTGCCGCGAAACAGCTCGCTGTGCCGCGACAGTCCGGTCAGAAACACAACACTGCAGGAGCAGGCTTTCAAGCCCATAAAGCTCAAAGCCAGGCCCGAGATGGAGAGCGCCCAGGCCCTTCTCAGCATCCAGTTGCTCAGCCTACTCGGCAGAGGCAGCAGCCGCGTGCGGTGGCGCCAGCCGTCAACCCGGTGGAGCAGCCTGCAGCTGTGCAGGTGGACAGATATGATGATGGCTATTCGGCCATGGGATTAGCTGGCTATGACATCCTGGATCGTGTGGGAGAGCGTGTGCTGGCACCTGGAGACGCGAGGCACCAGCTGGACCGGATCAGCTTGTCTGCACGGCTCGAGAACACGGGGCCTCCTGGCCCTGAGTGCTTTGGCCCGCGCATCATGAATGAGCCTTCCGTGAAGAACTTCCAGCTCGCAAGGGGCACCAAGAGCTACAATGGTAGCACCAAGCCGGAGGATTGGCTCAATGATTATGTCACCGCGGTTCATATCGCGAACGGCAACCGGAGATGGGCAGTGCGGTACGTTCCGCAGATGCTAGAGGGTCCAGCTCGCACTTGGCTCAACAACTTGCCCAAGAACAGCATCAATCGCTGGCTGGACTTCTCGGAGGCCTTCATCAGCAACTTCACCAGCACTTACAAGAGGCCGCATAGGCCACAGCAGCTGTCCGTTTGCAGGCAGCGGGAAGACGAGACGGACCGCGAGTACCTTACTCGGTGGAGCACATTGCGGAACACCTGTGAAGGTGTGAATGAGGCCCAGGCCATCACTTGGTTCGCGCAGGGTTGCAGACATGGCAGTATGCTGTGGCAAAGGTTGCAGAGGGAGATGCCAAACACTCTGGCGGAGACCATCAAGATCGCGGATCAGTACGCACTCGGTGACCCTACTCAGCCCCTGATGGATTCCTCCGAGCCGAGAAGAAACTTCAATAGCAACAAGCGCAACGAGTTCCGCAATAAGCGCAGGGGTGACCGGATAGATACTCGGTACGACCCTGAGGAAGTGAACGAGTGACTGTTGGAGCTGGGGGCAGCCAAAGGCAAAAACCTGCTGGAGCCTACGGGCAGAACCAGAACCAGGGCCAAGGCAACAAGAAACCATACCGCGCTCCTCAGTCGGGTAGCGGCAACTCGGAACCGACAAGGAAGTTCGTCTTCAACGACATGAGGGATGGCCTATGCAGTTTCCATACTCAGCACCCCTCGAGGCCTGCTAACCACACTACCCGACAGTGCGAGTGGTGGGATCTGATCAGGAATGAAGGCTTGCCTCCTCCTCCTCCTCTGCCAGCTGCAAATGCCAATGTGCAGCCTGCTCGCGCACCCGCAGCTCGGCCTCCAGTGTTTCCGAGAAGAGAAAACGTGAATCAAGTGGCCTTAGGAGCCAATCGCCACTTCAACAATGAGGGCTACCGCAACAACAACAACAACCACAACCGCAACAACAACAGAGGCAACAACAACTACCAGGGCAACAACAACGGCAACAATGATGGTGGAGGCCGCAACCAGTACCAAGAACACCACGAGAGCTACATGATCTTCACTTCTGAGCCCGTCGACAAGCAATCACAACACAGGCGTGCCATGGAGGTCAATGTTGTGATCCCTGCTTTCCCTCACTACATGCATTGGTGCAACCAAGAGATCACGTGGTCCCGAGTAGATCATCCCAAGGTGATGCCCAACCCGGGTAGCTACGCCTTGGTGCTGGATCCCACTTTCTTGGGTCCCGAGAAGAATGTGAGGTTCAGCAAGGTACTGATCGACAATGGCAGCAGCATCAACATTGTGTACAGAGACACACTCGAGAAGCTTGGTCTGGCCGAGAACATGCTTCTACCTAGCAAGACCACCTTCCATGGCATTGTGCCGGGAGTCTCGTGCAACCCGATTGGCCGAGTGTGGATAGATGTGCTATTCGGCACCAGGGAGAACTGCCGCACAGAGAGCCTGCAGTTTGAAGTGGTCGATCATCAGAGCCCCTACCATGCCCTACTCGGCAGGCCTGCTCTGAGCAAGTTCATGGCCTCTACCCACACTGCGTATCTGAAGATGAAGATCCCTGGTCCCAATGGCGTGATTACCATCTCTGGTGATTACAAGAAGTCCATGGTGTTGGGGGAAAGATAACCTGGTACCCCTAAGGACGAAGAAAATATGACCAGCCAGAAGCGAGACCCGGCCAGGAGGCAAAGCCTGGTCTGGGGGTAACTCAGCTTTGGAAGATGCTATAGAAGGAAGATTCTGGAAGATCCGGAAACCTTGTACAAGTTGGAGACTCAAGACTTGGAGGTCACGCAGGGGACCTAGATTAGGACTCTTAATATGGTATGACCCAGTTTTTACCTTGTACGACCAGGAGACCAGCCGCCCATATAAGCAGGCTCCTAGGTCATAGAGAGAGAGAGAGATTTCGGGTAGAAACCCTAAATTCCAGGTCTCGGCGAAAGTCAGCACGAGCCAAATTCCAGGTCTCGGCGAGAGTCAGCACGAGCCAAATTCCAGGTCTCGGCGAGAGTCGGCCAAATTCCAGGTCTCGGCGAGAGTCAGCACGAGCCAAATTCCAGGTCTTGGCGAGAGTCAGCACGAGCCAAATTCCAGGTCTCGGCGAGAGTCGGCCAAATTCCAGGTCTCGGCGAGAGTCAGCACGAGCCAAATTCCAGGTCTCGGCGAGAGTCAGCACGAGCCAAATTCCAGGTCTCGGCGAGAGTCAGCACGAGCCAAATTCCAGGTCTCGGCGAGAGTCAGCACGAGCCAAATTCCAGGTCTCGGCGAGAGTCAGCACGAGCCAAATTCCAGGTCTCGGCGAGAGTCAGCACGAGCCAAATTCCAGGTCTCGGCGAGAGTCGGCCAAATTCCAGGTCTCGGCGAGAGTCAGCCCGAGCTAAATTCCAGGTCTCGGCGACATTGCAGTCCGAGCCTCTAGATCGATTGCTAATAAGATCCCAGGTGGAAGTAAGCTATTATCTCACATGGAGAGGTCGAACCAGGATAATCCTTGTGTACAAGACAAAGAGATCTAAGAACCCTAGCAATATCGCTTGATATCGAGCATCTAGTGTAATCCCAGAGTTGAGTTATTATATCAAGATCGGAGACTCGGCGACTTTGATTGCCGGCTACCAGATCGAGTTGCACCATGTTTTCCTCTGAGCTAAACCCTCTCGCAAACGCCTGTGTCGTCTTGCCCCAAGATCAGTTACCCCCGGTAACGTCTGCCGTGATTATCCCACGACAGTTGGCGCCCACCGTGGGGCCCACGTCCAAGGGTGTTTACATCACGGGAGAAGCTCAGGAGAACATGAAGAACCTCATCATCGGCGAGATCTACATCAACCCCGAAGGAGAGAAGATGGTGGACGATTTTGGCTGGGGGGCAGAGTCGGATCTGCTCGAATCCGGATCTGTCATCACAATCGGCCGGGTCAACATCCTCATCAGCATGGTACGTACGTCCGGTTCAATCCCCGATGATTTTGAGTATGATTCTATATCAGCTTAGCCCAAGAGTGCTGCGCAACTTCGGTTAGCATGGCCCGGAGCGCTTCGCAAAAATTTATATCAGCTTAGCCCAAGAGTGCTGCGCAACTTCGGTTAGCATGGCCCGGAGCGCTTCGCAAAAATTTATATCAGCTTAGCCCAAGAGTGCTGCGCAACTTCGGTTAGCATGGCCCGGAGCGCTTCGCAAAAATTTATATCAGCTTAGCCCAAGAGTGCTGCGCAACTTCGGTTAGCATGGCCCGGAGCGCTTCGCAAAAATTTATATCAGTTTAGCCCAAGAGTGCTGCGCAACTTCGGTTAGCATGGCCCGGAGCGCTTCGCAAAAATTTATATCAGCTTAGCCCAAGAGTGCTGCGCAACTTCGGTTAGCATGGCCCGGAGCGCTTCGCAAAAATTTATATCAGCTTAGCCCAAGAGTGCTGCGCAACTTCGGTTAGCATGGCTCGGAGCGCTTCGCAAAAATTTATATCAGCTTAGCCCAAGAGTGCTGCGCAACTTCGGTTAGCATGGCCCGGAGCGCTTCGCAAAAATTTATATCAGCTTAGCCCAAGAGTGATGCGCAACTTCGGTTAGCATGGCCCGGAGCGCTTCGCAAAAATTTATATTAGCTTAGCCCAAGAGTGATGTGCAACTTCGGTTAGCATGGCCCGGAGCGCTTCGCAAAAATTTATATTAGCTTGGCCCGAGAGTGCTTCGCAATATTGTAAAATATTCTATTAATATTAGCTTAGCCCAAGAGTGCTGCGCAACTTCGGTTAGCATGGCCCGGAGCGCTTCGCAAAAATTTATATTAGCTTGGCCCGAGAGTGCTTCGCAATATTGAGAAATATCCTATTAGTATAAGCTTAGTCCAAGAGTGCTTCACAACTTCGGTTAGTGTTGCCCAAAGAGTTCTTGGCAACAGTATGTGGATCAATGTGGTAATGTTGCACAATTAAGCCTTTACTTTATAAACATTGATCCGGGTTTTGGGGGCTCTTACTTGAATAGTTTGTAGCTGCAATCCTAAGACCTGGCTTTTATGCCGCCAGTATAATCCTTGCCTATCTTGCTTAAGCTCGATGTGACTCGCACTTATATGGCCTGTTTGCTCTCCTGTAATCTCAATCAGTTATGATGCCCATGGGGACTTAACTGACCCTGTTTTTCAGAGTGAGTTCAGCAGTGATAATCCATGCGAAAGCCGGCTTACAGTTAAAGGTTTGCAAAAGAGTCATCTAAACCATCGACATATTGAGAGGACCCACCTCGGTAACCTGGAGGCATAAGAACCCAGGAAGAAATATGATTTATGGGATGTTATTGAGATAAACCTGGAGGCGTATGAACCCAGGAAGAATAACCGGGTTTTATCCTTTTATATATTATTTGTCTTATTTCGGGAGTTTAACCTGGATGATCGAGCTTGCTGCTTCACCTGAAACATGACGCCTAAAATCAAGATCATGAAGGAGAACAAGACCAGCTCGAATCCAGCTTAAACTTGGGGGCTACTGTTGGGGGAAAGATAACCTGGTACCCCTAAGGACAAAGAAAATATGACCAGCCAGAAGCGAGACCCGGCCAGGAGGCAAAGCCTGGTCTGGGGGTAACTCAGCTTTGGAAGATGCTATAGAAGGAAGATTCTGGAAGACCCGGAAACCTTGTACAAGTTGGAGACTCAAGACTTGGAGGTCACGCAGGGGACCTAGATTAGTACTCTTAATATGGTATGACCCAGTTTTTACCTTGTACGACCAGGAGACCAGCCGCCCATATAAGCAGGCTCCTAGGTCATAGAGAGAGAGAGAGATTTCGGGTAGAAACCCTAAATTCCAGGTCTCGGCGAGAGTCAGCACGAGCCAAATTCCAGGTCTCGGCGAGAGTCGGCCAAATTCCAGGTCTCGGCGAGAGTCAGCACGAGCCAAATTCCAGGTCTCGGCGAGAGTCAGCACGAGCCAAATTCCAGGTCTCGGCGAGAGTCGGCCAAATTCCAGGTCTCGGCGAGAGTCAGCACGAGCCAAATTCCAGGTCTCGGCGAGAGTCGGCCAAATTCCAGGTCTCGGCGAGAGTCAGCACGAGCCAAATTCCAGGTCTCAGCGAGAGTCAGCACGAGCCAAATTCCAGGTCTCGGCGAGAGTCGGCCAAATTCCAGGTCTCGGCGAGAGTCAGCCCGAGCTAAATTCCAGGTCTCGGCGACATTGCAGTCCGATCCTCTAGATCGATTGCTAATAAGATCCCAGCTGGAAGTAAGCTATTATCTCCCATGGAGAGGTCGAACCAGGATAATCCTTGTGTACAAGACAAAGAGATCTAAGAACCCTATCAATATCGCTTGATATCGAGCATCTAGTGTAATCCCAGAGTTGAGTTATTATATCAAGATCGAAGACTCGGCGACTTTGATTGCCGGCTACCAGATCGAGTTGCACCATGTTTTCCTCTGAGCTAAACCCTCTCCCAAACGCCTGTGTCATCTTGCCCCAAGATCAGTTACCCCCGGTAACGTCTGCCGTGATTATCCCACGACACATGGAGTGTGCCTCTACTGGTTCTCAGTTGGCGGAATCCATGGTGATTGCTGCCGAGAAGAAAAAGATGTACGAGGTGGTGGCTATGGCGCAATCCGCGCAACCTGGTGCGCAGGGTGTGCCGAGTACCCAGCACGGGACCGCGTTCCAGGCATCTCAAGAAACAAAGAAGGTCCAGGTCGACCCTGAGTTCCCCGACCGCGTAGCCATCATTGGCTCCGGGTTGGCGGAGAAATAGGAAAGCGAGCTCATCCACTTCCTCCGTGAGAACCGGGACGTGTTCGCCTGGTCCAATGAAGATTTACCAGGAGTCCCGAGGGAGTTGGTTGAGCACTCGTTACATGTGCGTCCTGACGCCAAACCAGTGAAGCAGGCTATGCGCCGTTTCGGAGATGAGAGAAGAAAGGCCATTGGTGACCAGATCACCAAGCTGCTGATAAGCTATTTCATCATGGAGGTGCTGCATCCGGATTGGCTAGCCAACCCGGTCATGGTCGAGAAGAAGAAGGAGGACCCCAAGGCTGCTACTACATGGCGCATGTGTGTCGACTACACCGACTTGAACAAAGCATGCCCCAAGGATCCTTTTCCGCTACCTCGCATCGATCAGGTGATCGATTCCACTGCTGGTTGTGAACTGCTGTATTTCATAGATGCCTACTCTGGTTTTCACCAGATAGCTCTCAATCCTGCTGATCAAATAAAGACTGCCTTCATTACCCCGTACGGGGCTTATTGCTATCGTGTCATGTGTTTCGGGTTGCGGAATGCGGGTGCTACTTATCAGCGGTGCATGCAGAAATGCTTGCACGATCAGCTCGGCAAGAATATGCAGGTGTACGTAGATGACATTGTCATCAAAACGAATAAAACACAAACTCTGCTTGCCGATCTTGAGGAAACCTTCGCTAACTTGCGCAAGTATAAAATGAAGCTGAACCCGAGTAAATGCACCTTTGGCGTCCCGGCTGGCAAGCTACTCGGCTTCCTGGTGTCTAGTCGGGGCATTGAAGCCAATCCTTCAAAGATAAAAGCTATCGAGAGCATGTCTTTGCCGAGATCCCTGAAGGACGTGCAGAAGTTCACTGGTTGCTTGGCATCTCTGAGCCGTTTCTTGGGCTGAATGGGCGAGAAGGCACTGCCTCTGTACCAGTTGATGAAGAAGAGTGACAAGTTCGTCTGGACTCCGCAAGCGGACGTGGCATTCAATGAGCTGAAGGCAATGCTGGGTAGCGCTCCCATCTTGGCTAGCCCGCTACCCAAGGAACCAATGCTGCTGTACATCGCTGCTACCTACCGGGTAGTTAGCGTGGTGATTGTGGTGGAACGAGAAGAGGAAGGCAAAAGTGTGCAGCGCCCAGTATACTACCTCAGTGAAGTGCTGTCCAGCTCCAAGCAGAACTACCCGCATTACCAGAAGATGACCTACGGCGTGTACCTAGGCGCCAAGAAGCTGAAACATTATTTCCAAGAGCATCCTATCACTGTTGTGAGCTCTGCCCCCATCTCGGATATCATGGGCAACAAGGAGGCGAGTGGCAGAATAGCCAAGTGGGCGATCGAGCTGGCCGCGTATGCTACCGCGTATGCGAGAAGAGAAGCCATCAAATCTCAAATCCTGGCAGAATTTCTGGTGGACTGGGCTGAGGTGCAGTATGAACCCCCTGCTCCAGTTTCCAATTACTGGAAGATGCACTTTGATGGCTCGAAGGTGAAGGAAGGCCTTGGTGCTGGCGTAGTGCTTACATCACCCAAGCGAGATCAACTCAAGTACGTGCTGCAGATCCATTTCAAGGCGTCCAACAATGTTGCAGAGTACGAGGCCGTAGTGCACGGATTGCGAGTAGCCAAGGAGGTTGGCGTGCATCGCATTATATGCTATGGCGATTCAGATCTGGTGGTGCAGCAAGTCTCTGGCACTTGGGACTCTCTGGATGCTAACATGGCATCATACCGCTTCCTGGTACAGTCTATGACTAGATTCTTCGAAGGCTGCGAGTTCCAGCATATTCACCGAGCAGAGAATGAAGCGGCAGACGAGCTGTCCAAGTTGGGGTCTTCTCGGCAATCTATCCTGGCGGGAATTGCCTTGGAGCATTTGAGGAAGTCGTCCATCAAGCCGTCTCCCAACTTGGAATCCATATTTGTTCCTTCTCTGCCAAGTGAAGAATCTGTTCCCATGGAGATTGACTGGGAGAATGCAACAGAGAACCCGGGGACTGCCACTCCTTACTCGGGGACTGCCACGGGGACTGCCACTCCTTACTCGGGGACTGGCACTCCTTACTCGGGGACTGCTGTCCTTAGCCCGGGGACTGTCGCATTCATTGAGGAGGTTCTTGCCAATCGTTCAGGGCTTCAGAGAAGTGCTCCCAACCCTAAAGAGCAGCCAGAGGTGCCTATCCCGATGGAAGTGGACGAACCAGTGTTTTCTACACGGGAGACACCGAGTTGGGCCATGCCCATATTATCCTTTCTAAAGGACGACACTCTGCCAGAAGATGAGGTGATCGCAAGGCAGATTCAGAGAAGATCCAAGGGCTACACCATACTCAGAGATGTGCTGCACAAGAGAAGTGCCACCGGCGTGCTGCAACACTGTGTGGACCCAGAAGAAGGAGGAGAAATTCTGTTGGAGATACACCAGGGAGAATACGGGCACCACGCCTCTTCTCGGGCATTGGTCAAGAAGGCTTTTCGGCATGGCTTCTACTGGCTCACAGCTCTGCAGCAAGCTGAAGACATCGTGAGGAAGTGCAACGGCTGTCTGATGTTCGCGAGTAAGATCCACATGCCGGCTTCCGAGTTGAAAACCATTCCCATCACTTGGCCGTTTGCTGTATGGTGTTTGGACATGGTTGGCCCCTTCAAGCCAGCTAGAGGCAACATGACACACATCTTAGTCATGGTGGACAAGTTCACCAAGTGGATTGAAGTGAAGCCTATTCGGAAGTGTGATGGAGCTACGGCTGTGAAATTCTTAAAGGATGTCATCCTGAGATACGGCTATCCGCACAGCATCATCACGGATAACGGTACAAATTTTGCTGAAGGAGCAATGGTGCGGTTCTGCAGAGATAAGCACATCCGACTAGATGTCGCATCTGTTGCGCATCCCGCCTCCAATGGGCAAGTGGAAAGAGCAAACGGCATGGTGCTAGCAGGCATAAAGCCAAGGTTGATTGAGCCATTGCTGAAAACACCTGGGTGTTGGCTAAACGAGTTGCCAGCGGTGTTGTGGAGTCTAAGGACTACCCCTAACCGGTCAACCGGCTACACGCCATTCTTCTTGGTATACGGGGCTGAGGCCGTGTTGCCAATAGACCTAGAGCATAACTCCCCCCGAGTAACCCTCTACACTGAGGTGGAGGCGAGAGAAGCTCGAGAAGATGACGTTGACCTGCTCGAAGAAGCAAGAGAGCTCACTCTGTCACGTTCAGCTATCTACCAGCAAAACCTGCAGCGTTATCATAGCCGAAAGGTGAACCCAAGGGTTTTCCGAGAAGGAGACATGGTCCTTAGGCTTGTGCAACGCACAGCCGGGATGCACAAGTTGTCTCCTCCATGGGAAGGGCCTTTCATTGTGAGCAAAGCGCTGCACAATGATGCCTATTATCTCGTGGACGTGCGTCCATCACAGGAGAACAGGGCAGATAAAGCTGGAGAGGAATCTAAGCACCCCTGGAATGTAGCCCTGCTTCGTCGCTTTCATTCGTGAGCAAAGATGTGTATGTACTCTCTTATCCGAGTTAAAATTCTACTCTGCAATCTGAAATTGAACTCGGGGACTGCCCTCGTCCAAAATTACTCTGTGTGTTTTTACCCGGCTTCACTTTTGTCCGCTCGGTTGCTCTGCTTAAAATTTCACGAGTACATTTAGTATTGTGTTTAAACCTACATGCCAACTCTTCGACTCTGCTGCTGTCCAAAACCAGGCTTCATGGCAAGCAAGAGAACAAGCAAAAGGTCACTGAGCACAAGAAAAATTACTAAGGAAAGAAAGAGCGCAGGAACCGAGTAGGGAGTCTTTCACTATTGTTTTTTGTTAACTCCTTTTCAGCTAAGTGGTGGGCTGCGTTACTATGAGTGTTTTTAAGTGGCTGAGTATTTGCAACTCCAACTTTGAATTCTTGTGACTCGAATACCAAAAAAGCAACAAGTTGCGGGTAAGAGCTGAGATAAAAAGGAAGAGCGAATAAGAAATGCAACTCGGGGACTTGCATAATAACGCAACCCGGCATCGAGCCAAGGCTGCTCAAATTGACTAAGTTAAAAACATCAAACGCGAATAAAACTGAGTAGCAAGCGACAAACATAATTGTTTCGATACATCTGCACCCGGCATCCCGGGGATCTGATAAAAGTTTTAAGGACAAAGTTGCAGGAGGTGATCAGGTGGAGGTAGCAGCATCCTCGATGTTGGCCTTGGCGACATCAGCTTCGGTGTTGTTCCTGGCGGCATCAGTCTCGGAGGTGGCCTTGGCAGTGTCAGCTTCCGAGTTGGTGGCATCAGTCTTCGCCGCATCAGCTTCTGGGTTGGTGGCAGCCTGATCAGAGGTGGCCGTGGCCACCGAGATGACGTCCGTTGCCGAGGTGGAGGCAGCAGTTTGGGTGCGGAGTAGCGCCGTGTCGTCGAGGGCAGCACCTGATCAAGTGCCGAGTTCGAGCGCCGCGGTGTCGATAGTCATCTTCTCGCTCTCCGCCTCATCTTCGCTATCCGCGACAACTGCAGCCTTCCCCTTCCCGGTCTTCTCGTTACCACTGCTGAAGCAGCTCAGGCCTTCGGACTCAGTGGCTTCCTCGTCGTCATCTTCATCCTCGTCGTCACCCTCGCCCTCCACATCCGTGTCGGGCTCGGTGACGCCTTCGATGTAGCCCGCGGTATCCGCGTAGGATGCGATCTCGTACGCAACCAACTGGCGGCGAGCCACGCAATCGGTATCCTTCTCCCACTTCGAATCCTGGCGCATCTCGAGGATGAGGTTGAGATCAAGATTGTCGTACCAGCTGCAGACGAAGAGGAGGAGCATATCAGCGCCTGCTCGAGCTCCGGATGCTCGCCACTTCTTTAGCTTGACCTTGACGCCATTCAGCTTCTCGGCGAGCCCACGAATGGTTGCTGGCGCAGAGTCCCGAGGCCAGAACAAGTCATGGAGCTTGAAGGCAGTGCGCACCAGGTCGGTGCCCACACCCCTCAGACGCTGGAGCTGCCCCTGCATGTTGGTGAAGCAGTCTTCAATCGAAGCTTTAGTATCCATGGGTTGGCCCTTCTCGGTGCGAGCTGCTTGGGCCTTTGAAAGAGCAGGTTTGCAGGCCGAGCAAAGGTCGGGGAAGATTTCTGAAAAAGCTATCAAAAAGATTAGAAACAGAGACAGAGAAGAGAAGCGAATCAGGCAGCAGAGAAGCAAAAGGAACAGCGAAGCGCAGGGAAGCGGGTACTTACTGTTCAGCTCGCAAAGTAGCGACTGCAGCGTCTTCTCCCGTGACTCCTCGTCGGCAACGTGCCTTTCTTCCACCCTCCAGAACTGGGCCAGCTGGAGCATGAGATCCGAGTTGCTCTTCCTCAGTGTATCGCACTCCAGCTCAAGAGCCCTTTTCTCGGCCTTGGCAGCTGCTTCAAGCTTCTTCTTCTCGGCTGCTATCTTGTTCTTCTCGGCAGCTATGTCAACGGCTTTTTGGAGAGCGGCTCGCAGCTGGAGTTGGAGAGGTTCCAACTCGGTGGTGTATTCTTTCTTCAGCTCTACAGCCTGGCTCGCCAACTGCTGCTGCACCTCGGCGGGTTTGAGGCAGTCGAGATGCTCCTCGACAAACTTCTTATGGTCTTCTGTGAAGAGCAAAACACGGTCAGCAGAGTAGCAAAGATGGGAGGAAGGAAAACAAGCAGAGAAAAACACCAACTCACCTTCCAGCCTTTTAATCGTAGTTTGACCGCTCTCGATAAAAGCGCGGCAGTTCGCATGCTCCTCTGCCAAGGTCTTAAACTTGCCTGCAGAAAGGAATCGAGTAAAGCAGAAAGCAAAAGCGGGCGTAAACACAAAACGCAGGAACCGCGTAGCTAAAAGCTTACTTTCGATCTCGGAAATCTGGAGGGTGCGGTCCATGACCTCCTTTTCCGTCGCTTCATCAGTCTTGCGTTCCATTTCGAGGGCCTCAAGGCGCCTTCTAGCGATGCTGTGGTTCCAGAGCAATCGCCGGAACAAGTTTGTTCTCTTCAAGAGGCTATGCTGAAAAGCAGAAAGAAAACGAATCAGACACAAATCGTGAAGATTCAACCCGAGAAGACGGCAACTCGGTTGAGTATCCGTCTACTCGGCCAGAATCTCGGGGACTGGATGATGGATAAGAAGAAGGAGAAGAGTAGAAGAGAAGAAAAATGCAACTCGAATTGGGTGAGCGAAACTTACTGCATAAGCTTGTTTGATATCCTCTGCGGCCTTGCGGTGGACGAACAGCTTGGCGGCAAGCGTGCTGGTCTTGGACAAGATGGTCATGGGATTGTAGCCCATGTCCGCCTTGTTCCAGTCAATGCGCATATGATCCAGATCGCCCAAAGCCAAGCCGTGCCAGGTTTTCTTGCCAAGGATGTCGCTGTTCCATTCGGCGTCGATGAAGCCTACCTGGTCAATCATCTCCTCGAGCCCCCTGGACGTCACCTCGGCCTCCTGGACCTCGCGCGAGAAAATCGAGAGGGATCTATCCTTGTTCCTGGCTGGCGGCTTGGAATCCACAGCCGTGGCCTGCTTGCCCTTCCTAATAGCAAGTTTCTTCTCGGCCGCGGTTATCGGGATGTTGTGCTGTTTGCTCATTTTCACCAAGTAAGGCGGATAGGAAGGCGGTTCTGGCAAACTTGATCCAGCGGCTGCGTCAGCGGCCGCGCCGGAATCGCCAATGATGAGCTGCCCGGCCTTGGCAACAGGTTTTACAGTTGGTTGGGGCGGCGGCATCATGGCAGAGTCTTGCGCAGCGCCACGAGGAGGATTCCTGCGGACGTTGGCGTCAGGCTGGCCAGTTTGCTTCTCAGAGGCCTGCTTCTCGGAAGCCTTCTTCTCAACGGTTTTCTTGTCGGCGGCCTTCTTCTCGGCAGCCTCCTTCTTGGCTGGAGGGCTCGCTGTAATCTTGGCCTTCTTCTCGGCAGCCTCCTTCTTGGCTGGAGGGCTCGCTGCAATCTTGGTCTTCTTCACCGGCGGGGAGATCGGTGCGGTGGATGAAGTGCCCTGCTGGGTAGGCGGTACCAAGGGCTCGCTACCCGGTGCAGCATCCGGCTGCACGTGGCTCTGCAGGTCCTGCTCCATCTCGTTAACTATCTCAACCCGCTGCTCGGCAGCGGGACCTTGCTGTGTTTCTTCTGGTCTCTCTACCCGCGGCTGGGCCGCGGGGTCAGTTTGGTCGGCAGCCCCTGTTGCTGGCTGCTCTTGGTTCTCCTCCTGCCGCTCAAGGGCAGCCTGGTCGTGCTGCTCGAGGTCTTGTTCTGAGTTCTCCCCGGTTGTGGCAGCTGGGGGGGAAAGTGGTCTCTCGTCGTAAGCAACGTCCTGCGCTTCTCGTTCTGCGCGGGCCTGCTGCTCCTGCTCGGCAGCGTGGGCATCAGTATCCATATGCTGGACGTCGTCCTCGTCTTCCCCTTTCACAGGAGAGGGCGCACGCGCCTTGTCCCGTGCCGCGATCTCATCCTCGTCAGAAAGCTCGATGAGCGCATCTACATCGATGGCGGATATCTTCTTGGACTTGGATTTGATGGGTGCGGCAGCAGCATTAGCATCCAAGGGGGCGCTAAAGAGAAGAGAAATTTCAGAAAAGGAAGAAAGGCAGAAGGAACCAAAAAGCAGCAACAGTGAGGCGCAACTCGGGAGAAAGTTACTTACCCTGCACGGGAAGGCGGTAGCCGTCTCCCCTGTCTAACCTTCTTCACGGCCTGCTTGGGTTTCTTGCTGGGGGGGCTCCTGAGCACCGCTACCTGCCCTCTTGCGACTGGCGGGAGCAGCGACGGCAAGCGGATCGACGGTAAGGGCGTCCTCGTCCTCACCCTCGTCCTCGTCCTCTTCCTCAACGGCAGCATCACCATCATCTGCAGAAAAGGAGAGAAGGAAACAGTTAAGAAATAGGAGGGAATTGGATAGCGCTACTCGCAACCATGAAGGTGAGCTCAATCACCTTCGTCGTCGTCCTCGGACCAGTTCCGAACGGACGCGTCCACATGATGCTTCTCCGTCTGAACGGCATGAGAGATATTGAGCTTGTCCGCGGCGTCGTAGGAGACCTCGTCGTCCTCCGTTCGGTCTTCTTCCCAGTTAGCCTCGAAGAGCTCCTGGCTTTCAGCGATCTGGCGAGCAAGGACCTGGAAAATAGGCAACCATCACAAATCAGTCGAGTAGCATAACGGCATCATACGCAGCAGGGCGTGCAAACACAAAGCACACAAAGCCTAAACAAAACTGCTAAGTGTGCTACTCGGCAGGGCGTGCAAACACAAAGCACATGAAGCCTAAGCAAAATTGCTAAGTGTGCTACTCGGCAGGGCATGAAAACACAAAGTACATGAAGCCTAAGCAAAACTGCTAAGTGTGCTACTTGGCAGGGCGTGCAAACACAAAGCAGATGAAGCCTAAGCAAAACTGCTAAGTGTGCTACTTGGCAGGGCGTGCAAACACAAAGCACATGAAGCCTAAGCAAAACTGCTAAGTGTGCTACTCGGCAGGGCGTGCAAACACAAAGCACATGAAGCCTAAGCAAAACTGCTAAGTGTTCTACTCGGCACAGAGTGCGGATACTAGGCACAGTAAGCTAAGAAGGCTATCTACTCGGAATTTGTATACGGGAAATAGGGTAAGGAGTACTAACCCGCTTGATTGGTTTCGTGCGGCTGAACGGCACGAAGCCGTACTGCCAGTTGTCCTTGAGGCCGGTGGTCATGATGGAGCGCGCCCAGACGGCAATGTCCGCGTTGCTGAGCGCGAACGTGGTCGTCCGAGTGCAGTCCCGGTGGCCACCCATGTAACACATGAGGTGTGCGCGGTGCTGGAGCGGAAGCACCCGTCTGGAGATCCAGCAAGCAATAGGGTCGTCACTTTTGAGCCCCTTCTCGATCAGCTTGGCAAGGCGCTCGTCCATCTGCTTGAGGTCGCTATCCATTGGCGGCTTGGTCCTCCAGTTCTGCCCGGTGGGAGCAGTGTTGGCCCACCTGGGCAGATTGATCTGATCCACCACGGCAGCTCCCTTCTCGACAGCGATGTTCTTCACGTAAAGGAAGGTCCTCTGCCACTTGCGGACAGAGTCCAAACCTTTGATCCGCGGGTGGTTAGTCCCGCCGCGCTGCACCATCATGGCGCTGCCAGTCTCCGTCATCCCGCGGCTGCTCTCCGCGCCATCTTTCCTGGCCTTGCTTTGCTTCCTAAAGAAGAAGTATCGGGACCAGGTCGTCGAAGTGGGCCATACGCCCAAGAATGCCTCGCATACCACAGCGTGGTATGAGAGCATGACGATGGCGTTTGGTGGGAGGTGGTGCGGCTGAAGGCCGTAGTGGTTGAGAAAAGATCGGAAGAAATCAGAAACTGGGAGCCCGAATCCTCGCGCGAAGTGCGCGAGGAAGACGACGTGCTCACCCTCCTCCGGAGTGGGGACGAGCTCGCTGCCAGGATGCCGGCAGCGAACACCGGGAGGAACTCGCCGGGTGTTCACTAGCCATTGGCACTCCTCCGCGGTGACCTCAGATCCGGCCCAACCGGCGCGGGCGTCGTCGTCACGAGCCATCAACTTGGAGAAAAGGTTTGGTGAGGAATCGAAGGAATTGGGTGGAGAAACTCGCGGCGGCGCGATGAGATGCGCGGCGGCGAGGTGCTCTGCGGCGGCGGAGAAACGAGGAGGCGAGGGGAAAGTGAGAGCAGGAAGAGGAAGAAGGAGTCACCGAGGGGGTATTTATACCTCCCCTCGGGTTGCCGTTACGATTCGAGGAAGTGGGATCAATCGTGGCAGAGATCGTGCGGCGTGGGCCGTGTGGACCGGTTAGAAACGCACACAGCGCGGAACGCGCGCGTAACGGCCACAGTTAATCCCACGACGTGATCGTGGGTAATCACTGCCTTTGATGGGACATAACGGGCTAGTGGGCCCACTCCGTGAAAACTGGGCGCGTGGCCGGTCAGTTCCCGGATACCGAGGCGTCGGGGTCGTGTCCGCGTGACACGTGCCCAGTTGCACCGCGGAAAGCCGGATTGTGCTCTGCCACGCAGAGATTTCGATTTGAGATTTCACCAAGTCCTTTTACTCGGCTACAGAGAAGAGAAAGTGGTTCTATTCGGAAGAAGCTTAAGACAAAATCAAGGGCTACTCGGAGGTTTTACTCGGCATCCTAAGGATTCGAGGGCAAGATTATCAAGGTTGGTTTTAAGCTGGCAGAGCCCAGTGAACAAGTTCGCAGGACTCTACCAGCTTCGGGGACTGCTGTCGGGGGGGTTACCCCCGAGTAGGGTAAAGGCAAGTGCTAAGGGCAAGATCAGAAGAGGATGTTGGGCCGAGTAGCTGGCTACTCGGTACTCGCTACCCGGTAGACTGCTATTCGGTCCTGCATGTAGATGGCCAGAAGGGCAAATCAAGAAAGTTATGTTCCCCCGAGTAGAAGAATTGGGCCGAGTAGAAATGGCGGGATCCTACTCGGGCCAGAAGTCGAAGGAGCCGTTCTGACACAGGATCCCGCGTATCCCGGGTCCGTACTTTGGCACTGTTCATGGCACTGTTCATCTGAGGACGGCGTTCCTGACAGCGTGTCAGCTGGGCGTCGCAGGATAGGGGGGACCTACTCTGTGTCTCTGGCAGTGATCACAGATCGGTTACTTGGTTTTGCCCAACGACTTTCCGCACCGGACAAACTTAGAAGCCAAAGCTGTCAGCGGGAGCTCGGAAGAAGGACGGTGTGCACACAATGTCAACATCTGTTTGTATTTGGCTGTATCCGGCTGGGCACCGAGTATATAAGGTGCCCTGCCCCCTCCTGCGCGAGGGATCCCAGAACCGATTCACATTCTTGACCTAGCTCCACACGTAGAGAGAAGGGTGGCTACTCGGTAGCAAGAACATTTTTACTGTGGCTACTCGGTGAGACGCTAATATACATAGAGAAAGGCAGGAGTAGGGGTTTTACCTCCTCACGAGGGCCCTGAACCTGGGTAGATCGTGTTGTTTGCGGTGCTTGTTCCATACTTCACGCGGCTACTCGTCGCGTGATCCCTCCCCGAGCGCCTCCAGCGTCCATCTTCCCCACAACTTTAGCCATCCTATGGCATCTCCCGTGACACCACCACGACAAATTGGTTACGACGTTTATGCTTCACACGATCACTAGATTCATCGTTGAATGTGCAGGAGTCATTACGGATCTCTAGGTCCCGCTGTTGACTATTGATCGGAGAGGTGTCTTGATCATGTCTACATTATTTAAAAACCGTAGGGTTACACACTTAAGGTTTGATGACGCGATTGAGTGGATACGGAATATCGGAGACAAGTTTGGACAACACCGAAATTGTTTCGGGGAATATTGAAATAGTCGCCGGAATTGTTTCGGGGAATATTGAAATAGTTCAAGGTGGTATATGTTAATATTTGATTAAGAAATAGTTCAAGGGGTAAGTGTTAATTATTTGTTAATAGGATTAACAAATATTAAAATAAAGAAATGAAATTTTTTATTTTTTTATTAAAGAAAACCCTTGGAATTTTGAGTGGGAGTTGATGAGAGAATGAGTGGGTTGAGTGGAGACTCCACCCACATGATAAGGGGAGAGGTGGAGGCACCAAAATTTCGTAGCTGCCTCCCCCTCCTATATAAAGAGGGGTTGGACCTCCCTCTCCCCCACACACTTAGTGTCATCTTCACCTCCCTCCTCCCGCTGCTCCACCTCATGTTCATGCGCTTGGCGAAGCCCTGAACGAAGTTTTCTCCACCACACCACGCCGTCGTGATGCTGGAGTTCCAAGGGATCCTCTACTTTTGCTGCCCCGCTGGATCGAGGGAACGGAGGTCGACATCAAGTTGTACGTGTGACCGAGTGCGGAAGCGCTCCCGGATTGCAGCGCTCTTCTTCGTGATCTTGAGACAATGTGAGTTCCACTACATCACCAACTAGATTCAATCTCGTAACACTTTGTGTCTTCGAGGGTATGTTCTCCTTAAGACTTTCTCTATGCCCATTGCTTACATGTCGTAGATTAGATCTTGGCCCTTTGGGTTTCTCTCGCGTAGGATTTTTTTTTGTTTTCTATGCAACGAACCCTTCAGAACTTGCCTTAGATATAAATAATAATAATAATAATAATCCATGTCCTTCGAGTTTGAGGGTTGCGTGGAAATCCCGATATCTGAAAAACAACAAAGTAGTACCCGTAAGGAATATTGTAAACACTGGCAAGATGATACATGCATAGTAATGAGATGCATAGCGAAGTACCCTGAAAATACCCCAACTTGCAAGTGCAAACTGCGATCGATACGATACTAAGATCACATTTTTTGTATGTGGCATAGAGTTGTTTCAATACTTGTGGTGATGATGATGTTCACTTCAAGAGTTAATGACCTTGGGTTTTGAAGTTTGAAGTGCTTTTCTTAATTATATTAAATTGTTACTTCTTTTAGGCCCAAACGTGTTTCACTTTTATTTAGAAATTCAATTGTTATCATGTTTAAAACATAAGCCTTATCACTTGGTTAGACAATAAAACAATATCATATTGAAAACAACTTTCAAAAGATAACAATCACATTTTCTTCTATTGTTGTTGAAAAGTGTTGAACTAAGACAAAAAGTATTTAATTGAAAGTGAGTACATAATACAGTCAAATCTATCATCTTTTGATTTTTTAATGACTTGTGATGAGATTTTAGTAAGCGTGAAAATGTTAGGAATTCACTATTAAGGAAAATAGTGTTATGAAGGTTTTTCATATTTATATTGGCATAGTATAGATTTCCATTATACTTTTCAAAATAGAGTTTATTCCTATTTCCAAAACTTGCAACTAAAGATCTTAGTTTCACTTTTAGCATTATGAAATTTTGGTAGACCAAGTATTTAGAAAACATTGGGTGTTGACTTGAAACATGAGGTAGTCTTTTGTTTTCCTATAATCACCAATAAGATGAAGATAACATAACCCATAACACATGACACTATTTTCATGCACAAACAAGTTGGATGTCATGACATGCTAGTAGTATTGACTTTGCATTGCTTAAACATTATTAGCCTTTATTGTGGAGTTGAAGTGTTTCATTAATTGACACTTTATAATTTCCATGATTAAAGGAATGGTTAAACACTTCTATACCAAAAACATGATTCAAGGTTGTGTAAAAATATATGACATGCACAATTGGTTTGAATTTTTTTATCTATACTTTGGTATATTATTCGAAATTTTCTAAAAAGATATGAATAAATTATTAATTTTCCCAATTTTAAATTAATTAAATGACTGTTCAAATATCATTCATATTAAAAACGTGTTCAGCTGGCTTTGAAAATATCATAAATGGTTTGCATTTGTCTTTTTGATCAATTTGATATATAACTTGTATTTTTCTGAATTATTGAATTAGTCCTTATTTTTCTCGATTTAAAATGAATTAATTTAAATTCAAATAATGTTTAAATTTAAACTTCATAAAAAATATTGAAAAGTTGATAAACATTTAGATTATATTTTTCTAAACAATTACATATTTTATTTGATTTTTTCTGATAAGGAAATTAAAAGTTATTAATTAAACAAGTTTAATGTTTATTCTACCATGTATAAATTGACAGGTGGGGCCCACCTGTCATATTGACACGTCTCCAACGTATCTATAATTTTTGATGCTCCATGATGATATTATGCCAATTGCTACATGTTTTCTCCCTTCTTTATGTCATTTTTACACGTTTTCCAGGACTAACCTATTAACAAGATGCCAAGTGCTAGTTCCCTGTTTTGTGCTGTTTTTTATTTCAGAAAAGTTGTTTTTGAAATATTCTCGGAATTGGACCCCACAAATCTCGAAGTTCCTATTTTCCTCGGAAGGATCCAGAAGACCGAAGAGGAGTCTAAGACGGGTACTAGGGGGGCCACACCATGGGGTCCTGCTGTCCTATTTTGACAGATTTCTGCCAATAATTGCATTTGCATCTTAATCTCTTTCTTTTGGTGTTCTTTTGAGAAAAAGAGTTTTAAAAGAAGTTTTGACAGTAGCTAATGTTTTTATGAGTGTTAGGCTTCTGTTGAAACTGAACCATGTGAATTTATTATTTCGATTGCACTAACGTTGCTAATGAAGATTGTGAGAAGTTTGGTGTGAAGGAAGTTTTCAAGTGTCAAGAGAAGAGGATGATATGACGTGATCAAGAAGAGTGAAAATCCTAAGCTTGGGTATTCCCCGGTGGTACATCCCAGCAAATTCCAGTAAGACTCAAGTGTCTAAGCTTGGGGATGCCCAAGGCATCCCCTTCTTCATCGACAAATTATCAGGTCACTTCTAGTAAAACTATACTTTTATTCGGGCACATCGTATGTGCTTTACTTGGAGCGTCTTTATTTTTGCTTTCAGTTTATTTTTATTTTTGCAATAATCTTGGTTGTACCCCAGCATTCTTTTATTGGAGAGTGACACGCTCCGCTTTTTCATGGGAATACTTTGTATTCTTAATCTGTGTCTGGCTGCTGCATTAATTTAGCTCCTGTTTTGCATGCATCTCTTATCAGAGCTGTTAGTTTTAGTAGTGTTATGTGAGTACTCTCATTTTTCTTGCTTTATCATGAAGAGTATTTTTGTTAAAACGTATCTTGTATGGTGCTTGTTCGGAGAGGAAACTGCTGCTTGAAGTAGAATTTTTTATGGTGCAAGTAGAAGCTTGTATGGAGTGTGGCTAGAACTTTTTCGTATCATGCTAGATGTTATTTTAGTTTTAAAGACTTGTGGTTATTGAGTAGTATTATTATCCTAAAATAGCTGAGAGTGTATAAGGTGCCATTGAAAGATTCATGAGTTGTTCTTGTCATGTTGAAGCATAAATTTATGGTATTCTCTTTCGAATGTTTTATTTGGTTGACTTGGCGCATGCTCACACCATGTTTATGACTATAAACCAGTCACTAATAGCCTCTATGATCATTTAGTTTTTGAACTTGTGATACCGCTTATGCTTTAATTAATGATGTTTATGTCGCTCTGCATGAATCTGGCTCTTATGCTCTCCTGATTTGTCGCTCCCAGTCTTTTGCTAGCCTCCACCTGTACTGAGTATGAGCTCTACTCGTGCATCCAACTCCCTAAAACCAAAGTTTTCCCATTGTGTCCACCATACCTACCTACATGTGGTATCTAACTACCACTCCAAGTAAATTGCTCATGCGTTACCTTTAAAACCTTCAAAATTACGCATGCTTTATGTTCCTGTTTTTGCTCATGAGGACGTAAATAGAGAATCTTTATCTCACTTGTTGATTGGATTTCACACCCCGGAATAGTGGCTTCATCCGCTTATCCAAATTATAGAAGATATGGCAGCGGGGTGCCCAGCCCCAAATTAATACACACAAAATCTCTTCACTATTTCTGCCCCTGATTTATCAGTGAAAGCATAATGATGTAAACAAAAGAGAAAGAAAGATGACCTTCTACCCAGTTGCGTCCTTCACATGGGAGGCGCTCTTGTGAATCCAGTTGGCTTGTGACGTACTGTATTTTCTGTTTACCATTCGTTGACATTAGCATACATCTCCCAAAATATAGACACTCAGTGTCAAACTTTTAATACCTCGATTTAATAAAAGAAAAATCTCTAGCACATGAGTGATCCCTGCTTCCCTCTGCGAAGGGCCTTTCTTTTACTTTTATGCCGAGTCTCCATCGTCTAGCTTTATGCATAGTTGAGAGAGAATTTTTTCCATTCTGAGTTTTATGTGCATTTGTCCCAGAAACATTATTACTTGATTCATGATGTGTTATTGTTTGTTCTCAAATTATTTTCTCTAGTTTTCCTCATGAACTTTGAAGGTGTCCTCGCATTTATGTTTTTCCCCACTCTTAAGGACTAGCGAAATACCACTTTGCCATGCTTTCTCTATACTTGAAACAAACGTATATCTTTCTTTGCATTGTTATTCATGATCTTTTATTTGAGATACTTCTCATGATGCAAAGTGATTGCTATGCTTTATTATTAAATCTTTATTATCATGTTTGTGTTAAAAGTTCTATGTTCTCAGCTTACATATGCTTTTACATTTTTTATGATCAAGTTTATGTTAGTAGCATGTCACCTCAGAAATTGTTGTGTTTTATTGTTTATCTACTCGAGGACGAGTAGGAACTAAGCTTGGGGATGCTTGATACGTCTCCAATGTATCTATAATTTATGATGCTCCATGATGATATTATGCCAATTGCTACATGTTTTCTCCCTTCTTTATGTCATTTTTACACGTTTTCCGGGACTAACCTATAAACAAGATGCCAAGTGCCAGTTCCCTGTTTTCTGCTATTTTTTATTTCAGAAAAATTGTTCTGGAAATATTCTCGGAATTGGACCCCACAAATCCCGAAGTTCGTATTTTCCCAGGAAGCATCCAGAAGACCGAAGAGGAGTCGAAGACAGGCACCAGGGGGCTCACACCATGGGGTGGTGCCCCCCTCTTGGCCGCGCCAAGGGGTGGTGTGGGGCCCCACGTCTCCACCGCCTCTGCCCTTTCGCCTATTTATTCCCCCCGGATGGAAAACCCTGGATACCTGATCAAAAATCCCGAAAAGTTCCGACGCCGTCGTCGTCGTCAACCCTAGATCAGGGGGTTCTAAAGGTGTCTCCAGGCACCCTGCCGGAGAGGAGATCATCACCAGAGCCCTCTTCATCACCATGTATGCCTCCGGAGTGATGCGTGAGTAGTTCATCCTTGGACTACGAGTCCATAGCATTAGCTAGATGATTGTCTTCTCCTCCTATGCCTCCATGTTTAGATCTCGTAAGCTGCCTAACACGATCGAGATTGTTCTTATGTAACTCTATGTGGTGTGTTTGCTGGGATCCGATGAATATTGAACTTATGCCAAGTTGATTATGGTCTTTATTGCATATGTTATTTGTGATCTTGCATGCTTTCCATTGCTAGTGGTTGCTCTGGCCAAGTAGTTGCCAGTGACTCCAAGAAGGAGTATTTATGCTCGATAGTGGGTTCATGCCTCCTTTTCGCCTGTGCTTGAGTGACATAAACGTGATGGGGGAGGATGTGATGTTGCCACTAGGGAGAAAACAACAGTGTGAGTGCCCGCGTGTACAATCATTGCTTACATTACACACATTTCTTAATGCGATTATATGTTGCGTGCAACTTAGTACCTAAGGGGGGTCGGATGATAACCTGAGGGTGGATTATTAGTCATAGATGCTGTTGGATTACGGTCTATGTATATTGTTGTAATGCCCGCACTAAATATCATAGTAGTCATCATGTCACGAATGTGCACTACGGTGCAAGCTTTATTTGGCAATTTCCTAGCTGTAATTTGTTCACCCAGCATGCTATCTTTTATGGAGAGACACCACTAGTGAACCTATGAACCCCGGTCCATTTTCCTACACCGTTAAACAAACCACTACAATTTCCTGCTTTTCTTTACTTACTGCAAGCATACATTATTTTCCAGACTATACATCTAATCTTTGTTTTTAGAAAGACCGGTGAGATTGACAACCTCACTGTACCGTTGGGACAAAGTATTTTGGTTGTGTTGTGTATAGGTTCCGCGTTGTTGCTGACACCGGTGAGCCCTCACCACCATCAGTGGCATGAACCTTCCGAAGATCCTATTTCTCCTACTGGATTGATAACCTTGGTTCTTAACTGAGGGAAATTCTTACCGATGCACTCATCACACCCTCCTCTTTGGATTCCCAACACACCATCCATAGTTTCTGTAGCAAGAATTTCTGGCACCATTGCTAGAGATTTAAAGTCAACTCTGCAAGCGATCACATATTCGATTTAAATAAATAATTAAAAGAAAATAAAACGAACAACTTTCATGATGTCATGACAGCATTAGCAGCAGGGAGGATTCTTTTTTGTTGAATTCGATTCCGGCGATTTGACTCGAATTGAGGCGATTGATTGCTACCGGGAGCTACAGAAGGACATGGTGAACCAAATGGTGGCGACGGAATGACTAGATGGTCATCGGTGACGCGCCGGTGTCCACTGTTGGGGCGGCGAGTGGCGGCGCATGGTGACAGCTTGCTACCAGACATGAAAATGGAAAGCAAAGACAAGGGAATGCTCACCGGAGCACTAGGAGCATGAATAGGTAGTGAGGGAGGCCGGAGAGAGAACGACGGTGATGAGAGCTTGCGTGGAACCCGACGACCATAGTTGGATATGACGTCCTCGATCTCCCGTTACGTGGCTTCCTGGCTCAATTTAGTTGGAGAGTTAGAAGAGGACACCAAGGCGGTTCTCTGGACCTGCTCAGCGGAGAACAAAAAGACTCCAAGAGACGACTCCATGGCGGCAATCCTCAACTAGGGTTTTGGCTCGGGGAACAAGAAACAGAGAGAGAGCGAGTGCGAGTAAGACAGAGGAAGTGTGGCACGGAACTTCGGCTCTCCTTATCCTCGACGAAGAGACATGCACGCAGGAGGTGGCACCTCAACGACGATACAACGATGTCTCCTCTACCTTCTGGCAGAGGAAGAAGAGAGACGAAAGAAAAGGGCAATTTTTTATAACCCCCTATGATTTTGAATATTCACAGGTAGGTCCTTGTGGTTTAAAAACCGAGAAGAAAACCTTGTTTTCCGGGCCTTTCTATAAACTTAAAAATTATTAAAAATCATATTTGAAATCCTTATAAAAAATGCAACCTCACCATGCTTTTTTGGTGAAATTGAACAAGATTTGAATTTTAAACTAGGGTGTTCAATTTAAATGATTTTTTGTTGTTTTCTCTCACTTTAAGTTTTCAAATGGATTTAAAATTATTTTAGGCATGATTAACATGATCACACACAACAAACATGTGGTTACCAAAGTGTTGTGTTTTTCAATGGCAATGTTTGATACAAGTCATGTAGGAAATAATTTGTAAAACTTCTTAGTAGTGTTTTTTATGCATTGTAAAAAAAATCACCAACTAGGGAATTTTATTCCATGTCATGCTAAATGATTTTGATTAGGAAATGGACTTGTTTTCTTTATGTGGCTTTGTTATTTTCATATTTGAGGTTCTTATTAATTCTCGTTGGCATTTTCTTATATTGTGTGTAAGCCCTGTTTGATATATTAAGTACTTAATCAGGTGGAAAATATGAGTGGCTTTGGCTCTTATTAATACTTATTCTCAATAGAATCTTATTTGTTTATTTTCCACTCAGGTTCCAAGTATGACTATTATCCTATGTTGGTTTTAGAAACATGTAATCATTTGCATGGTTATGTATAAATGGATTTTTGTTATCATCCATTTGTTTTATGTACGAGAAGGATCTAGAAAACAAGGTAGTTAAGCTTGTTATCATCTACCTCAACATATCACAAGAAATTTGGATGCAATGACTTGTTATTATTCTTACTTGAAAATAGTTTCCATTAAAGAGATTATTGTGTGTTCCACATATCTGATGATCTTGACAAGGATTAAAGGTTCTAGGTTGTCTAATACTACCTAATGATACACCGGATAGTTTCATGCTATGCTCCTTACTAAGTCGGTGTTGTTTCGTGTTGACTTATGTTACCAGTATTGTACTTGTATCTAGTTGCCACTTGCCTTCAGATATTTCCTTTGTCATTTGGAAGTAATATCATCTATTGGACTTCCTAACTGTTTCTCTCCCTTGCTGGTCTTATGGCTTTAGAAATTCACCATTAGAGCCTTTAGGATATCTGGACTGGTTCCCAAATACTAACTTCAGTAGCAATTTGCATATCTTGGTGAAATGCATTCCTTTGATTTAATAACCATTTCACTTTCATGTTGTATTAAATTATGATTAAGATTAGCTTACTGAAACTCAATTGTTTAATGCTTACAGGAATAATTTGTTCACAAGGTTGACCAGACCTTGTAGTCAAACTATTCTTATATAACACCAAACATTTGGATATCAACATGCTACTTGTTTTCTTCATTATCTTGGTTTATTTCTGTATTTCTTCTTTTATAGTATTTGTCATGCAAGAATGCTGACATAGAGGTTTGGAAAGATCACATGTAGTGATCAAGGTTTAACAATAGTTTAGGAATATTTAGTTCTTCTTTTAGGTACTTCTTTTATGGTTGATGATATATGTACATATTCTATAAATATGTTAATAACAATAATTATGTCATTTCCCACTTGTGGGGTTTGAGTTAATGCTTGTTTGTATCAGTTGTGTTCTATTGAACCTTGGTCATTCACTTGTAAAGGTTCACTTGATATTTATGAGATGATTTATAAAGATGTTGTGTGAATGATTGATAACTTAAGTGCTTCGTGTTTTAAAGGACATTAAATCTCCGTTGTTGAGACTATTTAGTTGTGCATTACTAATTTGTGAAAGTATGTTCATCAGTTATGTGATTTAGATACTCGCCCCTCTTTGTGTTCTAAAATACCTCGTTGAATTCTCCCAAGTCACTTATAGACTTGAGGTTAAGGTTGTTCAGAGCTAGTGTTGGTCACAACCAATTCTGCTTTGTTTAATCAAATTATTTGGTTTATAAGATACTGGTTATAAAGATCACTCCAAATGTACTCTTGACCAGATGATCTAGACCTATTTCATCATGTTGAGAGAAACATTGGTCACTTTGCTTCATTTCAACTTTCGCGCCAAAATTTCCCGTGTTTTTAGATGCATGCTTTGCAAATACACATAGTATATTTTGATCCTTATAACCTCCCAAACACAGGGATGTTACAACTGAACAAACCACTCTCTGACACACGTAAAGGGTGGATGAGGGGAAACTACCGAATCGACCGTTCATTTTAAGGTTGCCTGAGATGTTGTAAGTTCCGTGCGGACCAACACATAGAACTGGCCACATAAGCAAACTAACCAATTTTTACATGGCTTACGACAACCATAAACGCCCTTTGTGTTTAGTCATGCCGTACACCTAAGAGCATACCCAACGCCCCCCCCCCCACCCCCCAAATGGTCTGTTTTGGTCCCCGCGGACCAATTTGGGTTAAAACCCATTCCAATGCCCCTCCCCAAACAGACCGAGGGGGGACAAGCCGATTTTCCCCCAAATTTGGTCCATGTTTGGGGTGGTCCGCGGATGCGCGCCGCATCCTCCCTAGCCCACACGAGTGCCGCACGACGTCTTCTCATCTCCCATCTGGCCCACCAGTCAGCGACCCATGTCACTTTGACTGGTCCTTCTAAAGGGGTCGCGTCGATGCCAACTGCACGTCCCCCACTCCCATACCCACTCCACACCGACCAAACCCTATCTTGCCGGGGAAACAACCCTGGCTCACCGGGTTCAATGGTGAAGAAGGAGCAGAAGCCCGGGGCGACGCGTAACGACCACGAGGCAGGGCCGTCCGTTGGCCGGAAACGCAACCGCAAATGGGTCTGCTGGGACGTCGCCCAGTACCTGTGGTCGCGGAACCGGCCTATGGCATGGCCGGACGTAAAGCTGCCGGACCAGTGGCACCTGAGCCCCCAGCGTGTTCCCATCACCCCCCCCCCCCCGTGCCCCCGTACGGATCTGCGCGACAGAGCGAAACCGTGTGACGACGCACCTTCCTCCCGCTCCACCTCCGCGCGGACTCTCAGTTCACGGATGACAGCGGCCTCTCGGACCGCTGGTTCATCCCCGGCGAGGTCCTAGACGTGCGCCTCCACTCCCTCTTCACTCGCACGGGGTACCCCACCTGCCGGAGTGCCAGATGAGGGCATGGGGGAGGTGGGCATAGAGGAGGAGGAGGCGCCACACCTGGTTCCCTAGACGGAGTTGGAGGAGGCCGAGCAGCTCCACCTCGCCATCGAAGCGTCCGAGCTGCACAAGCTCGGCCAATAGGAGGGGCTGGCACCCGCCCTCCATGACACCACCCATGCCGCCGCCCGCCCGGTAGCCCAGCGCAGCCGGCTCTGATGGCGCAATCCAGGGCGCCTCCGCAGCCACCAGTGCATGGAAGAGGGCCACCGGTTCACCTCTACATGGCGTCGGACTACGTCATCCTCGAATAGTCCGCGCTGCACACGCTGTGACGGCGGAGGCGCGGCGAGGAGCAGACGGCGAAGCCCCTGTAGGAGCTTTCTTTTGTATAAAATTATGTAAAGGGCTAGGCCCTTATGAAATGCGCATATATGCGCCAATATGTTAAAATATTTAACTTAAATTCAGTAGATTTTATTTCGATTTTTTTTTTTGTAGATTTTAGTAGTTTTTGAGGGGCGTTGGGATGGTTTGATCCCAAGTCAGGGTTCCGGCCTAGCCTCAGTCCTCAGACCACTCTAAACGGATCAAAAGAGGACCAATTTTGGTCCCTCAGGGGCCATTGGGTATTCTCTAAGAGCATACTCAACGCACCCCAAACGGCCAGTTTCGGTCCCCGTAGACCGATTTGGGTAAAAAAAAACATTACAACGGGCCCCCAAACGGACCGGAGGGGGAGGGGGACATGTCGTGTTTCCCCCAAACGTGGCCCAATTTTGGTCCACGTTTGGGGTGGTCCGGAGACACGCGCCTCATCCTCCCTGGCCCACCTGGCAGTGTGCCGCATTGACACATCGCCCTTGGTGGCCCACCTGGCAGTGACGGGGTGCCCTCCTGCCTACCTTGCCACATCCTTTTTAATGGGACCGATGTGCCTCCCCATATGCATCCCCACCCCCAAACCCTAGCACCAAAAACCCCACCGGAGCTCCCTCCCCGGCGGCCATGTCCCCCCCCCCCCCCCCCGCGCTAATGAGGATCTTAGTGGACATCGCGAGCACCTTCTACCGTGAACGCCAGCCAATCCCATGGCCCCGGGTGCACCTCCCACCCGGATGGCACCTCAGCGCCGCCCGCGTGCCCCTGCTGCCCGGCATCCACGATGTCATCGAAGTCCACGACGACGACAACGAGAGCGACGAAGGCAGGCTCGGCGAGTACCTCGACAAGATCGACACCATGGAGGCGGAGGAGGAGGCCGAGGTGAAGGAGGACCTCCTGACCAAGGAGAAGGAGGACCAGGAGATGGACGTCGAGGATGTCAAGGAGCTCCTACAGGAAGAGGACCAGGTGGAGTAGGAGGCGGCCGTGGACCTCCGCCACGCCATTGAGGCCTTGCAAGCGGCAGAGGCCTAGATGTGGCTAGATATGGCGGCCGCCCTCGAGGTCTCGGCGGCCGAGGTTTGCGCGGAACCTTGGTCATCGTGGCATGCCCGCGAGGCGCGGAAGCCATGGGTTCCAGCGCCCGCACGGCCACATACCCCCCTCCCGTTCAAGAGACTCCGACTCCGGAGCAGGCGCCGACCTACATCTACATCGACGACGAGTAGGTGTATAGGCGGGTTCCAGGCCACAACGGCGGCGGGCGGCACAACGGCGAACCCTAGCAGCTAGCTAGAGTATGTACTAGCCCTCGGGCCAAAATGTATGCGTTGGCCTTCGGGCGCTATAAGAAATGCATCTACATTTTGGCTAAGTTTAGCTAAATTCCTGTTTTGCATTTTTTTTCAAAATACATTTTTTGGGGTCCGTTGGGATGGTTTGATCCCAAATCGGGGGTCCGGCCCATCTCTCGTATGGGGACCACACTAAACGGACCAAAACATGGCCGATTTTGGTCCCTTTTTGGGGACGTTGGGTATGTCCTAAGAGCATCTCTACTATCCCCCGCGGCGCCCCCAGGCCACTTTTCGGCCTTTTTTCGCTGGCAGAAGAGAATCCTCCGACTCGCCCCCCAAACAGCCCTAAATTCGCCGGATTGGGCCGAAAATAGCGCCGGTGAACCCAGCAGGCTGGGGGGCCAATAGCACATGAAACAACTTGCGCTAAAAAACCTCGGCGGTGGATCCGGCTTGGCAGCGGGTGCGGCGTCTTTGTCCTGAACGCCTCGCCTTGTTGCCCGTGTGAATCAACGCGCCGGCAGTGTTCACTCACCACGCGGCGGTGACCGTAGCCTTTTGCTAGGCTATTCGTCCATGTGGTGGCGCACTGACTAGCCAGCGCCGCCTTCGGGTTCCACACCGCTACACCCCTCCCACCGTTGCTACACTGCTCCCGCGCCCTCGCCCGGCTATAAAATGGATTCCTGCCCGCCGGAGAACACGCATCTTCCAACCCGCCCACTGCTTGCCCGCACCGTCAAAACTCTCCCTCTTCTGCTCGCCCTTCTCACCCGTCCTCCAAATGGCCGAACGTTTCCCCAGCGACGGCTGCGGCCGCTGCTGTCTGCGGGAGGACGAAGCCTACCTTCTAATGAGGGCGGAGTACCCGGCGCCGCCGGACATGCGCGTGCCGGGCACATGGCGCCTCAACAACGGCGGCGTCCCCGTTCCGCCTATCCCAACCGGCGAGCAGCGCTGGGCCGAAGTGCAGGCCATCAGGGTCGCTATGCCAGTGGACACACAGGTCGACCCGCGCTGGGTGGCCAATAACACGACCATCTTGACAGCCTACTTCGAGCGGCGCCACGGCCAGCAGGTCGAATCCACCAACGGCGTTGTTGTGGTCACCAACCGCGAGAACTCTGGCGGCCGTCGTCTTTGGTGGGCCATGCCCGGACGCACGCTCTCGGCCGTCCACGACCACATCGAGTTTGCAAATAATACCCAGCGGATCGAGTACCCACCGCCATCCACCTCTCTCCGCCACGGGGCGGCCTGGCTGCCGAGACAGTTCTCGGGATCCTCTTCATCGTCCGCGGCCACGTCTTCGCGGTAATCCGGCTCGGCGCCGCAAGCCCCCTATTCCCGGTTATGCCAGAGCCCAAGTCGTTGCCGGAGACGCGGCTTCTTTGGCGCTATCGTCGTTGCGCAGCCCCGCTCTATATAAACGAGGGTGGCCTCCACGAGCCTTCGCCTCCAAGCCGTGGCCGCTGCGCCCCCTCGGCTGCTCACCAAGTCCCCAGCCTGGTGAAGCCGAAGGAGGTGCGTGTGGACTGAGCATCGGATGACATCGAGGTCGGCATGGCTGAAAGTACACTATGGTCAACTAGAGGGGGGTGAATAGGTGACCTACAAATTTTAATCCGTTTTCACTTTTAGATGGGCTTTAGCAAGTAAACAACTTGGTTATCTAGATGTGCAACTAGGTAGACACCCTATGTGATAAGAAACAAGTAAGCAACGGAAGTAATATTCAAGGCACAAGATAATCACAAGTGTAAACACGGAGACAAGGATATGTTTCCCGTAGTTCCTTCTTAAAAGAAGTACGTCTATGTTGGAGAGGTGGGGAGCCACCTAGGCGCTCCTCAATAGCACGGTTGTGCACACCTTATTCTCCTTGAGCTTTTCCGGTAAAGAAGATTCTCGTTTCCACTATGAGATCAACTTGAAGGCGTTGACCAAACCTTTACAAGTGGTTGAGGCTACTCCACAAGTAAGATGGAGGCTCTCAACAATCTGAAGCTTCTTGCTACAAGGTGGAAGCTACAAGCATTAGGGTTTCTCTAGGATGACAAGGCAACCAAGAGATTTACAAGATCCCAAGAGTTATAGCAAGGGAAAACAATTTATGGCTTGGTAGAAGTGTAGATCTAGGCCTCCTCCATCAGATCCTTGAAGGGCATCGAGTTTGGTTGGAGAAAGAGGGAGATCTAGGCGTTTTGAGCTCTTGAAAAATGGAGGAGATAGAGGAATGGACGAACTGGTTGTCTAGAGGAAGAAGACATCTATTTATAGCCTCCTCTTAAATCTAACCGTTGCTGCCCTCCAGGGCCGGAATATTCTGTTATTAGTACCGGAAATTCCCGGGGTAGCTGGGCCGGAAATTTGAAAACTCCGGTGGGGGCGGATTATTGAATAATCCGGTGGCCAGAAATTTCTGACCAAATTTCCGCCTCCATATCTGTGAGCGGGCAGCAACGACTCGTCCGAAATTCTGGTAATGACCAAAGGCCGGAAATTTGCCCCGGAATATTCCGGCCAAATTTCCGCCCCTGCATCTGTGAGTGGGCAGCAGCAACTCATCCAAATTTCTGCTAAGGACCAAGGGAGCGGAAATTTGCCCCAGAAATTTCCGCCCAAATTTCCCCCCTTGCATCTGTGAGCGGGCAGTTGGATGCCAGGACTTCACCATCTGGAGCATTGAGGAGGACGGAATATTCCGGTACTGAGGCCGGAATTTCCACCCTATATCCACTGGAATTCCCGGGCTAGAACTCTGAAAAATCCGGCTGGAGATATTTGCACAACTCAGAAACTCCTTTGTGAATCTTCTCGAAGATAATATTGTTGATCAAGATAGATATAATGAGGCTAGCTATGAACACTTAAGCCAAAAGGTTAGTGGGCATACCGCGTTGTTATCATCACCAAAATCATTCGAGGAGACATGAGCTTTCAATCTCCCCCTTTTTGATGAGTGATGACAACACGGGTATTTGCATAGTGATAATCTAACAATGCGACGGGAATTAAAACATCACAGATTAACATAACTAGGATACATTCCTCTCAATAATATAAGTTCACGAATAGGAATCCACGAATAAATGGTCACGAAGAAAACGAAGTCGAAAAACACACGAGAAATAAAAAAGGGATCCCACCCTAGCAAATCCCCGCGTTCTTCAGATCTGCTTCCCCTTTGGCATCAGTATTCCAAAAAGAGAGAAGGATGCACTACGTCCCCAAGAACAAGCTCTAGTCCATGGCACCATCATCCTCGGGATCCTCCTCGGAGCCTTCTCTTCACTAGCAGCCTCCACATCATCATCATCAGGAACATCAAGATCCCAGTCCACATCATGGTTGTTCTAGTTGCGGTAGAGAATCTGAGCACGAAGAGGAGCTGGAACATTGGGCAAGTTAAGAGCCGTCATGATGGAGCGCTGGTTCTCGAGAATGGAGCGACGCTCGAGATAGGCATTGTAGTTCTCCTTGTGGATGCAGATGTTCATGCATAGCACCTTCTCAATGGCACGAACAACCGAGGAGCGCTTCTTGGTACCTGGCGGAGCCTGTCTCATGCGAGGATCACAGTGTCCCTGACCGGTAGCACCAACATCATGTGCAGCTTGCTGAATGTGGACGCTCTTCTTGTACAGTTTCACATCCTTGTGAGTCTCACAATCCAACTCAAGAATTGCACGAAGATCATCAGGATACCTGGACTTGATGAGCTTCATGATGTATGGTGAATAAGGTGGCACCTTGCGGTGGAAGTGAGCGAAGTGGATCGCATGGAAGATAAAGTCCATCACATCAATCTTGTGACACTCAGTATCCTCAAGATCACCCTCTGTGAAAGTCAGGAAGGCATGGTGCATGAGGTTCACCAAACCGCCACAGATCTCATCATTGTTGCCACCGCTAGGGGCAATGGTCTCCCGGAACATACGCAAAAGGATGTCATAGATAGCATACAGACCCTTGGCGGAACCCACAACACCTCGAGGACCATACAGCTCAACCAACTTGTTCTTTTCATACTCCACGCCTTGGATGTGCATGCGAGCACCCTGAGGAACATTGAGGCCAGCAAACGGATACCCGAGCTTAGAAGAAAAATCATGGAATGTGGCTGTGAGCAAGTGAGGGTCAGACATCCATGTCATTCCAATCTCCTCAGCATCATCGATAGCCAAGGTAGCAAAGAAATGCTGAATGAAAGTGGTGTTGTAGGAGCATTGGGTCTCCATGAGAGGGCACAAACCAAGGAGCTCAGTGAGATTAACAGAGTTGCTGCAATAGGCAGGGTTGGCAGCCGTGTGTGCAAAGTTGATGTACTTCATAGGGCAGACAGGCTTGCTCATAACTGTGTATACCTTCATGTACGGAGTCTCCTGCTCCACATGCCAGAAACAGGAATCAATAGTGGGGTCCTGAGGGCCCTTAGTGTACCATGCCTTGGAGCGCCAGGCTTTAAACTCAGCTACGGACATGGTGGCCAGGGTTAGAGAGGTCTTGCCCTGTTGCTTGTTGGCACAACGAGCAGCCCTGTCGGCATTGCACTGACGCTCATACTCACGCGGTTCCTCCTGCTCGGTCTCATCAACAAACACTCCATCTTCATTCTGTTGGAAATGGTGCCACTGCTTGCCGGAGCTAGTAGCCTTGGGCCTAGAGCTTGAACCATATGCGAGAAGAGCGAAAGCAAACGCGAAGAAAAGCAAAACAACATCAAAACTGGGCTAATAGCTTGTGGAGTGGAATAAAAATGATCTCTATAAAAGATTCAGAGCAGGCCGGAAATGTCGGACTTGGCTGAAATTTCCGGGGAACGGAACTTCCGGGCAGAGGCCGAAAATTTCCGGCCCTGGAAAAATCGCACTAAGGTCGCGAATACTGGGGTGCACGGGGAGGAACTCTAGTGGAATACTGGAATACTGGGGGAGTTCCAACCCTAAAATCGTGAGAGATCAAATCAACCGGAAACCCTGGATCACAGAGAAAACTTGGCACATACCGGGATCCATGGGATTGGCACGGATGCGTAGTCTCTTGAACCGCAAAGAGTGGCTGGAAGACGAGGAAGGGAGGCGACGGAGCCTCCCGGGAAGCTCTATGGCGGCGGCTGCAGTTGGGGAGAGGAGAGGAGGCGATGGGAGGGGAAAAGAGCTGAGAGAGCCCCTCTCGTCGCCTATTTATAGGCTCCAACTGCTTACACCGGAATATTCCGGTGTGTAGGCCGGAAATTTCCGGGGGCCGGAGATTTGGCCGAAAATTCCGCCCCAAAAATCTGGTGTGCCTTCTGCAAGGAGGCACAACGGATCAGAGACGAATTTCTGGGAAAATCTCGAACACCGGAATTTTTGGGGCTTAAGGCACGGAATATTCTGGTCCCCGGATATTTGGCTCAGAAAATTCCGCCCAAATTTTCGGTGTGCCTTCTGAGAGCAGGCACGAAGGAAATGGGGGAATTTTTCAGGACAAGTATAAGGTGGCCGGAAATTTCCAAGCCCTAAGCCGGAATTTCCGGGGTCCCCACACACAGAGTTTTGGTAAACAGGGAGTAAGACATGAGCCACCAAAAACGAGAAAAACAAACCAACGACAATGGAAACGCAAACACAAAACAAGAAAAGAGCAAAAGAGACAATCAACATATCGAAGAGAAGAATGTTGGTGGCCAGAGCCATCGTGTTTGAGTGTGTGCCAAGGAGACGCGGAGATATATCTTGGACCCAAAAGCATGACTCACGTCGAAGCACAATAAGTCACAAAATGACTAGATATGCATGAAGTTTTGATTGATTTGCGCATGATAGGAGGAGTGTTGGTTCATGAGTTGAAATACGCTCCTCCTTTGTCCATGACTACATCCAAACCTAGATAGCATGTGTAGTGAAGGTATCTATGCAAGGTTTCAAGTGAAGTTAGACGCATCGATGACATTTAGTTCATTCTTCAAACCCCGAAACCTTGGTTCATCAAGGGCCTTCGTGAAGATATCCGCAAGTTGATCCTTGGTCGACACATAAGAGAGATCAATATCGCACTTCTCAACATGATCCCGAATGAAATTATGTTGAATCTCAATGTGCTTTGTTTTGGAGTGAAGAAGGGGATTGTAGGCGATCTTGATGGCACTCTCATTGTCGCACAAGAGGGGGACCTTGTCGAAGTCGATACCATAATCTCGCATAGTTTGCCGCATCCATAGCAATTGAGCACAACAACTTTCCGCGGAGATGTACTCGGCCTCTGTCAGATATATAACGATTAGGGGTATATCCAGCATTGGTCTAAAGAGCCGGATTACCAGGGTGGCATGTTGTAAATGGATCACAGTCCATTGGGTGGCTCAGTAAGCTGATGCGCAGGAATCCGGATTCTAGAAGAACCCGGACCACAGCCCAAAGTGGTGCGGCTTGGAGGAGAAGACGGATTCCTTACTTTCCAAGTTAGATACTTTCCGTAGTCCTCTAGGTTTCCTTTATGTATGCCCTAAACCGACTATCTTTATAAAGCCAGACGGGAGAGACGAAAGACACAGACAATTAGCTAGAAGTCAACTTGCCGAGAAGTTGATCCTCGCCGAGTTAGAGAAACCCTACTCACATTGTACTTTGTATACTTCAGGCTTCAGCCCTGATTTAGTGAGATTGCAGGAGTAGGAACATCGCCTAGTTGCGCCGTACCGAACCTGGGTAAACTTGGTGTTCTCGATTCTCATACTACCACGTCCCCCCACGTCTGTACCCGTAGGCTCATGGCACCCCCGTCCATGATCCTTACTACGATGTCTCGACAGTTGGCGCCCACCATGGGGCCAGCGGCGTCATGCGTTATGTTTTGATCGGGGATACTCGGCGGAATCGGCAGTACCATAACTGCCGGAAGCTTGGAATTTGAGGACGACATCGGGCGCTTCCTCGAGAACGGATCGTACATGCCAGCACGGAATCACCTGGTAAGTGCCTGCGTTTTACCGATTGGGTATGCAAACATCTTTATCGGATTAACCGTAGAAGAAATGGGATTTTTTGGTGGAAGCAAATTTATCCCACCCGCCGTATACCCAGTTGAAGAAAACTATGATACCGGATTCTTCTCAGATCGCCAATACCTCGCTGAAATTGATGCCTCTCCAGAGATGCCCGCAATCAGATCTCACTTTATTGACATGGTGCAGTCTGAGGTCGCTGAAAACACGGAAGTAAGCAATCATGTGGAAGAAGCAGAAAACAACAATCCCACAGAACAAGTGGAAGATCCGATACCCGTCAGTGAAACGACAAACTCGGAAGCCGACTCCGTATTGGCTGCTATAGAAGAAAGATTGGAGTCGGAACCTGGATTTGAGGACATAGATTCAGAAGACGAAGATGAAGACACTTTCGAAATAAAGGTCAAATCTTTGCAGGGGAGCTTCCATGAAGTACTTATGGAAAAACCGACTGAAAACTCGGATGAGGAAGAAGATGAAGACCCCAAAACACCTCCATCAGATGAGTAAAGAGAGGATGGAGAAACCAGTCTCACATATCCTGATGTCAAGGAATTGACACAAGAAGAACCTGGAAAAAAGCCTCCTTCTTCCAAGAAGAAAAAGAAGACTGCCAAGAAACTCCAGTACAAACTCCAGAAGAAAAAATTGGTAGATACTGCCAATCAAAACCTGGAAGCAGGAGGAGGAAGCGGAGTCACACCTATGGAGAAGAAAAAGAAATAAATCCCTGTCCCCCAAATGTCGGAGCAGGACGAGATCGATCTTATCGAAACCCCGGTTGGACTGTACGAACCACCGGAAGTGCTGGAAGCCAGAACGCAAGCCCTTATGCGGCGGCAGCAACAACTATTCCGATCACAAGAAAATATCCTCAAAGCCCAAGCTACTGTAAAAGCAAAGCAAGAGGAAATTGAAGAATTCAAAAGATGGAATATGTCCGAGATAAAACCCATGAGATTACCCGGAATTGCAAGGTCGGATGTGCTGCCAGCAAAAGAACGGTTGCAAAACCCTTCTTGGCAAAGACAGGTTAACAGCGTAAATGCTAAAGGCGAACACATCTACAAAACCGATGCTGAAAATGCGGAAGCTGCGTTCGCCATCCTGAACGATGATATGTACTCCAAAGATGAAAAACTTCAGGAAGTGTATGATTTCCTCGGAAAAGCATTACAACAGCAACAACAAGGACATGCAAGATCAGGGAAGTTGCATGACGAATCTGCCCTATGCAAAACTGTCACATGCGCCGCTGGAGCACCTAGACCTGGCAAACCTGGAGATTCGGGCGATTCTCAGGAAAAGAAGGGAGATCCTAAGAAGGACAAGAAAATCTCGGACAATATGGATGAAGCGTCCAGAACGGGATCCCATCTTCCGAAAGGTGGAAATAATCCCCGTGATCACAAGGATCGGGAGGAACAAAAACGGAAAGACGGAAAAATAATGTCGCCTCCGAGACGCTCAGCTAAAAAAGGCGGAAGATATGATAATCCTCACAGGCGTGAGAGATCCCGTACTCCTCCTAGGAACAAAGAAAGGCGAAGGAGTAGAACTCTGCCTTATCCCAAAGGACATGACAACGGACGAAATATGGATAATCCCATAATAGCGCACTCGCGCAACAATGGGCTAGAAAGGAGCAGATCCCCTTTTGTCCATTCAGCCGGCAAATATTCCGCTCACGTCAATAAGGCGGAAAGAGATGATCTATACTTTGGACCAAAGTGCTTCACTGACAGGATCCGAAGAATAACCCTACACAATAACCCTACACTCTAGCTTTGCCAAAGTTGGTCCAACTTACCAAAAGTATACCGGAAATACAAACCCGCATACATGGCTCTCAGATTACTATACTGCCGTTCAGATCAACAAAGGAACAGACCTGGAAGCGGTGAAATTTCTCCCCTAATGTTACTGGATGGAGCCAGAGATTGGATCAACGGGCTTCCGTCAAGAACCGTGGATAGCTAAGATGATATGGCTAGAGTATTCGCTCATCATTTTCAGGGTACGTACAAACGCACTAAGATCATCAACCAGCTAATCCGCTGCGTCCTGTTTGAAGACGAGTCGTATGTCGACTTTATATCAAGATGGACAACAATGAAGGATAGATGTTCTGGAGTAAGCGATGTATAGGCAATGCATGCTTTCATCAATGGATTAAAATCCGGCCTTGTACCGTTCATGGTTGATTCAAAGGAGCACAAAGATCTCAGATCTATGCTTACCACCGCTAATGAGCACGCAGCGGCCGAAGATGACATCAGAGCGAGAGGTAGAAATATTGATGCTTTGGTTCAGGCCAAAAAGACACCACATTCTGAAAAGAAGGCTACTCCAGAGGCACAGGCAAAACCCAAAGAAGTAAACGCAACCTTTGGAAAGGATAATGGCAGCAAATGGAAAGGAAGAAGCACAGAACCAACCTCCTACTCTAAGGAAGAGTGGGAAAAGATAAAGTCGGAAAACTGTGTCCACCATTCTCAATTTGGGAAGCCTACCCATACAAACGCGCAGTGCCGCCCCAACAAACATTTGAAGGGCACTGCAGGATCCGGGAATAAGGGAAAGAATTCCAAGAGGAAGTTCAACAAGCAAAAGCCAGAAGCTGAGAAAGAAGAAAGTGAATCGTACATTGACGATAAAATCCAGGAACATCAGCGAAAAGGCAAGCCGAGAATGTAATCTAACTTTCCTGGCAACTCCCTCAGCAAAACAGGCGAAAAGGACACTTCAAGAAATCAACGCGGTTGTTCCACCAACACCAAAATACTTGAAGTATTCAAATACGCCAATTACCTGGGATCAGTCAGATCATCCCGGAAACATCCCAGAACCCGGCACGCATGCTTTGGTCGTAAGCCCTATTGTCCAAAACACTAGGCTCAAAAGAGTACTAATGGATGGAGGATCTAGTATCAACATCATGTACCTGAGTACATTGAAATAGCTACATATTTCCGAGACTTGGCTCAGGCACAACAATATATGGTTTCATGGTATTGTTCCTGGCAGGAAAGCACAATCCCTAGGAGAAATTTCCCTGGACGTAACCTTTGGAAGTAGAGAACATTTCCGCCAGGAAAAAATCTCATTCGAGGTGGTGCCGTTCAAAAGCGTTTATCACGCAATACTCGGACGTCCGGCTTTCGCCAAATTCATGGCAAAATCATGTTATATCTATAACAAGCTGAAGATGTCAAGGCCAAAAGGAGGAGTAATTACCATAACTGGAGATTACAAATTGGCGAACGAGCTGGAGAAAGGAAATGCCCTCTACGCCAAACAGGTGATTCGGAAGGAGGAACTGAAGGAGCTAGCTAAAGAAATTTCACTGATGGAAATGTCGTCAGGAAAAGAAAGTCGGAAGCCCGCAGATAGCTTCAAGGCCTTGGAAAATACAAGACAGGTTAACCTAGGTCCCAAAGATCCGACAAAATTTGTCGCAGTGGGAACTGGGATGACTGACAAATAGTAAGACGCGCTCATCAAGTTCCTACGTGAGAACGGGGACATTTTCGCCTATGCTGACATGCCAGGTGTACCCAGGGAACTTGCTGAGCACCAACTCAAAGTAATTCCAGGATCAAAACCCGTTAAACAAGGTCTCCGTCATTTTGATGGAAGAAGACACAAGGCTATAGGCAAGGAAATTATCGGCTTTTAGCAGCTGATTTTATCCAGGAAGTCATACATACTGAATGGTCTGCGAACCCAGTATTAGTCCATAAGAAAGATAGTATTGTTCTTAGTATGTGTATAGATTACACCGGCTTGAACAAATTGTGTCCAAAAGATAGGTTCGCGTTACCGCGAATCGATCAAATAATAGATGCCACTGCTGGCTCTGAGCTTTTATGCTTTTTGGATGCTTATTCCGGTTACCATCAAATACGTATGAAGGAGGAGGATCAAATAAAAACTTCCTTCATAACCCCGTATGGAACATACTATTACATAACCATGCCTTTTGGCTTGAAGAACGCCGGTGCAACTTACCATCATTGCATGCAAAGATGCTTGCATAGTCAAATTGGCAAAATTGTCCATGTTTACGTGGATGAAATTGCCGTAGTTTCCAAGGAAAAGGATACACTCCTTGAAGATCTACGAGAAACTTTCGAAAATTTGCGCACTTATAAAATGAAGTTGAATCCATTAAAGTGCGTATTCGGGGTTCCCTCAGGAAAGCTTCTGGGTTTAATCGTTTCTCACATAGGAATAGAAGTAAACCCGGAAAAAATCAAGGCAATCTTAAATATCACAAGGCCTACGTGCTTAAAAGATGTCCAAAGATTGACGAGTTCTGTAGCTGCAGTCACCAGGTTCATAAACCGTCTAGGAGACAAGGCTCTGCCATTATACAAATTGTTGAAGAAATCCGACAAATTTGAATGGACAGAAGAGGCGGATAAAGCATTAACCCAGCTAAAAGAAACCTTGATGAAAACTCCGATTTTGGCATCCCCAAAAGACGAAGAACCCATGTTACTGTATCTTACATCAACAAACAGGGTTATTAGTGCGGTGATAATTGTGGAAAGGCGGAAAGATGAACAAAGCGTACCAGATCAACATCTAAGTGTACTACGTTAGCGAAGTGTTCTCCGAGTCAAAAACTGGCATATGACGTGTTTTTTGCATCTCGAAAACTCCGCCATTATTTCCAAGTACATTCCATAACAGTGGTAAGCAAAGCACCACTAGGGGATATTATCAACAATGCGGGCGCAATAGGCCGAGTCGCCAAATGGGGCATTGAGATCGCTGCGTTCGACATTAAGTATCAACCCCGGACATCAATTAAATCCCCGGTGTTGGCAGATTCTGTCGCTGGCTAGACAGAAGTAATGGAAAACACACCAATGCCGGAATCAGAATATTGGATCATGCATTTTGATGGATCCAAAATGAAAGAAGGTGCTGGAGCTGTTGTAGTGCTTAAATCTCCAAAAGGTGACATTATGGGGTCTGTATTACAAATACACTTCAACGCCAACAACAATGTGGCAGAATACGAAGCTTTGCTTCATGGCTTGCATATTGCAAAGGAAATAGATGTCAAACGCATACTCTGTTATGATGACTTGGGTTTGGTACATCATCAGCTAAACCAAACATGGGATGCCAAAAGCCCCATTATGGCCGAATATCGGAGAACCGTGGACGAGTTTGCCATTTGCTACCTAGGATTTGAAGTGCTTCATATCAAAAGGGAAGAAAATTGAAACGCGGATGCATTAGCCCGCATGGGATCGGAAAGAGTGAAAACCCTACCACCTGGTGTGTTTGTCCAACACTTGCATGAACCATCGATCAAAGGTGGAGATGTTGATTATCCTCTTGTTTCCGAGTCAATTGAAGTGTTGCTTGTTAACCCGTATTGGACAACTCCATACTTAAACTTCTTAGTCGATCAGAAGTTCCCGGATGGAGCAGACGAAGTCTTGCAAAGGCAGATACAACGCTGATGCAAAGGATACACGGTAATTAATGGTTGCCTATATAAACGCATTACTATCGGATTTTTTCAGCGGTGTATTTCACCAGAAGAAGGACGAGAAATATTGCAATAAATCATTGCAGGAGATTGCGGACATCATGCTTAATCAAAAAGCATAGTCAAAAAAGCATTCCGCGATGGGTTTTTCTGGCTCACAGCCAAGACAGATGCAGAGCACATAGTAAACACATGTGTCGGATGCCAGTATTACACCAAGCAGACGAATATGCCAGCTCAAGCACTCAATACTATCCCTATAACATGGCCATTTGCCGTCTGGGGGCTAGATATGATGGGACCATTCAAAACTGCAAGACGCGGACTTACACATCTACTCGTTGCAGTAGATAAGTATACCAAGTGGGTGGAGGCGAAACCCATAAAAAACCTTGATGGTGTGACTGCCAGAAATTTCATCATTGACATAGTCATGAGATACGGCATTCCACACAACATAATCACGGATAACAGGACAAATTTCTCTATTGGAGATTTGGCAAAATATTGCCGACAAACGGGAATTCTCCTAGATCTAGCATCTGTGGCACACCCACAATCCAATGGACAGGTTGAACGAATGAATAGTTCTATCCTACAGGGAATACACCCAAGACTCGAATATCCTCTTCATAGAGCAGCTGAAGCATGGGTAGAATAATTGTCTTCCGTGCTTTGGAGTATTCGAATGATGCCAAATAGATCAACTGGACAAACCCCATTTTTCCTGGTTTATGGCGTAGAAGCAGTGCTTCCTACGGACATGCTCCATGATAGCCCAAGAGTGCTAGCATACGAAGACTCGGATACCGAAAATGCATGACAGGATGTCGACGATCTCTTAGAAGAAGAACGAGAGCATGTGCTACAAAGATCCGCCATTTATCAGCAAGGACTGCGACGATATCATAGTCGGAAATTCAAGCACCGTTATTTCAAAGAAGGTGACCTAGTGCTAAGATTGGTGCAGGAAAGGAAGCACAAATTAGCCCCAGTTTGGGAGGGACCGTTCGTCATTAGCAAGGTGATGCTCGCGATTCACACGTTTGTTGGGAGACCCCAAGACGAGGGTGTGATGAGCATAGTGGTGGGTATTTCCCTTTAGTTAGGAACCAAGGTTATCAATCTAGTAGGAGAAAGAGGACCTTCGGAAGGTTGATGCCACTGAAGGTGGTGCTGGCGCTTCACCGGTGTCAGCAACAACGTGGAACCTGCAAACAACACAACCAAAATACTTTTCCCCAATGGTACGGTGAGGTTGTCAATCTCACCGGTCTTGCTGAAAACAAAGATTAGACGTATAGTGTGGAAAAAAGTGTATGCTTGCAGTAAGTAAAGAAAGCAGGAAATAGTTGTGGTTTGTTTAACAGTGTGGAAAAATGGACCGGGGTTCATAGTTTCACTAGTGGTGTCTCTCCATAAAAGATAGCATGTTGGGTGAACAAATTACAGCTGAGCAATTGACAAATAGAGGTTGCACCGTAGTGCACAGTATAACATGAAGATTACTATGATATTTAGTGCGGGCATTACAACAAGATACATAGACCGACATCCATCTGCATCTATGACTAATAATCCACCCTCAGGTTATCATCCCAACCCCCTTAGGTATTAAGTTGCAAGCAAGAGATAATTGCATTAAACAAAGTGTGTAATGTAAGCAATGATTATGCACGTGGGCACTCTCGCTGTTGTTTTCTCCCTAATGGAAACAACACATCCTCCCCTTGACGTTTCTGTCACTCGAGCAAGGAAACAAGGAGGCATGAACCCACTATCAAGCATAAATACTCCCTCTTGGAGTCACTAGCAACTACTTGGCCAGAATAACCACTAGCAACGGAAAGCATGCAAGATCACAAATAACATATGCAATAAAGACTATAATCAACTTGGCATAAGTTCAATATTCATCGGATCCCAGCAAACACAGCATATAGAATTACATAAGATCAATCTCGATCATGATAGGCAGCTCACGAGATCTAAACATGGAGGCATATGAGGAGAATACAACCATCTAGCTATAGCTACGAACCCGTAGTCCAAGGATGAACTACTCACGCATCACTCTTGAGGCAGGCATTGTGATGTAGAAGCCTCCGGTAACGATTTCCTCTCCGGGAGAGTGCCAGAAAACAGCTTCAGAACCCTCCTGATCTAGGGTTGACGGTGACGGCGGCTGCAGGACATTTTCGGGGATTTTGATCAAGTGCCTAGGGTTTTCCATCCGGGGGGCTTAAATAGGCGAAAGGGCAAAGGCGGTGGGGCTCCAGGGGCCCCACACCCATAGGTAGCGCGGCCAGGGGGACCCGCGCCACCCTATGGTGTGGCCCCCCTGTTGCCCCTCTTCGACCACTCTTCGGTCTTCTGGATGCTTCCGGGGAAAATAGGACTTCCGGGCTTCGAACTTTCCAATTCCGAGAATATTTCCAGAACAACTTTTCTGAAACTAAAAACAGCAGAAAACAGGGAGCTGGCTCTGTGGCATCTTGTCAATAGGTTAGTCCAGAAAATCGATAAAAATGACATAAAGAAGGGAGAAAACATGTAGCAATTGGCATAATATCATCATGGAGCATCAGAAATTATAGATACGTTGGATACGTATCAAGCATCCCCAAGCTTAGTTCCTACTCGTCCTCGATTAGGTAAACGATAAAACAATAATTTCCGAGGTGACATGCTACTAACATAAACTTGATCAATCTAATGTAAAAGCATATTCACGCTGAGATCAAAAAACTTTAAATACATGCATGATAAATAAAAATTTAATAATAAAGCATAGCAATTACTTTGCATCATGAAGAGCAACTCAAATAAAGGATCATGAATAATAATGCAAAGAAAGGTAAACATTTGTTTCAGTTATAGAGAAAGAATGGCAAAGTGATATTTCGATAGTACTTAAGAGTGGGGAAAAACATAAATGCCAGGGTACCTTCAAAGTTCATGAGGAAGACTAGAAAAAATAATTTAAGAACAAATAATATCACATCATGAAGTAATTATTTATGCTCATGGGACAAATGGCATAGAACTCAGAATGCCAAAAATGCTCTCTCAGCTGTGCATAAAGTTAGAAAAGGGAGACTCGACATAAAAGTAAAAGAAAGGCCCTTCGCAGAGGGAAGCAGAGATAAACTCATGTGTGCTAGAGCTTTTTATTTCATTAAACAGAGGTATTAAAAGTTTAACACTCCTCCCATCCATATTTCACAAACCATGTCTAACCGAACCCTCGGGTGCCTGCGAACAATCACATACCGTGAAGTAGTGTCTAGATTTTGGGAGATGTATGCTAATGTCAACGAATGGAAAACAGAAAATACAGTACGTGACAAGACAACTGGATTCAAAAGAGAAACTCCCATGGTGAAGGACGCAACTGGTTTAGAAGGTCATCCCTCTTTCTCTTTTGTTTACACAATTATGCTTTGACTATAAATCAGGGGCAAAAATAGTGAAGAGAATTTGTTTGTATTAATTTGGGGCTGGACACCCCGCTGCCAGCTCTTCTATCATTTGGATAAGCGGATGAAGCCACTATTCCAGGGTGTGAAAATCCAATCAACAGGTGAGATAAAGATTCTCTATTTACGTCCTCATGAGCAAAAACAGGAACATAAAGCAGGATTAATTTTGAAGGTTTTAAAGGAAACACATTAGCAATTTACTTGGAATGGCAGTTAAATACCACATGTAGGTAGGTATGGTGTACACAATGGGAAAAACTTTGGTTTAAGGGAGTTTGGATGCACGAGTAGAGCTCATACTCAGTACAGGTGGAGGCTAGCAAAATACTGGGAGCAACAAATCAAGAGAGCATAAGAGCCATAATCATGCATAGCGACATAAGCATCATTAGTTAAAACATAAGCAGTATCACAAGTTCAAAAACGAAGTGGTCATGGATGCTATTCGTGACTGGTTTATAGTCATAAACATGGTGTGAGAATGCGCCAAGTCAACCAAATAAATCATTCGAAAGGAATACCATATATTGATGCTTTACTATGACAAGAACAACTCATGAATCTTTCAATGCATATTAAACACTCTCGGCTATTTGAGGCTAATCATGCTACTCAATAACCACAAGGCTTTAAAACTAAAATAACATTTAGCATGGCATGAAAAAGTTCTAGGCACAGTCTATACAAGCTTCTACTAGTACTGTTATAAATTCTACTTCAAGCAGCAGTTTTCTTTCTCCCAACAAGCACCATACAAAACATGCTTTAACAAAAATACTCTTTATGATACAGCAAGAAAACATGAGAGTACTCAAATAATACTACTAAAACTAACTTCTCTAATAAGAGATGCATGCAAAACAGGAGCTAAATAAATGCAACAGCTAGACAGAGATTAAGAATACAACGTATTCTCATGAAAAAGCGGAGCCTGTCACTCTCCAATAAAAGAATGCTAGGGTCCAATCAAGCTTATTGAAAAAGTAAAAACAAACTGAAAGAAAAAAAAATTAAACTGAAAACAAAAATAAAAGACGCTCCAAGCAAAGCACATAAGATGCGACCGAATAAAAATATAGTATCACTAGAAGTGACCTGATAATTTGTTGATGAAGAAGGGGATGCCTTGGGCATCCCCAAGCTTAGACACTTAGTCTTATTGGAATTTTCTTGGATGTACCATCGGGGAATCCCCAAGCTTAGGCTCTTCACTCTTCTTGATCGCATCATATCATCCTCTTCTCTTGACCCTTGAAAACTTCCTTCACATCAAAATTCTCACAATCTTCATTAGCAACGTTAGTGCATTTGAAATAATAAATTCACATGGTTCAGTTTCAACACAAGTGTAACAACAAAAAACACATTAGCTACTTTCACAACTTCTTTCAAAACTCTTTTCTCAAAAGAACACCAAAAGAAAGAGATTAAGATGCAAATGCGATAAATGGCAGAAATCTGTCATAACAGAACAACAGGTAAAGATCGATTTTTTCAAAAATCTTCTGTTGCTCACTTCAAAAAGTGGTCTTCTAATAAAAGTTGCGTATATAACTCAGGATTAAGTAAAAAATAGCTCATGTCATTTTGAATTTCCTGTGATTTTTAACGGAATTAACAGTGGACAGTAGAAATCTGAAATATAGTGTCAACTTTCCACTTAAGGCTTTACTTGGCTCAACAAAAACACAAAAGAAAAGATACATAGGGGTTGCTAAGGAAATAGACAACACCCAGGTGAAAAGCACACCAAAGAAAACAAAGGAAAACTGAATGAAAATAGAGAAATAAAACGGGTTGTCTCCCGGTAGCGCTTTTCTTTAACACCTTTCAGCTAGGCATAAAAGGGCAACTCAAGTATTTTCAAGTGGAGAAGCATACAAATCAAGATTTGGTAATTCTTTAATAATGCATTCTATTTTATCTAAGTGGGTTTCAAAGGCTCCTCTCTTAGTACTTTTAGTCTTACTATCATCATCAAATAAATTCTCAGGAACAATCCAATCAAAATTCTTTTCTTGGGCTTCGTGCAAAGCTACTAATTTAAAGGGGATTGGTATTTATCCTCGTTTTCATTATTAGATTCAGATTTTTCTAGAGCACCAACAATGTGTACACATGAGCCAAGCATATTAAAACGATCAAAAACCTTTCTAGATTCTATAGCAACATCTCCAAATTCTTTAAGCATACTTTCTAAGATGAAGTTTCTTTTCTCAACATCTTCAATGTTATTCAAGTTGAGGAACATATGTTGCATTATGGGATGGAGGTTAACAAACCTAGCTTCTAGCATGTGAACTAAAGAAGTTGCAGCAGTCTCGTAATTGGGAGCAAGTTCTACTATGGATTTTTTTCCAAGTTATCATGCTTACTAACATGATCAAAGAATTCTTTAATAGTGTCCTTTCCAAGTATAGAACCACTTCCTCCGGAAAATCTTTAAAGGTAAACTTAGGGATCAACATGATGATAAATAACAACATAGAGACAAAAATAACAACTAGGAAGTAAACTAATTTTTTTGTGTTTTCAATAAAGAGAAGCAAAACAAGACAAAAATAAAAATAAGACAATAAAAAAAATAGAGAGGTTGAGAGTGAGAGACTCCCCTTGCCAGAAGACTTCCTTCTCCCCGGCAACGGCAACAAAAAATATCCTTGATGCTCGTGATTTACACGTTTGTTGGGAGACCCCAAGACGAGGGTGTGATGAGCACAGTGGTAGGTATTTCCCCTTAGTTAGGAACCAAGGTAATAAATTCAGTAGGAGAAAGAGGACCTTCGAAAGGTTGATGCCACTGACGATTGTGTTGGTGCTTCATCGGTGTCAGCAACAACGTGGAACCCGCACACAACACAACCAAAATACTTTTCCCCAATGGTATAGTGAGGTTGTCAATCTCACCGGTCTTGCTGAAAACAAAGATTAGACGTATAGTATGGAAAATAGTGCATGCTTGCAGTAAGTAAAGAAAACAGGAAATAGTTGTGGTTAGTTTAACAGTGTGGAAAAATGGACCGGGGTTCATAGTTTCACTAGTGGTGTCTCTCCATAAAAGATAGCATGCTGGGTGAACAAATTACAAATGGGCAATTGACAAATAGAGGTTGCACCGTAGTGCACAATATAACATGAAGACAACCATCTAGCTACAGCTACGAACCCGTAGTCCAAGGATGAACTACTCACGCATCACTCCGGAGGCACGCATGGTGATGTAGAAGCCTCCGGTGATGATTTCCTCTTCGGTAGGGTGCCGGAAAACAGCTTCAGAACCCTCCTGGTCTAGGGTTGACGGTGACGGCGGTTGCGGAACTTTTTTGGGGATTTTGATCAGGTGCCTAGGGTTTCCCATCCGAGGGGCTTAAATAGGCGAAAGGGCAAAGGAGGTGGAGCTCCAGGGGCCCCACACCCATAGGTGGCGCGGCCAGGGGGACCCGCGCCACCGTATGGTGTGCCCCCCGGTTGCCCCTCTTCGACTCCTCTTTGGTCTTCTGGATGCTTCCAGGGAAAATAGGACTTCCGGGCTTCGAACTTTCCAATTCCGAGAATATTTCCAGAACAACTTTTCTAAAACTAAAAACAGCAAAAAATAGGGAACTGGCTTTGTGGCATCTTGTCAATAGGTTAGTCCGGAAAATTGATAAAAATAACATAAAGAAGGGAGAAAACATGTAGCAATTGGCATAATATCATCATGGAGCATCAGAAATTATAGATACGTTGGAGACGTATCACAAGGCTATGAAAAACGGATCATACTATCTTGTAGATATTCGGGATACAGAAGATAATCCTAAAAGACCGAATCGTAAAAGAAAGAAAACATAGATGCCTAACTAGGAGAGACAAAGAGATCCTAGAGCATCCAGCAGTTACGTCCCTTCTACACTTAGTTCAATTGCTATGTAAACGTCTTTGAGATCATGAAATAAAGTTGTCAGTATTCATGCATTACTGTTTTATCTGTTCATTTCCGTACAAAGCATAAGTCCGTCTTATCTATTTCCCAATGATCTTTCAAAATGCTCAATGTTAACCCGAATTGTGCCTGCATGCTCGGAGTTATAAAACTGAATGCTTTGCAGCCTAAGGAGGCTTAAAGAAACCCATATTGTTCATGTGTGCCTGAGTTTCATACATTTTTAAAATTCTTTACTTTTTCCTAAGTATTATCTGATTGTTTGTGTGTTGGGTCACTGAAATTAGTAAGTAAAAATGCCTTAGTACAATCCATGTTTCCGAGTTTTGACTAATAGGTTAAACCCAGTCACTTGGCATGAAGATTAAGTGCTATTGAGCCATTTCAACACTAAGGACAATCAAAACATATAGCCATTTGGGAGTTGCCGGAATTTCCTCCTCCGGGTAGAAGGTGGAGATCGACACCATTTGCGCTATCTTCGTAGCGTGCCCTTTGACAGAGTTGAAGATGCTGGTTCTCTGGGCTTCTGTGTATCCTTGGGGTATACCGGTCGCCAAGCGCTAGGACTTTGCGGTGGTGTAGTGCATACGCATTAGCCCAAGGGCCATGCGCGCACCACCACGAGCTGCAGAACGGAACCATGACTCCTTCTAGTTAGCCACCTCCTCGATCGCTTCCGGAAGTTTGCTAACTTCCGAGATTTCTCCTGCCTTGTCGGGAATGTACTTGTTAACAAGTAACATCCTCACGGACTTCAGCGCGCTGAAGACTTTCCCGAAAGCCTGGATTCTGTCAATCTGGGTAAGCAAGGGGTTTCCCTCTGTTTAAATCAACAAAGAAAAGTTAGAAAAAACAGAGGAGAAAAAACATACTGTAAAAAGTATAAGGAGAAAAAATACGGTAAAAGACTAAAATCTTACTGAGAATCTTGTCCATTTCAATGCCTTCTTCAAGGCGTTGATTTAGCGCGTTTGCCAGGTCGAGGATGGTGGCCTTGTTCTTCTCGGCCTTGGCAGATTCCTTAGACTCGGCGATCCCGACAGCTAGCTGGCTGGCCTCTAGGTCCTTCTGGAGCTTTACATTGATTTTGTAAAGCTCCGCGTTTTCCTTTCGGAGGTTCTTGGAATTGTCGGTATCTTCAGCAATTTGCTTGGCCTTCGCCAAAGAAGCTGAAAAGCAAGGAAATTGAAGAGTTCAAAAACTCAGAAAATGAATTAGAAAATTTCTCACAAAAACAGCAGTGCGAAAGAATGAAAAATTTACCTGCTGATTCCTTCAGCTCACGCTGAACAGATGCCAATTCTGAGTCTTTATCGTCAAGAATTCCAAGGAGAGTTTTAACCTCCTTATTCTTGATGGTAAGTTTATTGAAAACTTCCATGTTAATATTCTCGATAGTTTGCTGCAACATGAAAAAAAGAAACATCGCTTAAGTCAAAAAACAAGCAAGGATAAGGTGAAAAGCATTCAGTCAAAAAGTATACAATTGGCTAAATACTTGGGGGCTAGAGATATTACCTGGCTCATTTTTTGAAGACTTGCCAGATTGTCGGTAAATTCTTTTGCATAGTCTGCAAAAAGGATGCCGACATGGAAAACGTCGTCTTGTGTGACTTGCCGACGAGAGAACACATAATTATTCCTAACTATAAGCCCGCCTTGCGGCCAGGGACGGATTAACGGAGCTGGAGCAAAGTACTTTGTCGCCCACTGATGAATATATCTGTGTTTGTCAAAGTGATATTCTTTTACCTTAAACTCGGGATCAAAGTTGGGGATGGGCTCCTCCTTCGGGACATTTGAAGGGCCTCCCACTTCCGGCTCCGCCCTTTCCCTCGCGTCCGACTCGGGCGCAATGGGCTCGCTGGACTGCAAGGGATATTCTTCCTCCCTTGCAGTCGAGTTTTCCTCCCCCGCTACAGTCGGAGTGTCGGGTGCAGCAGCGGGAGACGGCTTCGCTCCTCTCTTAGCAACAGCCTTGTGTTTCTTCCGGCTTTTTGGCTTCAAAGAGGTAGGGGCCAGGCTAGAAAGAGAAATTCCAAGAAGTAAGATTCTGAGAAACAAAATTCATGCAATAAAAAGCATAGAAAAAGAAAGAACCCGGTATTTTTTTACCTGGATGTTGCGACGGCAACACCGTCAACATCAATAACGTCTGGAGAGGAGGAAGGCTTCTTGCGCTTCCGTTCGCCTGCAAAGTTGGCACATAACACATCCAACTCGGAATCAATGGCGAGCTCCTCCTTAGGAAGATTGAGAAGCTGCAAAAAGAAGCAAAGTCCGGGTAAGGCCAACATCCGAGAAAGTGGAAAATCAAGAAATTTCCCAAAGAGGAAAAAATCTACCTTTGGAGCTGGATTGCCAGCATGGTACATTTCCCGGCTTTCTTCATACTGGTCCCGAGTAGAAACCAGTTGGTTTAGCCGTTTCTTGAAATCCTTCTTCGACAACGCTTGGTCTGTTGCCCTCATTGCGTCCTTCGGGCCCGAGTACTCGCACATTATCCGCTTTCTGCGGTGAGCCAAAGGCTGAATCCGCCTTCCGAGCCAGCACAAAACCGTGTCTGTGCCGGTGTGAGAGGGGTGGCGGAAACAAGTTTGGCGATTCGCCTCTTGATCCTCATCAGATCTGACGGTAGAGTCTGTACCGCGTCGACTGCACAATTGTCTTGGGGAGTGGCCGAGGAATTCACGAAAGGTGGAATTCCCGTTTCCTTTCGAGGAAACGGGACGTCCGAGTGATAAAAGAAGGAACCCGTCCAGAATTTGACGGGTTCTGAAGTTTTGATTTTTGGGAACCAGTATTCCCTAAACCTACGTAAGGTAAAGGAGATGGTTCCACAGGTGGGGAGAGCGCCCTCAGAGGAGTTGCGCTTTACTCCAAAGCAACATTGCCAGAAGTCTAACCTAGGATCTATTCCTAAGTACCCCTCGAAAAGGGTTTGAAACCCGGCAAGGTAAAGAATAGAGTTGGGAGGAAGATTGTGCGGCTGGATTTGGTAGTGGTCGAGAATTTGGAGGAAAAAGGAGGACGGTGGAAAACCCATACCTCTGTTTATGTGCGAGGCAAGGAGAACCCGTTCGCCGGATTTTGGGGAAGGCTCAGTGTCTTCCTTGTCGTACCTCCATTGGCCCTTCAGCACAAATCCCTATTTCTCCATTGCTAGAATAAGGGACGGAACCACATTACAGTGGCTCCAGTTCCTGGAGTTTTCCTCCGCTTATTCTTCAACTCCGGCGGCGCCGGAGGCAGCGACCTCCTCACCACCGAGAATGGTATTTCCCTCCGTGGGCTCGGTGATGAGAGGCGGAGGAGGAGCAGTCAACGACGATGGCATGTTCTCAGTCGCGGGAGGCAGATGTCCGCGGACCGAATCACCGGCGTTTCCCTCCGACGTGCTTGCAGTGGCGCGCATGGGCGAGTCAAGTTGCGGATCTATGTCGTTGATGATGGAGTCGATATCCACGGCGGTGGACTCCACCTCCGAGGCGCGTGGGGAATCTCCGGTGGCCATTTGGTGGCGGCTCAGCCGTGAAGTTGAGCCTCCAATGATGGATTCCAGGGAGGAGTTGGGACTCGTTCTTTCTCTTCGATCGTTTGTTCTCTCTCGGGCTCGCTCTGGTTGCAGTGCGCTGGGGGCTTGAGGAAGACGATGAACGGAAGAGGTGCCGGAGGCCCCGAGGCGGCTATTTATAGCCAGGTGCACTGAGATTCGTTACAATGGCTATTTTAGTCGTTGGATCATCGATGTGTGTCACACCCGAAATTTCCGGGAAATGAGGGGACGGGGTGATAAGTGTTATCTCCTTGTTTATCGCGAGAATCTGTCATAAGATACGTTTCAGGGTTTAGACTGAACCCAGACGTTCGTGACGTCATCAAGATTTCATCGCTGAACTCACGAAGTTCCTTCTCCGCGAAGGCTCGTGGAAGAAAAGTAGGACTTTGAGAATATCTGAGTTTTGAGTTTTGAGTTTTAGAGTTTTGGGAAAAAAGAAGAATCAAGACCAAACGCCAACATTTCTCGAAAAAGAATGCAAATTGACGAAAGGTGGCAGAATGAAGTCTTAATCCTTCTTGGGGGCTACTGTCGGATATATACCGATTAGGGGTATATCCGGCATTGGTCTAAAGAGCCGGATTACCAGGGTGACCTATTGGTAATGGATCACAGTCCATTGGGCGGCCTAGTAAGCTGATGCGCAGGAAGCCGGATTCTAGAAGAACATGGACCACGGCACAAAGTGGTGCGGCTTAGAGGAGAAGACAGATTCCTTACTTTCCAAGTTAGATACTTTCCGTAGTCTTCTAGGTTTCCTTTCTGTAAGCCCTAACCCGACTATCTATATAAAGCCGGACGGGAGAGACGAAAGACACAAGACAATTAGCTAGAAGTCAACTCGCCGAGAAGTTGATCCTCGCCGAGTTAGCGAAACCTTACTCACATTGTACTTTGTATACTTCAGGCTTCAGCCCTAATTTAGTGAGATTGCAGGAGTAGGAACGTCGCCTAGTTGCGCCATACCGAACCTGGGTAAACTTGCTGTTCTCGATTGTCGTACTACCACGTCCCCCCACGTCTCTACCCGTAGGCTCATGGCACCCCCGTCTATGATCCTTACTACGATGTCTCGACAACCTCGGTGGTTGAGAGAACGATGCAATTTTGCTTCTTGGAAGACCAACGTACCAAAGAGCGACCACGAAATTGGCAACCCCCGGATGTAGACTTCCTATCAGTCTTCTCTCCCGCATAATCCACATCCGAGTACCAGATGAGCTGAAAGCTTGAACCCTTGGGATACCAAAGACCAAAGTTTGGGGTACGAACTAAATAGCGAAAGATACGTTTAACCGCTTCAAAATGACTCTGCCTTGGAGAGGCTTGAAACCTTGCACATTTACCTACACTTTACATAATATCGGGTCTAGATGCACAAAGGTAGAGCAAAGAGCCAATCATGGAGCGGTATACCTTTTGATCTACCTCTTTACCGTTTGGGTCAGGTTTCAAGTCAAGAGTCGTTGACATGGGAGTTTTCATAGGTTTGGTGTTATGCATGTTGAATCGTTTGAGCATATCTTGCGTATACTTGGCTTGCTTGATGAAAGTGCCTTCGGGGTGTTGCTTGGTCTCAAAGCCAAGAAAATACTCCAACTCGCCCATCATAGACATCTCAAATTTATCCGTCATAAGATTACAAAACTCATCATTGAATTTGGTGTTAGTAGAACGAACGATGATATCATCCACATAGAGTTGGCATATGAACAAGTAACCTCCAACCTTTTTGGTGAAAATGGTGGGATCGATTAAGCCAACATTGAACCCACGATCCACTAGAAACTCTTTAAGGTGCTCATACCACACACGTGGAGCTTGTTTAAGAGCCTTATCGAGTTTGTAGACATAATCGGGGTGGTTGGGATCCTCGAAACCCGGAGGTTGCTTGACATATACCAAATCATTAATATGAACATTTAGGAAAGCACTTTTAACATCCATTTGTTGTAATTTGAAATTATGATGAGAAGCATAGGAAAGCAAGATACGAATAGATTCAAGACGAGCTACGGGAGCGGAAGTTTCACCGAAATCGACACCTTCGACTTGAGAAATTCCTTGAGCCACCAATATCGCCTTGTTGCGAATGACGATGCCATCTTTATCTTGCTTGTTCTTGAATACCCATTTGGTGCCGATGACGTTCTTGAAATCCTTGGGTCTTGGCACTAACTTCCACACTCTATTATGCTCGAAGTTGTTAAGCTCATCATGCATAGCTTCAAGCCAATCTTGATCTTCAAGCACTTCATAGACCTTCTTAGGCTCAATGTGAGAGACGAAAGCATGTGCCTTGCTAAAATCCGCCAATTGCCTCCTCATTACTACCCTTCCATGAACTTGTCCAAGAATCATGTCCTCCGTTTGGCCGGCACGCGCGAGATTTTCTAGCCTTCTCTTTTCCCTATGTGCTAGCATCTCCTCCAAAGTCTCCTTGGATATGGCTTGAGAATCACCTTCATCATCGGAGTCATGTCCATCTTTCCCTTGATCTTGTTCATCAACGGGAGATGGATCTCTTATGTGTTGGGTTCTGTCACCAACATGAGTGTCTTGTCCTTCATTGTGAGCTTGGCCTTGATTATGAGTTTGGCCTTGAGTGTTAGCTTGACCTTGATCGATGGAATGATCTTGATCATTAGCTTGGCCCTGATTTGTAGCTTCAGGGCTTGGTGCATCTTGTTGGGTAGTGATACGTCGAAAACGTACCTCCTTTTTCGAACACTTTAATTATTGGTTTCCTCTAAACTTGTGTGTTTTGAATACAACTAACATGGACAAACGCTGTTTTCAGCAGAATTACTTTGGTGTCTTGTTTTTATGCAGAAAAATCAACTTTCGGGAAATTGCCCAGAAAAGACCCCATTGGTGTTTTCACCCCGGAAGACCACGGGAGCCAGAAGGGGCCAGGAGAGGAGCCACAGGGTGGCCACACCCCCCCTGGGGCAGGTCCCCCTAGGCCGCGCCAGCCTATGGTGTGCTCCACCCAGAGCCCCCCTCGGACTCCCCTTTCGACTACAAGTAGCCTCCAACCCTAAAACGCGAGGGGGTTCGTCATATTCTACAGAAACACAACAGAGCGCCGCCGCTGTCCCGAACCTCGATTCGGGGATCAGAAGTTCCTGTTCTAGCGCCCTTCCAGGACGGGAAGTGGAGCAGATCATCACCAACGCCTCTCCATCGACCATCCATGTTTACCCCATCCATGTGTGAGTAATTCCCCGTTGTATGCTGAAGGGGATGGTAGGGATTGGATGAGACCGTTCATGTAATAATGTCGTGATTGTTAGGGCATAGTTCCTAGTATCCTCTATTAGTGTTATTGACATTGTTGCAACTTGTTATGCTTAATGCTTTCCACTTTGGGCCCGAGTGCCATGATCTCATATATGAACATGTTATTGAATCACGATGATAATTATTGTTTCTTGATCATACCTGCAAGTTGTTTACACACATTGTTGTCCGGAACCCGAGGCCCCAAAGTGACAAAAATTGGGACAACCGGAGGGGATGGCTGTGATGTGAGGATCACATGTGTTCACGGAGTGTTAATGCTTTGCTCCGGTGTTCTATTAAAAGGAACACCTTAATTACCAGTAGTTCCCTTGAGGCCCCGCTGAAAACGGGCTGGTAGGACAAAAGAAGTTGTGCAAGCTCTCATTGCGAGCACGTACGACTATTTACGAAACACATGCCTATGGTTACTTAGTGCTTGGATGCTTTATCTTATTTATCTGCAATGCCCATGACTTGATCATTATTTGAACTATCTTATCCATGCAACGCCCATTCATCCATCCCTATGCCTACAGTATTTAATCTCGTTGTTTACTTCAAACACTACTTCTGCTGTTTTCATCCCACTGCTGCTATTATTTCACTACTGCTGCTACTATAAAATTGTTACTATTGATAAACCACTTCGAACAAAAGTACTTTCAGGTGCAGGTGAATTCAAAACTCACTTGTTAAGGCTCACAAATATTCTTTGGCTCCCGTTGTGTCAAATCAATAAATTTGGGTTTTACTTCCCTCGAAGACTGTTGCGATCCCCTATACTTGTGGGTCATCAAGACTATTTTCTGGCGTTGTATTATTATCTACTGCCATCATTCATCATGGGTAAGACTCGTGATGGAAAGTTTCCTATATTACCATCCACTACAATAAGAGGTACAACTCCGAACACATCTGTTGCTCTTGATTCACCGTCTGTTATGAGTAAGCTTCTTACACCACCACATGGTACACATGCTATTTCTGCTGAATCTGAAAATACTTATGATACTTTTGATGATGCTTCTACTGTGCTTGATGAGAGTGGTTCTCACGGTCCTTTCTTAGATGCTACTATTGCTAAAGCTAAAAATATTGCAAACACTGAAACTTCTGATAAAAATCTTGTTACTCCTGCTATTTCACCTGAGCTTATAGAGAATCCTAGTGATGATTTAGATGATGCCTATATGGATCTTAATGATGATCTTATTGCTGAAATATACACTATGAAGGATAATGATGCTGTTATGAGACTTATTGAAAGTCGTGCTGTTAAATATAATATATCCAGATGCTAAGTTTGCCACTTCTCCCATTAATATTAGGGACAAGGATTATGATTTCTCTCTTGATCTATCTTATATATCTATTGTTGAGAAAGAACCTTTTTGTGGTACTGAAAATGAAAGTGCTATGAAACATATGAATGAGCTCTCCTCTTTGAGTAGTTTATTCTCTGATGATCTTAAGAAACGTAGCTACTTTGTTACTAAAATATTCCCTTTCTCATTGAAAGATGAAGCTAAAAATTGGTTTAACAATTTGTCTCTTGGATCTATTGATAGTCCTATTGGTTTGGTTAATTCTTTATTTCAGAAATATTTTCGTGCTAGTGCTCAACATGCTGCTTTACAAAATATATTCAATTTCAAACAATTTGAAGAAGAGAAATTGCCTGTATCTTGGGCAAGGTTATGTTCTTTAGTTAGAGCTACATCTGGGCATAAGCTAGAAGATAATAAAATTCTTGATATATTCTATAATGGACTAACTGTTGAATCTAGGACATACCTGGATAGTTGTGCTGGTTGTGCTTTCAGGCAAAGAACTCCAGAAGAAGTTGAGGAATAAATGGTTAAAATAAGCCAAAATCATGATGATTGGACTATGATTGAGCCTGAGCCGACTCCTACTCCAGTACCAACACCAACACCAACACCCAAGAAGAGGGGAAGGATTGAATTAAATGATGAAGTGATGAGAGAAGCCAAGAAATCTCTTAAAGAGAGGGGTATTAAATCTGAAGATGTGAAGAATCTTCCACCTATAGAAGAATTATGTAAGCCAACCCCTCACTCATTGTCGGATATATACTGAATAGGGGTATAGAAGATGGTAGATAAAGAGCTGGACTACCAGGGTGGCCTACAGGTAATGGGCTCAGGTCCATTGGGCGGCCCAGTAGTCCGACGCGCAGAAACCGGATTCTAGAAGAACCCGGATCACGGCCCGCGTGATCTGGCTTGGAGGAGAAGACGGATTCCTTGCTTTCCAAGTTACAAGTTAAACGTAGTCTTCTAGGTTTCTGATTCTGTAAGCCCTAACCCGGCTATTATATAAAGCCGGACGGGAGATAGATTAAAACAAGTTCAGGTTCTTGACCGCATAACAGAGAAGCTCTACGCAACTCGCCGAGAAGGTCATCCTCGCCGAGTAGCTAGATCTACACCCTCACATTGTAACCCTGTTAAACGGGCTTTAGTCCCAATTAGTGAGAAGTGCAGGAGTAGGTACGCCGTACTGTCGCGACGTACCGAACCTGGGTAAAATCCCGTGTTCTGTGTTACTACGCTATCCCGTTACCCCACGTCTCTATCGTAGTCTCATGGCACCCCGGTCTATGAAAACTACTACGATGTCTCGACAGTTGGCGCCCACCGTGGGGCAAACGACGTCAGGCGTGAAATTCCGATCTGGGATACTTGGCGGAATTGGAAGATCGATCACTGTCGGAAGCTTGGAGTTCGACGACGACGTCGGGCGCTTCCTCGACAACGGATCCTATATACCGGCGCAAAACCACCTGGTAAGTGCCTGCGTGTTACCGATCGGATCTGCTAACATCTTTATCGGACTAACTGCAGAGGCAATGGGGTTTTGCGGTGGAAGCAAATTTTTCCCACCCGCCCTATTCTCAGTCGAAGACGACTATGACGCCGGATTCTGCTCAGATCGCCGACAAAAAAGTGATACACACTTTATTGGCATGGTGCAATCCGAAATCGCTGAAAACACGGATGACGGAAATCCCGTGCAAGAGGCAGATAACAACCTACCCGTCATAGAAACGGAAGAACAAACACCCGTCACAGAGGCGGAAGATCCGACATCCGTCAACCTGACGATGAACTCGGAAGCAGAGTCCGTGCTTGCCGCCATTGAGGCGAGGTTGGAGTCGGAAACCGGATCGGATAACTTCGACTCCGAAGACGAAGACGAGGATGCCTTCGTAAGAAAGGTTAAGTCCTTTCAAGAGGGATTCCATGAAGTGCTAATGGCAAAACCAGCTGATACAACGGGCGTCGGCAGCCAGGAAAGCCCTAAAACCCCTCCGCCAGAGGAAGAGAGAGAAGACGGAGAAACTTCTCCGATATTCCCTAATGTCAAGGAGATGACAGAGGATGAGCCTGCCAAAAACCCTCCCTCTTCCAAGAAAAGGCACAAGTCTGCTAAAAAACTCCGGAAGAAAAAACTAGCTTATACAGCTGAAGAAAACCCGAAAATAGAAAAAGCAAGCAGAGAAAAGCCCGCGGAGAAGAAATCTAAGGAAATCACTGCTCCGCCAATGACGGAACAGGAAGAGCAAGAGCTATTACAAACACCAGTGGGACCAGATGAACCCCCTGAGATGCTGGAAGCCAGGAGACAAGCTTTCCAACGGCAACAGCAACATTTACTCCGATCTCGGCAACATCTCCAACAGACCCAGCATGATATCAAAATCATGAAGGAGGAAATAGAGGAGTACGAGAGAAAGAATAGATCTGCATTAAAACCTACTAGGTTACCCGGAATTGCAAGACCGGAAGAACTGCCGCCAAAAGAAAGGTTCTATAACCCATCTTGGCAAAAGCAGTTAAACGGCAAAGATGCCAAGGGCGAACCAATATACAAAACCGCAGCGGAAAACGCGGAAGCAGCGTTCGCCATCCTAAACAACGATCTGTACTCCAACGGGGAAAAACTCCAAGGGGTGTATGCTTTCCTAGGAAAAGCATTACAGCAGCAACAGCGAGGCCAAGAACGATCAGGGAGGCTGCATGATAATTCCGCCCTCTGCAAAACAGCTACTTGCGCTGCTGGAGCGCCTAGACCGGAAGGACCCGGAGATTCGGATAAAAAAGAGGATCCGAGAAAAGACAGGAAAAACCCGGATAACCGGGACGCAGCGTCTAGAATCGGACCTCATCTCCCGAAAGATGGATATAAACCACATGATCGGGAAGACAAACACCGGAATGACGGCAAAATAATGCCACCTCCGAAAAACCCAGCTGAAAAAGCTGGAAGATATGATATACCTCACAGACGTGAAAGATCCCGGACACCTCCTAAGGATAAGGAAAGGCACAGAAGCAGAACTCCGCCTAACCCAAAAGGACGTGAACTCGGAAGAAATAGAGATAACCTCGGAAAAGCGCGTCCGTGCAACAATGGAAACGAAAGGAGTAGATCCCCTTCTGTCCATTCAGCCGGAAGATATTCTGCACACATTGATAGAGCAGAAAAGGATGATCTATACTTTGGTCCTAAGTGTTTTACTGACAGGATCCGAAGGATAACCCTGCATTCTGGCTTCGCCAAAGTTGGTCCAACCTACCAAAAATATACCGGCAGCACAAACCCGGATACCTGGCTCTCAGATTATTATACAGCCGTCCAAATCAACAATGGGACAGACCTGGAAGCTGTCAAGTTTCTTCCCCTAATGTTGCTAGACGGAGCTAGAGATTGGATCAATGGTTTACCATCAAGAACTGTCGACAGCTGGGATGACACGGCTAGAGTATTCACTCAGCATTTTCGGGGAACATACAAACGCCCAAATAGCATCAACCAGCTGAACTGTTGCACCCAATTTGAGGATGAACCATACGTGGATTTCATCTCCAGATGGACTGCAATGAAGAATAGTTGTTCTGGAGTAACTGACGTACAAGCAATGCATGCTTTCGTCAATGGCCTAAAACCCGGACTCGTACCGTTCATGGTTGGTTCTAAACAGCACAAAGATCTCGGATCTATGCTTACAACATATAGCACGCTGCAGCCGAAGATGATATCAGAGCAAGAGGAGGCAATATTGAGTCACTAATACTCGCCAAGAAAACCCCTCGTTCTGACAAAAAAGGAACTCCGGAGTCAACGACAAAGCCCAAGGAGGTCAACATAGCCTTTGGAGGAGACAAGGGAAATAAGTGGAAAGGTCGCAGCCCAGATCCAATCAATTACACTCCCGAAGAATGGGAGAGAATTAAGTCGGAACCCTGCGTCCACCACTCGCAATTTGGGAAACCAACCCACACAAATGCGCAATGCCGGCTAAACAAGCATATGAAAGGCAATGCAGGATCCGGAAATCAAGGGAAGGGTTCCAAAAGGAAACCTGCCAAACAAAAGCCAGAAGCTGAAAAGGAAGACAGTGAATCGGACACTGATGACAAAATCCAGGAACAACAGCGAAAGGGCGAACCCAAATTTCCGAGAGTTGACGGAGAAGCAATGCTAACTTTTTTAGCAACCCCGTCAGCAAAGGTGGCCAAAAGAACACTTCGGGAAATAAACGCGGTTATTCCTGCGACCCCGAAATACTTGAAGTACTCCAACACGCCAATAGTCTGGGATCAGTCTGATCATCCCGGAAATATCCCTGAACCCGGCACACAAGCTCTTGTTGTCAGCCCTATTGTTCAAAACACTAGGCTAAGAAGAGTGCTGATGGACGGAGGATCCAGCATTAATATAATGTACCTGGCTACACTGAAGCACTTGAAGATCTCCGAGTCCCAGCTCAACTACAGCAATATACGCTTCCATGGCATTGTGCCTGGCAGGCAAGCACGATCCTTAGGAGAAATTTCCCTAGATGTCACCTTCGGAGATAAAGATCACTTCCGGCAGGAAAAAGTATCCTTCGAAGTAGTGCCGTTCGAAAGCGTGTATCACGCAATACTCGGACGTCCAGCTTTCGCCAAATTCATGGCAAGATCCTGTTATATCTACAACAAGCTGAAAATGCCAGGACCCAAAGGAGGAGTAATCACCATAGCCGGTGATTTCAAGCTGGCAAACGAGTTGGAGAAAGAAAACGCCCTTTGCGCTCAAAGAGTTATAGCAAAGGAGGAGCTGAAGGAATTAGCCAAGGAGGTATCGCCGAAAGAAATGCCGGCAGGAAAAGAAACTCGGAAGCCAACAGATAGCTTCAAGGCGTCCGAGAATACAAGACAGGTAATCCTAGATCCCAAAGATCCGACAAAATTTGTCATCGTAGGGACTGGGATGACCGAGAAATAGGAAGGCGAGCTCATCAAGTTCCTCCGTGAGAACTGGGATATTTTTGCCTGGTGTCCAGCTGACATGCCAGGCGTACCCAGGGAACTTGCTGAGCACGAACTCAAGGTTATTCCTGGATCAAAACCCGTCAAACAAGGTCTCCGTCGATTTGACGGAAGAAGACTGAAGGCTATTGGCAAGGAAATTATCCGGCTTTTAGCAGCGGATTTCATCAAGGAAATAATCCATACTGATTGGTCCGCAAATCCGGTCTTAGTGCCGAAGAAAGACACTACTGCTCTTAGAATGTGTATAGATTACACAGGATTGAACAAGTTGTGTCCGAAAGATAGGTTCGCATTACCGCGAATCGATCAAATAATAGATGCCACTGCAGGCTCCGAGCTTTTATGCTTTTTGGATGCATACTCCGGGTACCACCAAATACGCATGAAAAAGGAAGATCAAATCAAGACTTCTTTTATAACCCCGTATGGGACGTACTATTACGTAACCATGCCTTTTGGCCTGAAGAACGCAGGTGCAACCTACCAGCGTTGCATGCAACGCTGCTTGCATAGTCAGATTGGCAGAAACGTCCATGTTTATGTGGACGATATTGCTGTCGTAACCAAGGAAAAAAGATACACTCCTTGAGGATTTGCGAGAAACTTTCGAGAACTTACGCACTTACAAGATGAAGTTGAATCCATCTAAGTGCGTATTCGGGGTTCCCTCAGGAAAACTTCTGGGTTTCATTGTTTCCCACAGAGGAATAGAAGTTAACCCGGAAAAGATCAAGGCAATCTTGAACATCTCAAAACCTACATGTGTAAAAGATGTCCAAAGGTTGACGGGTTCCGCTGCAGCCGTCAGCAGATTTATTAGTCGGCTGGGGGATAAAGCCTTACCACTCTACAAGCTGCTAAAGAAATCCGACAAGTTCGAATGGAAAGAAGAGGCCGATGCAGCGTTGGCCCAGTTGAAGGAAACCTTGATGAAGGCTCCCATCTTGGCATCTCCAAAAGACGAAGAACCCATGTTATTATACCTTACGGCTACAAATCGGGTTATTAGTGCGGTAATCGTTGTGGAGCAGACAAAGGAAGAGCAAAGCATACCATATCAACATCCGGTATATTACATAAGCGAAGTCTTTTCCGAATCCAAACAAAGGTACCCGCACTACCAGAAACTGGCGTATGGCGTATTTTTTGCATCCAGAAAACTGCGCCATTACTTCCAAGGGCATTCCATAACAGTGGTATGTAAAGCACCACTAGGGGATATTATAAACAATGCGGAGGCAACCGGCCGAGTAGCTAAATGGGGCATCGAGCTGGCAGCCTTCGACATTAAGTACCAGCCAAGGACGGCAATAAAATCCCAAGTTTTGACAGATTTTGTCGCCGACTGGACAGAAGCAATGGAAAAAACACCGATGCCAGAATCTGAGTACTGGATCATGCACTTTGACGGATCCAAGATGACGGAAGGAGATGGGGCTGGCGTAGTCCTAAAATCCCCCAAGGGAGACATAATGGAGTACGTATTGCAAATACACTTCAACGCCAGTAATAACGTGGCAGAATACGAAGCTCTGCTTCATGGCTTGCATATTGCAAAAGAAATAGGGCTAAAACGCATCTTGTGCTATGGAGACTCGGATTTGGTACAGCATCAGCTCAACCAAACCTGGGATGCGAAAAGCCCTATAATGGCCGAATATCGGAGGACGGTGGATAAGTTCGCCATCTGTTTCTTCGGGTTCGAAGTCCTTCACATAAAAAGGGAGGAAAATTGGAATGCGGATGCGTTAGCCCGCATGGGTTCAGAGAGAGTAAAAACTTTACCACCAGGGGTATTCATCCAGCACTTGCATGAACCGTCCATAAAAGGTGGAGACGTTGATTACCCTCTGGCATCTGAAACAATTGAGGTCATGCTCGTTAAACCGGATTGGACAATTCCATACTTAAACTTCTTAGTCAATCAGAAGTACCCGGAAGGAGCAGACGAAGTCTTGCAAAGGCAAATACAGCGTCGATGCAAAGGATACGTGGTAATCAACGACCACTTGTATAAACGCAGTACTTCCGGAATCTTTCAACGGTGTATTTCACCAGAAGAAGGAAGAGAAATACTGGAAGAAATCCATACTGGCGATTGCGGACATCATGCTCAATCAAAAAGCATAGTCAAAAAAGCATTCCGGGCGGGGTTTTTCTGGCTAACAGCCAAGGCAGACGCCGAGCGCATAGTGAATACGTGTGAAGGATGTCAATATTACGCCAAGCAGACCAATTTGCCGGCCCAAGCACTTAAAACTATCCCCATCACATGGCCGTTTGCGGTCTGGGGGCTAGATATGATGGGACCGTTCAAAACTTCAAGAGGTGGACTTACACATCTACTCGTAGCGGTAGATAAGTATACAAAATGGGTGGAGGCTAAACCCATCAAAAAGCTGGACGGCGCAACTGCCAGAAATTTCATTATTGATTTAGTAATGAGGTATGGCGTCCCACATAGCATAATAACTGATAACGGGACAAATTTCTCCATTGGAGAGTTGGCAAAATACTGCCAACAAACGGGAATTCGCTTAGATCTTGCATCTGTGGCACACCCGCAATCTAATGGGCAGGTGGAAAGAATGAACAGTTCAATCCTGCAAGGAATACGCCCAAGACTCGAATCTCCTCTCCATAGAGCAGCTGGAGCGTGGGTAGAAGAGCTACCTTCCGTGTTGTGGAGTATTCGAACGACGCCAAATAGGTCAACTGGGCAAACCCCGTTTTTCCTAGTTTATGGTGCGGAAGCTATTCTTCCAACGGACATGATCCATGATAGCCCAAGAGTGCAGGATTTTGACGACTCGGATGCCGAAGAAGCACGACAGGATGCCGTCGATCTCTTAGAAGAGGAACGAGAACTTGTGCTTCAAAGATCCGCCATCTACCAGCAAGGTTTACGACGTTATCACAGTCGGAAAATCAGGCATCGTTCTTTTAAAGAAGGTGACTTAGTGCTGAGATTGGTGCAGCAAAGGAAGCACAAATTGGCCCCAGTATGGGAAGGACCATTCGTCATCAGTAAAGCCATGAAGAATGGATCATACTATCTTGTCGACATTCGAGATACGGAGGACGATCCCGAGAAGCCGAATCGCAAAAGAAAGAGAAAAATAGATGATGAACTAGGAGAGACAAAGAGGCCTTGGAGTATCCAGCAATTACGTCCCTTCTATACTTAGTTCAATTTCTATGTAAACATCTTTGAGACCATGAAATAAAGTTGTCGGAATGTTGTCATTCATATTCATTATAAGTACAAAATATTTCCGCCTCATCTATTTCCCAATGATCTTACAAATACTCAATGTTAACCCGAATTGTGCCTGCGTGCTCGGTGTTTAAAAGTTGAATGATTCGGCATGTTAAAGGTTAAAGGAAACTAGGATTGTGCCTGTGTGCCCAAGTTTCAAAACAGTTCCTTGTTTTCTCTAAGTTTTATCTGATTGTGTATGTGTTGGGTTACTGAAACTAGTCAGTAAAAATGCTTTTAGCATGATCCATGTTTCCGAGTTTCAAAACTGCTTGGTTCGTCCCCAGTTACTCGGCATGACGATTCATATTGCTAGTTGAGCCATTTTTTAACACTAGAGCAGTTAAAACACATTTGCCAGATTACTTAGAAGATAAAGGAACAGTCAAACCCGAAAAAACTTTGCAAGAAACTTGAAATTGCAAAAGGCGGAGTTCTTGTTTCGACAAACGATATAGAAGCATTACAATATGAATTACATTGTAAAAATGATCTTACACACATCCATCATTCGGGTTAAGTATTCCCTCAAGCATCCGAGTCTTCATCACTGCTATCTTTCTCGGGGGCTGCGGGCACTTCTTCTTCCGGATAAGTAATGGAAATGTTAACTATAGAGGCAATCTTGGAGGTGTGCCCTTTAACTTCATCAAAAATCGCATTTCGTTGCGCTTCTGTATATTCTTGAGGGATTCCGGATGCTACGCGCCAAGATTTAGCATTAGGATAATATAGACGCATAAGGCCAAGTGACATGCGTGCACCACCTCGTGCGGCAGAACGAAGGATGGATTCTTTCGACTCTGCTACCTCTGTAATGACACCCGGAAGTCGGTAGACTTCCGAAAATCGTACAGTACTTGTGGGAAGGAATTTATTAATCAGCTGCATTCCTGCATTCCTGATTGAATTCCACACTTCCCCAAAGGCCCGGATCTTTTCAGTCCGAGAGATTCCTGGAAAATTTCCTGCTTTTTTGACAAAAGCAAAGGTTGCATGAAAAGATACAAGAAATAAGACATGAAGACATTGGTAAAGAGAAGTTAACTTACCAAGAACCTTGTCAATTTCGTCGCCTTCTTTCATGCGCGGGAGTAGAATACTTTCCAAATCATTGATAACAGATTTATCTTCCGCTGCCTGTAAAGAAGCCTTGGATCGAGCAATCCCAAGGGCCAGATTACTGGCTTCTAGGTCTTCTTGAACTTTCAGAAGTTCCTTTCGGAGGTTTGAATTTTCCTCACGAAGTCGAGAAATATGGACAGCGTTTTCTGCTAAGTTGTTGGCTTTGTTCAAAGCAGCTGGAGGGCAATAAATAATTCGATTTTACAAAACAATTCAGCAAGCATTCTCCAGAGAGAACAAATGGCACAACATAGAATACCGGTGGCTTTTGATAGTTGCCGCTGAGATGACGCTAGTTCGTTGCTTTTCGACTCAATAACAGATTGAAGGGTTTTTACTTCTCTGCTCTTGAGATTAAGCTTCTTATAAACTTCCAAGTTTATGGCATCTGCGGAATGCTAAAACATGGAAATGAAAGCCAGATGCTTAAGTTTGAACAAGCATACAAAGAAACATTAAGAAGAATTCATATTTCAACTTAATGCTTGGGGACTAGAAGTATTACCTGGCTCATTTCTCGCAAGTCGGCCAAGACCTCGTTGAATTCTTTGGCATATTCCGCGAAGAGAATCCCAACGTGATGAAGGCCATCGTATATAACCTGACGAGGTGAAAATGCGATATCATTGCGAACAACTAATCCATTTTGTGGCCAAGGGCGAATCAGAGGCGCAGGAGCAAAGAATTTCTTTGCCTCTGGACGAATATATCCGAGTTCATCAAATGGTTCTTCTTTTATCCGGATATCGTCCAGGTTGGGAATAGATTCCTCTGTGATAGCTGATTGCCTTTTGCGCTTCCGATTGTTGTGAAACTCGGCATGCAATTTGTTGAGTTCAGTGTCGGAAGCAAGATCATTTTCTCCAAGTTCATCGAACTAGGAAGGAGTTAACAACATGTTAAAAAGCAGAGAGAGAAGATAATCTGAGGAAAAATTCGGAAACAAGGAAAGATAAATACCTTAGGGACCAGATTTTCCACGTGATAAATCGCCAGATTTTCCTCAATCTGACTACTGACGGCGACCCGTTGGTGAAGTCGTCCTATAAAATCTTTTTTGGTAAAGGCCTTATCTGTTCCTCTCATGCTATCTTCTGGCCCTTGGTATTCGCAAAGAAGTCGGGAACGAAAAGAGAGAGGTTGGATACGGCGTCCAAACCAGCACAAAACGGTATCCTTCCCAACCAAAGAAGGTTGAGAGGAAGAAAGTTTGGCGATGCGCCGCTTTATCTTCATCAGATTTTCTGGCAAATTTTCTACTATTGCGGCTGTCCAACTCTCGCAAGGAATAGCAGCAGAATTAACAAAGGGAGGAACCCCGGTTGTCCTGCCTGGGAATGGAATGTCCTGATGATAAAAGAAAGAACCTAGCCAAGATTGATCAGGTTCCGGCATTTTTATTTTTGGATACCATTCCTCCCTAAATTTTCTGAGGGTGAAAGATATGGTCCCGCAAATAGGCGAAATGCCATTTATGATGTTATGCTTTACCTCAAAACAATATTGCCAGAAACCTAAGTCAGGTGTTATGTAACATCCCTGATTTTTGGAAAACTCAAAAATCACAAAAATTTGAAACTTTTGTTTTCATGATAAAGTAAGTCACCAAAAACCAAATGATAAGCAAGAAACAAATGAAAACAATGCATATTTCAATGAAATTGAAATTACTAATCCTATTATACCTCTATTCCATAAACCCTAAAACCCTCTCAAATGAATTTTCTCACATAAAGAAAACCATTTTATCTTTAGCAAACTTTATTACCTAAAAGGTTTTCAATTCAAATATTACCTTGAAATTATTTTATGGCAACAACAATAAAAGATTTATAACCTTTAATAAAGTCCTAAGCCTCAAAAATATTTGATGAGAATAAAATGTTTTAATAATAACTTTTAGTTATTATTCCAAGTTTTAAACATGAAGGGGTGAAAATAAAATGCATTGCTTTGAAAATAACATAACAAAAGATTTTGAAAACAATATCATGACTTGTGGTTTTATTCTAAATTTTATTGATCAACAATACTAATAATTGATATGAACTAATTAAATAGCATTAAGTTACTATTAGTAGATCCTTCAACTCCTAAAAATATAAAATGTGAAAGTGGTTTAAAAATGGCTTTCCAAAAATAATATATGATTTGTAAAATGTCTCTGAGATTTTATTTAGACAATAACATCAATTTATTATTTTCTAAATTTTAAAATGGAATAAAGTTACTATTAGTAAATCACTGAAATCTTAATTTTATAAAATATAAAAGTGATGTGAAATGACCTTCAAAAATAGTATTTGACCTGTTTAATGTCTCTGAAATTTTATTTAATCAAAAACTCATATTATTATTTTTATAATTTAAAATGTACATTTATCACTATTAGAGAATTATTTATATTTTCAAAAATATGAAAAGTGCAATGTGTTGAAAAGTTTATAAAAATGTTCTAAACAGAAAGATATTATTTTTAGAAATTTTTAGGAATTTAAATGGGGTCATTTGGATAATTAAATCAAGAGATATTAAAAACAGGAATTAAAAGAAAAATAAAAGAATTGATGACGTCATCATGACGTCAGCCGTCATCAACCTCTGGAAACGGCAGTGACCGTTTCTTCCCAAATTATTTCGCGTTGATTGCGAGCGTTTCAGAGAGGGATTGAATGCCCCGTTTCCATCCCCTTATAGCCCCTCCTCTCCTCTATCTTTCCCCTCTGGTGCCTCCCTAAATCGTGCCCCGTGCACAGAGGATTTATTCGCCGGAGTTGTTCACGGCCGCCGCCGATTTCGTCAAATTCCGGTGAGGTTGGCGCATGTCCGAGCCCAAGACCACTCCCTTTAGCCTCCTTGCTTCCATGCGAGTGTTTTGAGTCTTTTTGCGTCGTTTTGGTGCAGCATAGCGGTGAGGAACACCTCGCCTGAGAAGGAATTCCCCCGGACGCCTCGGGACCACCTCACCGCCGCGGTTGCGGAGCCCCAGGAGCCTCCCCGTGGACATCATCACCTCCGCCGTGTCGCTCTGCATCTCCCCGTGGTCTCCATCGAGCTCGAGCACCACCGGAGAAGCCCCGCCGTACACCACCGTGACGCAGCGCCGCCGCCCCGCCATTCTCCGGCGGAAGATCCCGGTGAGCCCCCTCCTCTCTTCTCTCTGCCGTTAGATTAGATGCACGGCTAGGATTAAATCCCCACGAAGGGGTATGCCACCGTTGGATCTGGATCTAACGTCCCAGATCCAATGACTTATCCACGTCACCTACACAGTCAGCATGCCACGCAGCAGCCCAGTCAGCATCCCTGTCCAATCAGGAGCTTCCACGTGGCCATTCCTATTTTGAAAATTTCTCCCGCTGGAATTATTTTGGCAGTTTTTACAGATTAGCCCCTGCACCTTTGAACCATCATAACTTTTGATCCATGAAGCCAAATTTAGCAATCTTGGACTTTTTGAAAAGCCCTTGACAATTAGAAACTTTTGGCACTGGCCAAATTCAAATTTGAGAAACTTAAATTTGTTCAAATTCAAATATGCTTGTTTGATGAAATTTGGCATAATTCAAATTCTACAAATCCAAAAATTGTAAATAAAATATATTTGGAAACCTTAGGATGTGTACTTTCATATCCTCTGTCCCAAAATAATATTTGAACAAATTAAAATTGATTTTAAAATTAAGTTGTCTATTTGAGTATTTTGACATAGAATTATTTCTATAAATAATTAGAAAATGTTTTCTTAGGCAAAGTTGATCCTTTTGGTAGCATTGAACCATAGACATCATTTCCCAACCATTTTAGACACCCTTGGACCATGGCCATGATTATTTGACCAAAAACCCAACATAGTGATACATCCATTTTCACCATGACTTAGGAATTGTTTTCAATTGTTATTATTTGATGTTATGTCCATTTGGAGCCAAGCCAAGTCCTTAGAATGTGTCAATCACATATAGTACCAAGTAGTTAAGTTTAGTTTTCTATCTTCTCCACTTCCCCATTCTTGCTTCAAGAATTCACCAAGTTAGCAAATGGAAAACAACACTCAAGAAATAGAAGGTTCTTCACTTTCAACTTGGTGGCAACATGAAGAGCTACAAGAAAGATCAATGAAGAAGTTTTGAAGAAAATACTTGGACTCCACACCTAGAAGAAACTCAAGGAAGTACCAGTGTGAAGAAATTCAGAAGAAAGCATCTCCCTATCTCTTTCTATCCTTCTTCTTAAATTTTCTTTCAAATTAACTTAGTGGTATTGGTGCCCATCCCATACCTAAACCAAGTAGTGAAGATCATGAAGATTCATCAAGTACAAGAGAGGCTTCACAACAAGTAGGAAACTACAATATAAGCATGAAGATGAACTTCAAGAAGACAAGCATGTGAAGACCAGAAGCAATTCATACAAGTTGAAGAATAACAAGTTGTTTTTGTCCAACCATTGACCCAAATGGAAAACCCAAGGCTTAGTAATATTTTCCCTTTGATGATGAAGTTAGTAGACCTACCCTAACCACAATGGAAAATACTAACATAGTCACTCAAATATTTTTGAAGGTGAATATGACCAAGTGTTTGCATGTATTACTTTAGTTGAAGAAGTAATATGTTTATTCTTAGTGAACTCTTGGAACTTCCTCAACAAGTATGGTTATAATAAAGTTAGATCACATCAAACTCAACCTAGTCCATCCCAAGTAAACCATTGGAATTGCCTTAACAAGAATGAGACCACTAGAGAATAAATATTTCAACTCAAACCTAGACTTTGTCCTAACCAATTTGGTTAAGCCCCTTTTTATATGTTAGTTGCTATGTATGTTTTCTACACTTGTATGTTTGTTTGTTAGGATGCTTGTTTATTTTGTTATTGTGTTTTCATTGAATAGATTGTACGGAGAGCAACGATCTTTTGTGAAGAGAGTGTGATATCTTCACCAACTACAACAAGGCAAGTAACACACCATCAACTACCCATTATTTTATATATGCATTAGTTGATTTTTGAGTAGTATGCATGATAGGAAATTTTCCTAAGTTATATTATGCTATGCTATTATCCTAGTAGTGTGTAGCCATCCCTTTTATCCTTGTTATTTATAGCCTTGGAACTTGATAGATGCTATGCAAAGAGACAAATGATTTTTACTTGATGTTGTGGAAAAATTCTAAGTAACAACTTCAATGAACCACCTGGGTGGATTTGGTTGTTTGGCTGATGAGAGTTGAGTGTCTCCCCGAGGGGTTGTTCACTTGAGGAATGCCACCCAGGAACAAAGTGATTATGATGTTCCCCAAGTTTAGATTGCTTCCAGTGCAGCCTTTGGTCATATGGGCTCTGTCTTGATTAACTAAGTTGTGAGGGTTCAGCCTGGGCTTGACAAGCAGATGTAGCATAATTATAGGTGGAACGGGTCTTGCCATTGGGTTGGATTCTTGCTTCTGAAAGATCTCGTCTTGATTCTTCTCCTTTCCTTAATGCACTCAGGGTGTATAGGATGTTTGGGTTGAATTGAGTCTGAAGGTGAAAGTGCACAAGCTCTGCAGAGTCAACAAACTAAGATCTTAGCCGTGTCCCCGGTTATGGACAACTATGAGCAGCTGGACAAGGAAGGACGGAAGAATCACATCACCATTTTCAATAAGTAAAATTTTGACCAAGTGAACAGTAGTTGTGGTGCTTGGATTTCAGTCCAATGATGCCACCCCTTGAAAAGAAAAGTTGTTTTACAAAAGAGATAGGAGAAAACTGGCTTTATGCAAACTTAGCCAAAACTCCACTCAGCCAAATGAGCATGTAGTATTAGTCTTGCCATTTATATCCACCATAGTGTTACTTGCCAATACATTAAATTGTATTGACTCCCTTGTGGCTGCATATTCCATATTGCAGATGTTTCTGAAGACGAGTGAGGATTTCGTTTAGGATCTCGAGACTATCGCCAACATGTTTTGCCTGTGGCACATGAAGAAGATGGGCTCAATGTGTTCTATGTTTTCCGTTGTATTTCTTTGTTTTCTGCTAGTCTTCTAAGACTATGCAAGTTGTAATCTTATTTTGTAAAGACTGGATCATGCGATGTAATAGAATTTGATGCATTTGCATGATATTTCATTTTGTACTGTGGTGCTAGCAGTTGATCCAGGGACTAGCACAATAACACAGGTATTCCATCTTTATTAAAAGTTGGGATGCTACAAAATGGTATCAGAGCATTGTGTTGCCTGTAGAATTCGAGACCCTTAGGTTTGGAAGCCATTTTTGATCATGTTATTATCTCCTTAGAGTATTTTGGATCCTAGCGGCATAGTGAGATGAAGCGGCCCGGACAACTTTACGTGTCCACGGACACGAGACCGTTCCCTGATTGGCTTGCGGGTGCCAGTATCTCTCACTATAGTGAATATCCAATTTGCAACAAGTTGTTAATAACCCATTGATCACCCTAGGATTGAAAACTTTCTATGTTCAAACTTTCTAGAAACAAAACAATCATCTTAATTTTTCTCATATTCTCTCATCTACTATTCACCTTCAAAAATTTCTAGATGACCTACCTCTTCAATACCATCAAGACAGGAATGTTGATGACCATACCAAGAAGTGCAAGGAGTATTTTCACAACATGAAGACCTACACTCAAGATTTTGAAGAATTTGAAGAAAAACATAGACTTCCCAACAATCAAGAACACCTCAAGACATGGAGAGAAGAATATCAAGAAAAGCTCAAGAAGTTATAGATGAGACCACCATGAGAAGTAACAAAAGTTGTGAGACACGAAACACGATTAGAGTATTGATCATACTAATGAGTGTGGTATGACAATACTAGATGTTTTCCTAAAACTATGTTGTTTGGTGTGATGAATGTGTTGCTAAATGTTTGTTATGTGTTGTTTGTAAGATGAGTTTCCTTGATCTGCTATTTTGGATAAGAACCTTCCTTAGCCATCTTTCTAAATTTCTACTCATCCCTACTAGACCAAACCCAACACCATACTCATTCACCAACCATAGTGAGAACCAATTGAAATCATAAAACCTTTACCCTATTGATACACAAGCCATCCCATTTGAGGAATGCTAGTATCAAATTTCTTTCTTCTGTGTGAAGGAACAATCACATCCATGATCAATGCCAACTGCCTAATAAGGATCAAGCTAACCTTGGAGCTATCAAGCAATGGAAGATTCTGCCTACCCTGAGAGTTTCCTTAGAAATAGCATGGTGTTTGCCTTCAAGGATGACAACAACAAGATGGAAGATTTTCCAAGAATATCAAAAGACCAAGTTGAGAGGAACCTAAAGACTTTTGATTGACCCAAAGAGTGACCCCTCAGTGTCAAAGGTAGTTCAACATACCTATGTTGGTCTACAACTCTACCATGAAGGAAAGTTCTACTCAAGCCAATCTCAGATTAATCTACACTCCAATCTAATGAAAATATACTACCCACAAAAGTTCCTTTTAAGGGTGGTAGCCCACCCAGTTGTTTTGGAATCCAGTTACCCAAACCTAATCTTTCTTTCTATCCTCCCCAAATCTCGGGACGAGATTTCTTTTAAGGGTGGTAGTCTGTAACATCCCTGATTTTTGGAAAACTCAAAAATCACAAAAATTTGAAACTTTTGTTTTCATGATAAAGTAAGTCACCAAAAACCAAATGATAAGCAAGAAACAAATGAAAACAATGCATATTTCAATGAAATTGAAATTACTAATCCTATTATACCTCTATTCCATAAACCCTAAAACCCTCTCAAATGAATTTTCTCACATAAAGAAAACCATTTTATCTTTAGCAAACTTTATTACCTAAAAGGTTTTCAATTCAAATATTACCTTGAAATTATTTTATGGCAACAACAATAAAAGATTTATAACCTTTAATAAAGTCCTAAGCCTCAAAAATATTTGATGAGAATAAAATGTTTTAATAATAACTTTTAGTTATTATTCCAAGTTTTAAACATGAAGGGGTGAAAATAAAATGCATTGCTTTGAAAATAACATAACAAAAGATTTTGAAAACAATATCATGACTTGTGGTTTTATTCTAAATTTTATTGATCAACAATATTAATAATTGATATGAACTAATTAAATAGCATTAAGTTACTATTAGTAGATCCTTCAACTCCTAAAAATATAAAATGTGAAAGTGGTTTAAAAATGGCTTTCCAAAAATAATATATGATTTGTAAAATGTCTCTGAGATTTTATTTAGACAATAACATCAATTTATTATTTTCTAAATTTTAAAATGGAATAAAGTTACTATTAGTAAATCACTGAAATCTTAATTTTATAAAATATAAAAGTGATGTGAAATGACCTTCAAAAATAGTATTTGACCTGTTTAATGTCTCTGAAATTTTATTTAATCAAAAACTCATATTATTATTTTTATAATTTAAAATGTACATTTATCACTATTAGAGAATTATTTATATTTTCAAAAATATGAAAAGTGCAATGTGTTGAAAAGTTTATAAAAATGTTCTAAACAGAAAGATATTATTTTTAGAAATTTTTAGGAATTTAAATGGGGTCATTTGGATAATTAAATCAAGAGATATTAAAAACAGGAATTAAAAGAAAAATAAAAGAATTGATGACGTCATCATGACGTAAGCCGTCATCAACCTCTGGAAACGGCAGTGACCGTTTCTTCCCAAATTATTTCGCGTTGATTGCGAGCGTTTCAGAGAGGGATTGAATGCCCCGTTTCCATCCCCTTATAGCCCCTCCTCTCCTCTATCTTTCCCCTCTGGTGCCTCCCTAAATCGTGCCCCGTGCACAGAGGATTTCTTCGCCGGAGTTGTTCACGGCCGCCGCCGATTTCGTCAAATTCCGGTGAGGTTGGCGCATGTCCGAGCCCAAGACCACTCCCTTTAGCCTCCTTGCTTCCATGCGAGTGTTTTGAGTCTTTTTGCGTCGTTTTGGTGCATCATAGCGGTGAGGAACACCTCGTCGGAGAAGGAATTCCCCCGGACGCCTCGGGACCACCTCACCGCCGCGGTTGCGGAGCCCCAGGAGCCTCCCCGTGGACATCATCACCTCCGCCGTGTCGCTCTGCATCTCCCCGTGGTCTCCATCGAGCTCGAGCACCACCGGAGAAGCCCCGCCGTACACCACCGTGACGCAGCGCCGCCGCCCCGCCATTCTCCGGCGGAAGATCCCGGTGAGCCCCCTCCTCTCTTCTCTCTGCCGTTAGATTAGATGCACGGCTAGGATTAAATCCCCACGAAGGGGTATGCCACCGTTGGATCTGGATCTAACGTCCCAGATCCAATGACTTATCCACGTCACCTACACAGTCAGCATGCCACGCAGCAGCCCAGTCAGCATCCCTGTCCAATCAGGAGCTTCCACGTGGCCATTCCTATTTTGAAAATTTCTCCCGCTGGAATTATTTTGGCAGTTTTTACAGATTAGCCCCTGCACCTTTGAACCATCATAACTTTTGATCCATGAAGCCAAATTTAGCAATCTTGAACTTTTTGAAAAGCCCTTGACAATTAGAAACTTTTGGCACTGGCCAAATTCAAATTTGAGAAACTTAAATTTGTTCAAATTCAAATATGCTTGTTTGATGAAATTTGGCATAATTCAAATTCTACAAATCCAAAAATTGTAAATAAAATATATTTGGAAACCTTAGGATGTGTACTTTCATATCCTCTGTCCCAAAATAATATTTGAACAAATTAAAATTGATTTTAAAATTAAGTTGTCTATTTGAGTATTTTGACATAGAATTATTTCTATAAATAATTAGAAAATGTTTTCTTAGGCAAAGTTGATCCTTTTGGTAGCATTGAACCATAGACATCATTTCCCAACCATTTTAGACACCCTTGGACCATGGCCATGATTATTTGACCAAAAACCCAACATAGTGATACATCCATTTTCACCATGACTTAGAAATTGTTTTCAATTGTTATTATTTGATGTTATGTCCATTTGGAGCCAAGCCAAGTACTTAGAATGTGTCAATCACATATAGTACCAAGTAGTTAAGTTTAGTTTTCTATCTTCTCCACTTCCCCATTCTTGCTTCAAGAATTCACCAAGTTAGCAAATGGAAAACAACACTCAAGAAATAGAAGGTTCTTCACTTTCAACTTGGTGGCAACATGAAGAGCTACAAGAAAGATCAATGAAGAAGTTTTGAAGAAAATACTTGGACTCCACACCTAGAATAAACTCAAGGAAGTACCAGTGTGAAGAAATTCAGAAGAAAGCATCTCCCTATCTCTTTCTATCCTTCTTCTTAAATTTTCTTTCAAATTAACTTAGTGGTATTGGTGCCCATCCCATACCTAAACCAAGTAGTGAAGATCATGAAGATTCATCAAGTACAAGAGAGGCTTCACAACAAGTAGGAAACTACAATATAAGCATGAAGATGAACTTCAAGAAGACAAGCATGTGAAGACCAGAAGCAATTCATACAAGTTGAAGAATAACAAGTTGTTTTTGTCCAACCATTGACCCAAATGGAAAACCCAAGGCTTAGTAATATTTTCCCTTTGATGATGAAGTTAGTAGACCTACCCTAACCACAATGGAAAATACTAACATAGTCACTCAAATATTTTTGAAGGTGAATATGACCAAGTGTTTGCATGTATTACTTTAGTTGAAGAAGTAATATGTTTATTCTTAGTGAACTCTTGGAACTTCCTCAACAAGTATGGTTATAATAAAGTTAGATCACATCAAACTCAACCTAGTCCATCCCAAGTAAACCATTGGAATTGCCTTAACAAGAATGAGACCACTAGAGAATAAATATTTCAACTCAAACCTAGACTTTGTCCTAACCAATTTGGTTAAGCCCCTTTTTATATGTTAGTTGCTATGTATGTTTTCTACACTTGTATGTTTGTTTGTTAGGATGCTTGTTTATTTTGTTATTGTGTTTTCATTGAATAGATTGTACGGAGAGCAACGATCTTTTGTGAAGAGAGTGTGATATCTTCACCAACTACAACAAGGCAAGTAACACACCATCAACTACCCATTATTTTATATATGCATTAGTTGATTTTTGAGTAGTATGCATGATAGGAAATTTTCCTAAGTTATATTATGCTATGCTATTATCCTAGTAGTGTGTAGCCATCCCTTTTATCCTTGTTATTTATAGCCTTGGAACTTGATAGATGCTATGCAAAGAGACAAATGATTTTTACTTGATGTTGTGGAAAAATTCTAAGTAACAACTTCAATGAACCACCTGGGTGGATTTGGTTGTTTGGCTGATGAGAGTTGAGTGTCTCCCCGAGGGGTTGTTCACTTGAGGAATGCCACCCAGGAACAAAGTGATTATGATGTTCCCCAAGTTTAGATTGCTTCCAGTGCAGCCTTTGGTCATATGGGCTCTGTCTTGATTAACTAAGTTGTGAGGGTTCAGCCTGGGCTTGACAAGCAGATGTAGCATAATTATAGGTGGAACGGGTCTTGCCATTGGGTTGGATTCTTGCTTCTGAAAGATCTCGTCTTGATTCTTCTCCTTTCCTTAATGCACTCAGGGTGTATAGGATGTTTGGGTTGAATTGAGTCTGAAGGTGAAAGTGCACAAGCTCTGCAGAGTCAACAAACTAAGATCTTAGCCGTGTCCCCGGTTATGGACAACTATGAGCAGCTGGACAAGGAAGGACGGAAGAATCACATCACCATTTTCAATAAGTAAAATTTTGACCAAGTGAACAGTAGTTGTGGTGCTTGGATTTCAGTCCAATGATGCCACCCCTTGAAAAGAAAAGTTGTTTTACAAAAGAGATAGGAGAAAACTGGCTTTATGCAAACTTAGCCAAAACTCCACTCAGCCAAATGAGCATGTAGTATTAGTCTTGCCATTTATATCCACCATAGTGTTACTTGCCAATACATTAAATTGTATTGACTCCCTTGTGGCTGCATATTCCATATTGCAGATGTTTCTGAAGACGAGTGAGGATTTCGTTTAGGATCTCGAGACTATCGCCAACATGTTTTGCCTGTGGCACATGAAGAAGATGGGCTCAATGTGTTCTATGTTTTCCGCTGTATTTCTTTGTTTTCTGCTAGTCTTCTAAGACTATGCAAGTTGTAATCTTATTTTGTAAAGACTGGATCATGCGATGTAATAGAATTTGATGCATTTGCATGATATTTCATTTTGTACTGTGGTGCTAGCAATTGATCCAGGGACTAGCACAATAACACAGGTATTCCATCTTTATTAAAAGTTGGGATGCTACATGTTATCCCGAGATATCCTTCGAAAAGGGCTTGGAAACTGGCTAAGTAGAGGATGGAATTCGGAGAAATATTGTGTGGTTGAACGCCATAAAAATTAAGGACGTCTAGAAAAAAGGCGGAAGGGGGAAAACCCATACCTCTCGCGATATGAGAGGAAAGGATGACGCGTTCTCCGACTTTTGTCTTGGGCTTGGGTTCATCTTTCGAGATCCGCCATTTGCCTTTAACTATGTATCCCTCCTTTGACATCCGACGAAGAAGAACGAGAGAAGTATTACTCGGACTCCAATTGCCGACAATTTCTGTTTCGTTGTTGGCTCCGGTAGCAAAGCGCTCATCGCCACGGGAATGGATCTTGACCCTCGCCGTCGTTGGGACGAACGGCGGGGATGCTGCGGAGCTCGATCCCGCTATGTCCGCGGCGGCGGAAGTGTTTTCCCCGCCCGCCGCGGAGGCCATAGTCTTCTCCGGCACATCGCCGGTGAGCTTGGGCGATCCCGGCTGCGGATCCAGATCGCTGATCAGCTCGTTGATGGCGGCGCGGGTCGGCGATGACGGCGAGGAGGCCATCTTGTGGCGTTGCGTTTCGGTGTGCTTGGATGCTGTGAGCGCCTGGGACAAGTGCTTTGCTCTCGAGCTCGCGTTCGCAGCAATGGCGTACGCAGTGGGGGAGTGAGGAAAGTTTCCGATGAGGACGAGGGTGGCTATTTATAGCCGGAAAGCCGTTCAGATACGTGCCAACGGCTCTTTCGAACGTTGGATGTTCGACGCGTGTCGCTCGCCGGAAAATCCGGGAAATGAAACGACAGGGGAATGATGGCTATCTCCTCGTTTCCCGTGAGAATCTGTCAGAGATACGCTGAGGGGTTTCCCGCGTGGAACCGAGCGTCGCTTGCGTCAGCATGATTAAGACGCTGACGTTAGAAGTTCCTTTTCCGCGAAGGATCGCGAGAAGAAAAGCCGGATTTTCATGGTTCCGAGTTTTATGTTACCATCTCCTTCAAAAGGAAAGTAGAAAGAATCAAGACTGCTGAATCAAGATTTCCCGGACAAAATGTATTTGACGAAAGACGGAGAATCAGAGTTTTGATCCTTCCTGGGGGCTACTGTCGGATATATACTGAATAGGGGTATAGAAGATGGTAGATAAAGAGCTGGACTACCAGGGTGGCCTACAGGTAATGGGCTCAGGTCCATTGGGCGGCCCAGTAGTCCGACGCGCAGAAACCGGATTCTAGAAGAACCCGGATCACGGCCTGCGTGATCTGGCTTGGAGGAGAAGACGGATTCCTTGCTTTCCAAGTTACAAGTTAAACGTAGTCTTCTAGGTTTCTGATTCTGTAAGCCCTAACCCGGCTATTATATAAAGCCGGACGGGAGATAGATTAAAACAAGTTCAGGTTCTTGACCGCATAACAGAGAAGCTCTACGCAACTCGCCGAGAAGGTCATCCTCGCCGAGTAGCTAGATCTACACCCTCACATTGTAACCCTGTTAAACGGGCTTTAGTCCCAATTAGTGAGAAGTGCAGGAGAAGGTACGCCGTACTGTCGCGACGTACCGAACCTGGGTAAAATCCCGTGTTCTGTGTTACTACGCTACCCCGTTACCCCACGTCTCTACCGTAGTCTCATGGCACCCCGGTCTATGAAAACTACTACGATGTCTCGACACTCATCCACCATTGAGGTACACTCTCTCCAATATTTTGATAGTAGAGATATTCCCTATAGCAAACCTCCTGATCAATGTTTAGATGAATTTGATAATTATGTTATCAAGCAAGATAATTTTAATAAGAGAGTGCGAAATCACCTCATGGAAAACTCTAGAGCTATTGATAACTTGCTAAAGTGCAAAAATATTTGCTCATTAATGCTTCTAAAGAAAAACATGCTTATGAAATAAGAACTAGAAGTGGTATTGCTACACAAGATCCTTTATATCATGAGGGACATCCTAAAAGAATTGAACAAGATTCTCAGCAAACTAATGATAAGGTTATTCATACTAAGAAGAAAAAGAAGAAGAAACATAAAACTGCTGTAGAATCCTCTGAACTTGCTAAAGATCCTAATAGTATATATGTATCTGATGCTGAAACTGAATGTGGTAATGAAAAGAATGATGCTTCTGATAAAGAAGAACCTGTAGCTGAACCTGAAAACCAAACTAAAACTGCAAAGTATACTAAGGAAGATTTCATTGATAATAAACATGGTAATGAGAGAGAACCTTGGGTACAAAAACCAATGCCTTTTCCTAATAAGAAACACAAATCTAAGGAAGAAGAACACTATAACAAGTTTTGTGAATGGATGAAACCTTTGTTCTTGCAAATTCCTTTAACCGATGTTATTAAATTTCCTCCTTATGCAAGATATATGAAAGATATTGTCTCTAACAAAAGGAAGATTCCTAATGAGGAAATCTCCACTATGCTTGCTAATTACTCTTTTAATGGCAAGGTTCCTGAGAAGCTTGGAGATCCTGGTATACCTACTATTACCTGTTCTATTAAAAACAATTATGTTAGAACTGCTTTGTGTGATTTGGGAGCTGGAGTTAGTGTCATGCCTTTTACTCTCTATAAAAGACTCCTCCTAGGAAAATTGATACCAACTGATATATATTTGCAAATGGCTGATAAGTCTACTGCTATTCTTGTGGGTATATGTGAGTATGTTCCTGTTCAAGTTACTAATAATTGTCTGATATTAACTGACTTTGTTGTGTTGGAAATGCCTGAAGATGATAATATGTCTATTATTCTTGGAAGACCTTTTCTTAATACTGCAGGGGTTGTTATTGATTGCAATCAAGGAAAAGTTACTTTTAATGTTAATGATAAAGAGCACACTGTTTATTTTCCCAAGAAGATTGATAGAAAATATGGTCTAAATTCCATTGAAAATATTGAGACCATCAAGATTGGAGAATTTTATTGTCCTATTCCAAATCCACCCCAAAAATATGAAATTATTATGATTGGGACTATGTCTATCAAGGTTGAGGTAACATGAGTATTTAGTGAGAAACAAAGTTTTGTTTCATATAAAATTATTTTGGTAGCAAGACTTGATCACCCTTGTTAACAAAATGATTTTAAATGAAATGCGCAATGTTTTCACCTTCCCCGTTTATGTTTTCACCATGCTTACTTCTATTATCACATTATTACTTGAGTACAATCATGTTTTCCACCATCCTTATGCATATTTTCCTGATGTTTTCACTCTGATTACTGAGGTCATGCATGTTTTCACCACCCATACTTTCGTTTTCACCACTACCACCTTTGTTTTCTTTGGATATTCTTCCATTAGAGTGTCATAGAACCTCTTTAGTGCTGGTTTTGGTTTTGTTTTCCATGTTTTCACTTTCATTTTCCCGGTTTTTATTAATTATTAAAATTCTGGAAATACCTAAAAAATAAAGTTTCTCGAAAAATTATAATAAATTTTTACGTAAAAAATGAGGCAGAAAGCCACCTGGGAGGCCCCAGGGGGACCCATCAGTCAAGCACACCCCAGGGTGGCGCGGCCAGCCCCCTGGTGGCGCCAGCACATGGTGTTGGGCCCCCTGGCCCTCCACTTACTCTCTCCACTTCCCAAGTCTTCTCTCTCACCTCCCAACCTGAAAACATTTCCTGGATCCCGTGTTCTTGGTGTTCTTCCTCTGGATTTTTGATCTCCTTCTGCGACCCATCATTTGTGCTGATTTTTTGTGTGTTTGATCTCCGGTATGTGACTCCTTCGATGATCCAAGTAGAATTTTGTTTAGTGAAATATTTCTTGAGTATTTTGCCACAATAGGTGACATTTTATGAGAGTTTGCATGCTTGATTGGAGTAGAAATAATGTAGTTTTGATGTATGTTTATCTCTCATATAAGTCCCTATGGTAGTCTCCACCTTATAGTTGCTTGAAATTAATTTTTATGATGATTGTTGATTTTTTTTTAGAGATGGAGCACAATGCTTATAAACTAAACCAGCATGAGTTGGAGGTGCATGAGGTCATGCTCGTGCACCACGAAGAGAGGGTGTCCCCATCGATCTATCCGTGTCGGGAATTTATGCAAGTTACAGGAATTCTGCAGGATTTTAACACTCTAGTGCATAATGCAGGTTTAGAGCGTTTCATTGAGGATGAGCCCATCAGATATGTGAAACTAACTATGTCCGTGGTGCAGGATTTTCGTTTTAAATGGTCTCCAACTAACCCAATGGTCCACTATAAAATTTATAACAAAGTTGTGAGCCTGCCTTTTAGTGTTTTCTGTGCAGCTATTAAGGTACCCGAGTGGGGGTCTTGTGAGAAAATAAGTGGGCAGCCCAAACCACTACTGGATTTATATGGAGAGATTTGCCAAGACAGAAGCTTCACAGGCGAGAGTGGTAAAATTCGTGAAATTCAACTCCCTAGCATTCGATACTTTGCCTACTTTATTTCTAAATGTGTGTTAGCTAGGAAAACTGCCAGCAAGTTATCTATCTATGATTTGGTGTTTATTGCTGCTGCCTTAAGATGTGATAGGTCTTACAATTTTGGCGCTTTGATTGCTTACCGTCTCTCACATAACCGTGAGAGGGGCGAAGTTTGTGGAGGCCTTATTGCCTCGCGCTTGCTAGCTTTGCATGGTTTGGAGCCACACCCTCTAGACTTTCAGTTTCCTATACAGAGGCTTAATCTTATTTCCATGGTTCAACATAAGTTTCTTTCTACCCATGCTCACTTACATAATTTATCTTTTGAATTAACTTTCTCCAAACGATCCGGGTGGAGAGTTGTTAAAACTGTTAGGGAAGTACTTTTGCCTGCACTTCTTTTGTTTAATCTTAATAATAGGCAAGGATGGGAGCTTTCTGAGAGTGAGCTAGACACATACCTTGAGCATCACCCCCAGCAAGGGGAGGATGCCGACAAGGGGGGCGATGGTGATTTTGTCCAGCCCTACGACGCCACGGGGATTCCACATCAGAACCCCGGTTATGACTATGAGCCAGCTGCATCATCTTCCTCTTATGCGCCCGAGTATGACCACGCGAGGGATGACCCACCGCAGTGGGGATATTTCCCGCGTGATCTCCACTTAGGCCAAAATCCTAAGCTTGGGGGGAGGTATACCGACATCACACTTATTTATATATCATGTTCGGTCGGTTCTTTGTATATCCATCTTTTTGTTTCTTTCGCCTCTTTTTGTTTCTTTCGATTGTTTTTGTTTCTTTCTCTTCTTTTGTTTTTATTGTTTTGTTTTCGCTTTCCAAAACAAAAAAATACCAAAAAGATTTCTGTTGTTTCTCTCTATTTGTTTCTTTAGTTGGTTTTCTTTATCTTTTAGTTGCATTTAATATTCAAAAACCCAAAAATATTTTTTTGGGGTTTGCTTGTTTGTTTTCTTTTGTTCTTGTTTCATTTCGAAAACCCAAAAATATTTTGCTTTGTTTGCTTGTTCTCTTTTGTTCGTGCTTTAATTGAAAAACCCAAAAATATTTGTTGTTCTTGTTTGGTTTTGTAAAGTTTGTTGCAGAGTTCAACAGTCGTCCGTGACTCTATTGGAGCTTGGTTTTCATTATATATTATTCATGCCACAAGTGAAGAGCAATAATGACGATATAAGACAATTCAAGTTGTGGTGAGAGGCTGGTATGAATTCTATTTTCTTTCATTTTTGTACATATATCCATCTATGTGAGCATGCTTAGTTTGTTCCTATAAGATATATGTGACTTAATGGCTGCTTAACAGTTCGTGCTGTCTCATGTTTTGTTCCAATTTATTAATAGTAAATGACTTGTCATATAAATATTTGTTCGCATTGTTCTATTCATAGAAGGGCATGATATTGTGGTAGCCTCCTCTGACTGTTTCATTTGAATCGACTTGGCACATGCTCACTCATGCTAAGACTAGAAAAAAAAGTCAATAAGCCTCGATGATTTATTTTTCCTCCGAGTTCTAGTATCAATTTTATGCCTCAGTTAATTTTACTTTGTCGCAAACATGATTATGATAGTTGTTGCTCTCTTGATTGTCGCTCCCTGTCTATTTGCTAGCCTTCACCTGTACTGAGTATGAGCTCTACTCGTGCATCCAACTCCCAAAAACCAAAGTTTGCCAAATGTGTCCATCATACCTACCTATATGTGGTATTTAACCGCCACTCCAAGTAAATTGCTCATGTGCTAACTTTAAAACCTGCTAAAAAATATTCCTGTTTTGTGTCCCTGTTTTAGCTCATAAGGACGTAAATAGAGAATCTTTATCTCACTTGTTGATTGGATTCCACACCCTGGACTAGTGGCTTCATCCGCTTATCCAAATGATAGAAGAGCTGGCAGCGGGGTGCCCAGCCCCAAATTAATACACACAAATTCTCTTCACTCTTCTTTCCCCTGATTTACCAGTCAAAGCATAATTATGTAAACAAAAGAGAAAGAGGGATGACCTTCTACCCAGATGTGTCCTTCACATGGGAGCCGCTCTTGTGAATCCAGTTGGCTTGTGACGTACTGTATTGTTTGTTTACCATTCGTTGACATAAGCATACACCTCTCTCAAAGTGTTTTCAATACCTCCGTTTAATAAAATAAAAAGCTCTAGCACATGAGTGATCCATGCTTCCCTCTGCGAAGGGCATTTCTTTTAATTTTATGTTGAGTCTTCGCCATATTCTTTGAGCACTTTCTTGAGAGCACAATGGTAATTCTTAGTGTGATGTGTTTGTCCCAAAGTACGGTTGATTGTGGTATAATTTTGATAATTGTATCTTTGATATCTTTACTTCTAGTCTTCCCTTGAACTTAAGAGATGCCCTGGCATTTATGTTTTGCCCCACTCTTAAGGGAAAGAGAGATACTACTTTATCAGATCCTATTATGAATACTTCAATCTTGCAAATAGTTATGCTTCATGTTGTTTATTATTAATATGTTGTTATCTCTTCTTGGTTTGCATAGCTATTAAGTGACAGTATCTTGCATGTATCTTATCATGAGCATAATTAAGTACTTGATCACATAGTGAGTATATTTACATCATATGAAAGAAATGTGTTCGTAAAAGTCTTTTATCGCACTCAGTTGTCACTGAATTGCTTGAGGACAAGCAATAAGCTAAGCTTGGGGGGAGTTGATACGTCGAAAACGTATCTTGTTTTCCGAATAGTTTTCTTATTATTTCCTCTAAACTTGTGTGTTTTGAACACAACTAACACGGACTAACGCCGTTTTCAGCAGAATTACTTTGGTGTCTTGTTTTTATGCAGAAAAATCAACTTTCGGGAAATTGCCCAGAAACGACCGCATTGGTGTTTTCACCCCGGAAGACCCTGGGAGCCAGAATGGGGCCAGGAGAGGAGCCACGGGGTGGCCACACCCCCTGGCACGGGTCCCCCTAGGTCGCGTCAGCCTATGGTGTGGGCCACCCAGAGCCCCTCTCAGACCCCCCTTTCAACTACAAGTAGCCTCCAACCCTAAAACGCGAGGGGGTTCGTCATATTCCACAGAAAAAAACAGAGCGCCATCGCCGTCCCGAACCTCGATTCGGGGATCAGAAGTTCCTGTCCTGGCGCCCTGCCGGGACGGGAAGTGGAGGAGATCGCCGCCATCGTCATCACCAACGCCTCTCCATCGACCATCCATGTTTCCCCCATGTATGTGTCAGTAATTCCTCGTTGTAGGCTGAAGGGGATGGTAGGGATTGGATGAGATCGCTCATGTAATAATGTCGTGATTGTTAGGCCATAGTGCCTAGTATCCTCTATTAGTGTTATTGACATTGTTGCAACTTGTTATGCTTAATGCTTGCCACTTTGGGCCCGAGTGCCATTATCTCAGATCTGAACATGTTATTGAATCACGATGATAATTATTGTTTCTTGATCATAACTGCAAGTGGTTTACACACATTGTTGTCCGGAACCCGAGGCCCCGAAGTGACAGAAATTGGGACAACCGGAGGGGATGGTTGTCATGTGAGTATCACATGTGTTCACGGAGCGTTAATGCTTTGCTCCGGTGTTCTATTAAAAGGAACACCTTAATTACCAGTAGTTCCCTTGAGGCCCCGCTGAAAACGGGCTGGTAGGACAAAAGATGTTGTGCAAGTTCTCATTGCGAGCACGTACGACTATTTACAGAACACATGCCTATGGTTACTTAGTGCTTGGTTGCTTTATCTTATTTATCTTCAATGCCCATGACTTGATCATTATTTGAACTATCTTATCCATGCAAAGACCGTTCATCCATCCCTATGCCTACAGTATTTAATCCTGCTGTTTACTTCAAACACTAATCCTGCTGTTTTCATCTCACTGCTGCTATTATTTCACTACTGCTGCTACTATAAAACTGTTACTACTGATAAACCACTGCGAACAAAAGTAATTTCAGGTGCAGGTGAATTGACAACTCACTTGTTAAGGCTCACAAATATTCTTTGGCTCCCCTTGTGTCAAATCAATAAATTTGGGTTTTACTTCCCTCGAAGACTGTTGTGATCCCCTATACTTGTGGGTCATCAGGTAGCTTGTGTATCAATGGGTGTATTCAATGGCTCCACTTGAGTAGAGCATAGTCCTTCTCCCTCCGTCATCCGGTAACCCTCAATGGGGATTATTTCACCAATCCCCATTTTCTTATGACGATGGGAGGAATTGCATCTCCTACAACAACATGATCTATACGCCCCCCTTGGGACCCATTATCATCATCAAACACCACGTCTATAGCTTCTTCAACTTGTCCGGTGGACTTGTGGTAGACTCTATAGGCGTGAGCGTTTGTGGCAGAACCAACAAAGATACCCTCATATGACTTGGTCTCGAATTTTGACAAGTGTTTACCTCCCTTACGAATGAAGCACTTGCAACCAAAGACCTTGAAGTATGAAACATCTGGCTTCTTGCCCATGAGGATCTCATAAGGGGTCTTGTTCAAGTTCTTGCGGAGATACAACCGGTTGCTAGCATGGCAAGCGGTGGAGACGGCCTCGGCCCAAAAATTGTATGGAGAAGAGGATTCCACAATCATGGTCCTTGCCGCATCCATTAGTGTCCGGTTCTTCCTCTCTGCCACACCGTTTTGTTGAGGGGTATAGGGAGTGGAATATTGATGAGCAATCCCCTCTTCGCTAAGAAATCCCTCCATGGTGTAGTTCTTGAATTTGGAGCCATTATCACTCCGAATCGCCATGATGCTCGTATTGTGTTGGCGCTCTACCAAAGTGATGAACTCGATGACTCTCTTTTGAGTCTCACTCTTACTCTTGAAGAAATACACCCAACAATATCTTGAATAGTCATCCACAATCACCAAGCAATACTTCTTTCCTCCAAGACTATCATATGATAGGGGACAAAAAAGGTCCAAGTGAACGAGCTCGAGGATTCTTGAGGTGGTGATGGTGGTCTTGGTGGGGTGAGCTTCTCCATGTTGCTTTCCAAGAACGCAAGAGCTACACACACGATCTTTGGCAAACTTAGCATTCGTTAGTCCTATAACATGATTGCCACTTTAAAGTTCAGGCAACGTCCTCATATTGGTGTGATCTAACCGGCGATGCCATAGCCAACCCACATCATAGCCATTAGGCATGTCGCGACGCACGTGTCTCCTTTAGAGAAGTACACTACATACATATCGTTCTCGACATGCACAACAAAGGCTACTTTAAGAGTCGTCTCCCAAGTGACAATCACATTCTCTTTATTAAAGAACGAGATAAACCACAATTTGCAAGTTGAAGTACCGACATGAGATTGTAACCAAGGGATTCGACTAGGAGAACATTCTCAATTGATAAATCATTTTAGATAGCTACCTTGCCTCGTCCCAATACCTTTAGCTCGGAGTTATCACCAATACTGACACAATTGATATGGGGTGATGGAGGATTAAGATCACTCATTGCGTCCTTACTTCCGGCCATATGTTGGTATGCACCACTATCCACCGTCCATTTGCCTGACCCGGAAGCACTTCCCTACAATAGATTAGTGTCTTGATTTAGGTACTCATTGTTGAATGGGTCCTCTTTTGTTAGCAACAAGGGTCTTTGGAACCCAAATAGTCCAATGATAGTCATCACCATAAGAAGTACCAACACATTTAGCATACACATGACCATATCTAGATTTCATAAGAACATAAGATGGGTTATATTTGCTGGCAAAGTCATTATGAGTGGTGCTCCCCCTAGAGGTCTCACCACCCACAATGGTTTTGGTCTCCTTCTCTTTGATCACCTCTCCCTCTTTCACAAATTTCACTTCTTATGAGGAAGAGGTGACCTTCTTCTTGTTCTTCTTGTACTTCTTCCTTGACTTAGCTACATAGCCAAGTCCCCCTTTCCATTCTTGACTCTTTGAGGAACCACCTCATTATGAGTCTTCTCACTTCCTACAAGATTAGTTGCACCACAAGAATTTCTAGGAAAAATAATAATGCTAGTAGACGAAGAGGACATCACTTGCTTATTTGATTGTTGAGCTAGGAGATTGTCACGAGATTTGGTTAGCTTGTCATGAATTTCTTTAAGAGACGTGAACTCCTTTTCTAGTTTTTCATGACGAGCAACAAGTTCCTCGTGAGCAATTCCTAGCTTCAACTCTTCATTTTCAAGTGTTTTAACAAGAGTAAGAGATTGTTCATTATCTTTCCTAAGCTTAGAGACAGTCATAGCAAAAGTCTCTTCAAGACTAGATAATTTCTCCTCAAGAGAGGCTCTAATGGAACGCTCATTTTCAAGAGCCTTTTCAAGCTCTTTATCATTGCAAGAGTGACCTCCATGTATTTCCAAGGCCATGATAATTTCTTCATTTTCATCTACAAGAGAGTTAGCATCATCAAGTTGCCGCGAAAGGGCATTCACTTTCTCGTTAGTCTCACCTTTGAGGCTAGCTAACCAAATGCCTAGCTCCTTTGCCTCACTATCCTCCTCACAAGTATTTTCAACACAATCCAATAATGAAGGAGGGTTAGTGAAAATGTTTTTGGAGTTTTTTTTGACACCAATACTGTGGGGGAAACCCCCACAGCCCCCCATTTATTAAATAAATAAAAGGTTATTTACAAATATGTACAATATATACAAGGGATTATGGGAGTGAATTAATCCATGATGTCAAAAAAACAGAGTGTGAACTCTTCACCCTGTACTTAAGCAGAGTGACTTCCTGTATAAACAGGGCCTTCCATCCTCTAAAAGTTGGCTTGATGTTCTTGAAGATCCATCCATTTCTTTGCTTCCAGATGCACCAGCAAGCCAGGATTACAATCTCCACAAAACAAGGTCCAGTAAAATGTTTTCTGGATACCTGATTGTACAAGATGGTGAACCAGGTATCCAAGGGATCTGCAAGTAGTTCCAAATCCTTGTACTGAAGCTACAATTGAAAAAAAGGTGCCTCCAATCCTCAAGAACATGTCCAGGACACAGGACACAATCAGAGGAAGTATTAATGTTCCAATGTCTACGAATTAGCATATCCCTGGTATTAATTCTGTCATGCAGAAGAAGCCAAGCAAAAAATCTATGCTTAGACTGACACTTGCTCCTCCAAATTGCAAAAGAAATTGGTTCATCAGGGACAGCAGAAAAGTGGTGCTTATAAAAAGAGCTAGGACTTAATCTGGCACTAGAATGTTTTTGGAGTTGGGAGAGCATGCCGAAGTGGCTTTTGCCATAAGACATGTAGGTCGGATAGACGCAATCTCGTCGGGGGATTCAAATAGAGAGACCGATGGAGATGAGGCGGTATCTATGGCAACATGGGCCACACCTACCACTTCATCTTCTCCTTCATCTCCGGAGATATAGGTTTCCAACGCCGCCCCTTCTTGAACGTAAAGAGCCCTTGGCACTCTTCTAACGAAGTTCTTGTTTTGTGGAGCCTTGGCCTTGTTTTTGCGAACAAGCTTTCCCTCATTTTCTTCTCTTGGCTCAAAAGGGCACTCCTTCACGAAATGGTTTGCACTTCCATAATTGTAGCATGCCCTTGGTCGCTCCCCCTTCTTCTTGTAGTTCTTGTTTCATGGAGGTCTTGGAGAGACGACCTTGTGAGCTTCCCATCTCTTCCAATATCCATGCATGGAAAGGGCAATTCACTTGTGAGCGCTGGTGTAAGTGTCCTCATAGTCTTCCTCATCATCATCATCCTCTTCAACTTCTTCAACTCGAGCAATTTCCTTTGACTTCAATGCAAGATTGGGTGACTTTCCCATTCCTCTAGAGCGAGCAAGAGCATCATCCGCACTCTTGTGCAATAGGGATATGGCAATGAACTCACTAAGAACACCAATGGAGTTGAGGGAATTGTAGTCCTCTCTTGTCTGTATGCTAGTGGAGAGGTTCTTCTCGAAGGGTGTAATTGCTTTGATGAACTTTCTCTTTATCCACTCATCGGAGATCTCTTCTTTTCCAAAGTCCCTCAATTGATTGGCAAGGGTGACAACTCTTCTATATAGCTCCTCAGGGGACTCATCCTCTTGCATAACAAAGTTCCCGGACTTGTCAATGGGCACACCATACTTGGATGATTGGATGCTAGCATTCCCTTGAAACAAGGTGTCAAGCTTGTCCCAAGCTTCCTTGGCGGTCTTGCAACCACGAATGTGAGTGAGATGCTCCCTTGGAAGAGACTTTTGAATGATGACAAGGTCAGTCTTGTTGAGTTGAGATTCCACATCCTCCCTAGGGGTCAAGTTGCTTGGGTCATGGGGATGGAACCCATGGACCACACTCCTCCACAAAGCGCTGCACAAGCCGGAAATATGTGACTCCATTTCAAACTTACAAGAAGAGAATTCATTAGTGTTGAGCATGGGAGGAAGTCCAACATTAAGAATGTGTGGCATTGAAACTATTGGATGGATGGAGTCATAATTTTGAGGTGGTGGAACTTTTGAGTTGGACCCCGAACCATTAGCCGTTTGAGACTTAGAGCATCCGGAATTCTCCTTTGCCTTAGCCTTTTGTGTAGCTTTCGCCTTGGCTTTGGCAATGTTATCTTCGATTTTGGTATCGTCCGGAATAGTTTCCTCTTCCAAACTATACGCATCGGAGACATGGGGAGAATTCACGTGCCCCTTAGGTTTACCCATCATGTTCTCCAACATCCTCTTGATGGAGGAAACCTCCAAACCAACACTAGAGCTAACCTTGGACATTTGGGTTTGAATGGTTACAACCGTCGTCTCTAGGTTAGCTATAGTCTCGGCCATTTTGGAGAGCTCCTCCTTAGAAGATTCAGGATCATCTCTATTGGCCATGATACTCTTAGGCGGTTAAGCCCGATACAAGAGCCGAGGCTCTGATACCAATTGAAAGTACACTATGGTCAACTAGAGGGGGGGGGGGTGAATAGGTGACCTACAAATTTTAATCCTTTTTCACTTTTAGATGGGCTTTAGCAAGTAAACAACTTGGTTATCTAGATGTGAAACTAGGTAGACACCCTATGTGATAAGAAACAACTAAACAACAGAAGTAATATGCAAGGCACAAGATAACCACAAATGTAAACACGGAGACAAGGGTATGTTTCCCGTAGTTCTTTCTTAAAAGAAGTACGTCTACGTTGGAGAGGTGGGGAGCCACCTAGGCGCTCCTCAAAAGCACGGTTGTGCACACCTTGTTCTCCTTGAGCTTCTCCGGTGAGGGAGATTCGCGTTTCCACTATGTGGTCGTCTTCCAGGCGTTGACCAAACCTTTACAAGTGGTTGAGGCTACTCCACAAGTAAGATGGAGGCTCTCAAAGATCTGAAACTTCTCGCTACAAGGTGGAAGCTACAAGCACTAGGGTTTCTCTAGGATGATAAAACAACCAAGATATTTACAATATCCCAAGAGGCATGGTAAGGGAAAACGATTTATGGCTTGGTAGAAGTGTAGATCTAGACCTCCTTCATCAGATCCTTGAAGGGCATCGAGTTTGGTTGGAGGAGGAGGGAGATCTAGACGCTTTGAGCTCTTGAACAATGGAGGAGAGAGAGGAATGGACGAACTGACTGTCTAAAGGAAGAAGACAACTATTTATAGCCCGCTCCTAAATCTGACCGTTGCTGCCCTTCCAGGGCCGAAATATTCCGATATTAGTACCGGAAATTTCAGGGGTAGCTGGGACAAAAATTTGAAAACTCCGGGGGAGGGGGGGGGGGGGATTATTGAATAATCCGTTGGCCGAAAATTTCCGGCCAAATTTCTGCCCCTGCATCTGTGAGCGGGCAGCACCGACTCGTCCGAAATTCTTCTAAGGACCAGGGCCAAAAATTTCCGGCCAAAATTCCGCCCCTGCATCTGTGAGCGGGCAGTTGGATGCCAGTACTTCACCATCTGGAGCATTGAGGAGGCCGGAATATTCCGGTGTTGAGGCCAGAATTTCCACCCTATATCCACCGGAATTTCCAGGCTAGAACTCTGAAAAATCCGGCTGCAGATATTTGCACAACTCAGAAACTCCTTTGTGAATCTTCTCGAAGATAATATTGTTGATCAAGATAGATATAATGAGGCCAACTGTGAACACTTAAACCACAAGGTTAGTGGACATACCCACGTTGTTATCATCACCAAAATTATTAGAGGAGACATGAGCTTTCAATGGCGTTGTCCCGCGACCAGTAGATCGCCGAGGAGTTGGATCGCCAGCGCCGCGCCCTCGAGGAAATCGCTTCTCGCCGCCGCGACCGCGAAGAAAGGGGCGTCGTTGTGCTTGACGACAACGATGAGGAGGACGTCGGGCCGTCGAAGAGGCCGTTCAACAACGCTGGGGAAGGATGCAGCTACACGTCGCCGCCCAAGGACGAGCTGCCGAGCTACGGGAACGATGGCGGCGACTACACCAGCCAGATGTACCGCATCCTCGGCATCAACTAGATGTAGCTATGTTTTTAGTTTGAATTGTGCCGACTATGACTGTGTTGTCTCCTAGTTTGCCCAGATATCACGGTAACCACTTTTGTTCTCTCCTAATTTGCCGAATTTTGTTCTGTTTCGTCGAATTTTGTCAAATTCGTGTAGTCGCCTCTCGGCCGACGAGTGGAAAGTAACGCCCCAGAACCGAAGTTTACGTTGGCACGCCCTCAAGCGACGATTTTTTCGACTGAAAAAACGGGGGGCGAATGAGTAGAGATGCTCTAAGAGCAAGTACAATAAGGTACAGTCTGTAAGCACTTAACTAATATATTTGTACTTAGTTGGAGGGGAGAGAATAGGAGAGACGGGCTCTCATGCAAGAGCCAGCTGCAGCGCGTGCTCCTAGGCACTATGTGAAAGTGGCAGGTGGGCCATGCATTGATAAATTAGCACATTCTTATAGGTAATTGTTGTACATGTTAGCTATAAGTAGGCTATAGATATTTTCTTATAGCCAACACCCGGTTATACTATTGTCTTTGCTCTAAGCATCGGATGCAGGAAGTCTCACGTGTCCTTACCTAGTCCAACTCCAAGTCCCAGTTTCCAACGACTGACCTCTAAGACTAGCTATAATGGTGGTATCATAGGTAATATCATGCAACGGTCCCACAAAAAAGCTGATATGGCATGTAATTAAGCAAGAAAGAGAAGATTAGAGTAACATAAGTAGATACCATATCATGACACGCAAAATTAAGAAAATTAATGACAAACAAATTATGTACACATATTTGCATTGAGATTCTACAAAATAATAAATAAAGATACTAAGCATTAGAGGTAGTTTTGTATGATACTTCCTGCTATGACTAGTCTAATTGACCTCGGTCTACTCGACACGTGTCTTCCAACCACGTGCTCCAATCCAGCCACACTTGCAGCACCGAGCCACCGACCCACCGAAACAACGAGCGCCTCCACGCCGCAGCACATGGTTTCTTCCGCAAAATTAATCACGGTTCCAGTTTAAGCAGCCCCTAGATTGACCGTACTGTCCCTCCTCTGCTCTTCCATCGGTGTATATTTTTTTCTCTCATGACGGCTACTGTTCACTCTCCACAGTAACTCCGTACTAATGCTAGCGGCAGCGGCGCTGCTCCAGTTCCAAACCCTAACCCTAGCCCTCTCCGACGACTCGATCCTAGGCCACGAGGCTCCCTGCGGCGTCGGTGCAGATGGAGGAGCTCAAGCTCGGCGGCGGCGGCGGAGGAAAGCCGCCGATCCCGTCGCCGGCAAGGAAGCCGGTGCTCTCACGGCACGCCTCTTTTGTAAGTAACGCCTCGGAATCTCAAATCTCGGCGCGCTTATAACTTGACTGCTCGTGTGATCTGCGCGAAAGGTGTGAGCTTTACGTGGTGCTAGCCCCGATTCGTGCTTAATCTTGCGCCGTTCTGTGCGATTCCTGCGCTGTGAGGTGAGCTTTTCTCGGCGAGGAGCTGGGGTGTTCACCGCTATGACGGGAAGGCGTAGACGGTGGGGAGAGAGGGTTAATGAATATTTCGTCCTGAATTTCTTCGGTAATGCAACCTGGGAGCGAGGTGATTTGATCCGTGCGCCTTATATGGATGTGCATTTTTCGGACACCGGAATCATTTGAAGAGACTGCCCTGGGTTCTATGAAATGATTGATTGTGTCAACTGAATGTAGTGCTCAGAGTTTTCAGAATGTTCTTGTAAACCAGATTAGTGCTGAATGCTACCGTGGTATTTTCCTGTCATGTAAACTTTGGGCGGGTAGATTGTAAGCATTTCATGTTATTTGTCTTGAAGGGCATATCAATTATTGTCTAAAGATGTCATGTTGAGAAAAGGCTGGGTAGGGATTCGAGGGCATTGCAAAAGGAGAGAGAAGCAACAGTCGCCTTTTAAGGAATTTGCCTAAATGGTTGTTTGACTTGGGGCCTGTTTGGATTGAAGCCACACCTTGCACGCCACTTGTTAGACATCCACACTCTCTTAGTCTAGTGTAAGGTTCTTTCCCTCACTTGTGGCATGCCACAATTTCTTAGCACCCTACCCCAGATGTCATACATAGGATTTTCTGCCAACTCTTGCAACAAGTGAGGCCAAGAATTTGCCCGCCACAACTTTTGTGGCGTGCCACACATTTGGCACAAAAAGTGTGGCATGGCTAGGCATCAACCAGACAGGCCCTTGATCTTATCTCCCAGCTGCATTTTTTTTTCATCTTATTGTTCTAATAAGCTTTGGCCTAGATCATTGAAAAATCTGATATAGCCAAAATAATGGTGATGTACATGTCATGTTTGGCACTTTGGCTTCCTCTTCTTGTTACATTACAAAAGGAAATATTTCTACTAATCTTTAATGGTTCTTATCTGATACCGCACATTACTGCTTGTGGTCTCTAGTCTTCTATAAGGCAACACTGTTTGAGAAAAGAATTGAAAAAATTATCACATAACATTGATTTCACATCAAGGTTCAAAAAAGCGGTAAGCGCTAAGCGAGCGGTAGGCCACCGCTTAGTGGAATCATTGCTTAAGTGGCGCCTAGGCGCGCTTAAGCGTTATGTACGAACATAGCATTAGGGGCAGCCGGTTGCATTTTTCAGCCCAGATAGTAAGGCCCATATGAAACCCTAACCTGTCCAAATTAATCAGAGCCATCTATATTCTCTAATCTTCACCGCCCATGTATATCTTTCACACACCTGCTCCCTTCAAGCCACACATCCACAGCCGCAATGGCCATGCTGCATCTCCTCTTCCATGGAATATTTGCCTCTGTCCCTCCCTCCCTGCCTTCGCCCCCTCCTTCCCTGCATCCCCCCCTCATTTCCCGGACTGTTTCCCAGACCAGTCTTTTTTTCTCTCCACTTTCTATCTTCCTTGCTTAATCGAGCGCTTAGGCCATAAGCGAAGCGGAAGGCCACCGCTCAGCGCTAAAGCGCACCTGAGCGACCGCTTTTTTGAACCATGTTTCACATGGGACCATGGAAGGGGAGAGAACTAGTCCTTCCACAACATCTATGATTATTTTCATGATGTAGCGTAATGAGGTTCTTATTTTTGCCTTTGCGGGATCAACCTTATTAATATATGCATGTTATGGCATAGACATTTAGTTTCAATGTTTCACCACTTCATAATGAAATATAATGCAATGTAAATTTTATAACTTCTATCATTTTTTTTGGTATGCTAACTAACTGCCATACATCGCTTTGATTTCGCAGGCGAGGGGTCCTTTGAACAATACGAAGTCTGGAACTGAGAGAACTGTTGAAAGGGTGGATGGTGAATTTATCCCAGTTGTACGATCTGGAGGCTGGGCTGATATTGGGTCAAGGAGCACAATGGAGGATGCCTACATCTGTTGTGACAACTTCTTGCAAGATTTTGGACCTGAAAGCTGTGAAGAAGGGCCCAGCTCATTTTATGGGGTATGGTTCCATTATGTTTATTAGCATCCAGTGTTCTGCCTTTTTTTGGAAAAAGATTAGCCAGTCCCCTGGATTCATAAAATTAAAACCACAATGTGCATGTTTTATGTTGCTTGCATGTATATCAACTTTGTATCCTTTTATGAATACAAGAAATATGTGCCTACGGGCGTACATCATAAAAAAAAGTACATAAAACATGAATAGATAAACAGTTTCAAACAAACTGATCACACAGCGATAAAGAGAGCAATATGTTGCAAGTTTCTGTCTTGATGTTTACTATAATTGTCAGCTAAATCTAGTCATTTCATGATTGGACAAACATCATCAACTCCCTATGGGAAAGTACTTCTGTACATGTGACATGCATTTATTGTGTATTTCCTGTTCACACGATTTTAATGTTTTAGGTTTTTGATGGGCATGGTGGAAAGCACGCCGCGGACTTTGTGTGTAGCAATTTGCCAAGGTTCATCGTTGAGGGTGATGGTTTTCCGGGGGAGATAGAGAAAGCTGTCTCCTCAGCATTCTTACAGACTGATGCTGCTTTTGCAGATGCTTGCTCTGTGAACTCTTCTCTTGCATCCGGCACGACTGCGCTTGCTGCACTCATCATTGGGAGGTATTGTCCTAACTTCTGCTATTATAATTAAGCCTTGTACTAAGTCACTGTAGCATTACTGTTTAGTTATTATATTTTAAGTCGTGCAACTACTTCCTCCTGCTATGGCCCTATGGTTCCTGTTTTGTTACGGTGCAAGTCAGTTGTTCCATTTATACTTATGTGTTTCATTTCCCACAAATATCATTTTTTTTTCTTTGGTAACAAGTTCTGTTCTCTGCCTGGATTTTAAATCCGTTGGATATTTTTTACGTACGTGAGCAGCATTTATTTGTCTGCATGTAACCATCACCTCCTACTGATGTCAGTTTCTCTTTGGAAATTGAAACTTTCCTGAAACTGGCATGCTTTGAAGTGCATTAGCAGATTTTTATACACGTACTTTGCTCCTTTTAGTGAGTAATATATGTCACATATTTGTTTTCTGAACACTTTACTACCATCCTTTTATTTTCTGCTCCTTCGTTTACCATGCTCAATAGCAGCACGATTTTCTCCTTGTCTTCATTTAAACTGCCCTCCATGTATTCATAGTTCTGATAGTATTTTGTCTGAAAAATCTTTTATTTTGCATGAGATAACTTTAATGGTTTCCGCATGATTGACAGGTCACTTCTGGTGGCAAATGCTGGTGATTGTAGAGCAGTGCTATGTTGCCGTGGAAAGGCAATCGAGATGTCCAGGGACCACAAGCCATCTTGCAACAGAGAGAAGATGCGCATTGAAGCTTTGGGTGGTCATGTTTACGATGGATACCTGAATGGGCTGCTCAATGTTGCTAGAGCAATCGGGGACTGGCACATGGAAGGAATGAAAGCATGTGATGGTCTTGGGCCTCTCAGTGCTGAGCCTGAGATGATGACGAGGAATCTTACGGAGGAGGATGAATTCATGATCATTGGTTGTGACGGTATCTGGGATGTATTCCGCAGCCAGAATGCGGTGGACTTTGCACGCAGGAGGCTCCAAGTGCACAATGACCCTGTTGCTTGCTGTAAAGATTTAGTTGATGAGGCCATCAAGAGAAAGAGCGGCGATAACCTTTCTGTAGTCGTCGTCTGCTTTAACTCTAGGGCGCCTCCTACCCTAACAGCTCCCAGGCCTCGCGTTCAGAGAAGTATATCTGCAGAAGGCTTGAGGGAGCTGCAGGGCTTCCTTGATAGCCTGGCAGAGGCAAACTGACATGCGGGTCTAGAAGCCTTGGAGACTCTGTAACAGTCCCATTTTTCCGTAGCCTAGCTTGGAAGTTAGGTTTAGTATGACCTATATCTCATAACTTGAGATAGTTGTTGTTGAGTAATACAAGGTTGTAAAATATTCGGCGGCTAATTTTATCTGTACTTGGACTTGCTGGTTCTAGGACTTGTTCAGTGGATCTCACAAACCTGGAATGATAATAGAAATTCCTGAGATTTCAGTGGATTGTTCAGTGATCATTCTTGTGAAGTTTTTGCAATGCTGTAGGAATCAATCATGCTACGAGGTTTGGAAAACTGTATTTATGTAGAGGTTAATATGTATGCACTTTCTGCGTAAGATAATTTTGACGGGGAGCAGCTGCTTGTTTTTTTGTCATCAGGTCGTGATTCATACACCAAAATGTCTCCTGTTGTCATATAAGTTTGTGATCCATGGCGCAAAGTATCTCCTGGCTTTCTCACCATTTTGTGATCCATCCACCAAAATGTTCTCTCAGAGGTTTGGGTCAACCAAATCATTTCCAGCCTCATACTACTACAACTGTCAAAAAAAAAAAAAAAAAAAACTGCCGATTGTGTCCATTGTAAAAAAAAAGAACTGTCGATTGTTTCAGCATTATAATTATCTCCCAGGGACCATGACAACGAAAGAAAGCTGAAAGAACCAACCATTGATGTGTCGTGTGATGGAAATCCTGAACGTTGATGTGTTCCATTGCTCCATAGAAACTTTGTGAACATGGAGGATCATCATATCATACGAGTGAGTTACCACCCACTCATCTAGCCAATCTCCCTGTCCTTAGCTTGTCAATTTTCCCTTCAGCATGCAAGTTTTGCAGCTTTCTGTCGGCCCATAATCGTGGAGAACCAGCCCATGGTAGAACGAAAAACAAGGAGACACCCGGCAACCCGTCCTCAGGGCCTGGGTTCTGCTACAGCTTGAAAGCGCGCTACTACTTTGATCTCTCGCTCTTTCGCATGCATGCTCCATCATCAGTCATCACATAGGATTTTTTTTCCACTGGTTTTAAATCCATAGGTTTTCACCAGCATTCCTATCTAATTCCTGCGCTTATTATTTCTACGTTTTTTCTATCCTGCGTTGTCCGAGATATTTCGATGTACTATACCACTACTACTATACATTATATATTAAGAGCATCTCTAACAGAACCCGTAAACATCGATGTTTTCAGTTCGCGTTTTCTCTGGTTTTCTAGTTCACGTGGTAGGGGATTGTAGCAGACCTCATAAACTAAAACTGAAAATCAAGCACAAACGAGGTTAAACGGGAATTAAACTTTGTTTCGCCGGAATACACAGCAGAATTCAGCACAAACGATTAATTTTACATAAGCGGCGATGAATTGGGTCCATCGCCGCACCCTACACCTACTGGAGCCAAAATGCCCGGCTTCTTCTTCGCGGGGCTTCTTCTTTCCTTCGCCCGCTGTTTTCAAGCCTGCTGGAGTCGTCGTCGGAGGAGGAGGAGCGGTTAGAGGAGGCGGCTTGCTGCTCGAACTGGGACGCCGCAATAGCGCCCCACTCGAGCTTCTTCTCCTGTGTCTCCTCGTCCGCGTGGAGGACACGCTGCAGCTGCATTGTAGTCATCCAGGTGGCGCTGGTAGCGGCGCCGAATCGCCTGCCTCCGCTCATGCCGGAGGCTCTTCTGGATCCCAAGCTGGAGGAGGTCCTCCTTGGTCTCCACGAGGGCCATAGGGCCCTGCTCGTTGGCCTCATCGCCGGAGCTATACTCCCATAGGACCCACAACACCATCGCCGGTGACCGCGGGTGGACACTACTCCGGCGGTGCTCGGTTCTAGGCCCGCCCAACGAGGAGGAGGGGTCGCACGGTTGCCGGCAAGAACGATGTGGATGAGGCCGTGCTCGTTGATTTGAGGCACGACCTCTATGGATGGCGGTGGTGTGTGTGTGTGTGGGGGGGGGGGGAAGGGAGGGGGCGAGCCATTCCGACCGTTGGCTTCGGCAAAGGGGTACCTGTGCGGCTCCATCGCGGAAATCCGACAGCAGTGGGGAGAGGGGGCTAAATCCGGTGGGGGGAGGGGCTAAATTGCTCGTCGGAGCTAAGCACAGCGGTGAGCAATTGCGACGGAGGCGGCTAGTGTTCCAAATAGGATTGACCTTGAGAATGGCTCAGGAGCTGTAACACCTGTGGTGTTACCTGTTTGTTTGCTTGCATCACATGCATCACATTGCATTGCACCATGTTTGCATCACAACTGAAATTTTCAAAAACAATTTAAAATTTCAAACTTGCAAACTAAACCACTCCCTGTTCTTCAATAGTGTGAAAATTGTTTAATCCAATTGCTTGTTAATAACTTCCCCCCTCTTGTTAAAAAAAAACCCTAATGGCTACTTCCAAAATTCAAATCAAATCACTCATTAAATTGTTGGTTTAATCAAGGCATTAATTCAAGCAATTATTCCAAATCTTTTCCAATTCAAACCAAGTTTTCAAATTAGTACCCTTTAAAACCTTAAAGTTCACCACTATCTTTTGCCCTCTTAAAAAAAAATCACTTTAAAACTTAGGGATAACCCTATTTAAAAGTGTTGTTTGAAATAAGGTTTTATTAATATCAAAATCCTTCTATTTTGGGTTCAAACACAAACTTCTATTTTAAAATTTAATTTTTGAAATCCAAGCCTACAATGTGGTTTCTAATTACTTAAAAAGCTTAACTAAATTTTCTTGGAATTTTTCTTAATCAAAACCTTAACAACTTATTCCAAAAACTGTTTCAGCAAAAAAAAATATAAAACAGAAAAGAGTAAAACGAGCTAACCAGCGCGCAGCGCGCGGCAGCTAGCAAAGGCCCAGCCCACCTAGCTTTGCGCGCGACCCAGTCCAGCTATTCCCCCCCCACTTACCGCTTCGAGGCATCAAGATTCGTGCGCGCTTTCTGTTCCTTCTTCGTCCCGCAGTACGGCAGAAATCCCATGGCGCCACCGCGACACTCCCGTGCGACTCCGGCGGCCAGGAGCAACCCTAGCCCCCTATAAGGAGCCTAGACCCCCCTGGCGCTGCCCTAATCCCTAGGCCCTGTCTTCTCCCGCCCCGCCGCCATCTTCCATCGCCACCAAGCCATCTCCTCTCTGTCCTTCACTGCCACCGCCTGTACCTCTCTGAATCCGGCGGGTTTCGTCGCCGTGGAGCCTCCCTAGCCCCGGCTGAGCAGTGGGAATGGAACCACCGTGGTTCCTATTCCACGATCCCGCCCTCCGTTGAGCCCGAGGAGCGCTCGTTTCGCCGCCCGCTTCCACGAGTTCGCCGCCGGCCACCGTGGCCTCTTCTCTGAAGAAGGGCTCGCCGCCGTCGCTGTCGGGTCCCTCGTCGTGATCCAGCGACGGGAAACGCACCGCCTCGACGTCCTCTCCCGTTTGTGCATCCGAGGGAGCCCGGTGATCCTCTGGTTGCGCGCCGCCATCCGCGACTACCTCGTCACCGCCGCAGCTGCGTCCTCACCGTCGAGCATCTCCGCGAGCATCTGCGTCGACTACCACGTCGGTGAGCTCCACCAGCTCCTCCCCTCTCTACTCCCTGTGCTGCGAACGATCTTGCGCATCCAGCAACCGACCACGGCGGCCTCCAGTCGCAGATCCCCGCCGGCGAGGTTCTGCCTCTGTCAGTTAACGGTGTTGCGCGATTCAGTTAAGGTTCAGCTAACCTCGTACTGGAACATAACCTGTATGCGTCTGTGTTACTGTCAAATGACTGAATCGTAGCGCAGTTGGTACTGCACCGAGTACGCGCAGGCGCAGGGCACGGGTTCGAGTCCCGCAAGCCCCATTTTTGCTTCTTTTCCTTCCAAGCGCGAGCCGGCCCACCTGTCATTGACCTGCTGTGCCACGCCAGCGCTTGCGCAGTGCCACGCTGCCACTGGCCCACTGCGCAGTGGCAGGGGGTAGCGTGGGGCTGTGTAACAAATGTTTTTTCGGCGCAAATCAAAAATTCCAATTTCTTTTAATTAACAGATTTAAACTCAAACTTTGAAATTCAATAACTTTTATTTGGTAATTCCAATAAATACAAACTTTATATGTTTTCTGACCCAAATTGTCTAATCTTTCCAAATATCCAACTTGTGTTCTGTTTTGAACTTTCAAATTGCAATTCAAATTCAAATTTAAATCATTCAATTGTATTTTGCTAAATTCAATAACTAATTATTCCTAAGTCCAACTCATGCAAATAAAATATGTTTTCAATACCATTTTAAATACCCTATTCAAATATAAATTTTGTTTTCTGTTTTGAATAATTAAAATTGCCTAAACAATTTAAAACTTGTTTAATTCAATTAAAAATTGTTTAAAATTGTTTAATTCATAATTAAATAATCCAAAGTCCAATTTCAAAATGTGAAACATGTAATCCAACTAAAATTTGATAACCTTTTCAAATATCAACTTTGTTGTTTGGTTTGAACACTTTAACTTGATGAAAACAACAATTGCTTGTGTGACATGTTTAAGTAACCAATTTTCCAAACTAATAAATGATTTCTTAATTGGTTAACTATCATTCTATTTGCCTCTAAATTGTTACATTCTTGTTTTCATCATGCATGCATCATTCTAACTCACTTATACAAGATGCTTAGTGTTAGAACAATTAATTCAACTATAAGGCATGGGTTTGCCATATGCAATCTTTGCATATGGAATCCATTTAAACCTGTGTATCATATCCACTAGTTTACTTTGTTGCATCTATTAAATTGTCATGCATCCATATCTTGATCATGCTGGATCTTTTGCCGTAGTAGTAATTGTTGCATTCCGGTGTTTGTTCGAGGTTCGTTGCTTCTTCTCGGATAGGACGTTGAGATGATGTGAGCAACGACAAGTTCTGCTACCTTGCGGGATCTCAGGCAAGTATACTCACTTGCATGCCACATGGCTGCCTTTCATCACTTGTTACCGATTCTTTCCGTTGATTCTTTTCTGCTAGCCTTAGTGGTAGTTGTTTCTGTTACGAACCCATCACATGAATCCCTCAACCTTGATATTGCCTCACCTCCATACCTATAGCCTTTGTTTGTGCCTGTTCTTATCTAGCATGCTTAGGTTGTTTTGCTCGAGTCTGTTACCCGTTACTTTCTGTTATTACTCCGTTATGTTCTGGGGGGCTCGATGTTTAATCAATCAATCAATCATGCTAATGTTACTATGAATAATAAATCTGATGATAAGGCACCGGCAGGAGGCCCTTTGTGGTTTTGAGGCCTGCTAGTGTCGACCCTAATAGGAAAAGGGTCTTGTCTACTGATCCATGATGAGCGCACTACCCGCATTTGGGGAGTATGGGCTCCCCCTCAGTTTGACCCGATTCGCATCTCGTCCAAATCGCCTCATTTAGTTCGGGTTTTCCATTTGCTGCATGCATGATCTTGCGAGCCCTTGGATCCCGGGTGGAACTTTCGTAGTCGGCATATAGGGGGACACGTTCTTAGAGTGCTATGAGGGTCCATTTTCTTCTGGGCTCGATTAGCCGTGCGCCCAAGGTTCTTTGGGCTTGATGCGAAGAAGGGTTGGATTGTGTTGAGTGCCCCGCTTGGTGGAGTGGCCACTCCATCTGGCGGGATATTCATGAGTGTCGGTTACTATGGTGCAACCCTGCAGGGATAATCTTCTCGAGAAGCCGTGTTTTCCGCGGTTATGGATTACTTGGTGAAAGTACTGGCTAACAAGTACTCAGGACAACTTAACCCTAATGATCAACCATGTTACACCCCATGATTAACAACTTGACTAGTAATAGGTTTATTCACACCATAACTTGATTCACCTTTAATACAACTGTGTGAGTTATCCTCGGATTGCTTCTTTGGCTAAAGGGGCGAGGTCCAGGATGGGTTTGTTTGTATTTACTTTCAGTTGGTTACTATCACTCGATCTTATCCCCTTTCTGATAGTTGGAAGTAATAGAATCTCTGTAGTTGGTTAGTGCAGCCTGTTGTCGCTTATTTGCAATAACCCCCTTTCTTTCCGTTGATCCTAAAGTATCTGTATCTTGTGATGACTGGCTACGCCGGTAACTTGTGAGTATGGGTTTTATCCCCCTTGCCAGTACTTAACCGTACTGACCCACGAATCTCTTTCGTGGCTGCAAATTCCAATTGCAGTCAACAGGTTTGAAGTCTGACGACGTTAGCTTGGGAATCCCTCCGGCTTGGCCTGGGCAGGGATTGGACGCCTTCGGTTATCTTCAGGACTCTTAGTCCAATTTTGGATCTTGTCCGTAGACGGACGTTTGTTTCTTCCGCTGTTATTTGGATCTTTTGTATTGTATCAGTTGTATCCTTGACTCGTTTGAGTCATCTTGTATCTATCTGTTTCTGTTGTAATTGTGGAATATTCGTGAACTATTGTAATGTTATCATAAATGGCAACCCGGAATCGGTTATTATGCGGATTTGGCGGAACTGCTGAAATCTGCATAGTGCCCGATCTCGGGGCGTCACAAATGGTATCAGAGCCTTGGTTCCGATTTCCGATATTGTTTCGATACGAATGGTTATCGAAGCAACGGGTCCGCAAAGCCTGTAGGTTAACCTCGCTAACGGTCGTTGTTTCTAGAGTGTCAAAAACTATTTGCTGCTAAACTATTTTGGAAAACATCTCAATAGGATTCTTGTTTTCTCCTTACCTCTATTCTATTTCCCCTCCCATCTTATTTGTTTTGGAGTCTCTCTTCCTGTCTATCTTTCAAAGTATTAGGAATCCTACGTGGGTGGACGTTTTCTGAGCCTTTAACCTAATAGGTTCGATCATCGGAAGAGTCCTGGTGGAAGAACACCGTCGTCACTCCGAGCAAGAATCCCTTGTTAGTGGTGTCGAGGAGATCAACTGGAAGCACGAAGAATCGATAGTCGAACTTCTTTCCCCTCCCGGGTTAGCAGGTGGATTGCGAGGGCGCAATCCCTTGTTAGTGGTGTCGTCTGTAACACCTGTGGTGTTACCTGTTTGTTTGCTTGCATCACATGCATCACATTGCATTGCACCATGTTTGCATCACAACTGAAATTTTCAAAAACAATTTAAAATTTCAAACTTGCAAACTAAACCACTCCCTGTTCTTCAATAGTGTGAAAATTGTTTAATCCAATTGCTTGTTAATAACTTCCCCCCTCTTGTTAAAAAAAAACCCTAATGGCTACTTCCAAAATTCAAATCAAATCACTCATTAAATTGTTGGTTTAATCAAGGCATTAATTCAAGCAATTATTCCAAATCTTTTCCAATTCAAACCAAGTTTTCAAATTAGTACCCTTTAAAACCTTAAAGTTCACCACTATCTTTTGCCCTCTTAAAAAAAAAATCACTTTAAAACTTAGGGATAACCCTATTTAAAAGTGTTGTTTGAAATAAGGTTTTATTAATATCAAAATCCTTCTATTTTGGGTTCAAACACAAACTTCTATTTTAAAATTTAATTTTTGAAATCCAAGCCTACAATGTGGTTTCTAATTACTTAAAAAGCTTAACTAAATTTTCTTTGAATTTTTCTTAATCAAAACCTTAACAACTTATTCCAAAAACTGTTTCAGCAAAAAAAAATATAAAACAGAAAAGAGTAAAACGAGCTAACCAGCGCGCAGCGCGCGGCAGCTAGCAAAGGCCCAGCCCACCTAGCTTTGCGCGCGACCCAGTCCAGCTATTCCCCCCCCACTTACCGCTTCGAGGCATCAAGATTCGTGCGCGCTTTCTGTTCCTTCTTCGTCCCGCAGTACGGCAGAAATCCCATGGCGCCACCGCGACACTCCCGTGCGACTCCGGCGGCCAGGAGCAACCCTAGCCCCCTATAAGGAGCCTAGACCCCCCTGGCGCTGCCCTAATCCCTAGGCCCTGTCTTCTCCCGCCCCGCCGCCATCTTCCATCGCCACCAAGCCATCTCCTCTCTGTCCTTCACTGCCACCGCCTGTACCTCTCTGAATCCGGCGGGTTTCGTCGCCGTGGAGCCTCCCTAGCCCCGGCTGAGCAGTGGGAATGGAACCACCGTGGTTCCTATTCCACGATCCCGCCCTCCGTTGAGCCCGAGGAGCGCTCGTTTCGCCGCCCGCTTCCACGAGTTCGCCGCCGGCCACCGTGGCCTCTTCTCTGAAGAAGGGCTCGCCGCCGTCGCTGTCGGGTCCCTCGTCGTGATCCAGCGACGGGAAACGCACCGCCTCGACGTCCTCTCCCGTTTGTGCATCCGAGGGAGCCCGGTGATCCTCTGGTTGCGCGCCGCCGTCCGCGACTACCTCGTCACCGCCGCAGCTGCGTCCTCACCGTCGAGCATCTCCGCGAGCATCTGCGTCGACTACCACGTCGGTGAGCTCCACCAGCTCCTCCCCTCTCTACTCCCTGTGCTGCGAACGATCTTGCGCATCCAGCAACCGACCACGGCGGCCTCCAGTCGCAGATCCCCGCCGGCGAGGTTCTGCCTCTGTCAGTTAACGGTGTTGCGCGATTCAGTTAAGGTTCAGCTAACCTCGTACTGGAACATAACCTGTATGCGTCTGTGTTACTGTCAAATGACTGAATCGTAGCGCAGTTGGTACTGCACCGAGTACGCGCAGGCGCAGGGCACGGGTTCGAGTCCCGCAAGCCCCATTTTTGCTTCTTTTCCTTCCAAGCGCGAGCCGGCCCACCTGTCATTGACCTGCTGTGCCACGCCAGCGCTTGCGCAGTGCCACGCTGCCACTGGCCCACTGCGCAGTGGCAGGGGGTAGCGTGGGGCTGTGTAACAAATGTTTTTTCGGCGCAAATCAAAAATTCCAATTTCTTTTAATTAACAGATTTAAACTCAAACTTTGAAATTCAATAACTTTCATTTGGTAATTCCAATAAATACAAACTTTATATGTTTTCTGACCCAAATTGTCTAATCTTTCCAAATATCCAACTTGTGTTCTGTTTTGAACTTTCAAATTGCAATTCAAATTCAAATTTAAATCATTCAATTGTATTTTGCTAAATTCAATAACTAATTATTCCTAAGTCCAACTCATGCAAATAAAATATGTTTTCAATACCATTTTAAATACCCTATTCAAATATAAATTTTGTTTTCTGTTTTGAATAATTAAAATTGCCTAAACAATTTAAAACTTGTTTAATTCAATTAAAAATTGTTTAAAATTGTTTAATTCATAATTAAATAATCCAAAGTCCAATTTCAAAATGTGAAACATGTAATCCAACTAAAATTTGATAACCTTTTCAAATATCAACTTTGTTGTTTGGTTTGAACACTTAACTTGATGAAAACAACAATTGCTTGTGTGACATGTTTAAGTAACCAATTTTCCAAACTAATAAATGATTTCTTAATTGGTTAACTATCATTCTATTGCCTCTAAATTGTTACATTCTTGTTTTCATCATGCATGCATCATTCTAACTCACTTATACAAGATGCTTAGTGTTAGAACAATTAATTCAACTATAAGGCATGGGTTTGCCATATGCAATCTTTGCATATGGAATCCATTTAAACCTGTGTATCATATCCACTAGTTTACTTTGTTGCATCTATTAAATTGTCATGCATCCATATCTTGATCATGCTGGATCTTTTGCCGTAGTAGTAATTGTTGCATCCGGTGTTTGTTCGAGGTTCGTTGCTTCTTCTCGGATAGGACGTTGAGATGATGTGAGCAACGACAAGTTCTGCTACCTTGCGGGATCTCAGGCAAGTATACTCACTTGCATGCCATATGGCTGCCTTTCATCACTTGTTACCGATTCTTTCCGTTGATTCTTTTCTGCTAGCCTTAGTAGTAGTTGTTTCTGTTACGAACCCATCACATGAATCCCTTAACCTTGATATTGCCTCACCTCCATACCTACAGCCTTTGTTTGTGCCTGTTCTTATCTAGCATGCTTAGGGTTGTTTTGCTCGAGTCTGTTACCCGTTACTTTCTGTTATTACTCCGTTATGTTCTGGGGGCTCGATGTTAATCAATCAATCATGCTACTGTTGCTATTAATAATAAATTTGATGATAAGGCACCGGCAGGAGGCCCTTTGTGGTTTTGAGGCCTGCTAGTGTCGACCCTAATAGGAAAAGGGTCTTGTCTACTGATCCATGATGAGCGCACTACCCGCATTTGGGGAGTATGGGCTCCCCCTCAGTTTGACCCGATTCGCATCTCGTCCAAATCGCCTCATTTAGTTCGGGTTTTCCATTTGCTGCATGCATGATCTTGCGAGCCCTTGGATCCCGGGTGGAACTTTCGTAGTCGGCATATAGGGGGACACGTTCTTAGAGTGCTATGAGGGTCCATTTTCTTCTGGGCTCGATTAGCCGTGCGCCCAAGGTTCTTTGGGCTTGATGCGAAGAAGGGTTGGATTGTGTTGAGTGCCCCGCTTGGTGGAGTGGCCACTCCATCTGGCGGGATATTCATGAGTGTCGGTTACTATGGTGCAACCCTGCAGGGATAATCTTCTCGAGAAGCCGTGTTTTCCGCGGTTATGGATTACTTGGTGAAAGTACTGGCTAACAAGTACTCAGGACAACTTAACATAATGATTAACCATGTTACACCCCATGCTTAACAACTTGACTAGTAATAGGTTTATTCACACAATAACTTGATTCATCTTAATACAACTGTGTGAGTTATCCTCGGATCGCTTCTTTGGCTAAAGGGGCGAGGTCCAGGATGGGTTTGTCTGGATTTACTTTCTGTTGGTTACTATCACTCGATCTTATCCCCTTTCTGATAGTTGGAAGTAATATAATCTCTGTAGTTGGTTAGTGCAGCCTGTTGTCGCTTATTTGCAATAACCCCCTTCTTTCCGTTGATCCTAAAGTATCTGTATCTTGTGATGACTGGCTACGCCGGTAACTTGTGAGTATGGGTTTTATCCCCCTTGCCAGTACTTAACCGTACTGACCCACGAATCTCTTTCGTGGCTGCAAATTCCAATTGCAGTCAACAGGTTTGAAGTCTGACGACGTTAGCTTGGGAATCCCTCCGGCTTGGCCTGGGCAGGGATTGGACGCCTTCGGTTATCTTCAGGACTCTTAGTCCAATTTTGGATCTTGTCCGTAGACGGACGTTTGTTTCTTCCGCTGTTATTTGGATCTTTGTATTGTATCAGTTGTATCCTGACTCGTTTGAGTCATCTTGTATCTATCTGTTTCTGTTGTAATTGTGGAATATTCGTGAACTATTGTAATGTTATCATAAATGGCAACCCGGAATCGGTTATTATGCGGATTTGGCGGAACTGCTGAAATCTGCATAGTGCCCGATCTCGGGGCGTCACAGGAGCCCGTACATATAGCGTCTGGAAGGGACGATTCGGGGGAGGGAGAGGCTGTTTGCAGTCGCTACTACGAAACAGAAGCCGAGCCCAATCGCTAAAACTGCGAACCAACCAACTGACCGAGCCTCCCGGGTCGCTTGAGGCGATTCCGGAGGCACCCGCCACCACCGGCACAGGCGCTCTCCCCCGCGGCCCCGTTCACCTCGCCGCCGCCGGAGGAGGTCGTCCGACGGCGGACGGCGGCGGCGAGACGTCTCTGGCTGGTTCCGCCCTGGTGATTTTCGTAAATCATTCGGCCATGTTGTCTCCCGATCTGGGCTGCCGGCTTGCCGATCTTGCCGCTGTGGTGTACAAGTACAACGAGCAGTTGGGCATCTACTGACCTCAGGCCCAACAATGGAGCAGGTCGAGATAGTTGCCCGTCTCTAAGATTGTTGACGCACCATCCCGCTCACCGGCGACGCCAGGATCCGATTTTTTCGCATCTGGCAGGGCAACGAGGACAGGTTGTTAACTTGTTGCCATTGGTGCTGCAGATCAGGATGCATCATAGCATGCCCTAGGTCGGCTATGCACAACGTACAAGACACCTGCCTCATTGCTGGTCAGGATCGTGCCTCCAAGGACGTCAAACTCCTGCCTCCTCGTGATCTGCCACGACGGGTCTCTGATACGGTTTTGGATAGATCGCCAACGCCGTAGGGAGCTACAAGCTTGGGTGATTATTGGCGATCTTCAACCGCATAATGTCGATACCTTGGGTAAGTCGACTTGGCACCTCCATTGCTTCGATTACCAAGGTGTCGACATGAGGATTATCGAGATTGTCGTGTTTGAAAAGGATTGGCTCGGCGCTGGAGGTAACATCTCGCATGCTCATATGGAGTTGAGATCATTTGGTGCAGGCGGCTGTTTCAGGGAGTATACATAGTGGATGAGGTGAAGATGACACTTCACTTCTCATTGTGTGCATGTGGTTTAGCTCGGTGGCAATGTCCATCCTAAAACCGTGCACGTGACGAGTGTGAGTCGGACGATTGGTGCTGCAGCGGTGTTCTCGGCAAGTGGGGCAGCGACACAGGGTGACTTTGAGCATTGTGTCTCAACTCCAGGGTGAAAACCCTAGGTCTGACCTTAATTGGTTGTACCTCGCAATGATGATTAAGTCATTGTTTGGAGATTGGACCTTCTCCGGGGTGAAAACCCTTGATCTACCTTTAGTGGTTAGACCGGGCGACCGTGTGCATTGTTTTACCTTCTTGGAGGCATCGCTTTGGAGAAGCTTTCTCGAAGTCCAGGTGTTGCCAATGGTGGTGGTTTGTGAATGCTGTTGTCAGTTCTGATTGCTTTGGCAGGGTTTTCTTTTTCTTTATTTTTTCCTTTTTCGGCTGTGTGCATCCTTAATATCTAGACTAGGTCTCGATATTGTGTTGTTGCAGAGGCCGGGTGTAATTGGCATCATCTTGTTATCAATATATTCCTATTATCAAAAAAAAAAAAAAGTTCCGGCTCTTTTAGGGTCCTCCTAAAGTTGCTCTAACTACCTAGATATCTCGTAAAATTGCAACACTCTGAATGGGAAGACCTCAAAGTCTTCCACCAGTCGGACTTCATAACCTCAGAACATGATGCAAAGTTTCTCCATTCAATCATTTGATTGTAGACTGAAAACCAGGCGTGACCACACCAAGCCCTCTTTGAGTAAACACCAAGTTTTAGCTATCAATCTCCTCCCACCACCATGAGATGGATCGATTCCATGGACCCCCAGCCTCGGCACTGGAAGGGCTGATTAGCCGACAGCACGAGGAGCTCTCCCCCACCAGCAAACCACGGACATTGGACTGACAACGTCACGTCGTCGGCCGTTAACGGCGCCTGCCATTGCCAATGCCAATGCCAATGGCATGCACGTACGACCCGTTTATTCCTGCGTCGGATGCCACTCCCATGTCAATCCACTCGCGAGCCTACCGATCTATCATTGCGTCCCGGACTTTTACCCCATCTGTCCAAGCGGAGGGAGAAGTCGTCTGCGTTTTCACAGTGCCACTGCACGAAATCATTGAACAACGGAGGGAGCAGAGGAGCACTGGTCGATGACCATGAAGCGAACTGGTCGATGGCAACGACGAAAAGGACTGGACCGGGCAGGCAACTCAGCATTGCCCCCCGCCGAGCAAGATCCATCAGATTATGTAGTGGGATGTACATACAAGATAAGAGGCAACGAACCAAATTGCTGCCACTGAAATCTACGTATTTTTTACGGAAGCATATCTACCTCATTTCAACTAGTACAATGATTGTTATGAGACCCCTCCATTGACCGGTTAAACTGCTTAAGTTTAGTCCCACCTCATCTTATAAGGGAGAGCATCCCTCCTCCTCCTTTCAGTCTGGGCTTTTGGGATGAAATAGACTCTCACTTGTAGTTAGGTCATGTGCGCATAAACGTCCGAAAGTAGGCCGAGTATTGAGCTAGGCTTGAGTGGACGCTGATAGTTGGTATGAAAGCCAGAATTCACTACAAGAAATCCTAGGTATTGCAACAATTTCTTTTGCAACGGTACGAAGTTTGTGGCGATAGCTATTTTTATTGCCACGGAGTAATTTTTTGTGGCAATATGTTCGGAATACAACCACGACATATGTTCGTTGCATTATTAGTGAATTTTGTTGTAATAAAGTGTAAATAGTGCGCCAAAAAATATATTTGTGGTAATATTTCAAATTTTTTGCCACGCACCCTGCCCGTGGCAATTTCTGGCGCGTTCGTTGCAATTAACTTTTTATATTGCGACAACATCAACATTGTTGTATTAACTTGACGATGTTGCAACGATATTTCCTTCCCACCAATTTTTTTTTCACATTAGAAGTCTTCCCACCAGAATTAGTCCGTTCCCTCCAAAATAATTGGTTTCGCACCATTAATTTTACGTATTGGATTTCCTAGTTAACTCCCATACACACGACAACATAACAAATCTAAACCTAAAAATATTAACCTTCTTCTCCGCTATCACGGCGTTACCGCCGACGAGATCGAGGCGGGGATTGACGACTTCGCCGGCAGCTTCTACGTTCAGGTGACAAACCCAACTCAACTAATCGAAATTTATCTCTTACCACCCTACATGTAAACGGTAGTTTGGAGGAGTCTTATCTAGTAGCGGTCAATTGGAGGGGGCCGCGCGGCGCCGGTGAGAGCTGGGCGCCAGGGGATGCGGGAGACCTAAGCGTCGGGGCGGCGACGAGCCTATCTAGTAGAGGTCAATTGGAGGGGGCCGCGCGGCGCCGGGCGCCAGGGGCTGCGGGAGACCAGCGCATGGGGGCGGCGACGAGTCCCTGGCGACTAATAGGTGTCGAGGGCGACGGGACCTAGTGCCCCCTATGAGGTTGGAGGCGAGGGCGACGAGACCTCCTGTCCTCGGCGAGATGGGCGCTGAGGGGACGGTATCTGGTGTGTTCGGTGAGTTACAGGCGACAAGGACGGCGGGACTTGGTGTCCCCGGCGAGTTATGCGTGGCAGGCCGGTGGTACCCGAAGAGGAGCGAGGGGAATCGGCGATTCGTGGGAGTTGGGGAGTCGTCGATTTGTGGGAGTTGGGGCACCGGCGTGGCCCTGGCGGCGGGATGTGGAGATTGGAGGAGCAGGGGCAGCTACCATGGCCGTTGCAGGTCTGCTCGGCTCCAGGGATGGAGTGAGGGAGTACTCGAGATCTCCAATTGAGAGCAGCATCTGAAGGAGGACAGCATGCTTGAAGATGTTCAGCAAGGAGAGGATATCGTTGCTGGTGATGGTCCTATCCAAGCCTGAGAAACAGGGCATCTTCTCCACGGACTCCTTTCTGCTCCTCCACGATTTAAGGTAAGCGATTTCCTTTCTCCTATGATATCAAATTGGGATCAGTTCAAACTTGATGAACTGCTGTTATAATGTATTTTCAGAAGATGATTGACATGGTTGAGTACTGTGCAGATTAAAGAGGGGTATTCATCTGGAGGAGAGCTTGTGAAGAATCTGACTATGAGTCGGTGAACTTTCAACTAAACTAGATACGAAACAACTACAAGGATGATTAGGCATTTTCCCTTGTATTTTAGCATGAACAAGATCTATTGCCTTGTAGGGAAAACCGTAATAAATTTTCAGTTCAGTCACTGTATGCATTTCCACGAGTGATATTTGAAGTCATATTTGTGAATAACGAGATTTTTTTATTTCAGTGACTAACTAATATCTTCCCAGGCTTGGGTGTTTTACTCTGTAATATAGTGTGTTCTAACGTATTTACCTAAATGAATGCTTTCTACGCAATAATTATATTTGGATTCAGAATCTATTATTTATTATTTATCCTAGCGCTAACTCAACCACACATTGACTCGGTCTGAATGTTTTTGCAGCAAATCGTGGAATCGGAGATCCGGAGTAAGAAATCTCGTGTCAGGTAATTACCTTCGATCTTATTTGTACCACCTCACTATGTGTGGATGATGGAACATGCGCAACCAAATGATGTTAACTGAAGGCATACTCGCTACATCTGTATTTCTTTCCATATTCGTATCTGATTCAAAATACGCACGGAAAGTTAAAAATGTCTGGTGCCATGTATTATCAGCATTTTTTGCATTTTAATATTTGTACCATGCTACACTTTCCACTTCAAAGGTTCACGATCATCTATAAATTTTCGGTTATCTGATTTCTAAGATAATGGGTGTTCTTACTTTGTGTGTCGATTACCTTTCAAATCTGTTTGAATATAGTCTTGTAATTTTTTCCCTTTTTATCTGCAAATATATGACCACTAAAGGAATCAACAATTTGGTAAAACTATTTTACTTATAAAAATGTTCTGGTCTCTAAGCTCCTTACATACAAGCACCATGGGCTTTCTTTTGTTTATGGAGGTTTTGTATACATTTTAAGAAAGTTGACCGGCTACGTTTTCCCACTTACTGTTTTCTTACATATGCATTTAACAAAGAAGGGATTGGACATTGTACTATCGAGTATCTCTTTGCCAAAAATATTCACACTATCAAGGTACCTTACAAGGCCAGCTCTAAGGCAATATTACATATGGGCATTATAACATAGATCTTTTTTGTTGTCCTGTGATCTATACATCATTAGTCTATTTTTCCTGAATCTGTTTAGACAATGTTAAACAACTTTTAGGCAGAATACTTGGCATTATACTACCGCTTAATGTGTGAAATAAATAATGACCCTTTTATGGTCTGATTATTTATATGTTATATATATATGTGTGTGTGTGTGTAACAAATTGTATCTTGAAGCAACAGTATTTTAAAATTAGTGTGCTTAATTATATTTTTAAGGCAGCATAGATGGCTCATGATAAGAGTTGGATGAATAAGGACAGGGACTCTGTAGAGTGGCAAACTGGTATGAAGGAGTTCCTAGATTTTGCTTTTGAAGGTGCTCCGGAGAATTCAACAGTCCCATGCCCATGCATACGTTGTAACAATATTTGTCAGAAAAAAAGGAAGGACATTCACATTGACTTGCTAAAGAATGGAATGGATCCAAGCTATACTCATTGGACATTCCATGGAGAAGGACGTACCGAGGGAGCTGGGTCTGAAGATTCTGATGAAGAGGGTACACATGATGGGGGTGGAGTCCAGGATATGTTGTCTAGCCTTATTAGGGGTAGTAATGCAAACACCAATTTAAGTAATGAAGATGGTCTTGATGCTAGTCGTGGTGGGGCGTCGGGTGATGGTGGAGATAGTATTGGTCAAGATGAGCCAAATCCATGTGCCATGGCCTTCTTTAATTTATTGAAGGATGCTGAAAAGGAGTTGTACCCTGGCTGCAAGGAGGTCACAAAGATATCTTTCATTGTGAGGTTGTACCAGATGAAGTGTTTATATGGGTTTAGCAATAAAGGATGCGAGGCTATACTTAAATTTTTCTCTCACGTTCTTCCAAAAGGTCACTGCATTCCGGATACCATTGAGAAAGTTCAAAAGGTTATTCGAGATCTTGGACTAGACTATGAGAAAATACACGCATGCACTAATGACTGTGTGTTATTCCGCAAGGAGTATGCTAAGTTGGACAATTGTCCAATTTGTGGTGAATCCAGATGGAAGACTGTTGCTTGCAGTGACCCAAATGAGGCGGAGCCAAGCCGTAGAGCAAAGAAGCCGGTGCCATGTAAAGTTCTACGCTATTTTCCGCTCACCCCACGGCTACAAAGATTGTTTATGACCGAATATACATCCTTGGATATGCAGTGGCACAAGAATGGTCGTGTGGATGATGGCACAATGCGCCATCCCGCGGATTCCAAGGCATGGAAGCATTTTGATAGAGAACATAAGGAGTTCGCAAAAGAGGCTCGCAATGTCAGACTTGGGCTTGCATCCGATGGGTTCAACCCTTTTGGGATAATGAGTGTGTCACACACTACATGGCCTGTGATTCTAATCCCATACAACTTGCCACCGTGGCTGTGTATGAAGCAGCCGTATTGGATTATGTCGATGATAATTCCTGGACCAAAGTCAGTAGGAAATAACATCGATATTTATTTGCAGCCTTTGATAGATGAACTCAAGATGTTATGGCTTGACGGTGCTAATACCTATGATGCCGCAGTGAAGAAAAAATTTCAGATGCACGCATGTCTCATGTGGACAATTAATGATTTCCCAGCCTATGCAATGCTCTCTGGTTGGAGCACAAAAGGGAAGCTAGCTTGCCCTTGCTGCCACATACATACAGATGCCTTGTGGCTGAAGTTTGGTTTCAAGCATTGCTATATGGGGCATCGTCGTTTTCTGCCTTCTAACCACAAGTGGCGTAAAAACAAAGCATGTTTTAACAACGAGAATGAAAATAGAGAAGCTCCAATGCCACTTTCTGGTCCTCAAGTCTTACAACAACATGCAAGTTTTGAGCAAGTGAAATTTGGGAAAACGAAAAAGAGAAAACGCGACGATGATAATAAATGGCACAACTGGAGGAAGAAAAGTATATTTTTCCAGCTCCCTTATTGGAAAGATTTGCTTCTAAGGCACAACTTGGACGTGATGCACATTGAGAAGAATATCTGCGATAGTATTTTGGGAACATTGCTTGACATGGAGGGTAAATGAAAAGATAGTTTGAAGGCTCGTCGTGATTTGGAGCATTTGGGGATAAGGAAGGATCAACATGCAGAACTTAAAAATGGAAAGTATGAATATAAATATGCTTGTTATGATTTGACTAAAGATGAGAAGAAAATGCTATGCAAGCTTTTGCAAGGCGTGATGATGCCTGATGGCCATGCGTCGAACATTAGGAGATGCATTGACGTCGATGGATGTAAGGTGGCTGGCCTCAAAACTCATGATTGCCATGTCATATTCCAGAAACTTCTTCCTATTGGATTGCGCAATATCTTGCCAGAGTCGGTGGTTATCCCATTGATCCAGTTGAGCCAATTCTTCAATGATTTATGCTCGAAGGAGTTAGAACCGGAAGATTTAGTAAAGCTGAGTAATGAAATTCCAGAAATTCTCTGCCGGCTTGAGATGATCTTCCCACCAGCTTTTTTTGATATCATGATGCACCTCCCAATTCATTTAGCTGAAGAAGCTCGATTAGGAGGACCTGTATTGTATAGATGGATGTATCCGATTGAGCGGTACTTGCGCACGCTCAAAGGGTATGTTCGGAATAAAGCTCACCCCGAAGGCTCAATTGCCGAGGGATACATATTGGAAGAGTGCATGACTTTCTGTAGTCGTTTCCTAGATAATATTGATACCAAGCTTAATCGTCCGGAGCGTCATGAAGGTGTGGATAGCGAAGAATCAGATGAAGGGATTAGCATATTTGGTACTGTTGATTACAACAAAAGGGGTTTCACAATTCAACAACTTTCTTTGCGTGAGATGAAGCAAATTAGGCACTACATAATAAAAAATTGCGAGGAAACCAATTCCTGGGTCAAGTAAGAAGTTCTGTTTTTTATCTATCTAATGACACGTATATGAAATTATGACCTTCCAACTTAAGTTCTTACTTTCTTTCATAGTCAGCATTTAGACGAGCTGAGAAGAAATAATCCTAGTGATGTTGCAGAGCGTCACAGAGAAGAGTTTGTAGACTGGTTTGAGCTACGAGTAATTCTCTTGCACATTAATCACTACTTCATGATACTGTACTAGTCATATATATGTATGTATATTCACTAACACCTTGAAAATGGTAATACAGATAAAGGCACTTCATGATGATAGGAAAGTGGACAGTCTTATGTATGCACTAGCTAGAGGACCCGATCCTCGGGCTCGTGTCTACAATCGTACCTTCCTGAATGGGTTTTTCTTTAGAAATGCTCATGTAGAGAGGTCACTAAGTACCCAAAACAGTGGTATTGTAGTGAAAGGTGACGCCGGTACAGGAAATATTGATTGGTATGGAGTAATCAACAAAATAATATGCCTTGACTTTGGCTCGGATAAGGAGGTAGTGTTGTTTCAATGTGATTGGTTTGATGTCCCTCCTGCCAATCAAAATCGAAGTAGAGGATATAACAAGGATAAATATGGAATTATAGACCTCGATACTACTATACATAGATTTAAGAATGATCCTTATATTCTTGGCATTCAAGCTGAACAAGTATTTTATGTCAGAGATGTTAAAAGGCCAAATTGGTCATCTGTTATTAAGATGAAGCCGCGAAAACTATTTTCCATGCCTTCAACAACAACGGGTGAAGACCTTGCTGAAACAGACGCTGACATATTGGATCTTGGGGGTAGGCCAGTTCAACATTCCTAACACAAATGTTGATATCGCAAGGTGGTCCAAATCTGGCGTAGACGAAGGAAGCTGCATTGTTTTAGATTGTGAAATTATAGAACCTGTTGATGCTCCAAATGACGAGCTTGAATCTGATGATGATGAGACAGATGATGACACTTACATGAATGATGGGCATGTTGCACCATTGGTAGCCGAGGAGTCTGAAGATGAAGACGGGTTTTTTGTATAGTTGCCAAAATGATAGTTTTTAAATGTACTTGAAAGATGCTACCTTTTTTGTGCTATTTGAATATTAAATCAATAGACGTGTGAATAATGCCTCGTGAGAACGTCCCTTGTCTTTTCTGAAATGGGTCCTCTTCTTTTGTCAAGGTAAAATAGCTAATCTTGAGATGTAACTTCTTCCATACTCAGATTTTGCAGGTTAAGTCACAAGTACTCAATTATGGCTGCAACACGAGGTATGTTACTAAATATTAGAACTAAGATGTCTGACTATCATATTTATGCCAATGAGCAACATCAATGTCTATGATTCTAGTGGATTGACATAATTTGAATGCAGCTCGAGATACACCACCTGATGGGAATGCTACACAAGAAAATGAAGAAGAGTTTGATATCTCCATTCTGCAATCGACAAGACAAACCGGTACACTTCATATTCTAGCTCATCTCATTTTAGAAAGTTACGCATAACAGTTTGAAACCCATATTCATTCACCCACCCATCTGAACAGTAAATTCTGTTGAATTAGGTTCGTGTACAAATTTGAGTTGAACATACATATCCGTTCTTTGAGTTTCTTCTTCTTGGACAACATTTGCATGGATCCTCTTGGCGAATATTGTTGTAGATTATCAGGACGGACATGGGAGCGAAATTGCTGTCCACAAATATGATTAGTTTTCAGTAACTGGACAACATTTGCATGGATCCTCTTGGCGAATATTGTTGTAGATATACCAGGACGGACATGGGAGCCAAATTGTTGCCCACTATTATGATTAGTTTTTAGTAACTAAAATACACAGACCTCCCATTTTTGTGTGTGCCAGGGCCTCGTGTGCCACCTATCAGAAGCAAGATACAGTGGGCACAAGTTTTATGCTGAAACCGGGCCAGGTGTTCTAAAAGTACAAAATAACATAGTACAATTTAGGAGAAAAATTATGTATATTTAGAACTGATTGCTCCTCGTGAATTCCATCTTACTAGCATGCTCTCACTTTTTCTTACACAATATTGTTCTATGATATTTATGGCTCCAGTTAGGAAAGGATCTGTTATGTTATCAAGAGCTCAAACGGTGACCGCATACCAGAAACAACGACAAGGTAAAAAAATTACATGGTTTTTCTTTTCTGTCATGAACTCAAAAAACTGTGACATCTTGCTACGGATTATGCCTTTAAACACTTCAATGATACAGGATTTCCGAGGCCAAATCTCTCAGGAGATGCGAATGATATGTGTGCACTACATGATTGGCCCTCACATGCCCGTCGCAACCTTGCACAGATACGAAACGGTAATATGAAGTTAGAGAATTAATAATATCCATATATTTGTATTTCCATGAGAGAGATAGTTATTTCCTGTATGCTGACATTTGTAGAAACTAATGGGCAAAGGAAGTATGGTCGAGGTGTTCTTAAAGGATATGAAGTAACCAAAAAGCGATTTGCAAATGGAGCGTCAAAACTTGGCATTGAATTCTCAGATAAGTTGGGTGGTTCGATAGGAATCAACTATCGCTCATTTGTGGATGATGTGGTCGTGTTTATGAAAAGAAGGGCACCACTGATTGGAGTGAGGAAGTGGTCTGATATAAACTCTACTATTCAGGAGCTCATAGTGGCAGATGTTGTTGTTAGTATCTACTAGTTTTAAACAATTTACATATTTGCCATGAACGTGAAACATGTGTTAAACATATTCGTCCTTTGAATTGTAGGAAAGATGGGATTTAGAACATACAGAAGATATTCAAGCAAAAATATTGAAAATCGCTAAAGAGCGCTACAGAGGATGGAGATCAACTCTACACTCCACTTACAAGGCTTACAATACCGATGCTGCCAGAATGGCCAATGTGCCAGAGGAGGTAAAGCCAGAAGAGTGGGAATGGTTGATTGCGTACTTTGGAACTGATTCAAAGTTTCAGGTACTCCCTACAACCGATTACTATGTAATTAAGTCACATATGTATTTATTTGCGTGATTTTTATTAGCCCATTGATGAGCAGGAAATAAGTCAGAAGAATTCCAACAATCGCAAAAATCAAAAGGCAAAACACAGGGTTGGCTCTAAATCATATGCCCAGCTTAGTTATGAGAAGGTATAAGAATCAATGCATGGTTACATTTCAACTTTAGTTGTGCATAGAATATTATCTATTTCACATCTTTGTACTACCCGTAGAGAGATCTAGAGACCGGAGAAGAGCCGGACTCCATACAACTTTGGGAATTAACCCACACAAAGAGTGGAGTGTGGTTGAACAGTGATTCTCAAGCTGTTTATGTAAGTTCATGCTATTGCATCTAGCCAATTAAACATTTGTGTTTCCTCTCACAATTATTAAGCTAACTAGACTTTTCTTTGTAGGATAATGCATGCAACAATATTACTCGGAAAGAAGGAGACCTTGAAGGTCCAATTACACGTGAAGAGAGGAATGCTATTTTCCAAAGTACATATAAGACCACGATGGGTTGTAAGTCATCACAGCCTCGTGGGTATGGGTACATGGCAAAACCTCCTAGCGGAGCTGATAGGATACGAGCAGCACTAGATGAGCAAGCTCGTGAAACAGAAAGGAGAAATGCCGAGCTCATCAACCAACTAGCAGCTGAACGCGAACTTATGGGAAATGAATTAGCTCGTGAGCGTGCTGAAAGAGAGATTGAGAGACAGAAGGAGCGTGATGAAAGAGAAAAAGAAAGACAGGAGGAGCGTGCACAAAGAGAAAGACTTCTAGGCGAGGAGCGTAAAGCAAGGAAGTTGGAATTGCAATCTTTAGAGGAATCGTTGATGGCAAAAATGGCACAGATTATGGCAAGTAAACAGATTAGTGCACAAGAGGTGATTTGAGTAATGCAAGTGAATTTTCAGTTTGATTCTGCTTGACTGTGCTCCAAGTTAAAATATAACATTTATATATACTTTGTGTATGCTGGTTTCTCAAACAAGGAATGGGTTCACACCAAGCCTGAAGCCAAATGCGGGACAACCACTTCTTCCAAACGTACGCTCTACTGGGGCCCTAGGTGGAAAAGCTCGAACAATTTCTACTCACCAACTTATGCAAGCCGCAAAGAATCGCCCAATACTTGATAAGGTATGCATTGCTAATATAAAAGATATTCAGTGTCCTGGATTAGTTTTTCTATGCTTTCGAGCTCGGTTCTATTAATCAAGATTAGTCTGTAGCTATCTCCATTGCAATGTAGTGTCTTTATTTTCTCTCTTCATGATTGAATTGAATTTCTTAAGGGCATGACAAAACTGCATTTTCTTTGATGTCTATTCCAGATAATCATGTTATGTTTTGCGCCATTTTCTCTGATTCACATATCAGGCGATATTAAACATGTGTGCATCTCTGGCTTGTTAATCACTAAATAATGACTTGTTGCTTCTTCTGCGAAGTCACTGGCAAGTTGTTGAATGGAAGCAGCATGCCTTCGGAATTGAAAATCTAGGCATACATTGATAAGCTACAACATGTTCCGAAAGCATACTATATGAACACATATGACCAGCTGATTCATATGAACTCCACATATGACTTAGCATATATGCACTTGATTTCCTAAAACCTGATCATAACGACTAAATTTTGATAACTATGTGACTGTAAATAAGATACCACTCCAAAACAAATGTACTATCCTTTGTATTTCTTTAATTTCTTTAGTCTCCCCAAAAGCTTACAAACCTTCTCTTCCAACTTGCAGAATGGAATGATATGAGTGATATGAAGATCAAAAGGACAAATGGGTGCTGCCAACTGAGATAGTACATAAGCATTGAAAAGAAGGATACACTGCTAGAATTTGTTATGCTATTTGTTTCCATGTATACTTTGTTTCATGAAACCTTTGATGTTTCGTTTTCATAGCTATAATCTATCTATGTAACATCAGATACATGTTTTTGGATGTATTTAATATACAATTTGCTTTCCTGGAAAATGAAGGATTTTCATATGTTTTGTCTTGTATAACTGGGTGTAGTATATGAAACGTGTAATATTGCAAATTTTATGATGTATGGTCTTTGTTGCAACAAGTTAGTGCAACGGAGGCATTTTGTTGCAGTAAGTTATTGCCACGGGGTAATTCTGTTGCGAAAAATGTGCTATTGCCACAGACAAAGTATGTTGTAATATTTTAAGTTTATTACGACAAGTTGAAATCGTTGCGATATTTCAAGTTTATTACCACAAATAAAAATCGTCGCAATATTGAAGATTTCTTACCACGCAACAGAGTTGTTGCAATATTCTGCGTTTTTTACCACATACTCATTTCGTTGTGATACGTAAAGGCTTTGTTGCAACAGCTGCCAACAATTTTTTATTGTTGCGTTAGCTACCTATTGCAACGAGACTTCACTTAATGCAACGAAATTGATCGTTGCAATAGGGCGATTCCCTTGTAGTGATTGCTATGCCTGGCTAGGGGTTTCCTAGGGGGATGGGATATTAGCAGACCCCTTTGTTGACCGGTTAAGCTGCTCAACTTTAGTCCCACCTCGTTTATGGGAGGAGGCCACACCCAGATTATAAGCGACATCATCTCTTCTCCTTTCAATCCGGGTTTTTGGAATGTAACGGGCTCTTACTTATAGTTAGACCGTGTGCGCATAAATGTCCGAAAGTAGACCGAGTGCTGGGCTAGATTTGAGTGGAGTCTAACAATGATGCTATCTTCCGTAGGCTGAGCATGGATTATCGTTAGATTACCTGCCCCTTGATAATCATCGCCATCATAACCCGATATAACCCTAATGGATGTACCACTTTAGCTTCGGAGCGCAATGATGAGGGTGTGTGGGGGGAGCAGGATTTGGATCTTGCGAGGAATAATCATAAATTCTCCTGCCATGGGCATTGAAGCCCTTTGCTGTGCACTGTGCACTGTGCGCGTGCATGCATGCATGCTCGATCTGCTGCGTGCTGGGTCGGCCAGGCCCCGCTCGACCGCTAAAGGACATCTCCCCCATTTTAATGCATGCGCGCGCCAGAAAGCTTAGTCTTGATCTTTTGTGGGTAAACAAAGCTTCTTTTGGGCAAAGATCAAAGGTTTAAGATCCCTCCGCTTTAAGCTGCTGGAGATGAAAAACCATGTAATGTGTCTGATCGCTGCTCGATGTTGCTAGTGCCCGGTGCAGTCACCTGTCGGAGAGCATGCTTAAGTTTGCCCAGCTGCACACCAAAGTGTGGTTTTTTCCTTTTCCATGGAAAAGCTGTAGTTTTTTCTTCTTCTTTTGGTTAGGCTAGGTGGTGTCAAATCTGCAGTGAGATTACGATTATCACCGAATGATTCAAAGTTACACTTTCTTCCCCAGACTTCATTTATCTCGGCTGGACGGGGCCTACAAAGCTTTAGCTTTATTGCTTTGTTTCGAGGACCTAGAGCAGTAGTACAAATTACATAACCCAAGGTCCCAAGTTGATGGTTTGGACCAAACCCCTGGGAACAACTCCAGATGTAGGAGGGGACGAACTAGGTTTTGCTTTGCCGGCCAGCACTTTAGACATGGCTCAGCTGCTTCGGCGTGCGTGAAAGTTGGTGGGCCGAATCTACCCCCGCCCGCGCTACACCGTCAAAAATTTCCAGACGCCCCAGTCAAGATACCCATCATCATCGTTTTTTCTGCTATAACGGTCAGGGCCCGTTACAGCGACCCCACGTAGCTACCAGTGCTCAGATGGTTTCCAGCAAAAGCGAGATAAATTAGCAAACATGTTATGAAAAATAAAATATATAGGAATCCAGCATCACAGACATATCAGGTTTTCTTAGAAATTAAGTCTTTTTGCTGATTATTTGGAAAACGCATGGTACAGTGACAAAAGAGTTTTTAATGGCCCCTACATTTAGAATGTGCTCGGAACTGATCGCTCCGCCCCTCTCTTTTACTATGGACTAATGGTTGAATTGAGTTATACATGTAGAGTTTGTACATAGGTAATGGTTGATGCCCATGTGTTAGATTCAAGATGATCAATTGAAAAATATATAAGAATCCAGCATCACAGACATATCAGGTTTTCTTAGAAATTAAGTCTTTTTGCTGATTATTTGGAAAACGCATGGTACAGTGACAAAAGAGTTTTTAATGGCCCCTACATTTAGAATGTGCTCGGAACTGATCGCTCTGCCCCTCTCTTTTACTATGGACTAATGGTTGAATTGAGTTATACATGTAGAGTTTGTACATAGGTAATGGTTGATGCCCATGTGTTAGATTCAAGATGATCAATTGATGAACAAGATTTTATTCATGGGAATATCCGAAGAATGATCATGAGATAGTTGAGCATATTGCAAATGCAAGGTTGATCCAGGCAAAGTGCTAAGAGATGATTAAACTTGATCAACTCACAAAGTTAGAAGATGTACCATATGGGTTCATGGTTTGGTATCTTTTCATGGGGTTGCATTAAAAGGAAGATTTCATTTTACCCGTGGTGGATGGCGTCAAGTGGTAATTGTCATCAAAGTTGTGAAGTACAAGTTCAAGAGAAGCATCTCGATAAGATCTTATGCTTGAAGCTTGATACCTTTTGGATACTATGGACAAGTGAAGATGGACTTAATAGAGCCTCACTCATAGTGGCATATGGGAAGCAATCTACATGTCTTCACCGAGCAAAGCAAAATCAAGAAACATTTTCCATCTTTAGGAGGTCAAGATCTTCATCATCTAGATCAAGTGGAATGCTCAAGGAAAATGTATGATCTTGACAGATTTTATATTTTACCGGTCTCATAGCATAGTTGGGAGACCGGGCTATAGGATAGATAGCCGTACTATCAAGAGGGTCTCTCATATTAGAAAATTGATCGTATCGTTCAGAGAGAGCTCAAACTTTTGCATACTTGGCATCATCTTTCTTGCTTCTTATTTGTATTTTATGTATGTGTGGTTTTATATATTGGTATGTTCTTCAAGACAAGCTCAAGTTCATCAAAAACGGATTTCACATGAAAAACTTATTGCGTTTGTGATATTAAAGATTTTACCAGTTGCTCTTTTATAGATAGGTCAAATCTTTCGTCATTTAGTTTTATCCTCCCTTGTAGAACTGATGACCCACAAGTATAGGGGATCGCAACATTCTTCGAGTGAAGTAAAACCCAAATTTATTGATTTGACACAAGGGAAGCCAAAGAATATTTATATGCCTTAACAACTGAGTTGTCAATTCAGCTGCACCTGAAAGTAGACTTGCTCGCAACAATTTATCAGTGGTAACAGTTTTATAGCTGCAGTTGTAGTAAAATAACAGTAGGAATAAAATAGTAACAACAGTAGCAATTGCGGAAAACAGCAGAATGAAAAGTATCGTAGGCATAGAGGGAATGGATGAACGGGCGTTGCATGGATAACATAGATCATGTAATAATCTAAACATGGGCATTGCATATAATAATAAATAAGCATCCAACTTCTAGCCAAACCATAGGCATGTGTTCCAATCTAGTCATACGTGCTCGCAATGAGAAACTTGCACAACATCTTTTGTCCTACCAGCCCATGGCAGCGGAGCCTCTAAGGAAACTACTGGTAATTAAGGTGCTCCTTTTAATAAAGCACCGGAGCAAGGCATTAACACTCCATGAACACACGTGATCCTCACATCACAGCCATCCCCTCCGGTTGTCCCAATTTCTGTCACTTTGGGGCCTCGGGTTCCAGACAAGGACATGTGTAAACAACTTGCAGATATGATCAAGAAACATAATTATAGTCATGAAACAATAACATGTTCAGATCTGAGATCATGACACTCGGGCCCTAGTGACAAGTATTAAGCATAATATGTTGCAACAACGGTAGAAAACACTAACAATGGATAGTAGGCACTATGCCCTAACAATCTGGTATTATTACATGATCGATCTCATCCAATCCCTTCCATCCCTCTCAGCCTACAACATTTTTTACTCACACATGGATGGGGAATCATGGATGGTTAATGGAGAAGAGGTGGCTGTGTCGATGGCGATGATCTCTTTCGAATTCCCTTCCCGGCAGGGCGCCAGAACATGAACTTCTGATCCCCAAATCGAGTTTCGAGGTGGCGGCGGCGCTCTGTTGTGTTTCTGTGGAATATGACGAACCCCCTCGCGTTTTAGGTCTATGGGGGATATGTGGTCGAAAGGGGACCCCGAGTGGGTGCCTGGGGGCCCCATACCAGCAGGTGGCGCGACCAAGGGGGCGCCCAGGGGTGGTGTGGCCCTCTCCTGGCCCCTCTCTGGGACTCCTTCTGGCTCAGGGGGTCTTCGGGTGTTTTAAGGTCTTAGATATCTTTTTTGGGCATTTTCCGGAAGTTGATTCTTTTGCACAAAAACGAGACACCAAGATAATTCTGCTGAAAACAACGTTAGTCCGTGTTAGTGGTATCCAAAACTCACAAGTTTAGAGGAAAACAATAAGAAAAGTTTTCGGAAAAGGAGATACGTTTTGGACGTATCAACTCCCCCCAAGCTTAGCTTATTGCTTGTCCTCAAGCAATTCAGTGACAACTGAGTGCGATAAAAGACTTTTACGAACACATTCGTTTCATATGATGTAAATATACTCACTATATGATCAAGTGCTGAGGCAATTCATAATAAGATGTATGCAAGATAAAAGTCACCTAGCAGTTATGCAAACCATGAAGAGATGCCAACAAACTAATAACAAACAACATGAAGTAAATCAATTTCGCATGATTGCAATGCTCATAACAGGGTATGATAAAGTGTACTCGCTTGCCCTTAATAATGGACCAAAACATAAATGCTAGGGCACCTCTGAAGTTCAAACGAAGACTAGAAATAAAGATATCAAAGATACAAGCATCAAAGTTATACCACAATCAACCGTGTTTTGGGACAAGCACATTACAGTAAGAATGACAACCATGCTCTCAAGAAGGTGCATAAAATAAGAAGGTGGAGACTCAACATAAGAATAAAAGAAAGGCCCTTCGAAGAGGGAAGCAGGGATTAAATCATGTTCTACAGCTTTTTATTTTATTAAACAGAGGTATTGAAAACATTTTTAGGGAAGTGTATGCTTATGTCAACGAATGGTAAACAAACAATACATTACGTCACAAGCCAACTAGACTTCACAAGAGCGGCTCCCATAGAAGGACGCATCTGGGTAGAAGGTCATCCCTCTTTCTCTTTTGTTTACACAATTATGCTTTGACTGATAAATCAGGGGAAAATAGTGTAGATAATTTGTTGTATTAATTTGGGGCTGGGCGCCCTGCTGTCGGCTCTTCTATCATTTGGATAAGCGGATTAAGCCACTAGTCCAGATTGTGAAATCCAATCAACAAGTGAGATAAAGATTCTCTATTTACGTCCTCATGAGCTAAAACAGGGGCACAAAACAGGAATAATTTTTCGAAGGTTTAAAGGTAGCACACGAGAAATTTACTTGGAGTGGCGGTTAAATACCACATATATAGGTAGGTATGGTGGACACATTTGGCAAACTTTGGTTTTAGGAAGTTGGATGCACGAGTAGAGCTCATACTCAGTACAGGTGAAGGCTAGCAATAGACGGGGAGCGACAATCAAGAGAGCAACAACTGTCATAATCATACTTGCGACAACACAAAATTAATAGGGGCATAAAAGTGATACAAATACTCGGAGACAAAATAAATCATTGAGGCTTAATTGACTTTTTGTTTTCAGTCATAGCATGTGTGAGTATCACTAGTAGAGAAGTGCCTTTCTATGGAACAAATTCTGTGGCGCATGGCTTCTTGGTGCGCCACAGAAATATATTTTTGTGGCGCACGGGTGGGCATGCGCCACAGAAAAGAGACATTCTGTGGCGCACGGGACCGTGGTGCGCCACAGAAAAGAGGAATTCTGTGGCGCACGGGATGGGGGTGCGCCACAGAAATGAGCTGGGGGCCCACACCAATAATTGCCACACTCCTATTCTGTGGCGCATGGTGGTTAGTGCGCCACAGAAATATGACATTTCTGTGGCGCACCACTGCCACGTGCGCCACAGAATTCCCATCCGAAAAAATTCTGCCCACACGCACCAACTCCACCCCCCCGGGAACGCCTTTTCTAATTTTTGACGGAAGAGTTGGCGGTCTAAAAAGCATCAAAAAATAAATCCCTTATAGATGCACGGAGAGTTTAATGTCTACTTTTTTTATCAAATTTTGAAATATGAATTTCGACTTTCTGAGCAAAAGTTTTATAAAAAAAGTAAAATGGGCATAACTTTTGCATACGATGTCGAAAAAAAATGATCAAGATATTAAAAAAAACTAGAGAGAAAAAGGAACCCAACCTCACTCGCCTTCGGCCTGTGAGCTTTTTTTAGAATCGCCAAATTCCAAAAGGAACAAAAGTTATGGCCGTTTTAAGATTTTGACTAGAAAATAAAAAAAAAAGAAAAAAAAATTCTGTGGCGCACCAAGGGGGGGTGCGCCACAGAATTGGGAGGCAGGATTCGAAATCCCCTCCTCTTCTTCCTCTTCTACCCTCCTCCCCTCCTCTTTTTCCCTTCTCCCCTCCACTTCTCATCCACTTCTCATCTTCTACCTCTACTCTCCTCCACCTCTCCTCCTCCATCACCACCACCACCACCACCACCACCACCACCTCTCCTCCTCCTCCACCACCACCACCCCTCCTCCTCCACCACCACCACCACCCTCCTCCTCCACCACCACCACCACCACCTCCGGCGAGCTCCTCCTCCTCCTCCACCACCACCTCTCCTCCTCCTCTTTCTCCTCCTCCTCCACCACCACCTCTCCTCCTCCTCCTCCTCCTCCTTCATCACCACCACCTCTCCTCCTCCTCCTCCTCCCTCCCCCCCACCACCACCACCACCACCACCACCACCTCCGGCGAGCTTCTCCTTCTCCTCCCCACAAACTCCGATGACCCCCATCCTCCACCCACCGACTCCGGCGAGCATCCGACGAAATCCGGCGAAATTTCGAAATTTCGAAAATTTCCCGCGGCCAGATCTGGCCGCCTTTTTTTTTTTGAAATTCAAAAAAAAATTATGTGGCGCACCCCCCCTTGGTGCGCCACAGAATTGACATTTCTGTGGCGCACGGCCACGGTGCGCCACAGAAATAATTTTTATGGCGTATATTCTGTGGCGCACCCCTCCGGCCCCTAGGTGCGCCACAGAATCCCATTTTGGTGCGCCACAGATAGGCCCCTATGTGCCAAGTCGATTCAAGTAAAACAATCAGAGGGAGATACCACAATGTCATACCCTTCTATGAATAAAACAATGCAAGCAAACATTCATACGACATGCTATCTTATATTAATAAGTTGGAACTAAACATGTGAGAGCATGAACTACTAAGCATCAATTAAATAACATACACCTTACATGAACGAACTAAGCATGTTCACATGGATGAATATATGTACAAAATTAAAACAAATAGAGTTCATACCAGCCTCTCACCACAACTTTGATTGTCGTAAATCGTCATTACTGATCTTCACTTGTGTGGATCGAATAATATAGAATGATAATCAAACTCCAATGGAGACACGGAAGTCCGATGAACTCTGCAACAAACTTTACAAAATCAAACAAGAACAACAAATATTTTTGGGTTTTCGAATTTAAGACAAGAAAAAAAAACAAGCAGCAAAGAAAAATATTTTTGGATTTTTGAATACTAAACCGAAACGAGAAAAGAAACCAAACCGACAAAAGAAACTAAAGAAGCAAACAAAGAGAAACGACAGAAATATTTTTGGTCTTTTTGCTTTTTTGGAAAACAAGAATAAAACATTAAAAACAAAAATAAACGAAAGAAGCGAAAGAAAATAAAAACAAACGAAAGAAACGAAAACATGGATATACAAAGAACCGACCAAACATGATATATAAACGAGTGTGATGTCGGTATACCTCCCTGTCGGATATATACTGAATAGGGGTATAGAAGATGGTAGACAGAGAGCCGGACTACCAGGGTGGCCTTCAAGGTAGTGGGCTTAGGTCCATTGGGCGGCCCAGTAGTCCGACGCGCAGAAGCCGGATTCTAGAAGAACCCGGATCACGGCCCGCGTGGTCTGGCTTGGAGGAGAAGACGGATTCCTTACTTTCCAAGTTACAAGTTAAACGTAGTCTTCTAGGTTTCCTAATCTGTAAGCCCTAGTCCAGCTATTATATAAAGCCGGACAGAGGATAGATTCAATAAGTTCAATAGGCTCTAAGCTCTAAGTTCTAGGTTATCTCGCCGAGAAGCTCATCCTCGCCGAATAAGCTAGATCTATTCCCTCACACTGTAACCCAGATTTACGGGCTTTAGTCCCTTATAGTGAGAAAGGCAGGAGTAGGTACGCCGTACTGTCGCGACGTACCGAACCTGGGTAAAATCCCGTGTTCTGTGTTACTACGCCGTTCCGTTACCCCACGTCTCTACCGTAGTCTCATGGCACCCCCGTCTATGAAAACTACTACGATGTCTCGACAGTTGGCGCCCACCGTGGGGCAAACGACGTCAGGCGTAAAGTTCCGATCGGGGATACTCGGCGGAATCGGAAGATCAATCACTGTCGGAAGCTTGGAATTCGACAACGACGTCGGGCGCCTCCTCGACAACGGATCATACATACCGGCGCAAAACCACCTGGTAAATGCCTGCGTGCTTCCGATCGGATCTGCTAACATCTTTATCGGATTAACCGCAGAGGCTATGGGGTTTTGCGGTGGAAGCAAATTTATCCCACCCGCCCTATACCCAGTCGAGGACGACTATGATGCCGGATTTTGCCCAGATCGCCGACAACAAGGTGATTCACACTTTATCGGCATGGTGCAATCTGAGGTCGCTGAAAACACGGAAGATGGAAATCCCGTGCAGGAGGCAGACAATGATACACCCATCACAGAGACGGAAGAACCACTACCCGTCACCCAGACGGAAGATCCGACATCCACCAGCACAACGGCAAACTCGGAAGCCGAATCTGTGCTAGCTGCTATTGAGGCAAGATTGGAGTCGGACACCGGATCAGATAAATTCGACTCCGAAGATGAAGATGAGGATGCCTTCGAAAGGAAGGTAAAATCTCTTCAAGAGGGCTTCCATGAAGTGCTAATGGCAAAACCTGCAGAAATCACGGATGCCGGCAGCCAGGAAAGCCCAAAAACTCCTCCACCAGGGGAAGAGAGAGAAGAAGGAGAAACATCTCCAATATTCCCTAACGTCAAGGAGATGACAGAAGACGAACCTGTCAAAAAACCTCCCTCTTCCAAGAAAAGGCACAAATCCGCCAAAAAACTCCGGAAGAAAAAGCTAGCATATGCAGCTGAAGAAAGCCCGGAAATAGGAGAAGCAAGCGGAGAAAAGCCTACGGAGAAGGCAAAGGAAATCCCTGTTCTGCCAATGACAGAACAGGAAGAGCAAGAATTACTGCAAACACCTGTAGGACCAAGCGAGCCCCCTGAGATGCTGGAAGCCAGGAGGCAAGCTTTCCAAAGGCAGCAGCAACGCCTACTCAGATCTCGGGAACACCTCCAAAAAACCCAACATGATATCAAAATCATGAAGGAAGAAATAGAGGAGTACGAGAGAAAGAATAGATCTGCCATCAAACCTACAAGATTACCCGGAATTGCAAAGCCGGAAGATCTGCCGCCGAAAGAAAGGTTCCATAACCCATCTTGGCAAATGCGGGTAAACGGCAAAGATGCCAGGGGCGAACCAATATATAAAACCGCAGCAGAAAACGCGGAAGCAGCGTTCGCCATCCTCAATAACGATCTGTACTCCAACGGGGAAAAACTTCAAGGGGTGTATGCTTTCTTAGGAAAAGCATTGCAACAACAACAGCGGGGGCAAGAGCGATCTGGAAGGCTGCATGATAGTTCCGCCTTATGCAAAACAGCTACTTGCGCTGCTGGAGCACCTGGACCTGAAGGACCCGGAGATTCAGACAACAAAAAGGAGGATCCGAGGAAAGACAAGAAAAATCCCGACAACCGGGACGCAGCGTCTAGAACCGGACCCCATCTCCCGAAAGACGGATACAAGCCACACGATCGGGAAGACAAAAACCGGAATGACGGCAAAATAATGCCACCTCCGAGAAACCCAGCCGAGAAAGCTGGAAGATACGATACACCTCACAGGCGTGAAAGATCTCGGACACCGCCCAAGGACAAAGAGAGGCACAGGAGCAGAACTCCACCTCATCCAAAAGGGCGCGACAACGGAAGGGATAGAAACAACCCCGGAAAAGCGCGTCCGCGCAACAATGGAAAAGAAAGGAGCAGATCCCCTTCTGTCCATTCAGCCGGAAGATATTCTGCACATATTGATAGAGCAGAAAAGGATGATTTATATTTCGGTCCTAAGTGCTTCACTGACAGGATACGAAGAATAACCCTGCATTCTGGCTTCGCCAAAGTTGGTCCAACCTATCAAAAGTATACCGGCAGTACAAATCCGGATACCTGGCTCTCAGACTACTATACAGCCGTCCAGATCAACAATGGGACAGACCTGGAAGCTGTCAAGTTTCTTCCCCTAATGTTGCTGGAAGGAGCCAGAGATTGGATCAATGGATTACCTTCAAGAACTGTCGACAGTTGGGATGATATGGCGAGAGTATTCACTCAGCATTTTCGGGGAACATACAAACGCCCGAACAGCATCAACCAACTCAACCGTTGCACTCAATTTGAGGATGAACCATACGTGGATTTCATCTCTAGATGGACAGCAATGAAGAATAGTTGTTCTGGAGTAACTGACGTACAAGCAATGCATGCTTTCGTCAATGGCCTGAAACCCGGACTTGTACCGTTCATGGTTGGTTCCAAACAGCACAGAGATCTCGGATCCATGCTTACAACCGCCAACGAACATGCTGCAGCCGAGGATGACATCAGAGCAAGAGGTGGCAATATTGATACATTGATACTTGCCAAGAAAGCCCCTCGTTCTGACAAAAAAGGAACTTCAGAATCAACAACCAAACCCAAAGAGGTGAACCTAGCCTTTGGAGGAGAAAAGGGAAACAAGTGGAAAGGTCGCAACTCGGATCCAATCAATTACTCTCCTGAAGAATGGGAGAAAATTAAGTCGGAACCCTGCGTCCACCACTCCCAATTTGGCAAACCTACCCATACAAATGCGCAATGCCGGCTAAACAAGCATATGAAAGGCAATGCAGGATCCGGAAATAAGGGGAAGGGTTCCAAGAGGAAGCCTGCCAAACAAAAGCCAGAAGCTGACAAAGAAGACAGTGAATCGGACACTGATGACAAAATCCAGGAACAGCAGCGAAAAGGCGAGCCCAAATTTCCGAGAGTTGACGGAGAAGCAATGCTAACCTTCTTAGCAACTCCATCAGCAAAGGTGGCCAAAAGAACACTTCGGGAAATAAACGCGATTATTCCCGCGACCCCGAAATTCTTGAAGTACTCCAACACACCAATTACCTGGGATCAGTCTGATCATCCTGGAAATATCCCGGAACCCGGCACGCAAGCTCTTGTTGTAAGCCCTATTGTTCAAAACATTAGGCTAAAAAGGGTGCTGATGGATGGAGGATCCAGCATTAACATAATGTACCTGGATACGCTAAAGCACTTGAAGATCTCCGAGTCCCAGCTCAACTACAGCAATATACGCTTCCATGGCATTGTTCCTGGCAGGCAAGCACGATCCCTAGGAGAAATTTCCCTAGATGTCACCTTCGGAGATAAAGATCACTTCCGGCAGGAAAAAGTATCCTTCGAAGTTGTGCCGTTCGAAAGCATGTATCACGCAATACTCGGACGTCCGGCTTTCGCCAAATTTATGGCAAGGTCATGTTATATCTACAACAAGCTGAAGATGCCAGGACCAAAAGGAGGAGTAATCACCATTGCCGGTGATTTTAAGCTGGCAAATGAGTTGGAGAAGCAGAACGCCCTGTGCGCTCAGAGAGTTATTGCACAGGAAGAACTAAAGGAGTTAGCCAAGGAGGTATCGCCGAAAGAAATGCCGGCAGGAAAAGAAACTCGGAAGCCAACAGATAGCTTCAAGGCATCCGAGAATACAAGGCAGGTTATCCTGGACCCCAATGATCCGACAAAATTCGTCGTTGTAGGGACTGGGATGACCGACAAATAGGAAGGCGAGCTCATCAAGTTCCTCCGTGAGAATTGGGATATTTTTGCCTGGTGTCCAGCTGACATGCCAGGCGTACCCAGGGAACTTGCTGAGCACCAACTCAAGGTTATAACTGGATCAAAACCCGTCAAACAAGGTCTCCGTCGATTTGACGGAAGAAGACGGAAGGCTATTGGCAAGGAAATTATCCGGCTTTTAGCAGCGGATTTCATCAAGGAGGTAATCCATACTGACTGGTCCGCAAATCCGGTATTAGTACCGAAGAAAGACACAACTGCCCTCAGAATGTGTATAGATTACACAGGACTGAACAAGTTATGTCCGAAAGATAGGTTCGCACTTCCGCGAATCGATCAAATAATCGATGCCACTGCAGGCTCCGAGCTTTTATGCTTTTTGGATGCATACTCCGGGTACCACCAAATACGCATGAAAAAGGAAGATCAAATCAAGACTTCTTTTATAACCCCGTACGGGACGTATTACTACATAACCATGCCCTTTGGCCTGAAGAACGCAGGTGCAACCTACCAGCGTTGCATGCAACGTTGTTTGCATAGCCAGATTGGAAAAAATGTCCATGTTTATGTGGACGATATAGCTGTCGTAACCAAGGAAAAAGATACACTCCTTGAGGATCTGCGAGAAACTTTCGATAATTTGCGCACTTATCAGATGAAGTTGAATCCATCTAAGTGCGTATTCGGGGTTCCCTCATGTAAACTTCCGGGTTTCATCACAAACTCGGAAAGGATCAAAGCAATCTCGGACATTTCAAATCCAACGCATGGAAAAGGTGTTCAAAACTTGCCGGGTTGTGCCACAGCCGTCAAAAGATCCATTAATCGGCTGGGGGCTAAAACCCTGCAAATCTACAAGTTGCTGGAGAAATTCGACAAAGTCAAGTGGATTACAGAAGCTTGGAAGCGCCTTACAAGTTATGTCCCTTTCTGTACTTAGTTGAATTCTATGTAAACATCTTTGAGATCATGAAATAAAGTTGTCGGAATACTGTCATCTATATTTCTTATAAATGCAAAGTGTTTCCGCCTCATCTATTTCCCAATGATCTTACAAATTTCTCAACGTTAACCCGAATTGTGCTTGCGTACTCGGAGTTACATAACTGAAAGATTTTCCAGCCTTTTAACGGCTAAGAGAAACTTGAATTGCCTGCGTGCCCAAGTTTCACTCAAAACTTTCCTTCTTTCTCTAAGTCTTATCTGATTGTGCGTTTGCTGGGTTACTGGAACTAGTTAGTAAAAATGCCTTTAGCATGATTCATGTTTCCGAGTTTCAAAACTGCCTGGTTCGTCCCCAGTTACTCGGCATAACGATTCATATTGCTATTTGAGCCATTTCAAACACTAAGGACAGTTAAAGCATACACACCAGAGAACTTAGAAGATAAAGGAATGATAAAACCAAAAACTTGCAACGAATTTAATAACTTAAACTGCAAAAGACAGAATGTTCATTCATACAAAAGAAGCATTACATTACATATTACATCAAAAAGAATAGTAATGCTCCTATTGTCTACTTTTTCCATCCAGGATCCAGGTTACTTCAAGAATCCGACTCCTCCTCGCTGCTTTCGTCATCGGGGATTGGAGGAGCCTCCTCTTCTGGATAATTGACGGAAACATTCACCATGGCGGCAATCTGGGTGGCGTGGCCCATAACTTCACCAAAAATGGTGGCTCGTTGAGCATCCGTGTATCCCTGAGGGACACCGGTGGCCACACGCCAGGACTTGGCGGTAGGATAATGCATGCGCATAAGGCCCAGGGCCATGCGCGCACCACCTCGCGCAGCAGAGCGGAGAAGTGATTCCTTCGACTCTGCCACCTCCATGATGGCACTCGGAAGTTTGTCAACTTCCGAGTATTCCCCAGCCTTTTCGGGAAGGAACTTCTCGATGAGCCGCGTCCCAGCAGCCTTAACCGAGTTCCATGTTTCCCCGAAAGCTCGGATGCCCGCAGCCCGAGCTCCATCTGGGGTGTCTCCTGTTTGATCCAATAAAACATTCAAAAGGCTTAGCCAGAGAAAACAGAGAAAGCAAAACATGGAAAGATAAGAAAAGGGTAAGGGATTTACCAATCAGCTTGTCGATCTCCGCAACTTCTTCCAGGCGAAGGTTCAGAGCTTCAGTCAAATCCTGAATGGTGGATTTGTCCTTCTCCGCCTGTTCGGAAGCCTTGGAATTGGAAATTCCAAGGGCCATGTTGCTGGCTTCCAGGTCTTGTTGTGCTTTCACAAGGTTCTTGTGAAGCTCAACATTCTCCTTACGGAGAATCTCGGCATTGCCAGAATCTTCCGCTGCTTGTTTAGCTTGAGCTAATGCAGCTGAAAAGCAAGAAAAAATCCGAGTTAATTAACTTCCCGGAAAATACTTAGGCAAATGAATGAAACGGAAATTTCAGAAGGAAAATGATTACCTTTTGTTTCCGACAACGCGAGCTGAGACGATGCCAGCTCTGCTTCCCTCTCCTCAAGAATAGAAAGAAGACTTCGAACTTCTTTATTCTTGATGGTGAGCTTCCTGAAAACTTCTAGGTTTATGGCCTCGGAGGTTTGCTGAAACACAGCAAGGAAAAGTATGGTTAACAAAAAACATCAAAGCAAAAAAGCATGCATTTTGTTTAATGCTTGGGGGCTAGAGTTACATACCTGGCTCATGCGCTGCAAACCTGCTAAGTTTTCTTGGAATTCTTTCGCGTATTCCGCGAAGTGATTTCCGGCTGCGTCCAAGCCTTCATTGATAGCCTTAAAATCATTGTCAAAGGTGGGGATCTCCTCGTCGAAAGTCCGAGAAGATTTCCCCACCTCTGGAGCCGCCCTTTCCCTCGTGTCCGACTCGGACACAACGGGCTGGCTGGGCTCTGGGGGCTTGGTGGTGGTGGCTGCAGTAGGCTCTTCCGCCATTGTCTGAGGCGTGTTCGGGGCAACGGCGGGAGAAGGTTGGCTGCTTCGGCTTGAAGTAACTTTGGGTTTCTTCAGCTTCCTAGGCTTTAAGTGGGAAGGTGGCAGGCTAAAAACAGGAAATCCGGGTAAAGTCAAAACACCGAAGATGGACGAAAAAATCTCCCGTAAAAAGAAAACAACCCAGAAGAACTAACTTGGAAGTGGCGACGGCGACGCCGTCAAGGTCGATAATTTCATCCGAGGAAATTATCTTCTTGCGCTTGCGACCTCCGGCAGCAGCGGAGCGCAGCGCGTCCAGCTCAGCTTCGGAGGCTAACTCCGAGTCTGGAAGTTCCGCAAGCTGTCGAGAAAACTAATCAAAACCAAAAGGTAGATTATCCAAGAATTGAAGTTGTACCCAAATGACGGAAATTTTACCTTGGGAGCGGGGTTGTTGGCCGTGTACATTGGCCGACTCTCCGCGTACTGGTCGCGAGATGCGACCAATTGATTGATGCGCCGTTTAAGCTCTTTCGGGGCCCAATCCTTGTCGGTTGTCCGCATAGGATCTTTGGCCCCCGAGTAATCGCACAAAAGGCGGCCTTCATGGTTCGCCAACGGCTGAATTCGCCTATTCAGCCAGCAGATGACCGTGTCCATACCGGTCAAAGGCGGCGTTGAGGAGGTGAGCTTGGCGATGCGCTTCTTGATCCTTAGCAGATCAGGCGGCAGGCTTTGGACGGCTTCTGTTCCCCAGTTATCCTGGGGAACGGCGGCGGAGTTCACAAAAGGTGGAACCCCGACGGCCTTTTTAGGAAAGGGCACGTCGGGGTGATAGAAGAAAGAGCCCGTCCAAAATTTGACGGACTCGGAAGTTTTAATCTTGGGGAACCAATCCTCTCGGAATCTCCGAAGAGTAAAGGAAATGGTCCCGCAAGTGGGGAGAGCACCCTCCACAGAGTTGCGTTTTACCCCAAAACAATACATCCAGAAATCTAACCTAGGCTCTATTCCTAGGTAACCCTCAAACAAGGCCTGAAAGCCGGCCATGTAAAGAATAGAGTTGGGAGGGAGATTGTGTGGTTGGATGTTGTAGTGGGATAGAACCTGGATGAAAAAGGAAGAGGGTGGAAGCCCCATACCTCGTAGAAGGTGGGAGGTAAGGAGAACCCTTTCGTTCTCCTGGGGCGTAGGCTCGGTCTCCTCTTCTGGGACCCACCACTTCTTCTTCAGCACCAGGCCCTCCTTCTCCAAGTTAGGAAGAAGAGCCGGAGGAATACTGCAGGCACTCCAGTTGCCTGTAGTTTCCTCTTCTTCGTCTCCACCGGCGGCGGCAGCAGACGCGGCCCTCGCGGCGGCGAGCTGCTCGTCAAGAAGTTCTACTTTCTCCTCCACCGTTTCGGGAGCAAACGGTGGAGTCGATTTGGAGCTGGACCCCGCGATATCTGCGGCGTTCTTCTCCGGCCCGCCGCCGGCGTGCTTGGGCGACCCAACCTGGGGATCTAGATCGCCCAGGAGTTCGTCGATGGAGGCGCGGGCCGGTGACGATTTCGGGGACGCCATCGTACTCGGTGGTGCTGGTGCGCTCCGGCGTGGCAAGGGCTCGTCGGGGCAGGAACTAGCTTTCGCTCTCGAGCTTGCGTTCGTACCAATGGTGAAGGCAGTGAGGGAAGTGAAGAAGATTTCCGATGACGACGAGGACGGCTATTTATAGCCTGAAAACCTCTAGATACGCGCCAACGGCTCTTTTGACCGTTGGATGTTCGACGCGTGTCGCACGCCGGAAAATCCGGGAAACGGAACGACAGAGGAATGATGGCTATCTCCTCGTTTCTCGTGAGAATCTGTCAGAGATACGTCGCAGGGTTTCCCGCGTGAAACCAAGCGTCGCCTGCGTCAGCATGATCAAAGCACTGACGTCAGAAGTTCCTTTTCCGCGAAGGATCGCGAGAAGAAAAGCCGGATTTTCAGAGTTCCGAGTTTTGCATTACCATCTCCTTCAAAAGGAAAGAAGAAAGAATCAAGACTGCTGAATCAAGATTTCCCGGACAAGCGCATTAGACGAAAGACGGAGAATCAGAGTTTTGATCCTTCCTGGGGGCTACTGTCGGATATATACTGAATAGGGGTATAGAAGATGGTAGACAGAGAGCCGGACTACCAGGGTGGCCTTCAAGGTAGTGGGCTTAGGTCCATTGGGCGGCCCAGTAGTCCGACGCGCAGAAGCCGGATTCTAGAAGAACCCGGATCACGGCCCGCGTGGTCTGGCTTGGAGGAGAAGACGGATTCCTTACTTTCCAAGTTACAAGTTAAACGTAGTCTTCTAGGTTTCCTAATCTGTAAGCCCTAGTCCAGCTATTATATAAAGCCGGACAGAGGATAGATTCAATAAGTTCAATAGGCTCTAAGCTCTAAGTTCTAGGTTATCTCGCCGAGAAGCTCATCCTCGCCGAATAAGCTAGATCTATTCCCTCACACTGTAACCCAGATTTACGGGCTTTAGTCCCTTATAGTGAGAAAGGCAGGAGTAGGTACGCCGTACTGTCGCGACGTACCGAACCTGGGTAAAATCCCGTGTTCTGTGTTACTACGCCGTTCCGTTACCCCACGTCTCTACCGTAGTCTCATGGCACCCCCGTCTATGAAAACTACTACGATGTCTCGACACTCCCCCCAAGCTTAGGTTTTCGGCCTAAGTGGAGATCAATCAGGGCGCGGGAAGTATCCCCATTGTGGTGGGTTGTCCCTCGCATGGTCGTACTCGGGCGCCCAAGAAGAAGATGAAGCAGCAGGCGCATAGTCATATCCAGAGTGCTGGTACGGGATCCCCGCAGTGTCGGAGGGATGGACGAAATCACTATCGTCCCCCTCTCCGGCATCCTCCCCATGCTGGGGTGAGTGCTCAATGTATGCGTCCAGCTCACTTTCAGAAAGCACCCATCCTTGCTTATCATTAAGATTAAACAAAAGAGGTGCAGGCAAAAGTACTACTCTAACAGTTTTAGTCACTCTCCACCCAGATTGTTTGGAGAAAGTTATTCCAAAAGATAAATTGTTCAGGTGAGTATGGGTAGAAAGAAACTTATGGTGAATTATGGAAACAAGGTCCAGCCTTTCTAAAGGAAACTGCAGGTCTAGAGTGTGTGGCTCCACACAATGCAAAGCTAGCAAGCGTGAGGCAATAAGACCTCCACAAATTCCGCCCTTCTCACGGTTAATTGAGAGACGGTAAGCAATTAAAGCACCAAAGTTATAATACCTATCTCGTCTTAAGGCAGCTGAGATAAACGCCAAATCATGAACAGATAGCTTGTTGACAGTTTTTCTAGCTAACACACATTTAGAAATAAAATAAGCAAAGTATCAAATGCTAGGGAGTTTAATTTCTCGTATTTTACCACTCTCCCCCGTGAAGCTTCTGACTTGGAAAATCTCCTCATATAAATCCAATTTTGGTTTAGGTTGCCCTCTTATTTTCTCACATGAACCTCACTCTGGTATCTTGATAGCTGCACAAAATCACTGAAAGGCAAGTCTACAACTTTATTGTAAATTTTATAATGCACCATAGGGTTAGTTGAATACCATCTAAAGCGAAAGTCCTGCACCACAGACATAGTTAGTTTAACATGTTGGATAGGTTCATCCTCAATGAAGCGGTCCAATCCTGCATTATGCACAAGAGTATAGAAATCCTGCTGAACTCCCGTAACACGCATGAATTCCTGGCATGGATAGATCGATGGAAACACTCTTTCTTCACGGTTCACAGTAATGACCTCATGCAACTCCAACTCATGCAGGTTTAGTTGATGTACATTATGCTCCATCTCTGAAATTTTTCAACAATCATCACAAAAATTGATTTCAAGCAACTACAAGGTGGAAACTACCATAGAGACTTATAGGAGAGCTAAACATGCATCAAAACTATATTATTTACACTCAGATCAAGCATGCAAACTCACATAAGTTGTTAACTACAGCACCAAAATACTCAAGAAATACTCCATCAAACAAAATTCTACTTGGATAATCGGAGGAGTCACATACCGGAGAGCAAATGCACCAAATTTCAGCACAAATGATGGGTTGAGCAAAGAGATCGAAAAATTTCGAGGAAGAACAGCAAGAACTCGGGTTCCAGGAAATGTTTTGAGTTTGTGGGGTGAGATAGGAATCTTTGGAAGGGGAGAGAGTTAGTGGGGCCAGGGGGCCACACCATGTGCTGGCGCCACCAGGGGCAGGTCGCGCCCCCCTATGGTGTGCCTGACTAGTGCGTCCCCCTGGGATCTCCCAGGTGGCTCTCTTCCTCATTTTTGACGTAAAAAATTATTATAATTTTTTCGGAATTTTTGGAGAAACTTTATTTTTAAGGTATTTCTAGAATTTAATATTTAATAAAAAATCAGAAAAAACAGAAGTGAAAAGGTAGAAAACAAAACCAAAACCATAACTACATAGGTTCTATGACACTCCAATGGAAAAATAACCGAAGAAAACAAAGGTGGAAGTGGTGAAAACAAAAGTATGGATGGTGAAAACATGCATAACCACAGTAAACATGAGGAAAACATGAATATGGATGATGCAAAACATGATTGTACTAAAGTAGCAAGGTGATAACAGAAGTAAACATGGTGAAAACATAACGAGGAAGGTGAAAACATAGTGAAAACATTTCCCTCTTCATTACAAATCATTTTGTTAACAAGGGTGATCAAGTCTTGTTACCAGAACAATTTTTATATGAAACAAAACTTTGCATATGACTAAATAATTATGTTACCTCAACCTTGATAGAAATAGTCCCAATCATAATAATTTCATATTCTTTTGGTGGCTTTGGAATGGGACAATAAAATTTTCCAATCTTGATGGTCTCAATAGTTTCAATGGAATTTAGACCATATCTTCTGTCAATCTTCTTGGGAAAATAAACAGTATGCTCTTTATCATTAACATTAAAAGTTACTTTTCCTTGATTGCAATCAATAACAGCCCCTGCAGTGTTAAGAAAAGGTCTCCCAACAATAATAGACATATTATCATCTTCAGGCATCTCCAACACAACAAAGTCAGTTAATATCAAACAACTAGTAGCAACTTGAATAGAAACATTCTCACATATACCAACAGGAATAGCAGTAGACTTATCAGCCATTTGCAAAGATATATCAGTATGTATCAATTTTTCAAGAGATAGTCTCTTATAAACAGAGAAAGGCATAACACTAACTCCAGCTCCCAAGTCACATAAAGCAGTTCTAACATAATTATTTTTAACAGAACAAGGTATAGTAGGAATACCAGGATCTCCAAGCTTCTTTGGAACCTTGCCATTGAAAGAGTAATTAGCAAGCATAGTGGAAATTTCCTCATTAGAATTTTCCTTTTGTTAGAGACAATATCTTTCATATATTTAGAATAAGAAGGCAGTTTAATAGCATCAGTCAAAGGGATTTGCAAAAACAGAGGTTTCATCCATTCAGAAAACTTGTTATAATGTTATTCTTCCTTTGATTTGTGTTTCTTATTAGGAAAAGGAATTGATTTTTGTACCCAAGGCTCTCTTTCATTAACATGTTTATTAGCAATGAAATACTCCTTAGCATACTTCACAGTTTTAGTTTGCTTTTCAGGTTCAGCAACAGTTTCTTCTTTATCATAAGCATCACTTTTATCATTACCACTTTCAGTTTGAGCATCAAAAATAGATACTGTTAGGATATTTAGCAGGTACAGGAGATTCCACAATAGTTTTATGTCTCTTCTTCTTTTTCTTAGAAGGATAATTAGTGTTTTTATGTTGTTGATAATCTTGTTCAATTCTTTTGGAATTTCCTTCAGGATACAAGGAGTCCTGAGTAGAAGCACCACATCTAGTAATTATTTCATAAACATGTTTGTCTCTAGAAGCATTAGCTAGCATATCTTTTTGTACTTTAGTGAGTTGATAAATTTGATTTTGAACCATATGAAAATGTTTAACATCATTAGAGGTTATTTAAATAATACCATGCAAATTATCAATAACTCTAGAGTTTTCCATAAGGTGATTTTGCACTCTCATATTAAAGTTGTCTTGATTAACAACATAATTATCAAATTCATTTAAGCATTGATCAGGTGGTTTAGAGTAGCGAATATCTCTATTATCAAAGTATTGGAGAGAGTGTACCTCAACTGTTGATGGATGAGGAATAGGCTGACATAATTCTTCTATAGGAGGTAAATTCTTCACATCTTCAGATTTAATACCCCTCACTTTAAGAGATTTCTTGGCTTTCTTCATCACTCCATCATTTAAATCAATCATCCCTCTCTTCTTGGGTCTATTGGTGTTGGCTCTGGTGTAGGTATAGGCTCAGGTATATTCCAATCATCACTATTTTTGGCTATTTTAGCCATTAATTCACCAGCTTCTTCTGGAGTTCTTTTCCTAAAAACACAACCAGCACAACTATCCAGGTATGTCCTAGATTCAACAGTTAGTACATTACAAAATATATCTAGGAGACCATTTTTATGTAATGGATATCCAGGACTAGCTCTTATTAATGAACAAAACCTTGTCCAAGATTAAGGGCAATTTTTCTCCTTCAATTTGCTCAAAGTTAAAGATATCCTCCACAGCAGCATGTTGGGCACTAGCAGGAAAATATTTTTGAAAAAAAGCATTAACCAAATCCATAGGATTAGTAATAGATCTGAGTGACAGATTTTTAAACCAAGTTTTAGCTTCATCTTTCAATGAGAAAGGGAAAATCTTGGTAACAAAATAAATACGCAATTTAGTAACATCAGAAAATAAACTACTCAAAGATGAAAGCGCATTCATGTGTTCCATAACACTTTTACTTTCAGTTCCACAAAAAGGTTCCTTCTCAACAATATATATAGGATAAATATAGAGAGAAATCATAATCCTTGTCTCTAATGTGTATGGGAGATGTGGTAAATTTAGCATCAAGAGAAGATTTATATTTCACAGCATGTCTTGCAAGAAGACTCTTAAGGGCACTTGCACCAGTAGTAGCCCGAGCTTATTCAATCAAGTCATCATTCAGTTCAATATAGGTTTCATCAAGATCATCCATAAACTCAGGTGAATTAACAGGTTTACTAGCATTTTCAACACAAATTTCAGCATTTTCAATTTGTTTGGATTTAGCAATAGTAGCATCTAGGGAAGGACCTAGAGAACCATTATCATCAAGCACAGTAGAAGCTGAAGGGAATATGCCCGAGAGGAAATAATAAATGTTTATTATGTTATTCCTTGTTTATGATAGATTTTTATTTCTCATGCTAGAATTGTATTAACCGGAAACGTTGATACATGTGTGATTAATAAAAAACAATCGTTCCTAGTAAAGCCTCTCTTTTAACTAGCTCGTTGATTAACCGATGATCAAGGTTTCCTGATCATGAACATTGGATGTTGTTAGTAATGAGGTCATGTCATTTGGAGAATGATGTGCTGAACATAAAACCAAACTAAGCATAACAATACGATCAAGTCATTTAGTTTATGTTGTTATGTCTTACATACGAAGTAACCTCATTCCTTAGACCATGAGATCATGTCAATCACTAATACCGGAAGGGTACTTTGATGTCATCAAACCTCACGCCGTAACAGAGTGACGATAAAGGTGCCGTTGGGTATTCATAAAGTGTTAGTTGAGGCTCATGGATCAAGAGTGGGATTTGTCCATCCAAATGACAGAGAGATATACTATGGGCCCTCTCGGTGATATCACATCGACACCGCTTGCAAGCACGTGAATAGGTCACAAGGATGTCATATCACGGAACGAGTAAAATAGTGCTTGTCGGTAACGAGATCGAACTAGGTATGGTTGATACCAATGATCGGATCTCGGGAAATTTAAATATCGCGAGACAAAGGAAATAGTTACGACGTTGATGGTTCACACGATCACGAGAGTCATCGTTGAATATATAGGAGTCATCACGGATCTCCAGATCCCGCTGATGATTATTGATCGGAGAGGTGTCTCGATCATGTCTATGTTATTCGCGAACCGTAGGTTGACACACTTAAGTTTCGATGACGCATTGAGAGGATACGGAATATCGGAGAAAAGTCTGGACAACACCGAAATTGTTTCGGGTAATTTTGAAATAGTTCAAGGGGATTCTTATCAAATGGTTGTCAATAGATTTAACAACTAACTCAAGGGGTTATATGTTAATGTTTGTTAATGGAATTAACAAATATTAAAATAAAGAAATAAAATTATTTTATTTATTTATTAAAGAAAACTCTTGGGATTTTGAGTGGGAATTAATGGAAGAATGAGTGGGTTGAGTGGAGACTCCACTCAGATGATGAGGGAGAGGTGGAGAAACCAAAAAATTCGTGGCTGCTATCCCCTCCTATAAAAGGAGGGGTGGGAGCTCCCTCTCCCACACACACACTTGGTGTCATCTCCACCTCCCTCCTCCTTCTGATCCACCTCATGTTCATGCGCTTGGCGAAGCCCTGAATGGAGTTTTCTCCACCACACCATGTTGTCGTGCTGCTGGAGTTCCGAGGGATTCTCTACTTCCTCTGCCCTGCTGGATCGAGAGAACGGAGGTCGTCATCAAGCCGTACGTGTGACCGATCATGGAGGCACCACCGGATTGCGGTGCACATCTTCTCGCTCTCGGGATCAGTGTGAATACGACTACGCCAAAAACGAGATTTGATCTTGTAATGCTTAGAGTCTTCGAGGGTATGTTTTCTTAAGACTCTCTTTCTCCTCGTTGCACTTCATCTCGTAGATTAGATCTTATCCCTTTGGGTATCTCTCGCGTAGGAAAGTTTTTGTTTTCTATGCAACGTACCCTTCAGTGGTATCAGAGCCAGATCTATGCGTAGATGATTTGTATGGGTAGAACACATAGGTGTATGTGCGCGTTGATGATCATGTTTTTTCCTCAAGTATTTTATGATCTTAGTGGCATAGTAGGATGAGGCTTCCCTAGACAAACTTCACGTGGATGATATCTTTTGTAAATTATTGACATACCGGCAGGAGCCATATGGTTGTCTTATTATTTATGGCCTGCGTGTTGTATATCATATCCATGTGATATGTTGTAATTTTGACGGACAATCAAGATGGAGGGGCCATGGACCTTGGTGCCACGCCGGTGGGATGATGGAGATCATGCCATGATGCACAAGATGGAGATCAAGTGCAAGAAGGACCATATCATATCATATTATCCATGCATGTGATGTTAATCCTTTTATGCATCTTATTTTTCTTAGATCGCAACGGTAGCATTATAAGATGATCCCTCTCACTTAATATCAAGATAATAATGTGTTCTTCCTTAAGTATGCACCTTTAAGAAAGTTCGTCGTTTCGAGACACCACGTGATGATCTGGCGTGATACTCAACGTTCACATACAACAGGTGTTTTCAAGCCTAGCATGTACAGACATGGCCTTGAAACACACGCAATACTACGGTTCTACTTGGTGAGCCTAGCATGTACAGACATTGCCTCGGAACACGTAAACGAAAGGTAAAGCATGAGTCATATGGATGATATGATGAACATGTTGATGTTCGCCTTTGCAACTACACCGTCTCACGTGATGATCGGTTTCGGTGTAGTGAATTTGGTTCGTGTAATCACTAAAGACGACTAAGAGGGATGTTGTTTTGAGTGGGAGTTCATGGGATAAGTTTAGAATTAACTTGAACTTAATTTATCATAAACTTAGTCTAAATAGTCTTTGCAAATATGTTGTAGATCATGGCACCACCTACCTTCAATTTCAATATGTTCATGGAGAGATAAAAACTAGCGAAAAATGGAAGCAACTTTACCAACTGGGCGCTTACCCTGAGGATTATCCTCACCGCTTGCAAGAAGCTCTATGTGCTTGATGCACCGCTTGGTGACCAGCCCGCTGATGATGCTTCTGTGGAAGATAAAAATGTCTATCTAACTCAACAAGAAGACCACAGTATAGTTTATTGCAACATCCTTTATGGATTAGAGCCAGAGCCGCCAAAACGTTTCGAGAACATCACTGTCTATGCTACAATGGGAGAATTGAAAATTATTTTTGATACCCATGCTGCAGTTGAGAGTTATGATGCTTCATAAAAGTTCTTTAGCTGCATGATGGAAGAGAATAGCTCCGTTAGTGAGCACGTACTCAAAATGTATGCGTACGTTGATAAGCTCATAGCCTTGGGAATAACGATTCCCATTGAGCTAGGGATACATCGTGTTCTCCAATCTCTGCCACCTAGTGACAAGAACTTCGTGAAGAACTATAATATGCAAGGCATGAAGAAGTCTCTTCCTGAGCTTCTCTCGATGCTTAAAACTGCTGAAGTGGAGATCAAGAAAGAACATCAAGTGTTGATGATCAATAATACCACTAGTTTCAAGAAAGGCAAGACAAGGGTCAACTTCAAGAAGGTTAGCAAGTCTGTTGTTGTACCTGAGAAGAAAACCAAGTATGCCCCTAAGCCTGAGACTGAGTGCTTTTATTGCAAGAGCACTGGCCACTGGAAGCGCAATTGCCCCAAATATCTGGCAGATAGGAAGGCCGACAAAGTGAACAAAGGTATATATGATATACTTGTTATTGATATGTACCTTACTAGTACTCGCAGTAGCGCCTGGGTATTTGATACTAGTTCGGTTGCTCACATATGTAACTCCAAAACAGGAGCTGCAGAATAAGCGACCACTAGAAAGGGATGAGGTGACGATGCACGTCGGCAATGGATCAAGAGTTGATGTGATCACCGTCGGGACACTGCCTCTTCGTTTACCATCTGGATTAGTTATAAACATTAATAATTGTTATTTGGTGCCTGCATTGAGCATGAATATCATTTCTGGATCTTGCTTAATGAAGAGTGGTTATTCCTTTAAGTCTGAGAACAATGATTGTTTAATTTATATGAATATATTCTTTTATGGTCACTGATGGCTAGGTTGAGACTCCAAGTGCAGAGTGTGTAGCTAGTGGCAATCCTTCTTCCCCACGAGGGTGACTCGAGGGTTTATATCGAACTCTTGGGGATCCAGTATTTCAGCAGTTGTCTTCCAAGCTTCCTCCAGGATCCTTCAAACAAATAAGGAGTTTTGTGCCCTCAACCTCACCAAAGTGGTTGTAAAGCACAAGGTGTGAGACTTCTAAATTGCAATGCAAAACTGAAAGTAAATGTGCAATAATTAAATCTACTACTAAATGCAAATGAGAAAATAAATATGCAATGGATTTTTTTTGTATTTTTGTGATGCAAGTGGTGATGGAGATAATGTAAATTCGAATTGGAGATGCAAGTAAAGTAAAGTGCAAGTAAAGTAAATTGCAGCAAAGTAACTAGAGTGTTTTCTTATAATTAAAATAGGACCGGGGTTCATGGTTTCACACTTGCATTCTCTCAAATAAAGTAGTAGACGGTGGACATAAAGAATTACATGTGAGATTACAATAACACATTTTAACATTGAGTACTTTCATATGGGCATCACGTCCTAGCATAGAGATCTCTACGGTCATATTGATCCCTCTTATACTCCACCAAGATGCGAAAGATAATTAAGGAGAAACCAGAGTATAGCTTTAAGCAATGTGACATGAAGTTGAAGTAAGAACTTGCTAGATCTAGTCATGGAGATTGATTAGTGTCACTTCAAATCCCCGGTAACAAGGTACTCCTTTTTATCCCTAGTGAGGTAACTAAGAAAGGTTTAACAAAACCTAAGTGGATCGCTGAACTTGTGTCACTTTCACAGCACTAGCCACCCCCCGTTACTCCAACTAATGCACCCATCACCCCACACACGCTCTCAAGAACTAGATTGATCAAAGCTAGCAAATAAGAACGGGGTACATAAGATACATCTACTCAAATAACTCAAGAGAAACAATTGCAATCTCAGATTCAATAACTCATAGAAAAGATCCACCACATAGGAATTACAACGGTGCCCGTAATCATGTGAGGCAGCTCATACGTATCTAATTAGTGAAGCACATAGAGAGAGAGATACAAGTGAAAATATGCAAAATTCATCTATGCATTTTACATGCATCAACATCCCCAAGCTTAACCCATGCTCGTCCTCGAGTATGAAGGTGATAAAACTAACATGGGTTTTGCATATTGAAACAATCATGGGATATCAAGGAGGATTATTCATGCTACATATAATCAAATGATTAATACTAGAAATGAGTAGCAATATACAATTCATGTTGTAAGAAATATCAAATATGCAAGCAAAGATGCTTCATGAAAGTTCACAAAGTGTATAATGAAATAAAAGCACTATGGACCAAACGCATACATAAAATGAAAAATAATATCCTATATTGGTCAAAGAATAGCATAGTGGAGAATAGAAAATATGGTGGACACTTTGGAGAAAATTGAGTAGAGGTAAAACATGATCAAGTCTTATTTAGCCTCTAAATTATTCAACCAAAATTACTAATTGAAATGTGGTATCCATTGATCTAGGACTCTCATTGCCCCTTTATCACTAGCATCTTAAAATTGTGAGTATTGAAGTAATGAGAATGACAAGGTGGTTGAAAGCCTCATGCCCTGTGAGTGTGAAAACCTACTCAATGATTACTCAACTTAAGATTCCTAATAAGCTTTGTACAATCATAATAAGTATTAATGACATCATAGAGAACAACAAAGAGGTACCTCTTGCCCCATGACATGGAAACAAGCCCATGTTACAATGATAAGATGAACAAACGGAGTAGACTCATCATCCTTTTTATTTTCATTCACTATTATGCATAGCTTCTTATTTTATTATAGGATGTGTTGTAGAGTCACTCAAGCTGTAAGTAAATTTCCACCATGATAAAGCATGGCTTGGGTTAGCGGCCCAATGAGTTTCTCTAGTCATATAGATACTTACTCATCAAAACTTACTATTCCTCTATTTCATTTCGGCATGGCAGGAGTCCAAAAACAAAAGTACATGATATGAACCAAATGTAAATTTTTTGTGCAATGTTGAAAGCTTTCCGGTGATACACATTTATAGCTAGCTCCCAACCACACACTTGTCAAACGCAAAACTTGTGGCTCCCATTATTGGGTCATGTTTATTAGATGTATAAAAAGTAAAGTGTGCCTTCAAAAGTTCGTGAGAGTCCTATCCCAAGTTCAACCCATGACAATTAATAAAGTGAATATCTTAATTTAGAACATAAATAACACAATAACATGGTGAACATACTCGGAATAGCAATGAAGCTAATGGGAAGATATGGTGGACTCACTGGAAATACTTGGCTAAGGAGTGTTGGAAACAAGTTTTTACTTGTTGGAATTTTTAAATTTTTGGGCTAGCAAGAGGGAGATAGTTGACCAGCTACTATGCATGAATATGTCCATAGAACTACTCATTTCATGACAAACTAAATAAACCAGCAATTAACATCAAGGACATGAATGAGAGATAGTTCAAGACAACATTATTGTAAATTTCTACACATAAAAAGCCTATAAATCATGCAAACATGTGTAGCTCTTCAAATAAACCATGGCATCCCTATTCCAAGTCATAATACTAGAATCCAATACATTCCAACCCCAAACTCCAGTAGCTCAATCTCATATAAAATGATGGTGGTGGTCTTATCAAAACAAAAATAAAAACAAAAACTAGACGCTTCAAGTCTCTATGATAAATGCTTTGCTTAGAAAAACAGAAATTAGACGTGTGCTAACCAAAAGAGTGTAGTTCCAGTGGGGTGTTCATCACATCCCCAAGATTATGGTTTTCACCATTCTTGGATGTCTTGAGGCGCAGCTCCTCTATTCCCTGTGAAAAAACTTCACAAAACATGTTTCTCCCATTCTTTTTCTGTGGTGTGAGATTAGCAAGGACAAACAAATCACATGCTTGCTGTGCAAAATTCCAAATCAAATGCTCCAGTAGATAGATAATAAGGTTCATTATGTTTTATGTTCACTCTCTTTCTTGAAAGAATCATGGAAATTCGATTCCCAACCCCAAAGAGTGCATAAAACAAAAGAAGACAGAATCTGTCCAGAAAAGCAGCAGCAGAAAAACCAAGGTTTTTCCCTAATCTAGACTCGGAAAAAAATTAAGCCAATTTTGTGCTTACAGAGGACGAAAAGTTGCAGATCATACTAAAAAATTAGCTCAATCCTACATACCAATAAAAACGTAAAATCATACGGTGAGAAGACTCGTGCTGAAACAGAAATTTCATGCACTAGGATAGCAACTTATAAGTCCAAATGGGTTTGACTTGACTCTTTATTGAAAACACCAGAATTAAAACAAAAAAAATAATCTCTTGAGACAGCAAGATGACACTAGGAAAATCCAAACAAAAACAACCGGGTTGCCTCCCGTAAAGCGCTTTCTTTATAGCCATATAGCTAGCCTTTACTTACTTGATAATCAAGAGGGATAAAGCTCATGAGGGAGCTTGTTCTTCAGCGTGCCCCTCTTCCTTGGGAAGTGCTCCATGCTTTTCTTGTGAGGGAACTGAAACTTGACATTCCCTTCCTTGGAGTATATGATTGCACCTGTATTACGAACAAAAGGTCTACCCAAAATAATAGGACTAGGGGATTTATCCCCCATATCCATAATAATGAAATCAACGGGTACGAAAGTCATGTGCAGTTCAATCATAACATCTTTTACTTGTCCTAAATCATGTTTAGTAGAGTTATCAGCAAGGACAAATTCACTTGAGCACTTTTCTAAATTTTCTAGTTCTAGAAATTCATATAATTCTTTAGAGAGTACCGATACACTAGAACCTAGATCTAACATAGCATGGTGAATTTCTTTTCCAATTGAAACTAGCACCTTGGGGATCCATGCATCCCCAAGTTTAGGAGGTATCATGGCCTCATTCTTGTACCTAGAAATTTTTTCTTGCAAGACATGATTAGCAATATAAGATCCAAAGCTAGGTTGATTAACATTTATAGTGGGATCACTAGCAAATTTTTGTAGAGTAGCAATAAGTTCTTGCAAGCTAAATTTTTCTAAATCAAGCAATGGATCCTTAATTTCAGTAAGCATCATAATTTCCTCTACTTTAATCTCTAATTTAGCTAGCATGCTTGATTCATGAGGACTAATTTCATCTTTGCTAGCAAGATAAGACATATATGGAAGTAAATATTCAGGGTACTTCACTATTTCATTCAAAGTTTCTTCTAAGCTAGTAGGGACATGCTCACTTGTATTCTCAGCAATATGATCAATATTTCCAATAATAGGAGCAGCAATAGTAATAGAATTCATTCCTACACTAGGTTGTGCTTGTGGCTTTCCTGCTGACATGCTTAATAGAGTTGCTTGATTATCAGCTAATTTTGACAATGCTTTATCTAAATTCGAAGATTGAAGTTGCAATCCTTTAATATCACTACTAATGGATGCAATAGACTTATTTAACTCACGATCATAGCATTGTGACTAGCAAATTGTTCCATAAGCAATTTATTAGATTCAGAAATTTCACTAGAAGGCTTCCACTTATTTTCATTAGCATTAGGATATGGAACAAAAGGTTTATTTGGCACATAAGGAGGTTTACTATATGAATTGTAAGCATTACCAAAACCATTGATACCATAATTCCTGACAAAATTAACATCCACACTTTCAGAATTACTACCAACTAGCTCCTGCAAAGGCACATTCTCCATATTTTGTTTATTAATAAAAGCAAGAATAGTGTCCATTTTAGAAGACAAATCATTGGTTTCTTCAACTGAGTTTATTTTCTTAGTGGGATTGGGTGCTCTTTCAGTATTCCATTGACTATAATTTTGCAATATGCTTTCTAATATGCTCTTAGCCTCACCTACAGTTTTACTCATAAAGGCACCTCCAGCAGCAGAATCAAGTATATTTCTAGACATGTAGTTTAGACCATTATAAAAAGAGTGTAGTATGGTACATTCATTTACTCCATGTGATGGGCATGTTCTAATCATTAATTTAATTCTATCCCATGCCATGGCTACATGTTCATTATCATTTTGCCTAAATGAGAGGATATTATTCCTATTTTGCAAAATTTTAACGGGAGGATAATATTTCTTAATGAAAGCTTCTTTTAAATCATCCCAAGACTTTATACTAGATGTTGGTAGTGAAAGTAACCATTCTTTAGCCTTTCCTCTAAGTGAAAAAGGAAATAATTTCAGTTTTAAAACACTACTTTCCACATTTTTAAATTTTTGCATATCACATATTTCCATGAAATCATGAAGATGCATAGAGGCATCCTCCATAGCACTACCACCAAATTGCTCTCTAGTAATTAAATTAAATAAACTAGGACTTACTTCATAGCTTTCAGCTTGTATTTCAGGTGTAGTAATTGGCCTCGCAATGAATTGGTCATTGGGTGTATTTGTGTAGTCACTTAATTTAGTTATATCACCCATTTTAACAGTTTTTATGTAGTTTTTAATTTTTTATGCAAAACTAAAAAGTAAAGTAACTAGGCAAATTCGAAATACTAAAATAAACTAGATAACTAAATGCAAAACTAAAATGCAAACTAAAAGTAAAATATGCAAGACAAAACAAAAACAAGAACAAAAACAAAAACAAGACAAAAAACAAAACAATCTACTTGAAAGAAGGTGGAGATAGAAAGGACGGTACTCACGTAGGTGCAACCTCCCCAAGATTAGGTGTTTGCACACCTTGTTGGTGATGACGACTTCTTGTGAGCTCCCTTGGACAACTCCTTCACCTATGGCTCCCCGGCAACGGCGCCAGAAAAACGCTTGATGGCTAGGTTGAGACTCCAAGTGCAGAGTGTGTAGCTAGTGGCAAGCCTTCTTCCCCACGAGGGTGACTCGAGGGTTTATATCGAACTCTTGGGGAGCCAGTATTTCAGCAGTTGTCTTCCAAGCTTCCTCCAGGATCCTGCAAACAAATAGAGAGTTTTGTGCCCTCAACCTCACCAAGTGGTTGTCAAGCACAATGTGTGAGACTTCTAAATTGCAATGCAAAACTGAAAGTAAATGTGCAATAATTAAATCTACTACTAAATGCAAATGAGAAAATAAATATGCAATGGATTGTTTTTGTATTTTTTTGATGCAAGTGGTGATGGAGATAACGTAAATTCGAATTGGAGATGCAAGTAAAGTAAAGTGCAAGTAAAGTAAATTGCAGCAAAGTAACTAGAGTGTTTTCTTATAATTAAAATAGGACCGGGGTTCATGGTTTCACACTTGCATTCTCTCAAATAAAGTAGTAGACGGTGGACATAAAGAATTACATGTGAGATTACAATAACATGTTTAACATTGAGTACTTTCATATGGGCATCACGTCCTAGCATAGAGATCTCTACGGTCATATTGATCCCTCTTATACTCCACCAAGATGCGAAATAAATCATAACACCTCGATAATTAAGGAAAAACCAGAGTATAGATTTAAGCAATGTGACATGAAGTTGAAGTAAGAACTTGCTAGATCTAGTCATGGAGATTGATTAGTGTCACTTCAAATCCCCGGTAACAAGGTACTCCTTTTTATCCCTAGTGAGGTAACTAAGAAAGGTTTAACAAAACCTAAGTGGATCGCTGAACTTCTGTCACTTTCACGGCACTAGCCACCCCCCGTTACTCCAACTAATGCACCCATCACCCCACACACGCTCTCAAGAACTAGATTGGTCAAAGCTAGCAAATAAGAACGGGGTACATAAGATACATCTACTCAAATAACTCAAGAGAAACAATTGCAATCTCAGATTCAATAACTCATGGAAAAGATCCACCACATAGGAATTACAACGGTGCCCGTAATCATGTGAGGCAGCTCATACGGATCTAATTAGTGAAGCACATAGAGAGAGATACAAGTGCTACTTCCACAAACCCATAGCCCTGGGGTGGACTACTCCCTCTTCGTGGAGATGTCGATGGAGATGACGTTGGAGGGGTAGGAGATCACACCGGCAGCGCCCCGACGGAGTTTTCCCCCTCCAATCTGGAACTCCAGGTCTCTGTTTCGGTGTTTCGGTGTTTCGGCGGCGCTCCCCTCTGTAAGGGTACGGGGGACCCTTTTATAGTCGGTTTTAGGTCAAGACGGAGTCGGTAAGTCGAAGATGGAAGGAATTGGGGCCACAGGGGCCAAAAGGGGGCCTCTCACGCGGCCAAGGAATCTAGCCGCATGGAGGGTCCTCTTTTGGGCCTCCTTGCCCAATTCTCGTGGATCCTTTGCCTGCAAGTCTTCTCCTTCCAAAAAAATGACCCCCGCAGATTTTCAGGTGATTTCGCGGAAGTTTGCCCCCTGAAACGTCAAAAATATAGAAAACGGGGTTTCTGACAGGCAGGGTTAATTCCATAAAAGTTGGGGGACTTTGTAATTTAACCCCAAAATACTATAAAACATTGAATTATACCCTTATATGATTCAATATGTAATAGAAAACCATGTGAAAATATGCAAAATTCATCTATGCATTTTACATGCATCAGTCACACACCTAAGAAGAATGGTTTATTTCTTTTGAATCTTGATTGTATTGATACACATATTCATAATGTGAATGCCAAAAGAATTAAATTAAATGATGATATTGCTACCTACATGTGGCATTGTTGCTTAGGTCATATTTGTGTTAAACGCGTGAAGAAGCTCCATTCTGATGGACTCTTAGAATCACTTGATTATGAATCATTTGAAACATGTGAACCATGCCTTATGGGCAAGATGACTAGAACCCTGTTTTCCGGAACTATGGAACGGGCGACAGGCTTACTGGAAATCATACATGCTGATGTGTGTGGACCAATGAGTGTATCGGCGCGCGTTCGATATCATTATTTCGTCACTTTCATAGATGATTTGAGTAGATATGGATATATTTACTTAATGAAACACAAATTTGAGACATTGGAAAAGTTCAAAGAATTTCAGTGTGAAGTTGAAAATCATCATAACAGGAAGATTAAATTTCTACGATCTGATCGTGGAGGTGAATATCTAAGTTACGAGTTTGACATGCATATGAAACAATGTGGAATAGTTTCACAACTCACACCTGTCGGAACACCACAGCGTAATGGTGTTTCCGAATGTCGTAATCGTACTTTATTGGATATGGTTCGATCTATGATGTCTCTTACAGATTTGCCACTATCGTTTTGGGGATATGCACTAGAGACCGCTGCATTCACTTTAAATAGGGCACCATCTAAATCCGTTGAAACGACACCGTATGAATTATGATTTGTAAACAAACCTAAGTTGTCATTTCTAAAAGTTTGGGGATGCGATGTTTATGTGAAGAAGCTTCAACCTGATAAACTCGAACCTAAAGAGGAAACATATGTCTTCATAGGATACCCTAAAGAAAAAAATAGGGTACACCTTCTATCATAGATCCTAAGGCAAGATTTTCGTTGCCAAGAATGGATCCTTTTTAGAGCAGGAGTTTCTCTCGAAAGGTGTGAATAGTAGGAAGGTAGAAATCTACGAGGTTATTGAACCTTCTCTTCTTGAAATGGCGAGTAGCACAGCACCGGAAGTTGTTCCAGTGCCGACTCCGTCAGTTGAAGAGGGAACTAATGATCAAGATCATGAAACTCCAGAAGAGGAAACTACCACACCTCGCAGGTCAACTAGGGAACGTACAACTCCTGAACTGTATGGGGATCCCGTCTTAAAATTCATGGTAGATGGAGGTAATGACCCTGCGACGTACGATAAAGCGATGATGAGCCCAGATTCCAACAAATGGCTTGAAGCCATGAAATCTGAAATAGGATCCATGTACGAAAATCAAGTTTGGACTTTGGTGGACTTACCCGATACCGCAAGGCCGTTGAGAACAAATGGATATTTAAAATGAAAACTGACGCTGATGGTAATGCGACCGTATATAAAGCTCGACTTGTCGCAAAAGGTTTTCGACAAATTCAAGGAGTTGACTACGATGAGGCTTTCTCACCGGTAGCGATGCTAAAGTCAGTTAGGATTATGTTAGCAGTTGCTACATTTTTCGGTTATGAAATCTGGCAGATGGATGTCAAAACAGCGTTCCTTAATGGTGACATTGAGGAAGAGTTGTATATGATGCAACCCAAAGGTTTTGTTGATCCTAAGGATGCTGGCAAGGTATGCAAGCTTCAACGTTCCATTTATGGACTGAAGCAAGCATCCCAGAGTTGGAACCTTCGTTTTGATAAGGTGATCAAAGGATTTGGATTTGTCATAACATACGGAGAAGCGTGTATTTACAAGAAAGTGAGTGGGAGCTCTATATCATTTCTAGTACTATATGTGGATGACATATTGTTGATTGGAAATGATATAGAACTTTTAAAAAGCATAAAAGGTTATTTGAATAGTAGTATTTCGATGAAAGACCTTGGTGAAGCAGCTTATATATTAGGCATCAAAATCTACAGGGATAGATCAAGACACTTAATTGGACTTTCGCAAAGCACATACCTTGTCAAGATTTTGAAGAAGTTCAGAATGGAAGAAAGTAAGAAGGGGTTCTTACCAATGTTGCAAAAAAAGACGTTGAGTAAGACTCAATGTTCGGCTACAACAAAAGATAGAGAAATACTGAATAAGATTCCCTATGCTTCATCCATAGTTTCTATAATGTATGCTATGATATGTACAAGACCAGATGTGGCACATGTTATTAGTTTGACTAGCAGGTACCAATCCGATCCAGGTTTGGAACACTGGACGGTGGTCAAGAATATATTTAAGTACTTGAGAGGAACTAAGGATATGTTTCTCATATATGGTGGTGAATAAGAGCTTGTTGCAAGATGTTACGTTGATGCTAGCTTCGACACTGATCCGGATGACTCTAAGTCACAATACGGGTATGTATTTCTTATGAATGGATGAGCAGTAATCTAGAGGAGTTCCAAGCAATCCGTGGTAGCGGGATGTTCAACAGAAGCGGAATATGTTGCTGCCTAGGAGGCAACGCAAGAAGCACTTTGGATGAAGGAGTTCATATCCGAACTAGGTGTGGTTCCGAGTGCGTTGGATCCAATGGTTATATATTGTGACAACAATGGTGCCATAGCCAATGCTAAGGAGCCAAGGTCTCACAAGAATTCCAAAAGCATATCAAACGCCGTTTTCACTCCATCTGTGAACATGCCACAGATGGGGATGTGAAGATTTGCAAAGTACATACGGATCTGAATGTGGCAGATCCATTGATTAAACCTCTCCCAAAGGAAAAACATGATAAACACCAAAACTCCATGGGTGTTAGATTCATCACTATGTAATATAGATTATTGCCCCTAGTGCAAGAGGGAGACTGAAAGGAATATGCCCAAGAGGCAATAACAAAGTGTTTATTATGTTATTCCTTGTTTATGATAGATGTTTATTTATCATGATAGAATTGTATTAACCGGAAACGTTGATACATGTGTGATTAATAAACAAACAATCGTTCCTAGTAAATCCTCTCTTTTAACTAGCTCGGTTATTAACCGATGATCAAGGTTTCCTGATCATGAACATTGGATGTTGTTAATAACGAGGTCATATCATTAGGAGAATGATGTGATGAATAAACCCAAACTAAGCATAACAATACAATGAAGTCATTTAGTTTATGTTGTTATGTCTTACATACGAAGTAACCTCATTCCTTAGACCATGAGATCATGCCAATCACTAATACCGGAAGGGTACTTTCATGTCATCAAACGCCGCGCCGTAACATGGTGACTATAAAGGTGCCGTTGGGGTATTCGGAAAGTGTTAGTTGAGGCTCATGGATCATGAGTGGGATTTGTCCATCCAAATGAGAGAGATATATACTCTGGGCCCTCTCGGTGATATCACATCGACACCGCTTGCAAGCACATGACTAGGTCACAAGGATGTCATATCACGGAACGAGTAAAAGAGTACTTGTCAGTAACGAGATCGAACTAGGTATGGTTGATACCAATGATCAGATCTCGGGCAAGTAAAATATCGCGAGACAAAGGGAATAGTTACGACATTGATGGTTCACACGATCACGAGAGTCATCGTTGAATATATAGGAGTCATCACGGATCTCCAGATCCCGCTGTTGATTATTGATAGGAGAGATGTCTCGATCATGTCTATGTTATTCGCGAACCGTAGCGTGACATACTTAAGGTTCAATGACACATTTGAGAGGATACGGAATATCGGAGAAAAGTCTGGACAACACCAAAATTGTTTCGGGTAATTTTGAAATAGTTCAAGGGGATTCTTATCAAATGTTTGTTAATAGATTTAACAACTAACTCAAGGGGTTATATGTTAATGTTTGTTAATGGAATTAACAAATATTAAAATAAAGAAATAAAATTGTTTTATTTATTTATTAAAGAAAACCCTTGGGATTTTGAGTGGGAATTAATGGAAGAATGAGTGGGCTGAGTGGAGACTCCACTCACATGACGAGGGAGAGGTAGAGACACCCAAAAATTTGTGGCTTCCATCCCCTCCTATAAAAGGAGGGGTGGGAGCTCGCTCTCCCACACACACACTTGGTGTCATCTCCACCTCCCTCCTCCCGCTGATCCACCTCATGTTCATGCGCTTGGCGAAGCCCTGAACTAAGTTTTCTCCACCACACCACGCCATCGTGCTACTGGAGTTTCGAGGGATCCTCTACTTCCTCTGCCTCGCTGGATCGAGAGAACGGAGGTCGTCATCAAGCATACGTGTGATCGATCACGGAGGCACCGCCGGATTTCCGTGCACATCTTCTCGCTCTCGGGATCGGTGTGAGTATGACTACGCCAACAACAAGATTCGATCTCGTAATGCTTAGAGTCTTCAAGGGTATGTTTTCTTAAGACTCTCTTTCTCCCCATTGCACTTCATCTCCTAGATTAGATCTTGGCCATTCGGGTATCTCTCGCATATTTTTTTTTGTTTTCTATGCAACATACCCTTCAGAAGCATCATCAAAATATCAAAAACATTTTCAGACTAGGCAGAAGTAACAGTACGTGTACCATGTGGTGGTGTAAGAAGCTTACCCATAGCAGACGGTGAATCAATAGCAACAGAGGTGTTCAGAGTTGTACCTCTCCTTGTAGTGGATGGTAATATAGGAACTATTCCATCACGAGTCTTGCCCATGATGAAAGGCTTGAAGCAAACAATATCACGATCAGGTGAGAAAATAAATAAAGCTATGCTCCCCGGCAACGGCACCAGAAAATAGTCTTGATGACCCACAAGTATAGGGGACCGCAACAGTATTCGAGGGAAGTAAAACCCAAATTCATTGATTCGACACAAGGGGATCCAAAGAATATTTATATGCCTTAACAATTGAGCTGTCAACTTAGCTGCACATGAAAGTAGACTTGCTCGCAACAATTTATCAGTGGTAACAGTTTTATAGCAGCAATAGTAGTAAACTAACATCAGGAATGAAAGAGCAACACCAGTAGCAATCGCGGAAAACAGCACGATGAAAAGTACCGTAGGCATAGACGGAATGGATGAATGGGCATTGCATGAATAACATAGGTCATGTAATAATCTAAACATTGAAATTGCAGATAATAATAAATAAGCATCCAACTTTTGGGAAAACCATGGGAATGTGTTCCAATGTAGTCATACGAGCTCGCAATGAGAAACTTGCACAACATCTTTTGTCCTACCAGCCCGTGGCAGCGGGGCCTCTAGGGAAACTACTGGTAATCCAGGTGCTCCTTTTAATAAAGCACCGGAGCAAAGCATTAACACTCCATGAACACACGTGATCCTCACATCACAGCCATCCCCTCCGGTTGTCCCAATTTCTGTCACTTTGGGGCCTCGGGTTCCGGACAATGACATGTGTAAACAACTTGCAGATATGATCAAGAAACATAATTATACTCATGAAACAATAACATGTTCAGATCTGAGATCATGGCACTCGGTCCCTAGTGACAAGCATTAAGCATAACAAGTTGCAACAACGGTACAAAACACTAACAATGGATACTAGGCACTATGCCCTAACAATCTAGCATTATTACATGATCGATCTTATCCAATCCCTTCCATCCCTCTCAGCCTACATCAGTGTTTACTCACACATGGACGGGGGAATCATGGATGGTTGATGGAGAAGATGTGGCGGTGTCGATGGCGATGATCTCCTTCGAATCCCCGTCCCGGCAGGGCGCCACAACAGGAAATTATGACCCCCGTATCGAGTTTCGAGGTGGCGGCGACGCCCTGTTGTGTTTCCGTGGAATATGACGAACCCCCTCGCGTTTTAGGTCTACGGGGGATATGTAATCGAAAGGGGAGCCCGAGGGGGTGCCTAGGGTCCCCACAACACCAGGCGACACGGCCAAGGGGGGCGCCTAGGGGTGGTGTGGCCCCCTCCTGGCCCCTCTCCGGGACTCCTTCTGGCTCTGGGGGTCTTCAGGTGTTTTAAGGTCTTCTGGATCTTTTCTGGGCATTTCCCCGAAATTTGACTTTTCTGCACAAAAACGAGACACCAGGGTAAGTGTGCTGAAAAAGCGTTAGTCCGTGTAAGTGGTATCCAAAACTCACAAGTTTAGAGGAAAACAATAAGAAAAGTGTTCGGAAAAGGAGATACATTTTGGGCGTATCAAGAAATGTGATGTTTCTTTGCATAATCTTGTAGTGCTTGTTGGTGCGATTTCGATGAGCCCAAGATCATCAAAAACGGAGCTCATATGCAAAAGATATGATGTCTTCATTATGGACACTTTTCTGAAAAACTGCGAGGCCGGCCTGGCCGGCCTCAGCCCCCCTAGGCCGACCGGTTCGGGTGGGTGGAGGGCCTACGCGCAGAAAGGTCGGCCTAGGACGGCCCCAGGCTGAGCCTAGGCTGGGACGCGCAGAGAGGCCAGCCAGGCCGGCCCTAGGCCGGGCCTAGGCCGGGACACTCAGTTTTCCCTAACAGGAAGATTTCATGGGGACCTATTTAAGGGTCTTCTTCCCCACTAGTTTCCCACTTCTCAAACAAGTTTTCTCCCACCATTGTTGAAATTTTCGAGCTTGCTTTCTCTCTATTCCTCCATGATTCTTGCCTCCAATTAGAGGGAAAATATTCCACCAGTCCATCGCTCCTCTTAGTGAGGGGAAGTCTTTGGATCTAGATCTTGTGGATTCATTTGTTGAGTTCTTCCTTATTCTTCCTCTCTTCTCCCCCATAGCATTTTTTGCTTTCGTGGGATTTGAGAGAGAAGGATTTGAGCACTTCTTGTGTTCTTGCCATTGCATAGGTTGCATCGGTTTGAGTTTTGTTCGAGTGAAAGTTGAGAAACTTGTTACTCTTGGGTTCTTCAGGTGCCCTTGAGTTTGTCCTCTTGGGTACTTGAAGTGCCCTTGACGGTTGTTATTGTCTTGGAGCTTTTGAAGATCTTGGGAACTTGTTGCCATCTCGGAGCTTTGATAGCTCGTGTGATATTGTTGGGAGCTCCCAATTGAGTTGTGGAGATTTCCCCAACCTTGTACGGGATCGATGACCGCCCTCATATGTCCCATAGTGGATTGTGGCACTCCGCATTGGTGGAGGCACGTCGAGAATAAGGTGAGCCATTGGGCGTTCGGAGTCATTGTGACTCCACGCCTCTCCAATGGATATTAGCTTCCATAGGGTGGTGAACTTCGGGATAAATCATCATCTCCACGTGTCTCGGTTATTTCTATACCCGGTCTCTTTACTTATGCAATTTACTTTGTGATATCCATCGAGTTTGAAGTAACATATCTTGTTCTCACATAGATGCTTGAATTGTTTCGCATAAATAATTGGTGCACATAGGTGAACCTAGTTTGTTTAGGTTTTGGCTTGATAAATTAAACGCTAGTTTTATTCCACATGTATTCAAGCCTTAACCGTAATTATTTTTAAATGCCTATTCACCCCCCCCTAGGCGACATCCGTGTCCTTTAAATTGGTAGTAGCGCATGTTCTCTCTTTATAGGGCTTCACCGCCTAGAGAGTAAATATGTCGCTTAGGAGAATAGTGAATAATGACACTTTTATATTCAATGGCACAAAATATGATGCTTGTAAAATTAGTATGCTTAATATTTTTAAGGAGATGGGTCTAAATATAGAGAAAATTGTAGATATGGTTTTTTTTTTCCAAAGGTCCTAGATTGCTCTTTAGAGGACGAGAAAAATTTATATCTCGTTTATCAAGCTACTAATGTGTTTTTTAATATGTGAGCATTGTAGTTCTTGAGTCAATCTTTCCTTTTTGGAAACCTAATGAGACATGGACCAAGCTTCAAAATAAATACGATGTGTCCAAACATTTGTGGGAATGATTATGCTCCCTCCACCTCCGAGCATGATGTGTTCACTTCTTCTACTTCACCAACATGTGGCAAGCCACAACATAATGATATGGTGAATAGTGACAAATATTGCAATTTTGATAGTGAGCTTATTGTTGATGATTCTTCATCTCTATCTTATTGCAATACTTTGTCTATGGACTTAAACACATCTAGCACCCAAAATGATTTACATGATTGTGTTGATAGTCCATGCACATCATATAGAAATTCCTGGACTAAATCTTATGATGATATGCTTGATACATCTTGTTGCCATAATAAAAAAAAATGGTTGTATTTCCTCTAGTCCTTGTGTTACTAACCATGTAGAAGAAATCAACACTCCATGGAACAAGATGTGGATTTAAGTGGTGTTTCAAGTAATAGTTCATCATCATCTACCATATCTCACTTATGCCTTATGGATAAAGGTTCAAAGGTAGCTCCTACTTTGAACACCAATATGTCTAGTGATGATGATGATGGTGATTATGATGATGATGATAATGACGATGATGATGACGATAATGATTTGTTAACGGAGAAAGATAAAATGATTAACAATATCCTTTATGAGGATAAAGATGCTTGTGCCAATTTCCTAGAATTCATTAGTGCATATGATAGGCGCAATATCACCATTAAGTATTTGGAAGTATGCATTGACGAGTGTTATAGCCGCGAGCATGATTATGCCAATGAGATTGCAAAACTAGAGGAAGCTCTTGCATAAGAACAAACCAGCAATGAATCTCTTGAAGAGACTTTTACTCTAGAGTTATCAAAAGTAAAGGAATCACATGATAGAAATATTGAGGTGGTTAATTGTCTTAAAACTAAAAATGATGAGATAAAGTTTGCACATGCTCAACTTAAAGCTTCATATTCAAAAGATTTTGCCAAGTTGCCTTCTCCTATTGCTATTAATAATGATGCTTGTACTACTAACTCTATTTCTTGTGAAGAATCTACATTGAAGGAGAATGTGGAGATAAGGGCTCAACTTGAGTTGCTAACTAGCAATTATGGGAAATTGGAAGAAAGGCGGCACTACCGGAAGGAGTCCGGTACTACTGGGTTTTTCAGTATTTGGTACTAGAATGTCTGTGACTGGTTTGGCAGAATTCGGCACTACCGGCCTTGTCCGGTAGTACCGTGTGTAGAGGAAAGACAAGTGATATCGAAGGTGCTATGTCGTTGAGGAGCGGTACTACCGGATGGCTCGGTGACACCGGGGTTGTGGTACCGTATTTTCCAAGATTTGGTACTGGTATCGTCAAGTTTTTGAGAGCAGAATTCGGCATTACTGCCCCCGTGCAGTAGTACCGACTGTGGAACCTTGTCTGCGGAACCAGCATTGACCCGGTGAAGAAATGAGCGGGCGGTACTACCATACGTCGTATGATACTACCGAGTGAAGCAATAAATGCCCAAATGGTCAGATTAAGGGGACGGGTATAAATAGCCCATCCCCTTCTTCCCCAAGAGGTAGCTCGTCTACCATTGAATTCTTCATTTATTGAGCTCACCAAAAGCTAGATTTCTCCCAATCCCTCCACCCAAACTAGTTGATCTTCGGAGGATTGAAGGATAAGGCCTCTATCTACATCTTCACAAAATCATTCTTCATTTCCCCCTCATTCATTTTAGGAAATCTAGTCTAGGGTTTCCTTGTGGAAAACCTAGACCCCATTGCTACTCAATCGTTGATTGTTGGTGATTCTCGGGAGCTCCCAATTTGGTTGTGGGTGTGTACCTGAAGCATTGTAAAGGATTCGATTTCTGCCTCAAAGGGAATCACAAAGCTCTTGTTGTAAGAGTTAGTGTGAGGCCTTTGTGGCGTTGAGCTGGCCTTCATGGCGAAACTCACACCCCTCCAACGAGACGTACTCCCCTCAAAAGGAGGAACTCGGGATTACATCCTTGTCTCTGCGTGCTTCCGTTATTGATTACCCCGTTCCCTCTCCTTTACTTTGTGTTTGTCTCTTGTTTATGGTTGTTCTTGTCATATAGCTAAATTCACCGTAGTTGCATATCTAGAGAATTTACCTTTGTGTCAAGTCTTAATTTGAAATAATTAAAATTGGTCGTAGCACCTATTCACCCCCTCTAGGTTCCCATACTATCCGTTCACTAATAATTCATCCACTCATAATATTGATACATCTTGTGATGAATTACTTTGCATACCTTGTTGCTCTAACAATGAAATATCTATGTCCTCTAGTACTTGTGTTGTCACTAACCATGTTGAGGAAATAAAAGGGCTCAAGTCCCAAGTCACTTCCTTGACGAAAGACTTGGAAAAGTGTCATGAGAATTCCACACTTGACATTATGTTGAGTGTTTAAAGATTGCCCAATGACAAGAGTGGGCTTGGATTGAAATCAAACAATAAGAAGAAGTCCAATAATAAGAAGAAGTACACTATCAACAAGAACTAGGGCCAATAACAAGTCAAAAGTTCGGCCAAGATTGTTTGCTTCAAGTGCAAGGTTGAAGGGCACCATGTTAGAGCCTGCCCTTTGAAGAAGAAGCATCTTAGTTTGAAGCAACAAGGCAAAGTTAAATCTCATACTCAACCTCAAGTTGATAAATCAACTAATAAGAAAGTAGGAAGCCAATGTTGCTACTTATGCCGTGAAAATGGACACTTTGCTTCTTCATGCAGTAATGATACCTTATCCAACCCTATCATAATTGATGATATTTATGAAGGGTCAAGATGAGATCCCACTCAAATATGCCATTCACATATAAGGCCAAAAAGATCTACTTAACTCACACTGACTTTTCTTTATATGCAGGTATCTTCACCTATTTTGGAAAACTCCAAAAAAATTCTTTGATTACACTATCAAATTGAAGATTATAGCTCCGATATACGTGCTTCAGCCCATGAATGGATAGCTGAAGTTTGTATGCGTGTCTAGCATCCATAGGACTAACAAAACCTTTGTTGTACTACAACTCTTTCATTTAACTACTAACACAATCTTAAATAGACTTGAGTTTCGCCATGTGAGATTAAATCTCAAACTGGTTAACTCCTTAAAGTTGTCAAAACAATTTCATGGCAAATCGAACTTCACAGACAGTCGTTATTCTATCACTGTCTATTTTTCATAAAATTCCATTTGCTGACAACGGCCTGGAGGCCATTGATAAAATCTACCCAAGTATCCACCTGGTATCATACATATATATGGCTCATAGCCATTTATCAGACTTAGCTCCACCATATCTTCTTCGTAGTGTGTCTATTTATCATGTTTCACCAACATGACAGTCATCACAAGATTTCCATACCCCACACACATTGTGGAATGCATCCTTGTACGCCTACGATCTCAGTAAGAGTTTTAGATCATGAATTTATCCGCTTCGGGTTCGAAAACAATGAAATTTAAATTACTTAAATGACAATTCAGGTTAAAATGCCATGCCATGACTCGTATGGTATTGTCTCCACGGATTTAGATGGTTTCTGTCAGGCCCGTGGATACCAGGGTACCCCGGGTCGTCCGCTGCAGCCTAGCCCAGGAGGCGCTCCCGAGCTTAGCTAAATTCCCTTTACGAGGTACGACCCTCGTCAAGCCATGATCGGTCGAGGGAGAAGCTCTTCAGAGGGGCCACGTCGCCTCGTCCTCAGGGAGGAACTCTACTTCTACCGTCATTCCTTCCCAAGGAAGCCCCGCCTGGAGGGGGGCAAGGCATGTGCTGCTGACGCACCTGCCTCCGTGCATTGACGGAGAGAGCGCAGAGGCACATGTTCGCTTTTGCGACAGTTGTCATTCCTGTGTATAAAGCAAAGGAGACAACTGCTCCAGCCAAAGCGTCTTCCTAGGACTTCCCCTTTGGTGCAAGGAGACCAAGACGGCTCTACAAGACGGACACAACGTCATCAGGCGCCCCCACTACCCTGCCATGGACGGTGGCGATGTCCTCGATTACCAAGACCAAGGAGACAGCAAGGAGCCTAGCTGGTCTCCACCATCGGCACTCTGTGGTAGCCCCTTCCCGCCAAGTGAGCGGGAAGGAGGTCCAAATGCTGGTATAAAAAGGGACCTTCGATCCTGGTAGAAAGAGAGCTCAATTCAATCAGAGCCTCATAGTATGATCCGAGCACAACCTCGCACTTGTATTGTAACCAACGCAGTGCAATCCATCAGACAAGCAGAGGTAGGGTTTTACACCGCAATGGTAGCCTGAACCTGGGTAAACTCTCCGTGTCTTCATTGTTGTTGTTGCCAAGCTTCCCTGGCGAAGCCCCCTCGAGATGTGTTAGAAGCGTGTTTATCCCCTAGTGTTCAAACCTTAAGAGTGTCCCTGTCCTCTGATAGACCATGCTCCGACATTTGGCGCGCCAGGTAGGGGGCTAAGGCACTCCTCCACCTCCTCGTCTCCATGGAGCCTGCCGCCCGAACCATCCCTCGCCTCACCCAATCTGAGTGTGCTCCTCGCAGGGTCCAGGTCGACCCAACCGGCAACGACAACAATAACGACGAACCAGGACGCCACCCCACTAGCGCTGGTGGCGAACCCGACGGTGAGGAAAAGGCCTCCTTCCACACGCCGCAGCAAGACGCGCCTGCGTCTTAGCGCCCGCCACCACCGCCGTCAGGAGTCCAGGGACGCCCGGAGCATCCTACCCCGTTTGTAGCCCCGCCGCTGGTCCGGGAGCTGCTTCCACATCCGCCCGCACCAGAAGGACACGCTGCATGGCTCGCCCACTGATGGAGTGTAGACACACGCTCGTTGGGAGACCCCAGGCGCACGGTGTGAAGAGTGCAGCAGCAAGTTTTCCCTCAGAAAAGAAACCAAGGTTGAATCGACCAGCAGGAGGAAGAAGCACTTGTGAAGGTTGATGAAGCTGAGATGGCAAGGCGCACTACCGGTGCAGCAGCAACGTGGAACCTACACAACAAAATCAATTCACTTTGCCCCAACGAAGAAGTGAGGTTTTCAATCTCACCGTTTTTTGCTGAACACAAAGAGGTTAAACATATGGTATGGAAAACAGTAGGAACAATATGAGAGCAGTATGAAAGCAGTAGGTGTTTTATCAGTATGAGGAAAGTGGACCGGGGTCCGTAGTTCACTAGTGGTGTCTCTCCGTGAAACATAAATAACATATGTGGTGCACAAACTACAGCTGGGCAATGGATAGAAATGAAGGCTGCGCCGTAGTGCATATGCAAGACATAAAGATTACTATGTGATTCATGCGGACATTACAACAAAATACATAGTCGTTATCCAACTGCATCTATGACTAATAATCCACCCTCCGAATATCATCTGAACAAACGATGGGTATTAAGTTGCAACCAACGCAGTAAATAAAGTGTGTAATGTAAACAATAACATCATCCTTATACAAAGCATTATTGTTTTCTCCATAATGGCAACAACACATCCTCCATCCGTCATGTTTCTGTCACTCGAGCACAGATGAAAAGGAGGCATGAACCCACTATCGAGCATAAATACTCCCTCTTGGAGTTACTAGCATCTACTTGGCCGGAGCATCTACTAATAATGGAGAGCATGCAAGATCATAAATAACATAAGCATGAAGATAACATGATAGATTGATAATCAGGAGACATGGCACTCAACATTCATCAGATCCCAGCAAACACAACATGTAGCATTACATAAAGATGATCTTGATCATGATAGGAAGCTCACAAGATCTAAACATGAGGTACAAAGTGGAGAGAACAACCATCTAGATACTGTTATGGACCCATAGTCCAGGGATGAACTACTCAGCATCACTTCGGAGGAGGGCATGGTGGTGTAGACCCCTCCGGTGATGATTTCCCCCTCCGGCAATGTGCCGGGGAGAGCTCCAGAACCCTCCTGATCTCGGGATGACGGTGACGGCGGCCTCGGGTGTTTCTTAGGTAAAAAGTGGGATATATCTATGGTTTATGTCTCGGGGGATGAAATAGGCGAAAGGGCAGAGGCGATGGAGGTCTGGGGGGCCACACCACCCCTTGGCGCGGCCAAGGGGGTGCGCCGCCCTATGGTGTGGGCCCCCTGAGGCCCCCCTCTGGGTCTCTTCGTGACTCCGTGGAACCTTTGGGAATTCTATGACTTCCGGTCTTCGAATTTTCAAATTCTGAGAATATTTCCAAACTTTTCTGAAACTAAAAACAGCAGAAAATAGGGAACTGGCTCTTGGCATCTTGTCAATAGGTTAATCCAGAAAATCGATAAAAATGACATAAAGTGTATAGCAAACACGTGGGAAACAATAAGAAAACAACATGGAACATAAGAAATTAAGGATAGGTTTATGACGTATCAACATCCCCAAGCCTAGTTCCTACCCGTCCTCGAGTAGGTAGACGATAAAAACACAATAATTTCTGAGGTGACATGCTACCAACATAACTTGATCATCAATAATGTAAAAGTATAAGTAAGCTGAGATCATAGAAATTTAACACAAGCATGATAAATAGAACTTTAATAATAAAGCATGGCAATCACTTTGCATCATGAGAAGTAACTCAAATAAAAGATCATGAATAACAATGCAAAGAAAGATATACGTTTGTTTCAAGTATAGAGAGAATATGTCAAAGTGATATTTCGCTAGTCCTTAAGAGTGGGGCAAAACATAAATGCCAAGACCCCTTCAAAGTTCATGAGGAAGACTAGAACAAATAATTAGAGAACAAGAAATAACACATCATGAATCAATTAATAATGTTTCTAGGACAAATGCACATAAAACTTAGAACAGAAAAAATGCTCTCTCAACGGTGCATAAAGTTAGAAGATGGAAACTCAACATAAAAGTAAAAGAAAGGCCCTCCGCAGAGGGAAGCATGGATCACTCATGTTCTAGAGCTTTTATTTTTTATTAAAAAGAGGTATTGAAAACTTTTTTTAAGAGAGGTGTATGCTTATGTCAACGAATGGTAAACACACAATACAGTACGTCACAAGCCAACTAGACTTCAAAAGAGCGGCTCCCATATAAGGACGCATCTGGGTAGAAGGTCATCCCTCTTTCTCTTTTGTTTACACAATTATGCTTTGACTGATAAATCAAGGGGAAAATAGTGAAGAGAATTTGTGTTATTAATTTGGGGCTGGGCACCCCACTGCCAGCTCTTCTATCATTGGATAAGCGGATGAAGCCACTAGTACAGGGTGTGAAAGTCCAATTAGCAAGTGAGATAAAGATTCTCTATTTATGTCCTCATGAGCTAAAACAGGAGTAATTTTGAAAGTTTTATAGGTAACACATGAGCAATTTACTTTGGAGTGGCAGTTAAATACCACACGTAGGTAGGTATGGTGGACACAATGGGAAAACTTTGGTTTTTGGGAGTTGGATGCACGAGTAGAGCTCATACTCAGTACAGGTGGAGGCTAGCAAAAGACTGTGAGCGACAAATCAAGATAGCACACGAGCCATAATCATGCATAGCGATATAAACATCATTAATCAAAGCATAAGTGGTAGCACAAGTTCAAAAACTAAATTATCATAGAGGCTATTTGTGACTGGTTCACAGTCATAAACATGGTGTGAGAATGCGCCAAGTCAACCAAATAAAACATTCAAAGGAGACCACCACAAATTTATGCTTCAAAATGACAAGAACAACTCATGATTCTTTCAAAGGCACATTAAACAATCTCAGATATTTGAGGCTATTCATGCTACTCAATAACACCCAGCTTTAAAACTAAAATAACATCTAGCATGATATGAAAAATTCTAGGCACGGTCTATACAAACTTCTACTTGCACCGTTAAAAATTCTACCTCGAGCAGCAGTTTCTTTTCCCAACAAGCACCATACAAAACATGCTTTAAAAAAACTCTCTAAATGCTAGATCAAGAAAACATGAGAGGAATTACATAACACTACTAAAACTAATAGCTCTGAACAAGAGATGCAATGAAAACAAGAGCTAAACAGGAATTTTTGCAGCAGGTAGAAGAAAAACTAAGAATACTATCATGGCAAGTATTCAAACGAAAAAGCGGAGCGTGTCTCTCTCCCAAACAAAGAATGCCAGGATCCAAATATATTGTTTCAACAAGGAAAACAGAAGAAAACAAAGGAAAACAAAAGAAAACAAACAGACGCTCCAAGTAAACTTATGATGTGACCGAATAAAAATATAGTTTCACTAGAAGTGACCTGATAAATTGTTGATGAAGAAGGGGATGCCTTGGGCATCCCCAAGCTTAGATGCTTGAGTCTTCTAAAAATATGCTTGGATGAACCACAGGGTCATACCCAATCTTTGACCTTGCACTCTTCTTGATCACGTATATCACCTCTTCTCTCGACCCTTGAAAACTTTCTTCACATCACACTCAAACAGTAATTCGCATTAGAGGGTTAGTGCAACAATTAAAAATCCATTGGTTCTGTATGGAATAAGTGCTATTGATACTTTTAAAAATTATCTACAGCCACTGATGTTTCACGAAGCAAAAAAAATCCACTTGACATCGCAAAAGAGAAAATGCAAGAAAAATGGCAGAATCTGTTAAAACCAGAACAGTCCGTAAGTACGAATTTTTTCAAGGAACTTCTGATGCTCATATATAAAAACTTAAAGAACCAAAAAGTTTTGGAATTAGTCTAGGAATAATCACAAAAAATTGAGATCATTCTGATCTTCCAAGATTTTATACGATTATTTACGGTGGACAACAGAAATCTGTTTCCTGCGCAGAAATTCGAAAACCAACTCCAACTCTCGCCAGAAACCTTAGTTGGCACTACTAAAACATGAAAAGAAAGATACAAAGGAGTTGCTACAAAATTATACAACTCCTTTACTCAAATAAAACATATAAAAACAAAGGAAAAATAAAACCATGGGTTATCTCCCAAGAAGTGCTTTTCTTTAATGCCTTTTAGCTAGGCCCGGAAAATTGGAATCAAACATTTTCAAGTGAAGAAGATGCTCACATAAGAAATATGAATTAAGCAAAAGAGAGCATCAAGAATCAAGTATAAAACAAATTTAAGTCTAACCCACTTCCTATGCATAGGAATCTTGTAAAGAAACAAATTAAATAAGCTCGAACTAGAAATCATGGGAAGGTAGAATAAGAGCAACTTCAAAACTTTCAACAAAAAGAGAGGTGTTTTAGTAACATGAAAAATCCTACAACCATATTTTCCTCTCTCATAATAATTTTCAGTAGCATCATGAACAAACTCAACAACATAATTATCACATAAAGCATGTTTGTCATGGTCTAAAAGCACACAATTCATATCAAGCTCAAAAATAGTGGGATCAAAATTTAAAATCAGCTCCTCTTTTTTCCCACTTTTAGAATTAACAAAACAAGAAGATTGGTCACCCTTAAAAGGTATAGGACACATTATAGCAATCCTATTTTCAATATCATTATAATTTATAACATCAAGTAACATAGGACCATCATCTAGAGCATTATCATATAAATTTTCTAAACAAACTTCCTCATTATCATGCATATCAATAGTTTGAATAAATAGAGGATTATCATAGGAATTATCAAGGTAGCAAGGATTATCATAAATAACAATAGAAATATCATTCTCACAAGTTTCATTAATAGTAGTATCAAGGTCACAAGTATAGCAAGTATCAGTTTCATCAAAAAGGGATATTTCAAAAGAATCAATAGGATCATCACTTTCATCAAATAATGTATGAGTCAAAGAGTTATTCTCATTGGGAGGTAGACATGGGTAGCTCCATTCTTCCTCCTCTTGATCATCACTCTCCTCCTTTTTTTCATCCAATGAGCTTCCAGATTCAGCAATTTCTTCTTCCATAGGTTCATGCAAGGCATTAGTTACTTCCTTTGGTGGAGAGCATTTATTAAGATATTCCATTATGTAGTAATTACAATACTTGTAAATTATCATAGCAATATACAAGTATAGCTTAAATCTCATATTTATAAGTGCATCATCAATACTTTCAGGTAAATAGGCAATTTCGAATGCACCCTTCCATGCAATAAATTCTTCAATTTGTTCCACATCATATATTTCATAATTTCCCTTAACATAAGAAGATATGGTAACATCATCATTATACTCACATTGAAAAGGGAGGGGTTTATACCTCCTACAGCAGCAAGATTTACCAAAGCAATAAGTAACATTATAAGTAGAGCACACGTTTTTAGCATAGTCATGCAATTTATTAATTTGATCCCATAAGTGTATTCCTTTTTGTGACAAGTGGTGTTCCTTATAATATTTTTGTTGTTCATCTGTAAACCCACCTTGCCTATAAGATCTAGTTTCAAAGACATCAACCATTGTTAGCAAACTGACAAAGCAAGATTAAAACAGGATAAAAACTATAACTAGAATAAGAACTATTTTTTTTTTGTTTTTGATAAAGAGAAGCAAACAAGACAAAATAAAATAAACTAAGAAAAACAAAAACAAAGTAAAGAGGTTGGAAGTGAGAGACTCCTCTTGCAGAAATTCTCTTACTCCCCGGCAACGGCGCCAGAAAAGCTTGATGGTGTGTAGACACACGCTCGTTGGGAGACCCCAAGCGCAAGGTGTGAAGAGTGCAACAGCAAGTTTTCCCTCAGAAAAGAAACCAAGGCTGAATCGACTAGTAGGAGGAAGAAGCACTTCTGAAGGTTGATGCAGCTGAGATGGCAGGGCGCACTACCGGTGCAGCAGCAACGTGGAACCTACACAACACAATCAATTCACTTTGCCCCAATGAAGCAGTGAGGTTGTCAATCTCACCGGTTTTGCTGAACACAAAGAGGTTAAACATATGGTGTGGAAAACAGTAGGAATAGTATGAGAGCAGTATGAAAGCAGTAGGTGTTTTATCAGTACGAGGAAAATGGACTAGGTCCACGGTTCACTAGTGGTGTCTCTCCGTGAAAGATAAATAACATGTGTGGTGAACAAATTACAGCTGGGCAATTGACAGAAATGAAGGGTGCACCGTAGTGCATATGCAAGACATAAAGATTACTATGTGATCCATGCGGGCATTACAACAAAATACATAGACTGTTATCAAACTGCAACTATGACTAATAATCCACCATCCGAATATCATCGGAACAAATGTTGGGTATTAAGTTGCAAGCAACAGATAATCGCAGTCAGAAAAGTGTGTAATTTAAACAATAACATCATCCTTAGAAAAATCATTGTTGTTTTCTCACTAATGGCAACAGCACATCCTCCATCCGTCACGTTTCTGTCACTCGAGCACAGCTGAAAAGGAGGCATGAACCCACTATCGAGCATAAATACTCCCTCTTGGAGTTACTAGTATCTACTTGGACAGAGCATCTACTAATAACGGAGAGCATGCAAGATCATAAATAACATAAGCATAAAGATAACATGATAGATTGATAATCAGAAGACATAGCATTCAACATTCATCAGATCCCAGCAAACAAAAAACATGTAGGACTACATAAAGATGATCTTGATCATGATAGGAAGCTCACAAGATCTAAAGATGAGGTACAAAGTGGAGAGAACAACCATCTAGCTACTGCTATGGACCCGTAGTCCAGGGATGAACTACTCACGCATCATTTGGAGGGGGGCATGCTGGTGTAGACCCCTCCGGTGATGAAGTCCAAGGATGAACTACTCACGCATCTGGAGGGGGGCATGCTGGTGTAGACCCCTCCGGTGATGATTTCCCCCTCCGGCTGGGTGCCGGGGAGAGCTCCAGAACCCTCCCGATCTCGGGATGACGGTGACGGCGGCCTCGGGTGTTTCTCGGGTAAAAGTGGGATATATCTAGGGTTTATGTCTCGGGGGGATTAAATAGGCGAAAGGGAAGAGGCGGTGGAGTCCTGGGGGGCCCACACCACCCCCGGCGCGGCCAAGGGGCGCACGTCACTCTATGGTGTGGGCCCCCTGAGCCCCCCCTCTGTCGTCTCTTCGAGACTTCGTGGAACCTTCGGGAATTCTATGACTTCCGGGCTTCTAATTTTCCAAATCCGAGAATATTTCCAGAACAACTTTTCTGAAACTAAAAACAACAGCAAACATGGAACTGGCTCTGTGGCATCTTGTCAATAGGTTAGTCCGGAAAATCGATAAAAATGATATAAAGTGTATAGCAAACTGATGGCTCCGAAGTGCAGAAGATCAATCGTAGTCTTCGATGGGAAGTATTACCCAAATTTGTAGTTCGACTCAGTGGGAACACAAGAATACCGGTGAGACCTTAGCAATTGGGACGTCACTCCCAACCACACCTGTGTATCAACAAACTTGCAGCGAGAGTGGTGAGTGTAATAATGCAGTGAAAGTAAACAAACCAGAAGTAAATGGAGAGCAAGTGTTTTCCCAGTTTTCACCGGAAAAGAGTGAAAGTAAACCAGAGACTAAAACGCAGGCATGAGGTGACAACGGGGTGTTGCACGGATAAGATTGATCATGTAATAATGTTTTGCTAGCAGCGGGGCCTTTCTCTATCTCAGTTTTATGTAGGTGTGTGTTCCGTAAATTATTGTGCGTACTAACCAAGAGAATTTGCACAAAGCCTATTGTCCTACCTGCCCATTTCACCGGGGCCAATTTGGAACTACAGGTAATTAAGGTCTACCCTTTCGAATAGCCCGGAACAACGCATTAACACTCCATGAACACACATAATCCTCAAACTAGAACATATCCCCCTTGTTTTCCCTAGCTGTCACTTTAGGGTTCGCAGGTTCAACATAATAGCAGGTAATACACATTGCAGATAGATACCAAACTCAAATATATGATGTAGCAACGTAAGTTCAGTACTGAAATCATGCCACTTGGGCCCTAGTAACAAGCATTAAGCCTAGCAATAGTGCATCAACATAAGACATAAGAATTCTCAAGACAAACCCCTAGATCCCGCATACCGGGTAGCAATTACATGATCAATCTCATCCAAAACCCCTCACACCTCACATGCCTACAGCAACTACTCACACATGGAGGGGGTGATGGAGATGATGGTGGTGATGATGATGGTGACGAAGCCCCTCGAATTCCACCTCCGGGGGTGAAATCCCGGATCAATATGACTCCGAAATCGAAGATCATGGTGGCGGCAGCGCTCCGTTTCGCGAACAGCCCTCCCCTTCGAAACCCGTCAGTTTCTCGTATATATGGAGGGGTACGTCGAAGACCTAGCCGGAGTGGGCCATCTGGGCCCAAAAGGGGTGACCCCACGCGACCAAGGAATCTGGCCGCGTGTGGGGCCCCCTTTTGGCCCTCGGGTGGCCCCCCGGCCCCATCTGGTGCTCATTCCCCTTCTTTTCCATAAAAAGTTACGTGGTTTTCGTCCCCTGTGAAAAGTCCTGGGAAAATAGACGGAAAGAAGACTTTTGCTAAAAACAACGTCAGATTCTGCAGATTTATTCAATTATGGGGGGACTCGGGAGAGAAATACAATGCAAAGTGCTTGGAAAAGTAGATGCATTTTGGGTGCATCAACTCCCCCAAGCTTAGCTCGTTGTTTTTCCTCGAAAAACTCAAACGCAGTGCAGAAGCGATAAAAACTTTGGCAAGAACTTTGCATTGCATATGCATCATCAATTAATACTAGAAAATACTCAAGACATGATTCCTGTAACAAGTAGCAAAATACTAGCAAGTGTGCATCTACTCGGTGTTGAAGCATATATACTTATTGCAATAGAAATAACATGAAGTGTTAATACTTGAATGAGTTTGCTCAATTGTAGACATAAACAAAGGCTTGTGCATAGCTGATGATTGAATCATATCTAGACTTTTGAGATATCTGATTCTTTCATATGTTGACAAGTAAAATCATTGTGCTTACTACCTTGCTCTCAGTTTTGCTAAAGCATTAATTTTTCATTTTGATTCTTATGCTTGACAAACTACAAGTTGAAAGCCTCATGCCCCTTAAAAGCGAAGTCCCGCACCATGATTACTCAACTCTAGATTCCTAATAAGCCTTGTACAATCATTGTAAGTATTAATGACATCATAGAGAGCAGCAATTGGGGTACCTCTTGCCCCATGACATGGAAACCAGCCCATGTCAAAATGGCAAGACAAACAAATGGAATGGACTCATTATCCTTTTTTATTTCATTCACTATATGCGTAGATTCTTATTTTATTATAGGATATGTTGTGGAGTCCATTCTAGCTATAAGTAAATTTCCACCATGATATCGCATGGCTTGGGTTAGCGGCCCAATGTGTCTCTCTAATCATATATACTTACTCATCAAGACTTACTATTCCTCTACCTCATTTCGGCATGACAGGCATCCACAGTTAAAAGAACATGATATCAACTTGAATATAGAATTCTTAGTGCAGCGTTGAAAGTTTTCCATGTGATACACATTTAGACTAAACCCCAACCATAAGTTCGTCAAGCATAAGACTCCACTTTTATCATTCATGAAATTTTCTCTTTTAATTCTTTCCTTGGTTGGAAAGTTCAGGAAGCACAATGGGATGCGTAAACCTTTGCTTAAGGCTACAATTATTCAATCCATCAACCAAGTAATGACACTAAACAATATTTCAGTTGCATCAGAATATATTCTACTAAACCACGGAGAAGATAAACAATGGCTATTATGTCACTAAGTGTTAAGGGAATCATAAGGTGTGCACTTGCTGTTATTAAAAAGCATACATAAGCACGGCAAAGGTGTCATACCTTTGATCCCTTCAAGCACATTATCATATCATTGTTGTTCTCCTCTCCCCACTTGAACTGCTCAATAAAAACTCAAATCTTGCTATAAAAAGTTACTGCATTCAGCAATTTGTTTACCTACCTAAACACCTCAAAAGTTTCTCATGTTTTACAGAGGTGAAGGCCATAAAAAGTTGCAGTAGTGATTAAATTTTCAGCTCAAACGGAGTCACAAGTAAAGATTAAAGCATATAACAGTGAACATATTTCAACAATTCCTGCAACTCCGTATTTATACTAAACTCAAGAAAACAAAAATCTTTTTGTGGTTTTTGATTTTTAGAAACATAATATAAATAACCAGAAGTAAACTAGCTAACAAATAACAAAAATATTTTTGTGTTTTTCAGATTTAAAGAACATAAAACAACAAATAACATGCAAGTGATATAACACAACGAATGAGGAGGGAGAGAAATACTCCCCCAAGCTTGTGATCAAGCTAGTATCCTGGGTGGTAATCATGTCCACCACTCAACGAACCTCCCTGGAAGAAGGATGGATCCTGCCATGCCTGTGCTCCAAGGTGTGGTTCAGGGAAGCCCCAGGGATATGCCATAGGCGCCTGGTATTGGGGCTCCTCCTGTTGTTGCTCTTCTTGTTGTGGCTCTTCTTGCACAGTCCACTTTGTCTCCCTGTCAAACAAGTCAGCACAAGGGATCCTAACAGGCACAATGTGCCCATTAGAATCCTTATAGCAATATGAAAAATATTCTTTCTCAGCCCTGCTCATATCCATGCGAAAAAGTAAACCAAAATCCAGCAGTCGAGACTCATTTACCATGGTACCCAAGTTATCATTAAAACCTCGTTCTGCCATAATGTATTCATGGATTAAAGTGGCAATGGCACCAACATATAAAGGAGTTTTATCCGTGCCATTCCTACTCACAGCTAAATGCAAAGTTCTAGCAAGTATGGTTCCCAGGTTATATATAGGTGTTGTATTTTCCATTGCACATTTTAATAAATAGATCATAGGACCAGTGCAAGCAGAAGTGTTATCCCTAGCAAGGAATCCTCTAGCAAGAAACAATGCAAAATATCTAAGGCCCGGGTGTTGGATGCATGTGAGCTTGCCTCTATTCATTCTTTCAGGAATATTTTTAGCAATGCTACGCCAGAATGTGACAAGTTCTTCTCTAGAATCAGCATATGTTTCATCCCATAACCCCGTAGTTGGTACACGTATAGCCTTACAGAATTCCTCTAATGACATGACTAAACGCTGCCCCCTCATTGTAAATTTAATGACAAAAGTAGCTGGAGGAGGGTTCTTAGACTTACTTTTCCGGTGCACCACCGGTCCCTCAAACCTGAATGTAGAGAGGAATTCCCTCGAGAGTTCCACATATGTGTTGCGTGGATGGCGTGAGAACTCAAGCAGCCCCGTAGTTGCAGCAAAGGCTTGGAAATCTTCAGCAATCCCCCAATGTTCAAGAACTTCGGGGTCTTGCCATCTTGTGGTATGGACACGCAGATTTTCACCTGCAAAAACCAATTCATCCTCTCATAACTGATTATCATCATGATTGTTGGACACCCTTGATTCTCTTCTCCTTTTCCTTGAGGACATCCCAAGCAATGCCTTTCCCTTGTTCATCATGTTACCTTGCTGTACCAAAATAAAATTCAACAAAAATTAAATTGTATCACTCTAAAACATTGCTAAGGCATCCATAACTAGTCCTCTAATAAATATCATGCATCCATATCAACTAGAAAACTTAAATTCATGGAGTTCTTAGACATAATAGGTGACACCTAGTGCAGCAAAATACTTCATACACAAAACATGGGAGCAAAAAGTAATTGGATGAGTGAAGGAGTTACATACCAAGGAGTGATTCCATCAAACAAATTTGAAAAATCTACCTCAAATGTGGAGATCGAGGATTGACGGAGAAACAGAGCACGAGAGGTCGCGTGGAGGTACCTATTTTGGCCCCTGGTGGCCTGCTGGTGCTCCCCAACTGGCTGCTGGTCCCTTCGGGCAAAAAACTGACCCCCTAATTTTTCTTGAATTTTACGTGAAACTTTTCTACATAGAATTTCTAAAACTTCACATTCTATGAATTCTAATTCTAATTTTTTTAATACTATGTCTATGTCTCACAATTTTAAAGCAAATAACATTAAAAAAATGCAATTTAAATGTTTGTGAATCATGCCTTTATCATTTCCACATTAGTAATGAGGTTGATCAGGTCTCATTAGCAACATGTAAAGAATATAGCTCATGATTCTTATTATTACTTATTATAAAAAATAAATCGAGTTACCTCATATTTGATTGGAATGGTCCCAATCATCAATATTTCATACCTTGGTGCTGGAGGTGGTATAGGTATTTCAATGCTACCAATCTTAATGGAATTTATTTGTATAGCATTCACACTTGTGCTCATACTTGTAACATGTTTCTTCTTGGGAAAATAAATAGTGTGCTATTTGCCTTTAACATTAAATGTCACTTTGCTCTCAGTGCAATTTATCATAGCTCCTGCAGTATTCAAAAAAGGTCTACCAAGAATAATAGATAGATTATCATCTTCAGGCATTTCTAATATAACAAAATCAGTAGGTATCAACTCATTAGCAATAGAGATGGGAACATCCTCACATATTCCTATAGGTACAGCAGTTGTTTTATCAGCCATTTGTAAAGATATTTCTGTTCGAACTAGTTTGTTCAAATTAAGCTTCTTATATAGTGAGAAAGGCATAACACTAACACCAGCTCCTAAATCACATAATGCATATTTCACATAGACTTCTTTAATTTTGCAAGGAATAGTAGGAATACCAGGATCTCCACGTTTTTCAGGCAATTTTCCTTTAAATGAATAATCAGCAAGCATAGCAGTAATAGCATCAATAGGTATCTTTCTTTTATTAGTGACAATATCTTTCATGTATTTTGAATATGGAGGATTCTTAATAGCATCAATAAGTGGAATCTCTAATTTCATATTCTTAATCATATCATAAAATTGCCCATACCTCTCTTCATCTTTTGTTTTTGATACCTCTTGGGGATATGGAATGGGTCTTTGTACCCATGGATCCCTTTCTTTACCTTTATCTTTATCTTTATTATGTTTCTTCGTCTTCTTGGTCTTCTCAATAGGAGGCGAAGGATCCTCATTACCAGCAGCTTCTTCATTATTATCATCATGTTGTTCAATATCAGGTGGAGATGATTCTTCTTCTTCATTATTATCATCCTCAGTTTCAACATCAGAAATAGAAATATCCTTGTCTTGCTCATTGGAGTCATCATCATGCTCATTTTCATTGGGAGATTTTCCTGCAAAAGATTTATCTTTAAGAGCAACTTGCTCTTTTCTTTTAGGATGATCATCAGGATAATCAGGATCCTGGGTGCTTGCACCTCCCCTTGTATTAACTCCACATAATTGTTTTTGTTTATTCAGATTTCCATACAATTGATTTTGTAAAGAAATCATTTGCTCAACTTGATTGTTCATCATTTCACAATGTTTAACAATTCTTTTAACTTCCCCTACACTAGCATTTAAATTTTCACGGAGGAAATTAATTTTATGATGGTTTTCCATGATAGTCATTCTAATTTTACGCTCCTCAGGATTATCATGATAAGCAAAATTGTTAACATAAGAGACATCAACAGGAGGTGTTACCTCCTCATTACCTTCCATAGGGAGTATAGAGTTCACTTGAATTGGAAAGCATGGTTCATCAGTAGGAAGTTTAATACCCATTTCAGATAATTCCTTGAGATGAGAGGTTTTAATTCCCTTCTCTCTAATATCCTTGGAAGCTTCAGCCATTGTTTCTTGGTTCAATTCGAGTATACCTCCTTTCTTCTCTGGGAGTGTCTCATTTTTATCTATCTCCTCAATGTTCCAATCAACTTCATTCTCGAGAATAGACTCCAGTAATTCAATTGCTTCATCAACACTTTTGTCCCTAAAGATATTCCCTGCAATACTATCAAGGTAGTCTCTTGTTTCCCCCATTAGTCCATTATAGAATATATCAAGCAATTCATGAGGTTTAAAACCATGACCAGGACATTTCTTACACATTTTACCAAATCTCCCCCAAGCTTGGGGTAGACTCTCTTTCTTATCTTGTTTAAAATTGCCAATTTCAACAGTTAATGCATGTATCCTTTCAGCAGGAAAATATTTATTGAAAAACAATTGCAAGCATTCTTCCTTACTAGTAATACATGCAGGTCCTAAACGATTATACCAAACTCTAGCATCTTCACCCAAAGAAAAAGGAAACAATTTTAAGAATAAATAATGTTGACAGATTTCATCATTTCCAAATGTAGTAGACAAAGCATGCAATTCAGCAATATGATCAAGAGGAGACTCCTCATCCTTTCCACAGAATCTAGACTTTTCAACTATCTCAATTATCTCAGGATTAACATTGAATTCATAATCTTTATCTCTAATTCTAATAGCTGGGCCACACAAATTCCTAGTAGCAGCAAAACAGTTTCCAAGAGATGCATCATCATAAATAGAGAGTTTATCAAGTTTTGTATAATCAGGTGATATAAAGGCCTCAATAAATGCTGCTTCTTCTTCAGAAGAGGCCCCATATTCATACTCTCTACGAGTCTCATTTCTTTCTAGCTCAAGTTCTACATTTTTATCTACAGAAGATTCGGGAATTTCAGTTGTTTCAGGTGTTTCATTTGCCTCAGGTGTTTCAATAGTTTCAGGAATTTCAGAAGCTAGTTCTTTGTCTACATTATCAAGTGTTTGATCATTAGGTGTACTAGTAGACATTTTTGACAATGGTAATTTACCAGCTATTCCTTTCTTTTTCTTAGCAGCCACAGTAGAAACAATATTAGGTGAAAATTTTGGTCTACTAGGCAAATCCTTACCAGAACGAGTAGTCGAAGGCATTACCTCCTTCGAAGTGTCCTTTCCCTTTCCCATTCTAGGGAACAATAAAGTGCAGCAAGTAGACAATAACAAGTGGTCTTACCAATAAAGCTAGGCTCCCCGGCAACGGCGCCAGAAAACAGTCTTGATGGCTCCCAAGCGCAGGAGATCAATCGTAGTCTTCGATGGGAAGTATTACCCAAATTTGTAGTTCGACTCAGTGGGAACACAAGAATACCGGTGAGACTTTAGCAATTGGGACGTCACTCCCAACCACACCTGTGTATCAACAAACTTGCAGCGAGAGTGGTGAGTGTAATAATGCAGTGAAAGTAAACAAACAGAAAGTAAATGGAGAGCAAGTGTTTTCCCAGTTTTCACCGGAGAAGAGTGAAAGTAAACCAGAGACTAAAACGCAGGCATGAGGTGACAACGGGGTGTTGCACGGATAAGTTTGATCATGTAATAATGTTTTGCTAGCAGCGGGGCCTTTCTCTATCTCAGTTTTATGTAGGTGTGTGTTCCGTAAATTATTGTGCGTACTAACCAAGAGAATTTGCACAAAGCCTATTGTCCTACCTGCCCATTTCACTGGGGCCAATTTGGAACTACAGGTAATTAAGGTCTACCCTTTCGAATAGCCCGGAACAACGCATTAACACTCCATGAACACACATAATCCTCAAACTAGAACATATCCCCCTTGTTTTCCCTAGCTGTCACTTTAGGGTTCGCAGGTTCAACATAATAGCAGGTAATACACATTGCAGATAGATACCAAACTCAAATATATGATGTAGCAACGTAAGTTCAGTACTGAAATCATGCCACTTGGGCCCTAGTAACAAGCATTAAGCCTAGCAATAGTGCATCAACATAAGACATAAGAATTCTCAAGACAAACCCCTAGATCCCGCATACCGGGTAGCAATTACATGATCAATCTCATCCAAAAGCCCTCACACCTCACATGCCTACAGCAACTACTCTCACATGGAGGGGGTGATGGAGCTCATGGTTGATGGAGATGATGGTGGTGATGATGATGGTGACGAAGCCCCTCGAATTCCACCTCCGGGGGTGAAATCCCGGATCAATCTGACTCCGAAATCGAAGATCGTGGTGGCGGCGGCACTCCGTTTCGCGAACGGCCCTCCCCTTCGAAACCCGTCAGTTTCTCGTATATATGGAGGGGTACGTCGAAGACCTAGCCGGAGTGGGCCATCTGGGCCCAAAAGGGGTGACCCCACGCGGCCAAGGAATCTGGCCGCGTGTGGGGCCCCCTTTTGGCCCTCGGGTGGCCCCCCGGCCCCATATGGTGCTCATTCCCCTTCTTTTCTATAAAAAGTTACATGGTTTTCGTCCCCTGTGAAAAGTCCTGCGAAAATAGACGGAAAGAAGACTTTTGCTAAAAACAGCGTCAGATTCTGCAGATTTATTCAATTATGGGGGGACTCCGGAGAGAAATACGATGCAAAGTGCTTGGAAAAGTAGATGCATTTTGGGTGCATCACAAACATGTGGGAAACAATAAGAAAACAACATGGAACATCAGAAATTAAGGATACGTTTATGACGTATCACCCACCTCCAGGAGTTCTCCACCGCCGCAAACTCCCCCCCCCCCCCCACAAACGTCGCGAGGAGTCGGCGCTAGCTAGTCCAGGAGCCCGACAGCTCATGGCGCTCCGCCCCCTTCCCATGATGCAACATCACCAGTGCAGGTTGATCCTTGCATCAAGCTCCCTTATAAGGCACCCACCACCAAGGTACCTGACAAAAGCAGCAATAGCTGCCCGATCCTGCGCACCCCTCCAAATGCGCGCGTATAGATCGAGCGCTGCCACGAACGTGAAAGCCGTACCATCCGCGACCTCGCCAAGGCCGGCCGCGTCAACCACCCGGCAGACCTCCACGCGCGCGCCACGGTCTATGTCGGGGGATCCCTCCCATACACAAAGTAACTTCGCAAGGTCGCATGGCCGCCGAAGTTCAACCCGACTCTTCCATCTCGATACGAAGGCACCACTCCTCCCCTCGACTTCCTACAACTCTACAACCTCAACGTAGGAGCTGAAAAGGGGGACGATGTGTGCATGGAAAACTGGCTTCCCATGGCCCTCAAGGGTCCCGCCCTCGTCTGGCTCATGAACATACCGGATGACTCCATCGGGTCGTACGAGAAGCTATTCCTGCACTTCGTCGCCAAGTTCAAGGGCTCCTACGAGCACCCCCTCACCTACAACAACCTCCGCGGGCGTCCGCCAACGCCCTGGCAAAACACTTCGCCGGTACCTGCATCGCTTCACCCACACGCGCAACAAGATCGCTCGCATCGCCGACGCGAAGGTCATCTCCGCCTTCCGCAAAGGAGTCACGAACGAGCGCATGCTCGAGGAGCTCGGCATCAGGGATGACCTCACCTCCACCGTCGAGCTTGTGGACATGGCCGACAAGTGTGCCAAGGCCGAGGAGGGCCACCTCTTCAGGCACAACAGCCATGCTGACAAATCCAAGGCCAAAGCAAAGACACAGAGCAACGCCGCGACCGCCAAGTGCAAGGCTCCCGCTACTCTGGCAGCCGAGCTTGAACGCAAACAGGTCCGCAGCGATGCCGCTCCCACGATGGACAACCGTCCCTACTGTGAGTTCCACAGAATGCACTCCCACGCCATGAAGGACTTTTTCCAGCGGGAGAAGATGCGGGGTGACCGCCTCACGAGGAGTGGCCAGGAGGGCTATTCTCGAGGCGGCGGATGGCGCAGTCCTAGGCGAGGAGGTGGCCGCTGGCGGTTGATGGGAGGAGCGCGGCCCAAATCACTACAACGGGTACGACAACTACAGCTCCCAAAACGAGTGGCTACAACAACGGCGACTACCAGCCGTTCCCCCAGAAGCCACAACAGCAGCTGCTGCAACGTCCGAACCCGTCCCATCCTCAGGTAAACGCTTTCACACAGCACCACCCTGAGGGGACCCAGGGGCACGCCAAAAAACCCTGCGGGGGCTACGAAGATCCCATAGTCTACATATCCTGGATCCTTGGTGGGGCACAAGCCCCCCCTCTCCAACCGCCACTTCAAGAAAATATCACAAGAGATCAACGTTGTCCACCCAATGACAGACGTGGCTAAACCACTCAAGTGGTATGACTACAAGGTCTCCTTCGACGCTCGCGACCACCCCAACTCCACATAAACTATGGGAACCATTCCCCTGGTCTGCACCCCCACCATCAACAACATCGCCATAAACAAGACGCTCCTCGATGGGGGTGCAGGCCTCAACGTCATCTCGGAGTCAATGTTTGAGAAGCACTGAGACACTCGACTTCGACGTGGCACACATCGCCCTTTCCTACAATACCATCTTCGGCTACCCGGACCTCGCCAAGTTCATGGTTGTGACACATCACGCGTACAACATCACCAAGATGCCTGGGCCCGCGGGAACCATCACCATTCATGGCGAGGTGGAAGACGTCGCGCGCTCCGTCGAGCGAGCCTACAAGGAGGTGGACATCTCACATCCGGCCGACGAAGACGATGTGGGAAACCTCGATGAGGCTCCCAAGAAGCGGTTGTTGTCCTCTCGAGAGGCGGCAGTCACCCAGAAGACCCCTCCGAGCGCTGGAGGTTCGGCGACTCCCATCGCTCTCCATGCGAGCGCACCCTCATGCTAGGGGGAGCGCTCACCATCTGCTTGCTCCACGTGTCTCCACAAGGCCGTGGAGACGTACCCACGAGGGTACCCCGTGACGACACGGTAAAAATGATGCCAGGACCTCTCTCCGTGAGGGTGTCATGGAGCTCTCGACAGACAGGCCACATGGTCGCAGGAGCTTCTACCCACACAAGTGGGAGCCCCGTTCCGGCGGGGCAAACTTTTGTTACTTGAGGGCGCCACAAGGCCACTAAATTCTCGAGTTGTGCATCTGAACTCGCGCGAGTATCATCCCCATGATGATGGGAGTCATGTGTCCACACGGTGACGTCAAGTGCTTCTTGGGGGACCCCAAGGTCACGACATCCCCAAGCATTTTGTAAGAGAACAATGCCTCTCCCTAGCAGTAAAACAAGTTGCTTTCCCGAGGAATCACAAGTGTAAGCCAAGAATCCAGATGCAAAGTATGCATTTGAGCAAATGAATAAGAAAACTGGTAAAAGTTCAAAACTTACCAAGGATTTTTTTCCATCTCAGCGACCTCCTCAAGCCGGAGATGAAGATCAGCTTCCAAGTCCTGGATGGTCCTTTTGTCTTTCTCGGCTTGCGATGAAGCCCGAGATTTGGACAAACCCAGGGCCAACTGGCTTTCCTCTAAATCTTTTTGCAGCTTCACATTGATCTTGTGAAGCTCCAAATTCTCGTTGTGGAGGTTTTGGACATTCCCAGCATCCGCAACAGCTTGCCGAGCTTCGGCCAATAAGGCTGAAATGAAAAGAAGGCAAAAGTTTAAAGCGAAAAATACTTAAGAAAATAATCGCAAGATCAAAAGCAAAACACAAGGAACGAATAAGATACTTACCAGCATTCTCCTTGAATTGGTTTGGAAGTTCGGCAATTTCCGAGTCCTTCTCATTCATGATACCAAGGAGGGATTTCACCTCTTGGTTTTTATGGTGAGTTTCTCGAAAACTTCCACGTTGATGTTCTCGGCGGTTTGCTGAAAGCATACAAAGGAAAAGGCTCGTTACAAGGATAAGCAAGCAAAGTTGAAAAGTATTAAAACAAAAATAATGTTCTTGTCTTAATACTTGGGGGCTAGAGATATACCTGGCTAATCCTTTACAGTCCGGTGAGCATCTCGGTGGAATCCTTGGAGTATTCTGAGAAAGAAATCCCCATATGGTGGATTCCGTCTTGAATAACCTGCCGAGGCGAGAAAGTGTAATTGTTCCGCACAACTAAGCCGCCTTTTGACCAAGGACGAATCAACGGGGCTCGGGCAAATTGGTTGCCCATGGATGCATAAAGCCGTTTTCATCGAAGCAAGCTTCCTGCTTTACCTTTAACTTCTCGTCAAAACGAGGAATCTCCTCATTGGGCTGGATGAGAAAAGGCCATCCTTCTTCAAAAGTTGTCGCCCTTTCCCGCGCGTCCGGAGTGGGTGCATCAGGCTGGCTGGGCTGGCTTTGAGGAGGGAGGTTGAAATCCTCCAAAGGGGCAGAACGGTCTCCTGCCGCACCTGCTACTAGTGTGTCCGGGGCAGTGGTAGGCTAAGGTTTTGGTCCCCGACGAGCAGCGACCTTTAGCTTCTTCTGGCCTTTTCCCTTCAAAGGGGCAGGAGAAAGGCTGCAAAAGAGGAAAAGCCGAGAAAATAGATCAGACGGAAAAACCTTGTGCAAGAAAGGAGGAAAGTATGCAAAAACATTCCAAGTTTTACCCGGAAGTTGCGACGGGAACCCCGTCAAGATCAATGATTTTCATGGACGCAGAAATTTTCTTGCGCTTACGTCCACCGAGTCGCTGAAAAGCCGTCTTTTAGTTCCGCCTCCTCCGTTGTAGAGACGAGTTGATCCTCTAACAGAGTCTCAAGCTGCCAAAAAACACGGATAAGTTTTTAGTATGCATCCGTGAAAGGCAAAGTATGAAAACCTTCCCAAAAGACAGAAGAAAAAAGTATACCTTGGGAGGAGGATTTTTCGCGTTAAACATTGGTAGGCTTTCCTCGTACTGATCACGAGTAGCCACCAAGTGGTTAACACGCTTCTTGAACTCCTTCTCGGACATGGCCTTGTTAGGCACTCTCATCGCGTCGTCTGGCCCCGTATACTCGCAGAGGAGACGGACGCCCTAGAAGGGGAGAGGCTGGATCCGCCTTCCGAGCCAGCAAAGGACTGTGTCCATGCCGGTTAAAGGAGAAGAAGAAACAAGGAGTTTTGCAATACGCCTTTTGATCCGCAGCATGTCCGGAGGAAGAACCTGGACTGCGTTCAAAGCCCAGTTGTCTCTGGGCGTGGCGGAAGAGTTCTCGAAAGGTGGAATTACCGTTTCCTTATCAGGATACATGACGTCTGGATGATAAAAGAAAGAACCCGTCCAGAATTTGACGGATTCTGAAGTTTTGATTTTTGGGAACCATATCTCTGTGAATCTTTGTAGGTTGAATGAAATGGCCCCGCAAGTTGGAAGAACACCGTCTAAGGTGTTGCGCTTCACATTGAAGCAGTACTGAAAAAAGTCTAATCTAGGTTCTATACCTAAGTACCCTTCAAACAGAGCCTAGAAGCTGACAATGTACAGAATAGAATCGGGTGACAGGTTATGGGGTTGAACCCCATAGTGATTAAGAACCTGGAGAAAAAAGGTAGATGGAGGAAAACCCATACCTCTCAGAACATGAGAGGCTAGGACGACTCGCTCCCCGTCTGCTGGCGACGGCTCGTTGTCGTCTTCATCCACCCGCCATTTCTCTTTGGCGATGAATCCATCTTTTTATAGGCTCCTCATCAGATCCAGTGCAGTGTTGCACTGACTCCAATTGCAGGAGTCTTCGCCTTCTTCTTCCTCGCCTCCGGTGGTGGTGACAGCCACCGTGGTTTCGCCGTCGCGGGCAGAACTTGCCCCATCTCTCGATTCAGGGACGGGAGGAGGCGGAGGAACGGAGGAAGGTGGCGACATAGCATGGGCCGTAGAGCTTGGGTCTCCGCCCACAGATGTGCCCGCCGATGCGCCGACGGGAACCTCTAGAGAGCTCTAGGAGGTCTTCGGAGGAGCTGTCGAGGCAGACGTCGATATCATTTCCGTAGCAGGATCGAGGTCGACAGCGGCCTCCGATGCACGCGAAGGGCTTCCGGTAGCCATTTCCTGGTGGCGCAAGCAAGAACAGGAGTTCCGGCCGCTGATGTTTAGTCTCCGGTGAGGTGATACTATCTATCTCCTCGTTTCTCGCGCAAAATCCGTCAGAGATACGGTTTCAGTCTTTTGACTGAAACCAAACGTTTGTGACATAAGCATGATTTTCTCGCTTATGTCACATGTTCCTTCTCTGCGAAGATTCGTGAAAGAAATACCAGATTTCAGAAATCCGAGTTTGACATAGAAGTTTCAGTGAAAGAAGACTCAAGACTAAAGGGTCAACTTTTCTGAAAAGAATACAAATCAACAAAAGACGGGAAGATGAAGTCTTAATTCTTCTTGGGGGCTACTGTCGGATATATGCCAACTAGGGGTATGTCCGGCATTGTACGAAGGCCGAATTACCAGGGTGGCCCGCATGCAATAGAGCAAGAACCATTGGGCGGCCCAATAAGCTGACGTGTAGGAATCCGGATTCTAGAAGAATCCGGATCACAACCCACAACGTGGTACGCCTTAGAGAAGAAGGCGGATGGCTTCCTTTCCAAGAATAGGATTACTTTCCGTAGTGTTCTAGGTTTCCTTTCCTGTAATCCCTTGTCCGGCTATCTATATAAAGCCGGACGAGAGCAAGAGAAAAGAACAAGAGAACAGAGGTTTGAATAGATAGAAGACAACCCACCGGGAAGTTCATCCTCGTCGAGTTAGCGAAACCATACTCATAATTGTACTTTGTATACTTCAAGCTTCACCCCTGATTTAGTGAGGTTGCAGGAGTAGGAACGCCGCCAAGTTGCGACGTACCGAATCTGGGTAAACCATGTCCTCGTTTCCAGTACTTCCACGTTTCCACCCACGGTTCTACTAGTAGACTTATGGAACCCCCGCCATGAAGCTGACTAAGAAGGCACGACAAAGACGGAAGGAATAACACCGAATCACCCCTCCAGAAGAAATAGTAGTCGCAACGTCACATGCATCCCCGTTTTGTCTCAACGGGATAGTGCGCCACTGAATTTTCTCAGGTCGCTCCTCCTCCATAGATATAAAATTTTAATGCTGGTTCTACAGAAAAAATCATGATCAACATATTACCTGTTGACCTCATAGTCAGTTGGTTATGTCAACTTTTTTTTGGGGGGAGGGGGGGGGTGAGACGTGAACCAAGTTCTCGTAGGAACATAATTCGTCAACAACCACACGGGCGATGTTCTCCATGAGAACCTGGTCTGATTTAGGCAATTGATCAACCCGCGGTTACAACAATACCGTGATACATCACGAATGCCTCGGCGGCTCCTCTCCCACAACTTATCTGAGGGGGAGGCCCGCACTATCCCGACGTTGGCGCCACGTGTTCGCCACCGTTCTCTCTTCGACATTGTGGACGGCAAGACCGGCCGTCTGGGTCGCAAAGGGCATGGTGTACGTGAGCTTCGACCAACAAGTGGCGAGTGGGACGCGAACCAAGTTCTCGTAGGAACATAATTCGTCGACAACCTCACGGGCGATGTTCTCCATGAGAACTTGGTCTTATTTAAGCAATCGATCAACCTACGGTTACAACAATACCGTGATATATCACGAATGCCTCGGCGGCTCCTCTCCCACAACTTATCCGAGGAGGAGGCCCGCAATGTCCCGATGTTGCACTAGTGGAAACAAGCCCTTTCGTCCAGGGGGGCAGGGGGCATCTGTCCCGGTTGCACCAAAATCCGGGACAAGTGCCATGCATTGGTTCCGGTTCGTGTGCCCGAGGCAGCAGAAACCACCTGGGGGCATCTGTCCCGGTTCGTGGGGAGACAATGGTCCCGGTTCGTGGCACGACCCGGGACGAATCCCTAGCCACAGGCCACGTGGCGCGCGCATGGGCATTGGTCCCGGATCATCCCCCAAACCGGGACCAATGTCCCTTCCCCTACAAATGCGGCCACAGCCCCCATCCCTTTTTTTTAGCTTGGGGGAGTGAGAGAGAGGTGTGGGTGGTAGTGTGTATTATACCTCGTGGCGCGGGAGTCCTGCCGCGTGGCGCGGGAGTCCTGCCGCGTGGCGCGGGAGTTGTAACGCGTGGCCATGAATGCGCGTTATAAACTGCCGCACCTCCACTCCACGCACCGTCGTGCCACCACCATGCCTCCGAGGAGGAACAACACTACCGGTTTCCGTGGCGTCCGATCGCGGCAGAACGGAATGTTCACCGCGACTATCCGCTTCGGGGACGACCGCATCCCCCTCGGCTCCTTTGCGACGGCGTCGGAGGCCGCCCGCGCTTGGGACGCGGCGGCCTGGCGCCTCAGCCGCCCACGGTCGTTGATGAATTTTAACGACTGCCACACCCTCTGGGTAGCGGAGGCCAGGGCACCGACGCCGCAGATCGTCACTGCCGCCGACCACCGCCACCTCAGGCACCGCGCGTTTCAGGGCCTAGTCGACGCCAGGGACGACCGCGTGGTCCGCGAGTATTACCGGAACAATCCGGGTGAGGAGAGCGCCGACGGGGAGCTATGGCAGACCCGCACGGTTGAGCGGGCGGAGCGGCGCCTCGAACGCCACCTCGAGTTAGATGCCGCTCGGGAGGCGAGGACGAAGGCGCTGCAAGAGCTCCGTCGGGCCGACCACGCCGGCGAAGTATGGGCCTCCGACGATCCGAGGTGGGGGCCTATCTCGGAAATACCATCATGCACCTCCTCCGACGACGACGAGGACGAGGAGTAGCGCTAGCGCGTCTGTTTTCTGTTGGCTGTTTAATAAAATAATTTGTTGTATTCCGGCAAACAGTGACCCTCTAGCTCGTCTGTTTTCTGTTTTCCGTGTGATTTTTCCTGATTTGTTGGATTCAGACATCTAATGGCATTTCGATAGACGTTAAAAAGAGGGGGACATGCATTTCGATAGATAAACAAGGCACAGTACACATAATGAAAAGATTGGATCTAAATCTAAACGGAGAGCATAGATCTAAATAAACAAGGCAGTACATAATGGCAAAATTGCATCGATCTACTAGTCATACTCCTGCCTAGGCCTATAGTACATGTACTCGTAGTCGTCGTAGTCGCCGCCGCCGTCGTCGTCACTATCGTCTGACGGTGCTCTGCACTCCCTCGGAGGATCACGACTCCAGGACTGGGCCTGAGGGTAGCGCAGGCGAGGGATATCGCCGGCCCTGATGTAGTCCATGACGCTCTGTAGAGTCCGGCCGGACCACCATAGCCGACGACCGGCCTCGTGATAGTTCCCAGGAGGCAGACCGTCGTCCTCATACCTGGCGAGCGCCCTCTCACGCCGATTGATGAAGAAGGCATCCCAAGTATGCTGGTTATCGGGATGCCAACTGGGATTCCTCCGCTGCTCCGGCGTGAGCTCGTGGTAGTAGTGGTTTGTGATGGCCGCCCGACGCGCCACACCTTGAGGAAGAGAAGGGACCGGCACTCCTCCGGCGCTCAGCATCCAACCGGCGGGAACGTTGTAGCCGCACGGGCAGGGGTAGTTCAAGGCGGAAAGTGCCTCCGCCTGGATGAATGTTAGAGTGGGTACGGTAGAAGCCATGAGAGAGTGGTGAGTTTGTATGTGTTTATGGCAATGGAGTGGCAATGCATACATATATATAGCGAGAAGAAAACATCCCTTTAGTCCCGGTTGGGGACACCAACCGGGACTAAATGGGTTAGGGTTTCATTGGGAAACGGATCATCCCTTTAGTCCCGGTTGGGGACACCAACCGGGACTAAATGGGAATTAGGGTTTCGTTTGGATCAATCAGATAGAATCATACGGATCGTGTGTTTCTTTCAAGCGCTCTTGAGTCGTTGGATCCGGGTGTGTTTTTTTCGAGCTGTTGTGAGCCGTCCGATCAGGGCTACGGTGTGTTTCTTTCGAGCTGCTGTGAGCCGTTGGATGAGGTGTTTCTTAACCGTTGGATCAAAACCCTAGCTCAACACTTTCTGAGCCAGAGGACCCTATATATAGCCCAGATTCATACACCGGTCAGTTCATCTCCCAAATACAAAACATCCGGATTCGCCATCATACGTCCAGCCGTGCATTTGGTATGCATATATGCACCCAGTAGCCACGGTTGGGCTGTATGATGGCGATACCGTTTGTTTTGTCCTACACTCCCTTTAAGGTTTGATACATCACATATTCAGTTCATCGAGCAAATACAAAACATCCGGATTCGACATCATACGTCCTGCCGTGCATTTGGGTCAGTGTTTAACACATTCATCCCCCTTTAACACATTCATCCATGCATGCTTGGGTCAGTGTTCACTTTGAGCTCGGGTAGTAATGTGCACGGGAACATCACCACCGGCTTTCGCGGCGTCCGAGCACGGCAGAACAGAATGTTTACCGCATCCCCCTCGGTGTTCGTTTGTTTTCTCTTTTTAATAAAAGAATTTGTATTCCGACAACACTGCGGCGCGCTAGCGCGTCTGTTTTCTGTTTAATGTAATTATTACTAATTTTAAAACAATCTAAGATATTTATATTTAAATTAAGTGTAAATAGTGAAATAGTTAATAGTTTGAATAGTTAGAATAATTATTTAGGTAAACAGAAAACGGATTTGAAATAGTTATGCAAATTCAAACAATTTTCATGTTGTATTTTTTTTCAAATTTGAAAGTATATAGAAGTTATTCACGTGCATATTTAAGATATTCAAATTTTGGCGCTAAAACAATTGGCGCGTCCGGCCCAAAAGTACTTCTGGTCCCGGCCCGCCCGACCAGCCGGGGCTTTCGTCCCGGGTGTTGCCACCAACCGGGACGGAAGGGCCTTTCGTCCCGGTTGTTGCCACCAACCGGGATGGAAGGGCCTTTCGTCCCGGTTGTTGCCACCAACCGGGACGGATGTTAGATAGATATATACACGTCACCGTCCCTCCTAGTTCCAGACCGCGCGCAGGGACGAAATCGACGCCGCCAGGCTGCCCATTTTTTCCGTCCCCCCGCGTCGTCCCTCGCCCCCGTCGGCGTCCCCCTCTGTGGCGCCGCCCCTCGGTCCCGTCGCACCCGCTCCGCCCCTCGGTCGCGTCGCCCCCTGCCGCGCCGCCCCTCGCCCCCGTCCTCCTCTGCGGCGCCGCCACTCGGCCGCGCCGCTCCTCGCCCCCGTCCTCCTCTGCGGCGCCGCCACTCGGTCGCGCAGCCACTCGCCCCCGCGCCGCCCCCGTCGGTGTCCTCCTCTGCGGCGCCGCTCTCGGTCCCGTCGCGCCGCCCCTCGCCCCCGTCGGCGTCCTCCTCTGCGCACCCGCTGCCCCGCGCCGCCGCTGCCCCCGCGCCGCCGGCTCGCCGCTGCCCCCGAGGGGAGGTAAGGCCTGCCTCCATCTCGCCCTAGCCCGGGGCCTTTTTGTTTTTTTTCTTTTTTTTACTTAATTACTGTTTTTTATTAGTGTTACAAAATGTTAGAATTATTAGTTGTACGTTTAGAAATTTTAGATTTGTACGTTTAGAATTGATATAGGAAATTTAAGAATGTTAGAATTATTAGTTATGAATGTTAGAAATTTTAGATTTGTACGTTTAGAATTGATATAGGAAATTTAAGAATGTTCAAAATTTTAGATTTGTATGTTAGAATTATTAATTATAAATGTTAGAAAATTTAATTAAGATAGTGTTATAAATTTAAGAATGCTAGAAATGTTATCGTACGTTTAAATATTTCATGAATATGTTGCTATTTTTGTGTATTATCTATAAACAATTTTGATGAAAATAATTGATCATTAGTTAATTATTATGTATAAGCAATTTTAATGAAATTGATCGGAAATATATACTTACTCTTTTTGTATAGTATGGAGCCAAGAGACGAAGATGCCGAAAATATGATCGAGGGTTTAATCCGCGGGCCCGACGTAGAGAACGATGTGAGCCAGTGGATGAACGACTCCGGTGAGGGAGATCCGGTGCTCACCAAGGGAGACGACTCCGATGAGGGAGAAGCCGACGGCTCCGATATGGGAGCAGCCGACGGCTCCGGTGGAACCATACAAATTACAAACACCGGCTCTGAGGTGCATATATAGATATATTAATTAATGAAGCATCCGTTGTCTATATACATGTATTAACATTCTTTATATTTTTAGCCATCCGGTTCAAGTATATCAACCGGAAAAAAGACTAAACGAGGCGCAACAAGGAAGTTGAAAGATACAGAAAGATACAGGATCGACACGATCGCAACAGTCGGCGCACCCGAGCTTCCCGCTGATGTTGCCCAAAAATTTGTGAAGCAATGCGGAGTGCTAGTTAGAGATCACATCCCGATCACTGTTAATGAGTGGAATAAGCCAAAAGATCCGCGGAAACAAGGAATTTCATATGTCGGCAAAATAGCCAAAGATCATCTTTTCTCAAAGATTTTGGCTAATTTCAACTTACCCGTGCCGGAGGTGGACGAGAATGAAGCGGGGGTGAATGAGGCCGATGTTACTAAAATGAAACATGAGATACGGGAAAAGGTCAAAGCGTGGACCCTGAAAAAGATGGCCGAGCAATTCAAAAACTGGAAGAAAAGATTGAACCTTGATTATGTTAAGAAGAACAAGACTCCTGATTTCACTCAAGGGTATGAGAAAATAAAACCCGTACGGGCAGACTTCGTGAAGTACAAGCTGGCAGAGAATGAACTGGAAAGGACAAAAACAAATGAGAAAAACGCCGCCAAAAAGGTATATCACCATGTTATGGGGCAAGGTGGCTAAGAGGGTTCCAGTCCCAAGTGGGACACATGGGAGAACAACCTGCTTCAGAAGGGGATCACTCCCGAGCCGTTCTTGTGGGTCGAGCGGACAAGGTCATGGTTCTACGGGCATGGGGGCACGTTGGACGCCGAAGGAAAAGCAATATATAACCTAAGGCATAAAGAGAGTCCTCTACCCATAGAGAAGCTGAGAGACGCAATAAAGGACGTTAAAGATGGGAAGTTCGTGCCAGATAGAGAGAACGACGAGCTCACACGAGCCCTCGGGAATAAGGAACACGCAGGGCGTACACGAGGCACAAAAGGCACTCCTCCGTGGAGTGTTGCGTTCGACTCCACCAGAAAGTTATATCCAGATAGAAGCCGTCAACGTAAAAAGGACAAGGAGGCAGCTGAAGCAGAGAATCAGGCAAACTGGAGGCGTCAACTTGAAGAAATGGTAAAGCTGACACAGGATGTAGCAAAGAAGCAGCAGGACCAAATTAACACACTTAGCCAGCAGATAGTGTCTACCGGCGCATCAGTACACATGGTAGAAGTTGAAGTCGAGGCTCCCGACGCCGCACATTCTCATCGCAAAAGCAGCGTTGCGTCCACGCAGCTACCGGGTGATGATGCACCGCCGATGATTCACCCGGTGGATGAGATCACGGAACTGACATCCTGTGAGCTCCACGTGAAGGTCGTCAATATAACCATCAAGGCGGCGGCCGGCTATGTCTTACCAATTGGCAACGAACCAACTCACCATACTCTTCCGGTTCCACGGGGCTACGCTGTTGTTGGGGTCGATGAAGTTGTCAACGGATTCGAGCGGGTAAAGCTTGATTTTCCTGAAGGTGAAGACGAAGAGTTGACTGAACTCGGAGAAGCCAAGAACTTGACCGTTTTATGGCTAAAGGAATGCATTGTGCTCACAAATCAGACGGCAAAGCCATCGAATCCTCGCCTTTCTCCAGCGCAAAAGTCTCCAGCGCGGTCGTCTTCGCAACGCATGCCGTCTCCGGCGCGGTCGCCTACGCCGTGCACGTCTCCAGCGCGTTCGCCTACGCCGCCGCGTCAGCCTTCTCCGCCCACTAAGTTTCTTCCGAAACGTAAAAAATCACCGAAACGTCAACGGTCACCCCTCCCGAAGGTACCAAAAGAGGTACCCAAGTTACCTTACGACTATACTCCCGAGGAAAACCAGAAAATCGCAAAGGACCAATACGAGGCGTGGAAATCAAAGCGGAAGGAGAAGCAAAAGCCAGATTTCCCCGAGACCGAAGAAGAGATAGAACGAGCTTGGAAAATGGTGAAGACTCTTCATCAACCCGAGCCGAGTCTGTCATCAGACTATGACCGCTCTATTCTGAAATCACACCAGGAAATGGTGCGGTCGACGAAGAGTAGTAGCGCAAGCGGGAAAAAGGGAAAATCAGTTGCTCAGCTCGGAGAGCAGAAAAAACAATCCACGTCCCCGCTCAAAGTGATTTCCAATATCCAGGTGGGGCCGAGCACTAATATTGCTGACGAGCATATTGATCCGGAGTTTATAACACTGTACGCAGACAAGGCAGCTGATGCGGGTTTGTCCATTGCTGAGTATATGCAAACAGTGAACTACTTCCCCGCAGCTGAATGTGCGTACAAATACCAGTACGGGAAGCCTCTTGTCAAACCCGAGGAGTGTCGCACCCGGACTTCTAGAGGATACTCACCGTACGAACTGAACAGTATTTTGATTGGATTACGGGGCTTGACGGCTCCCGCGTCCCCTTACGGGTAGGCCAACACTTATGTGCGACAACCAACCGTTACTGTTCACCGTCGATGTAAACTATCCCGTAGAAATCAGGACACTACCATTGACGTACTTCATACCATACACACATGGTACGTCAACGGCTTTGAACAAAAGGATAACACAACATGCCTCTAAGACACAAAAGATTGAAATAAGTTGCAACAGGCCCTCACTAGGGCAGAGAATAGCAAATACAATCATCCAGAGGACACATGTCCCAACATAGCATCATTACAACTCAGCGGAAGCATTCAAAGGGGGTCGGAGTACAGACAAATCCAAATAGGCTTAAGAAGCCGGGAACTGAAATAAAGACGAAGCCCATCCACGTAGGTCCTGGATCCAGCCCTGGTCCAGCTATCTACTCGTCTGCAGTCTCGTCAAACTCCACGAAGTAGCCATCCTGGTGGTCATCGTAGCCGTAGTCGTAGTCTGCGTAAACCATAGCCCCACAGGGGTCAGTACAACAACGTACTGGCAAGCAAGACTCACAATTCACCAAGGTGTAACCCGTCAACACCAAGCACGGATGCCTTGGGATCAACGGAAGAAAGGGGTATAAAAGGTGCTGCAACTGGCTGCCCTAACCAACTACAGAACATACTACAACTTCCGGTGTAACAGAAAGAGATAAGATAGCGTATCGTAACCAACTATCAACTAACCACCAAACAAACCCATCCTGGATCTCGCCCCTTTACCCAAAGAAGCAATCCGAGGATAACTCGCACAGTTGGATTAATGATGGATCAAGTTGTTGTGTCAATAAGCCTATTACTAGTCAGGTTATCATTAGTTAGGTGTAAGTTGTTCTGAGTACTTGTTAGCCAGTACTTTCACCAAGTCAACCATAACCGCGGAAAACACGGCTTCTCGAGAAGATTTATCCCTGCAGGGGTGCACCAATTTGGCCGTACACGTAAGAATAACCCGCCAGATGGGAAGGCCTTTCCCACCAAGCGGGGCACTCAACACAACTCAACTCTTCTTCGCATCAAGCCCAAAGCACCACGTGCTGTGCGTGCGCGGCTAATCGAGCCCCCCGAAGAAAAGGAGGACCCTCATAGCACTGGAAGACCACGCCGCCCTAAATGCCGACTACAAAAGTTCCACCCTGGCCTCGGGTTCGTACCTGCATATGCGTGCATCAAATGGAAAGCCCGAACTAAGTGTGGTGATTTGGACGAGATGCGGATCGAATCAAATTGAGGGGGCGCCCATACACGCTTCCCACATGCGGATAGTGCGCTCATCATGGATCAGTAGACAAGACCCTTTTCCTATTAGGGTCGACACTAGCAGGCCTCAAAACCACGCCGGGCATCCTGCCGGTGCCTTATCAGCAAATTAATTTTACCTTAAATTAACAAATTGTTGTTTAACATCGAGCCCCAAAATATAACAGATATAATAACAGAAAGTAACGGATAACAGACTCGAGCAAAACAACCCTAAGCATGCTAGTAAGACACGGGCTCAACCAAAGGGGTGATAGGATTGGAGGTGAGGCCATATCATGGTTCAGGGTATCATGTGATAGGTTCGTAACAGAAACAACTACCACTATGGCTAGCAGAGAAGAACAACGGAAAGTATCGGTAACCAAGGTTGAAGGGAACACAGTGGTTCATGTGAGTGATAACTTGCCTGCAAACCCAGTAGCCGGGTACTGAGCTAGATCCTCGGAAGGGGTGTCGTAAAGATCGTCGGTATCAACGTCGTCGTCTACCCGAGAAGAAGCAAACAAACAAGGCAGGAATATAAACAATCATTATCATGGCATAGTGCACAATCAAATATGATGCATGACAAGTTAATGGTTGCCTCAAAATAAACTAGATAATCATGATAACACAATTTAAATGGACCCATATGCAATTTTGAGTTGCATATGAAAGTCCATGGATTTTTGGTTAGATTATTTGTTTTTCAACTAATCAACAGGTGCTAGTGGTTTGGTATGATGCATGCAAAAGGAAAACAGCAAAATAACAACATTAGAATCAACTTAAAATAGGGTGTAGCAATTTAGAATTTTATCATTAATTTAGGGAATTTTTGGGTGCCTTAAAGGTGACACAGTACTTGTTGTTTTCAACCATTTAAAGTGTTCAAAACAAATAACAAAGTTTATATTTGAAAAGAACATCAAATTTTAGTTGGATTACATGTTTCAAATATTGAAATAGGAGTTAGGATTATTTAATTATGAATTAAACAATATTAAACAAGTTTTAAATGAATTTAAAACAAGTTTGAATCTAATTGAATTTTTTTTGTTCAAAACATAATTTCAATCTCATATTTGAAAAGTTCATACTTTGTTGGTTTGAAAACATATTTGCATGTTCAAAAATAATTTAAATTGAGCAAGTTATGATTTTATCAAATTTAATTGCATTAAACAAGGATTAAATTATTTAGGCAATTTAAATTAGTCAAACCATGTAACAAAATTTATATTTGAATAGGTTATTTGAATTAGCATTGAAAACATATTTTATTTGCATGACTTGGATTTATTATGAATTACTTATGAATTTTGGCAAAATACAATTGAATGATTTGAATTTAAATTTGAATTGCAATTTTAAAGTTCAAAACAGTACACAATTGGATTATTTGGAAAGATCATTTGATTTGGATCAGAAAACATATAAAACTTTTATTTATGGGACTTATAGATTAAAAGATATGATAGTTTAAAGTTTGGGTTTAAATTTGTTATTTAAAATGATTAGGAAAATAAAAACAGAACGGGTTAAACTTTTGTTACAGAGCGGAAGCTACACGCAGCCACTGCCGTGTGGGCCAGGGGCCAACGTGGCGCAGCGCACGCTTGCGTGGCAACCACCGCGGCTGACGGGTGGGCCACGGATGTCAGCGCACGCTCAAAAAAGTGTGGTTATTCCGCACGACCGCGGCTCGAACCCGCGACCACGAGGAGATTCAGAGAGTGGCGCAACCACTGCGCTGTGTTCAGTTGTTTGACAGGGAAAGGAACGCAGCCAGGTTAACATTCCTTCGCCTGCTTAACTGAATTTTTGCCTGACGAACTCATCCTTCCACGACTGTCAGAAACGAGGTGGCTCGCCGGCGTTGAGATACGCGGCCGTGCTCGAATTTGGTGGTGTGCAGTGAGATGTTTGGACGCGGTGGAAACGCACAGAAGCAACAGAGGGAGAGATGGGAGAGGGGTAGCACGGGGAGCTCACCGGGAGGTGTCGAGGTTGCAGAGAAACGCGGCGAGCCCGACGGCGACTCGGCTGAGGACGGCGGCGAGGGCACCGTGCGCCTCCGGGTGTGCTCCGGTGTCCAAGTGGTAGCGGAAGGAGAGGGCTTTCGATTTCAGTGGCCTAGGTGGGTTGGTGGTGCACGGTGACGACGGAATCCATCGGGGTTCAGAGAGAGGGGCCGCCGGAGGGAGCTTCAGAGAGGGGGAGACGGTGGCAGAGGGTGGAGAACGGCGGCGGAGGCGAGGAGCAGGGACCTAGGGGGCTAGGGTTTGACGGCGCGGACCCCTAGGGCACTTATAGGCGCGGCAGGAGCTCAGATCGCCGTCGAGTGGCCGTCGATGCCGCGGTGGATACCTCCGATGCGCGCCGTACTGCTTGATGACGACAGAAAGAACGAAGCGGTACGGGGTAAGTGGGTTTGGGCTGGGCTTGCGCGCGAGGAGAGGGAAAAGGAAGCAGTGGGCTGGGCGCAGCCCACTCTCCTGCTGGCGCCAACGTTTGAAATTTTTATTTTTCTTTCTCCTTTTTTTTTTGCTGAACTAGGATTTGGAAGAAAATGTAGGGTTTTAGGTTAGAGAAAAATTTGGGAAAATTAGGGGAAATTCCCTAGGACAAATGCAAACATTTGTTGGCTTTTATTTTCAAAAGTTTAAATATTGGCTTGCTGTTTGAAATTAAACCAAATTTAGGTGAAATTTTTAATATTAAAGATCATTAATAAAACCAATCATTTAAATAGGGTAACCCCTATGGTAATTAGACAATTTGAGTTGATTTGTTTTGGTAACAACATAAATTCAAAATGATTCTATTTTGGGTGCTTTGATTTGAATTTTAAATGTGGTTGTGGAATTAAATGATTGATTTAAAACTAACATTTTCACAAGTGATCACTAAGGTAAAACATGAAACCAATTGGTTGTTTTTAGTTGTGATTTTTACTCAAAATGTTGTAACAGAGCAAGTATGAAACCATTGTTTGAATAAAAGTTGATTTTGAGTTGTGAAAACAGTGGAAAACAAATGCAACAATTAAGAAGCAAATGCAAACAACATGGAAACAATATGATGACATGATGCAGTAATTTAATAAACATGCAACAAACATTCTAAGGGGATGATTTTCATACTTGGGATGTTACAAAACGCCCCCCTTGAAGGAATCGCACCCCGAGATTCCTACTGAGAAAGGAAAAGGTCCGGATACTTCTTGCGAAGATCTTCTTCGGTCTCCCACGTTGCCTCTTTATCGGAATGATGCGACCACTGCACTTTCAAGAACTTGGTGCTCTTGTTGCGAGTCTTACGCTCGGTCTCATCGAGAATACGAATAGGGTGCTCCTCATAAGATAGATCATCTTGCAGCTCAATAGAATCATGATCAACTGCACGATCTGGGTCTTTGAAACACTTCTTGAGCTGTGACACGTGGAACACATCGTGCACTTTGGATAGTTTTTCTGGAAGTTCGAGACGATAAGCATTTTCCGCACGCCTTGAGAGAATGTTGAAAGGACCAATGTATCTTGGTGCAAGCTTTCCTTTCACACCGAAACGATGAGTGCCTCTGAGGGGAGTTACACGGAGATATGCCTTGTCACCAGGTGCATAGATCATATCCCTGTGCTTGCTGTCATAGTAGCTCTTCTGACGAGACTGAGCAATCCTGAGATTGTCACGAATGATACGAACTTTCTCCTCGGCTTCCTTAACAATGTCAGGGCCTAAGAGTGAACGTTCACCAGCTCCAGACCAATTGATTGGACTCCTGCATCTGCGGCCATACAGTGCCTCAAATGGTGCCATGCCTAGGCTTGCCTGGTAGCTGTTGTTGTAGGAGAATTCAACATATGGAAGGCAATCCTCCCATTTCATGCCAAAGGAGATACCACATGCTCTGAGCATATCCTCGAGAATCTGATTGACTCTTTCGACTTGCCCTTGAGACTGAGGGTGATAAGCTGTGCTGAACAGAAGTTTGGTGCCCAATGCTTCTTGAAAACTCTTCCAGAAATGAGAAGTGAAGATACTTCCACGATCTGAGCTTATTTCCAATGGAACACCATGAAGAGGAACAATCTTTGCTGTGTAGAGTTCTGCTAACTGGCTAGCTTAGATAGTTTCCTCGACAGCAAAGAAGTGAGCTACTTTAGTGAGACGATCAATAACAACGAAGATTGCATCGTTGCCCTTTTTGGACTTTGGAAACCCAGTAACGAAGTCCATTTCAATCATGTCTCATTTCCACTCAGGAATTTTCAGAGGTTGGAGTAGACCGGTTGTTTTCTGATGGACTGCCTTAACACGTTGACAAACGTCGCATTGAGAAACGTATTGAGCAATTTCACGTTTCATGCCAGGCCACCAATACAGTGTCTTAAGATCCTGGTACATCTTTGTACTTCCAGGGTGAATGGAAAGAGGAGTTTCATGAGCCTCCTTGAGAATGATATCTTTTAGACTTTGAACTTGAGGAACTGCAATGCGTCCTTCAAAGAACACAGTTCCTTTATCATCAACTGAGAAGGACTTGAATTTCTCCTTGCCTTCCTTGATGTGCTCAACCATCTTCTTGATTTCAGTATCACGAAGCTGTTCAGAACGAATCTTGTCCTCGAGAGTTGGACTGGCTGTCAAGCTAGCAAGGTAGCCTTGAGGAACAAGACCAAGGTTCAGCTTCTGGAATTCTTCATGAAGTGGAGGTTGGCTTTCCATGATCATGAGATTATTGCAATAGGACTTGCGACTGAGAGCATCGGCCATAACATTAGCCTTGCCTGGAGTGTAAGAAATGGTGAGATCAAAGTCCTTAATCTTTTCAATCCATCTCCTTTGCCTGAGGTTTAGATCTGGTTGAGTGAAGATGTATTTCAGACTCTTGTGATCGGAAAAGATTTCAGTTTTGTTACCCAACAAGTATTGTCTCCATTTCTTGAGGGCAAACACAACTGCTGCTAGCTCAAGATCATGTGTGGGATAGTTTTGCTCATGTGGGTTCAACTGACGTGAAGCATAAGCCACAACTTGACGTTCTTGCATAAGAACTGCTCCTAGGCCTTGGAGAGATGCATCACAGAATATCTGGAAAGGTTTGGTAGTATCTGGGCCAACCAGAACTGGGGTGGAAGTGAGTTTAGTCTTCAGGAGATTGAAACTCTCATCACACTGTGGAGTCCAAACGAACTTCTTGTCCTTCTTTGTGAGATCAGTGAGAGGTTTGGCAATCTTGGAAAAGTTTTGGACGAAACGACGGCAATAGCTAGCCAAGCCAAGAAAGCTTCTAACTTGTTTTACCGTCTTAGGGGGTTTCCAATCAACAATTGCCTTAACCTTTTCCGGGTCAATGGCTATGCCTTTGGCAGAGATGACATGACCAAGGTAAGCAACTTCTGGAATCCAGAACTCACATTTGGAGAACTTGGCATACAGACGATGCTCGCGAAGTTTCATGAGAGTGAGACGAAGGTGTTCTCCATGCTCTTCCTCGGATTTTGAGTAGACTAGAATATCATCGAGATATACCACAACGAACTTGTCGAGGTATTCATGGAAGACAGAATTCATGAGTCTTGAGAAGGTTGCCGGTGCATTGGTGAGACCAAAGGACATGACGGTGTATTCATATAGACCGTAACGAGTGGTGAAAGCTGTTTTTGGAATATCTTCCTTTCTGATCTTTATCTGATGGTAACCCATCCTCAAGTCCAACTTTGAGAATATTGAGGCTCCAGCAAGTTGATCAAAAAGATCATCGATACGAGGAATTGGATACTTGTTCTTGATGGTTTTCTCGTTGAGAGGACGATAGTCAACCACGAGTCTTTTTGTTTGATCCTTCTTGGCAACAAACAGAGTTGGGCAACCCCAAGCGGAGGAACTAGGCTGAATGTAACCTTTCTCCATGTACATATCAATTTGCTCCTTCAACAACTTCAGTTCAGGAGGAGCTATCTTGTATGGATGCTTAGAGATTGGAGCAGTACCTGGTTCAAGCTCGATCACGAACTCAACTGCTCTGTCCGGAGGCATCCCTGGCAACTCTTCTGGAAAGACGTCAGGGAATTCACAAACCACCGGAACATTTTCGAGTAGAGGTAGAGGTTTAGCATCCAGGGTGTACAGCTGAACAGAACTTGATTCACTTGGAGAATAGACTATCTGGCCGGAAGGGTGGAACAGAGTTATTGACTTCTTAGCACAATCAATCGTAGCTTTATTGGCCTTCAACCAATCCATGCCAAGGATGACATCAATGTCAGAATTGCCAAGCAGAATGAGGGAAGCAAGGAATATGTGACCTCCAATCAAGATCTGATTCTCGTGACCGATCTTGGAAGTTTGTATAGTTGCTCCAGGGGAGTTTACTACTAGCGGGGAACCCAAACCAACAAAAGGTAGTTTAACTGCTGTTGCAAAGATCTTTGACACGAACGAATGCGATGCTCCGGTATCAAACAACACTTTAGCTGGGTTAGAGTTTACGGGGAATGTACCGAGAACGACGTCAGCAGCTTCCTCAGCTTTGTCGGCCTTGATATGATTCACCCTCGCGGTCCTCCCGACAGGCCTGTTGTTGGAGTTGAAGGCTTTAGCCGGGGGAGCACGAACCATTGCCTGGTTGGTGTTGGGGCGAGGAGGTGGTGGAGGTAGCTGCCTCTGAGTGCACTTATCAGCGTAGTGCCCAGTCTGCTTGCATTTGAAGCAAGTGACGACACGAGGTGCATCTGGCCTTGGTTGCCCCATTGAGAACCTCTGAGCCTGCATGTGAGCTGGGTTGGGTGGGCGGGGACCAAAGCCTGGAGAAGCTTGGGCATTTGGAGCCCGAGTGACAGCACTGTTTGGCACCCAGATGCGGCGCTTCTGCGGAGGGGTGGTCATGTTGGAGGAGGAACCACCCTCACGCGAGTGCTTGCGCGACTCTTCGAACGCCTTGCGCCCATTCTCCTCATTGAGCGCGGTGTTCACGAGCTCCACGAAGTCCTTGCACTTGATGTTGGTGAGAGCGTACTTCAGTTCCGGGTTAAAACCTCGGCGGAACCTTGCCATCTTATTGGCTTCAGTGGACACCTCGTCACCAGCGTATCGAGCGAGACGATTGAACTCGTTCTGGTAGCCGAGGACGTCCAGCTTGCCCTGTTTGAGAGAGCAGAATTCCTCACGCATCCTTTCCATGAGACCATCTGGGATGTGGTGCTTCAGGAAGGCATCCTTGAAACATACCCAGGTGATAGGATAGCCAGCTCTCATGGTCTGGTAGTTCTCCCACCAGGTAGCTGCCTGACCCTTCATTAGGTAGGTGGCATACTTGACCTTATCTTCCTCAGCAACATGAGCAATCTCCAGAGCCCTGTTCATCTCCCTGATCCAGTCATCAGCATCCAGAGGCTCACGTGTTGCCACGAAAGCTCTCGGCCCCATGCTCAGAAACTCCTTGATGCTGACTCGCGGAGCATTCTGGTTGTTGTGCTGGTTAGCCTGGATCTGGGCCATCTGAGCCACGACCTGAGTCATCTGAGTCAACGGCTCCGTGAGCGGAGGTGGTTCAGGCGGGTTGCTCCTTGTCAGCGGCATCCTGAACAGAAATGCATTTTAGCACAACAACAGAAAAGGATAGACTTGGTAACCGAAAGAGAGATTATTCCGACGCATGAATAGATAACCAACAGGTACATCATCACATGTTCAAATACATCAGAATATCCAACAGACCAATACATGGTTCGAATGCCACAGGATAACTAAACATATCTAGGGATGGATACATCGGTACTCCCATGCTCATCACGCAGGACGGCGGTGAGTAGTACGACGAGAGATACGGTGCGGAGGAATCCCCCGGAAGTAGGTATAACGACGATCCACGTAGAGCGGGACTGCCCTGAGAGCAACTCTCGGTGTGGTGAAGTAGAAAGCGTCGTCTCCCTGTGCTCCATAGCGGGGAATCCCTGTGTAACCAGGACCAAGGTCGAGAAGTGGACCTCTGATCGGCTCGTAACCTCCAGCATCTGGCAGAGGAAGACCAGCTGGCTGAGTGAAACGCGCAAAGCGCTCGTCTCGAACGAAGTCTGTGGTGTACGTCGCCAGACGAGTGAGAGCAAGGTGGAGCTGCTCCCTGACTGAAGCCAACTCCTGAGACAGTGTGGAAGAAACTGCGTCACTGTGCCTCACAAACTGAGCAGTGGTGTGCAGCCTGGAGCTATCAGACTCGTAGGTATCCAGGTTGCCGTGGAGAGTGAAGTGAACTCCCGCTGACGTGATGTAACCACGGGGGATGTGGCGATAAATAGAATTGTCAAATCCCCAGTAGTCAGCACGGAGGACGGTGAGACTCACGTAAGCTGCCTGATGCACGGCCATATCCACTGTGGAACCTACTGCCTCGTAGCGGTGGACAACGCTCGTGCCATCATCTAACAGAATGTAGACGATAGCCTGGTAGTAGGTCTGGTCAAACTCTCGCTGCTGCTCGTAGACCTGGTACTCTGGTGCCCAATGGAACCCCAGATAAGTCACCATGTCTCTCAGCATCTCCGGATAACCGGCGGTGCTCTCACAGCGAGTCATCCGAGCCACCTGCGGGTAGAACCTGAGATCCATCTGCAGATGATTTGGGAGGTTTCGATTAGACTCCGGTAGAAGAAACTGAAGTGGAAAGTAACAACAAGGTTTCAACGGACGAAAGGTTCTTTAGAAGAACAGGATATCGAAGCAACATTGGGAAAACGAGACCAAAAGTCCTGAGGTACTACGGAGAACCCAAAACACGTGAAATCCTAACTTGAAAGTTTAGGTGAGAAGAGAAAACAACGTTGCACTTCCTTACCAGAAAAGGGGTGGGTGGGTGGGGAAAGAAGAAAAAATGGCAGAATTCCTACTCTCACGCTTCATTTTTCCTATATAGCTACAAAATAGTTTCTAGACTCAACTGCGACCAGTAAAAAGGGATCCTACAGGCAGACAGGCTCTGATACCATTTGTCGCACCCGGACTTCTAGAGGATACTCACCGTACGAACTGAACAGTATTTTGATTGGATTACGGGGCTTGACGGCTCCCGCGTCCCTTTACGGGTAGGCCAGCACTTATGTGCGACAACCAACCGTTACTGTTCACCGTCGATGTAAACTATCCTGTAGAAATCAGGACACTACCATTGACGTACTTCATACCATACACACATGGTACGTCAACGGCTTTGAACAAAAGGATAACACAACATGCCTCTAAGACACAAAAGATTGAAATAAGTTGCAACAGGCCCTCACTAGGGCAGAGAATAGCAAATACAATCATCCAGAGGACACATGTCCCAACATAGCATCATTACAACTCAGCGGAAGCATTCAAAGGGGGTCTGAGTACAGACAAATCCAAATAGGCTTAAGAAGTCGGGAACTGAAATAAAGACGAAGCCCATCCACGTAGGTCCTGGATCCAGCCCTGGTCCAGCTATCTACTCGTCTGCAGTCTCGTCAAACTCCACGAAGTAGCCATCCTGGTGGTCATCGTAGCCGTAGTCGTAGTCTGCGTAAACCACAGCCGCACAGGGGTCAGTACAACAACGTACTGGCAAGCAAGACTCACAATTCACCAAGGTGTAACCCGTCAACACCAAGCACAGATGCCTTGGGATCAACGGAAGAAAGGGGTATAAAAGGTGCTGCAACTGGCTGCCCTAACCAACTACAGAACATACTACAACTTCCGGTGTAACAGAAAGAGATAAGATAGCGTATCGTAACCAACTATCAACTAACCACCAAACAAACCCATCCTGGATCTCGCCCCTTTACCCAAAGAAGCAATCCGAGGATAACTCACACAGTTGGATTAATGATGGATCAAGTTGTTGTGTCAATAAGCCTATTACTAGTCAGGTTATCATTAGTTAGGTGTAAGTTGTTCTGAGTACTTGTTAGCCAGTACTTTCACCAAGTCAACCATAACCGCGGAAAACACGGCTTCTCGAGAAGATTTATCCCTGCAGGGGTGCACCAATTTGGCCGTACACGTAAGAATAACCCGCCAGATGGGAAGGCCTTTCCCACCAAGCGGGGCACTCAACACAACTCAACTCTTCTTCGCATCAAGCCCAAAGCACCACGTGCTGTGCGTGCGCGGCTAATCGAGCCCCCCGAAGAAAAGGAGGACCCTCATAGCACTGGAAGACCACGCCGCCCTAAATGCCGACTACAAAAGTTCCACCCTGGCCTCGGGTTCGTACCTGCATATGCGTGCATCAAATGGAAAGCCCGAACTAAGTGTGGTGATTTGGACGAGATGCGGATCGAATCAAATTGAGGGGGGCGCCCATACACGCTTCCCACATGCGGATAGTGCGCTCATCATGGATCAGTAGACAAGACCCTTTTCCTATTAGGGTCGACACTAGCAGGCCTCAAAACCACGCCGGGCATCCTGCCGGTGCCTTATCAGCAAATTATTTTTACCTCAAATTAACAAATTGTTGTTTAACATCGAGCCCCAGAATATAACAGATATAATAACAGAAAGTAACGGATAACAGACTCGAGCAAAACAACCCTAAGCATGCTAGTAAGACACGGGCTCAACCAAAGGGGTGATAGGATTGGAGGTGAGGCCATATCATGGTTCAGGGTATCATGTGATAGGTTCGTAACAGAAACAACTACCACTATGGCTAGCAGAGAAGAACAACGGAAAGTATCGGTAACCAAGGTTGAAGGGAACACAGTGGTTCATGTGAGTGATAACTTGCCTGCAAACCCAGTAGCCGGGTACTGAGCTAGATCCTCAGAAGGGGTGTCGTAAAGATCGTCGGTATCAACGTCGTCGTCTACCCGAGAAGAAGCAAACAAACAAGGCAGGAATATAAACAATCATTATCATGGCATAGTGCACAATCAAATATGATGCATGACAAGCTAATGGTTGCCTCAAAATAAACTAGATAATCATGATAACACAATTTAAATGGACCCATATGCAATTTTGAGTTGCATATGAAAGTCCATGGATTTTTGGTTAGATTATTTCTTTTCCAACTAATCAACAGGTGCTAGTGGTTTGGTATGATGCATGCAAAAGGAAAACAACAAAATAACAACATTAAAATCAACTTAAAATAGGGTGTAGCAATTTAGAATTTTATCATTAATTTAGGGAATTTTTGGGTGCCTTAAAGGTGACACACAAGTACTTGTTGTTTTCAACCATTTAAAGTGTTCAAAACAAATAACAAAGTTTATATTTGAAAAGAACATCAAATTTTAGTTGGATTACATGTTTCAAATATTGAAATAGGAGTTAGGATTATTTAATTATGAATTAAACAATATTAAACAAGTTTTAAAATGAATTTAAAACAAGTTTGAATCTAATTGAATTTTTATTTGTTCAAAACATAATTTCAATCTCATATTTGAAAAGTTCATACTTTGGTGGTTTGAAAACATATTTGCATGTTCAAAAATAATTTAAATTGAGCAAGTTATGATTTAATCAAATTTAATTGCATTAAACAAGGATTAAATTATTTAGGCAATTTAAATTAGTCAAACCATGTAACAAAATTTATATTTGAATAGGTTATTTGAATTAGCATTGAAAACATATTTTATTTGCATGACTTGGATTTATTATGAATTACTTATGAATTTTGGCAAAATACAATTGAATGATTTGGATTTAAATTTGAATTGCAATTTGAAAGTTCAAAAGAGTACACAATTGGATTATTTGGAAAGATCATTTGATTTGGATCAGAAAACATATAAAACTTTTATTTATGGGACTTATAGATTAAAAGATATGATAGTTTAAAGTTTGGGTTTAAATCTGTTATTTAAAATGATTAGGAAAATTAAAACAGAACGGGTTAAACTTTTGTTACAGAGCGGCAGCTACACGCAGCCACTGCCGCGTGGGCCAGGGGCCAACGTGGCGCAGCGCACGCTTGCGTGGCAACCACCGCGGCTGACGGGTGGGCCACGGATGTCAGCGCGCGCTCAAAAAAGTGTGGTTATTCCGCGCGACCGCGGCTCGAACCCGCGACCACGAGGAGATTCAGAGAGTGGCGCAACCACTGCGCTGTGTTCAGTTGTTTGACAGGGAAAGGAACGCAGCCAGGTTAACATTCCTTCACCTGCTTAACTGAATTTTTGCCTGACGAACCCATCCTTCCACGACTGTCAGAAACGAGGTGGCTCGCCGGCGTTGAGATACGCGGCCGTGCTCGAATTTGGTGGTGTGCAGTGAGGTGTTTGGACGCGGTGGAAACGCACGGAAGCAACAGAGGGAGAGATGGGAGAGGGGTAGCACGGGGAGCTCACCGGGAGGTGTCGAGGTTGCAGAGAAACGCGGCGAGCCCGACGGCGACTCGGCTGAGGATGGCGGCGAGGGCACCGTGCGCCTCCGGGTGTGCTCCGGTGTCCAAGTGGTAGCGGAAGGAGAGGGCTTTCGATTTCAGTGGCCTAGGTGGGTTGGTGGTGCACGGTGACGACGGAATCCATCGGGGTTCAGAGAGAGGGGCCGCCGGAGGGAGCTTCAGAGAGGGGGAGACGGTGGCAGAGGGTGGAGAACGGCGGCGGAGGCGAGGAGCAGGGACCTAGGGGGCTAGGGTTTGACGGCGCTGACCCCTAGGGCACTTATAGGCGCGGCAGGAGCTCGGATCGCCGTCGAGTGGCCGTCGATGCCACGGTGGATACCTCCGATGCGCGCCGTACTGCTTGATGACGACAGAAAGAACGAAGCGGTACGGGGTAAGTGGGTTTGGGCTGGGCTTGCGCGCGAGGAGAGGGAAAAGGAAGCAGTGGGATGGGCGCAGCCCACTCTCCTGCTGGCGCCAACGTTTGAAATTTTTATTTTTCTTTCTCCTTTTTTTTTTGCTGAACTAGGATTTGGAAGAAAAGGTAGGGTTTTAGGTTAGAGAAAAATTTGGGAAAATTAGGGGAAATTCCCTAGGCCAAATGCAAACATTTGTTGGCTTTTATTTTCAAAAGTTTAAATATTGGCTTGCTGTTTGAAATTAAACCAAATTTAGGTGAAATTTTTAATATTAAAGATCATTAATAAAACCAATCATTTAAATAGGGTAACCCCTATGATAATTAGACAATTTGAGTTGATTTGTTTTGGTAACAACATAAATTCAAAATGATTCTGTTTTGGGTGCTTTGATTTGAATTTTAAATGTGGTTGTGGAATTAAATGATTGATTTAAAACCAACATTTTCACAAGTGATCACTAAGGTAAAACATGAAACCAATTGGTTGTTTTTAGTTGTGATTTTTACTCAAAATGTTGTAACAGAGCAAGTATGAAACCATTGTTTGAATAAAATTTGAATTTGAGTTGTGAAAACAGTGGAAAACAAATGCAACAATTAAGAAGCAAATGCAAACAACATGGAAACAATATGATGACATGATGCAGTACTTTAATAAACATGCAACAAACATTCTAAGGGGATGATTTTCATACTTGGGATGTTACAAGGAGATAAAGGATCTACCAACGAAAATGCGAAGAGTGCATAGTTGGTATATGGAAGCCGTTGAGGAATCTACGGACTGAATATGTCTCAACGTTAAGGACGAGCACTATGGAAATGGAAATGGATATGTTGTGATACAATTTGAGGAATTGTTTCAGTTATACCAGCAGCAGGCCCTCGACAAATCTATCCTTAGTGCCTATTGTCTGTAAGCACTTATTTCTCTAGCTCACCTCATTCAATTGCATATTCATATATATATATATATATATATATATATATATATATATATATATATATATATATATATATATATATATATATATATATATAGTACACTCATATATTATAATTGCAGAATGAAGATTCTCGAATGCAAAAGAGGTGGAATCTATGATATTGGGTTCATTGATCCAAATATTATTTTTGAAAAGACTCTTCGGCAATCTCCCAAGGATACAGAAAATAATATTCTGAGGGCAATAATATTTAACCAACACCGACGGAAAATACTATTTCCTTACAACTTCAAGTAAGTGTGTTACTCTGTTGTAAACATTCTGTTTTCCTTACTCGATGTTCACTGTATAATTGATGAGTTCTGCGTGCGCAGCTTCCACTATATTATGCTAATCTTCCAAATTGACAAAGGAAAAGTAATTGTAATGGACTCAAAACGTAAACCCCTCTCAATGTGGGCTGACATGCAGGAAATGATCCAGCGGTAATTTCAATCTTTATTAATTTCAGTATTTATATATGGCAATATATCGACTACTTTGTTTCATTTTCGGATATCAAGTAATTACTAACTCTTTTTATTCTTTTTCTTTCTCGGGTAGGGTTTGGAAGAGGTTCATAAAGAAGTCTCCCGGTGAATGGGAAAAACAGCTTACATTTGATGTTGTGCAAGTAAGTACTATCTAGATCCGCGCCCATCTCCTTGATTCTAGTGTCGATACCATTATCATGCCTGGTTGATTATTATTTTGATTGAAACAATCTTCTCGTATAGTGCTTGCAACAAGGAGACGGGAATAACTTGTGTGGATACTACGTTTGCGAGTTCATTCGTCAGACCACATCTCCCAAGGGCAGAAATTTAAAGCAACTTCATGTACGTTAGTCGTCAATTCTTCTTATTACTATCTATTTTAGTTACTTAGTTTCATATATTTTAGTGACCACTCTTTTTTATATTAGATCGAACGGCTTCGGGACGGTCTTCTACCAAGGGACCGCATACGAGCAGTTCAGGAGGAAATTGCGGGCTTCTTAGATGCAGAGGTCATAAACGTAGATGGAGAGTACCATGCCTCCGGTTGAAACTAAGTTTGATTTTGTAATATACTCCATCGGTCATGTAATATGCTCGATATACTTTGCTTCTGTAATATAAGTGTTTCTTATTCTGCTTTATGTACTTATTCACTCGTGCGATCCGGGGGCTCCGTGGAGGGTCCACCGAGGCTCCTCTCTTCTCGAGGTCCGGGGAGGGGCCGCCAGGAGGTCTGGGGGGCCAAAAAACGGAAATTGTAAATTTCTGCCGCGGCAGAAGGGGTATGCATCCCGGGTCGTATTGAGAACCGGGACTAATAGCCCTGGCCAGGTTCCAGCGCACGGGCCACGTGGTCAGCCCCATTTGTCCCGGGTCCTGCCACAACCGGGACCAATAGGGAGGGGTATTTGTCCCGGATGCCCCGTCCCGGTTGCAGAATGTTTCCACTAGTGTTGGCGCCCCGTGCCGCCGTTCTCTCTTCGACATCGTGGACGGCAAGATCGGCTGCCTGGGTCGCAAAGGGCATGTTGTACGTGAGCTTCGTCCAGCAAGTGGCGAGTGGGATTCTATCCACCTACGACAGAAGGAGAAGTTGCGCATGTGCTTCGACCGGTACGGGATGAGGGAGATACTTGCCAATGGCCAGGCGACGTGGATTTGCGTCTTCCGTGTGTCTGCACTTAATACCCCGTGCGACTTGGTCGATTTGTGGGCCATCATCCCGATTTTTCGTATACTCTAAATTGTATGTATGCATTATGTTTGTGGTATAATTTAAATTCTTATACTAATTAGTTTTCAGATGTTTTTTCATGCAGTACACACATTCTTTGAGACTTATGGCAGACTCATCACATGGACATTGTATGTTAAATTTACACGTAAAACTTTTAAAGATTTTTTTTTTTGATAATAGGGACGTGCATGGCGTGTGCACGTCAACTAGTGTCTATAAATTCTAGGCTCTATACTTAAAAAAAATGTTTTAGCAAGAGCAAGAATTTTTAATCCACTCTCAGTTTAGCCAAGGCTTGGTCTGCCCGGACCCTCCCCCCTTCCGCGAGGATGTGAAGCAGCTCTACGCGAAAGCATTGCCTTGACCTTTGGTAGAGGCCGAGAGTCGCGGCGCCACGGCGTCGTGTGCCTTCTTGGGGGCGCTATCATATAGCTCCGTTCTCTCCCTCGTGGGGTTGTGACTCTCCGGGAGAAATCCCAAGCTTTGGCTTGCAAAAGCTGGCGATTGTGGCGTGTACCCAGGGGCGGAGCTAGAGCAACAATGACCCCGATGCCTTACCGCTTAAATAGTTCTGTGAATTGTGAAAAATTGACTACTTGATGCACACTTTACTGGCTAACCTGATGCAAAATCCCATTTTAGATGATAAGTAAGGCTAAAAAAATATTGGACCCTGATGCATGTGCATCATGGTCATTCCAAGCAGCTCCGCCCTTGCGTCTACGTCACTACCTCCTTGGAGGCATCGCCTTGGAGAGTCTACAAGTGGTTGTTTTGCTTGTCTCTCTTTCGTCGACGATGTGGTGGATGTCGGGGTGGCGAGCCCGAGAGTTTGTGCTGATACGCCGAGGCATCGGTCTCGGGAACCATCGCGGGTGGTGGCCCTATGAGCTAGGGCTGCAACTCATCATATCTTGGGTGGCAGTGTTGTGTCGTTTGTGCGGAGGAATTGTTGGCTCGGTCGAAGGTCGGCTAGTTTGGTGGAACGGTTCTTCGTTGGTTGTGTTCATGTGGTAGGTGTCTTTTTGTGGTCTTTGACATGCCGTCGGCATGAGTAGGCTTGACCCCGTTGTGTGGGGGCTTGAGTGGGTTGCCTTGGTTTATTGGTTTTCGCCCGGTTTTCATATAATAAACCGGACACTTCTTCTTAATTAATGGATAAGGCAACATATTTGCCTTCGTGTTAAGAAAACAAATGCCTCAGTTGCCTACCCGTGACAGTTTCCCTGAGGCTTTATCATCAGCTGCTCGCGGTCCACCCGAAGAAGAGAAAACACAGAGCTCGGTGACCGTGCCCCGTCATGTAAAACATGCACAAAGCCAAGGCAGCGCACACTTTCTTTCACTCAAAGAATGAAAAGAAAAAGCTAGACTGAGCATATATGTGCACATTTTCCGCGACTCTTCCCGCCTCTTTTCGTCGCGTGCATCGGTCGGCGCATGGCATTTGCATCGCTTTGCTCAGGCAGTTTGCTCCGACCGACGTACGCCTCCTCTCCCTCGCCGCCCCGCTCGCAGCCCAACAACCTCTTGTAGGAAAACGATTTCCTGTGGCCACCCAACAACACCTGTAGCAAGTTCAAGTCCGCTGTCAAAAAAAAGAAAAAAATCACAAGGGACTCCGCCACTCCGGTGCTGTCTTTCCCGAGTTTTCTTTTCACCGCGTGTAAAGCCAGGACAGAAAATTTACCGTACACACACCTTAAAGACGAGAGGCAAAGGGAGAAAAAAAAAAGGAGAGAAGAAGCAGCTGGTTAAAACTATACTAGGAGTAAAAAGAGGCGGTGCGCGTAAAAAGACGGCCGCTTTGTGCGTGTGCGCGGGCACTGCCGCCGGAGCTTTAGCTTGGCTAGCTAGTAGAGACTGCATGCATGCATATGGCCGGCCCCGGCTAGCTTAGCTTTGCTTTCGACTTTTCCCGGCTTTATATAAGCTCGGCATTCCTCCGGCCGGGTGAGCTCCATGCCACTTTGGATGGGATCTTACTATCAGCTTGCTTATCCTCTGCGTAGCCGTTGCGTTGTTGCTACACTTCCGTAGCCGCCGAGGAAGACTTGCAAATAATAGCCGTCGAGGAGCTAGCTGTTTGGATTTTCGGCACGCTTCCCTCTTGTCTCATCAGGCATCAGGTACGTTTCTAGCTTAGTTTTGCTGCTGCCGCCCATTACCACATGTTCGTATGTTTTCTTCGAGCTAGAATATGGATACTCGCTTGGTTCCATGTTGATTTTAGTATCCCTTGGGATATATTTTTTTTGAGATTCCTGGGATATGGTGGTTGCGAGCGAGCAACGCCAGTGAGAGAGTGACCGATAGTGGAGTACTGTACATGGGTACATGATCTGCTGCTGCACAATCCGAATCTACGCGCGCGCATTTTGCTGTAGATTCGCTTGAATGCTCGTTGATTTTCTTACTTTTTTCCCCTTCTCTCGAGCTCCTTCATTCCTTTTGACGCGCTTGCCGTCCTGGGTCGGCAGCGCTTTTGAGGCGAGCGGCCGCGGCCGCATGCACAGTCTGCAACAGCGAGCGACGGGAAACCGGCTTTTTGTTGCCCAAAGCTGCGTCCCGTAGCCATGGCGTCGCGTGAAGCCAAACAAAATCTCTCTCTCTCCCCCTCCCCCTACACACTGTAGAGATCCGGGTCACACATCACGGCCATGTACACACAGACGTCTCCTCTGCTTGCTGCGCCGGCCATTAATGCAGCGTGCATGCATGGGAACCCCCTCTTCAAACTTGGGTAGAACTCACCATGATTGCCTCCTTTGTTGTCTTCCCCCTCGTCGCGTTCTCAACAGCATGCCTCCTCCCCTGGACTTCCCTTCTTGCTTCCGCGATAGGGTGGTGTGACCCTAAACCTGATTCTGTAGTCCTTTCCTTCCCACGAAAGCAGTGTCGTAGAGCTCATCTACTTGTCCTGCCATCATGCCATGCCGCGACAATGTCGACAAAAATAATTTGCGAACCTGGCGAGTTACATGTGGCTAGCTGAGTGGACATCGTAGTAGGCCGACGAGCGGACCCCGGGCCGGGCGGGACAGATAATCTGTAGTACCAGGACTACTCTCCTTTTCCTACTGGTATCGTATCACTGCATATCTCGTTACAGAGTTCATCTAGAGCACTGTTCCTTCATTTCACTGTGCCAGTACGAACAGTAAACTGAAACCCACATCTTGCTGCTAATACGACGAGTCACGAGTGGGTCACAATGTCGATTAGTATGCGAGAATATCGTCTCTATCAGCTCGACTTTCATGGGTCCGCGCCAAGTTTTAAAGGCATCTCTCCGCAAAGCATCCTTTTCCTTTTGCTTTTACCCATCGACCGACGACGAGGCATGCAGCGGTAGTAGTAGTACAAGCTATAGCATGGAGCTGCGCTGTAGAGTGACTCAGCGGGCGAGGGAGTGACCCTATCCTACTTCTACCACTGGTGACTGCCTGCCTGGCCTGCACGTCACCCGTCGGCCCGTCCATCCATCATGGGGCCGGGCCATCACCTATCTATGTGTGTGTATATTGCGTCCCGTCACCGGCGTGATACGCTCGATCCGATCACGCCTCCCTCGGTCGGTCGATCCAACGCCTCTTCCGGCAGAGAGCGGTGGTGCCCCGCCGGGCGACCGACGTGACGGGAGGATTTTACGTGCACGCGCGCGCGCGGCCGCGGCGGCCGTTATCGGTTTTGCGCGGCGTGCTGCCCGTACGGCTGCGGCAGAGGCGTGCTGCCCCACGCGTGCGTCAGCCACCCTGCATGGTAAATTGTTTTTTTTTCTTATTATTACCGATGGTATAAGATGCGCGTGCTTGGGGCAACGTGGATTGAGCGTGGTGCGGTGCGGGCAGTGTGCGCTGCTACACGCCACTTTTATGCGTGCCGATTCGGTGTACTTTTTACCCAAAACGATGGGTAACTTGTTCCGTGTTCCCAATTTTCCACGGCGCCACACTTTGGTTTTGCACTGCGGAACCCATCTCTAGTCACGCTCCTTAGTTGCCGTCCGGAGGAGCGACGGAGAAGGTCCTTGGGCTGTCTGGACGAGAAGCCGGCGGGTGCAGCTCCCCACTCGCAGCCCTAGACGCCTAAAAAAACACAAATAAAATTAAAACATTTGATTCCATTCAATTTTTAGGAAATTTTACAGATTTACACTAAATCGACGTGTTCGCAAGTTGAACACGTCGAAGTCGTCGTCGTCCCCGCCGTCGTCGCTGCTGCCGTCGTCGGTCGTCGTCGTGCGGCCAGTTGCTAGGGCCCCGCCTCGTTGTCGTTGGCCGGGGTCCAGTCGATGAGCGGCGCGCCAGTCATCGCCGCCGTGTCGCCGACGCACCACGCGCACGCCCTGCGACGGACATCGGCGGAGGGGTGTTGAAAGACTCGGCGAAGGCTAGCCCCAAGCTCTCCAAGTCGGCATCGGTGGCGTTCGCCGCCTGGAGCGCATGCATACGCTCGAATAGGGACAGGGGCATGGCTCCGGCTCCGGCTTCTTCAGGACTTCTTTGATTCGTAGGATTCCAAAATGCAGGAACATACGTAGGAAGCACCTGCAAAACTACAAGATTTAAGAATGCGGGAAAAATTCCTTAGCAGGTCGTTTGATATACATGAAAGGAATACTAGAGGAATTTAACATGTTTTCTTTAGCAACTCGGTCAGCTTTAAATAAGCAGCACGGCTACAGCAAAATTTTAGCCAGACAACAATCATTAGCTTTGATATGCCTCGTTCCTTGCAAAGGAATGAAAAAATGAGGTCTGACTAGATTTTCTTTATTTCCCGTGGATTCCTTTGAAATCTGTATGCATTGGAAAATTTCCTTTGTTCAATTCCTGTGAATCAAACGCCTCTACAGTGTAAATTCCTATAGGAACAGAAATCCTACATTTTTCCTACAGAAATCCTTTGGACAAGGATGCACAACTCGGAGTCGGTGGCGACATTGTCAGCTAAGTCCCGATTAATGACGATCCTCGGACAGCGTGTTCGTCCTTGCCGTGCGATTGGTGTAGATGTGCCTACTCGTAGCGGTGCTATGGGAAAGAATAGGAACATCCATAAAATGGACGCCACTCTGTACCCGAATAATATTTTGGCTAACCCTCTGGTCCAGACCGTAGATCTCGAGAAATGAAATTGCTAGGTAGATTTCAGATATAGAAAACAGCCCGGATCCGACACCCCAGCCACACCATGGCGAGGGGATGGGTTCCCAAGCTAGGAGCCCCTGAAACCCGTGTAGGGCCAGCTCCGACATCCATCGTCAATGAGCCTTCCAGGCATCGTTAACCACACAAGCTCCAGCTCCAGTGAGGGACGTCGCCCTTGCACCCCCCCATGACATGCCGGTCGAGATCTTCGGCTCTAGAGCTTTGCCGATGACCACCGAGGGGTGAGGGGGGCGTGGTGGAGGGGGTGGTTCTGGCCGGTGCCAGCCCGACCCAGATCAGGAGCGCGAGCTTTCATGGATGACACGGGGTAACTCGTCGTATTTGTAAGCTATGGCTTAACTTGGATGAGAGATTAAAAGCAGGTTAAACTATGATGCCCACGGAAAAAATATCGTACAAAACCTAAAGGAAATTGAAATGTGCACATCAAGAGAGAACAAAACAAATTACAAATTTATGTGAATATAGTGTCTCTTCTTAGTCATTTCAGTTTAAACAATACTCCCTCCTTCCGAAATTAAGTCTCACAAAGTTTGACAAAAATGAATGTATCTAACACTAAATTATGTCTAGATATATCTACTTTTGTCAAAGATATTTAATTCCGGACGGAGTGAGTATATTGATATGTCTAGATATATCTACTTTTGTCAAAGACATTTAATTTCGGACGGAGTGAGTATATTGATGTTCAAAGCGTATGCTGAATCTCGGTGTGAAATGTTACAACAGAGTAGATACAGTATACTGGAGTATGTCAGTGCTGTGAAAGGAAAATTTAGGTTTTCTCATGACGGCGTGCGCCCCTCAATTTTTTTAAGACAGCAAACATGGCATGGTGGTATCGTTCAGCAGCGAAAGTAACCCTTGCTCCACGAAAGAGGGACAGCAAAATAAACCAGGACCATTTTCCATTCCGTTCTCCTCCGGCGTGGCGTGGCTTCTTCTCCGGGGTCGATCGGGACCAGCAGCTCGCGTGCGGGACGCCACGCCAACGCGCGCGTGCCGCTGGCCTGGTCCGTTTTGTCACGCCCCGTACGTGCTCGCGTGCGCGCGTGGACGGGGCCCGGATGGCGACCCGGCGGCCATTTCCGTTGCGAGAGAAAAGCACCAAGGAGCGCATCATGGGCTGTCGTCTGCCTCGCTTGATCCGCCGTCTTTTCCCGTGCTCGGCCACTCTCGAGCCAGCCCGGCCTCGGCATGCTCCGGTCTTGCTGTCCGCCTAGGGTAAAAAGACGCGGGGTACCGGGACGGCGCCACGTGTCGTCTCTTGTGTGCTCGTAGCGTAGTACTACTGGGATCGAGTTTCATGCATGTCTATTTCCGTGATACGTACAGCTGCGACGAGCGCTTCCCGTTATACGGTGCCACCCGCACCGTGCTCTTCACGTCCTGTACATGCGATTAGCTGGTGAGCGGCTGGTACCCGTACGATAATTTTTGTACGACATCATGGTCCTTTTCTAGCTTCAACGCCGCCATGATTGCGCTCCGTCAGCGGCGCAGCAGCAGGTTTGCATATCCGGTGTGCTGCCTCCTGCCTGGACCGTCAATGATGGCTTCTCCTTTTCCTTGGTACGCATAGATAGATAGATCGATTTAGATATCGTGTATCTCCTTCCCGCCCCTTGGTCAACTTCTCTTTCGAGTTCCAATCGTCCTTTTTCCGAGCAGGAGGCCACGCCGTGCCGTAGCGCGCTTCTCTCTCTCGGCCTGATCGATCACGGTTGCGCCGACGAGGTAGGCAAGGCGTGGAGCGGTGTGTGGTGGTCCTAGGCTTGCGCGTAGCATAGTGTCACGTCCCCACGCCGCACAATCTGGCACCGCACCATGCAGATGATGGGCGCGTGCGTTGCGCTTGCACCACCTGTTCTGTGTGCGGCATTGCCCCATGCCGCCATGGCTCCATGCGATGCGGTACAGAGCTTTATTGACCGGAACAGACGGCTGCATGGTACGAACGAAACGCACAGCCGCTGCCTTCTCAAGCGTGGAGAGAGAGAGAGAGGCTCGACTGCTCCTGCGAGGAGGTGGGTGATGACAGTGAAGAATCTGTCACGGACGCTTCAGGATTCCAACTTGATTAGTAGTAGTATATGAACATGGATATGGGCTCCCGATGGAGGAGCCATTGTGCGTGCTTTAATCCACGGCACATTGTGCGTGCTTAATCCAGTAGCTTCATTCCGTACGAGCCCTCGATAGCCTCACGCCTTACTCGTGTCTCCGCCGGCGCATCCGTAATCCAATCTAATCCGTCGTGCAGGCGGCCGGGCGGGGCAGGGGATCTGATCTGATGATCCTCCGGCCGACGGAAGGAAAACAGTCCGTCCGGGGCCCCCGGCCGTGGTAGTAGACATTAGTGCATGCAGGCTCTTCGATGTGTCAGCAGTCTTCCCCTTAGATGCGGCGCGACTCTTCCCCTTCGATGTGTCAGCACTCTTCCCCTTCGATGCGGCGCGACTCTTCCCCTCAGATGCGGCACCAGTCTTCCCCTTTGCTATTGTGCTCAGGATCCAATGAGCGTGCCGGTTGTCTTCTGGAAACCCTCGTGGACATGGTCCAAAGAGTATGCTCATCCAGCCATAGTGCGGGATCTGTTTGTTCAGAAACTCTGCGTCTGCAGGATAGTGCTGCACATTGAGAATAAAAGCGAAAAAAGAAATGAGAACTATGCAAATCGGTTTGAACATGATGTAAACTGGTAAATCGATTACCTGAACGTGAACTGCATAGGCCTCGTCGGAAAAACGTATCTTATCGCTAGTATTGAAGATTGACATACCCCGAAGCCCCGACTCGATTTTCTTTAGCTCAACTATTCTGCACCACTTGTGATGCCACCTCAATAGTTCACTCCTTATTTCATCGGTGGATCTAGGCGGGAGGTTATATCTGGCTAATTTCCCCCCCAGAGCAATAGTGTGGGCCGACTCAGTCATTAGTTCATGAAAACTAACTGGAATTCTACCCCCCCTCGTATTCTTGCAAGACCCTTGTGCCGCATGATATAGAATATACCATGAGCTTTCTCGATCGAGACCAGGACTACCACTATCAGCCATTACTCTAAGTTAAGTAGACAACATACACACATCCATATGAAAGATTGTCGGGGTTTATATAGGCGGGAGACGGTGCCGGTAGACGACTGGCGGGAGAAAAATGGCGGGAGACCGTGGCGGGAGAAAAATGGCGGGAGACGGTGGCGGCAAAAAATTGGCGGGAGACGTTGGTGGGAAAGAAATGGCGGGAGACAGTGGCCGGGAAAAATTGGCGGGGGACGATGGCGGGAAACAAATGGGGGGAGACGTTGGCAGGAAAGAAACGTTGGCAATGTATTTCAGTTTTATCTTATTGCGTTAAATATGTCACACGTTAGTAGAGACACATACATAGGTAGATAAATATATCTCATACATAAGTCCATAAATATATCTCATACATTGGTAGATAAATATGTCTCATACATATGTAGATAAGTATGCACTAATGGAAGATATCACTCCCTCCTGCGTCGTCGACCTTCACGTGGGGGGCGTTGTACGGGAGTCGACCACTCATACCTGTGGGGTGCCCTAGTTGCACGAGGCACTGTGAAGCTTCCATCCTGTTCATCATCTGCATCCTGTGTAGGCTGTGTGGTGAATGGTGGAGGCGTCTGCATCGTAGGACCCTGTGATGGAGGCGTCTGTATAATGGGAATCTGGGTCTGCTGATAGTTACTTTGTAGCCACGCGTCCTGAGTCATCCTAAAATCAAAGGACCCGCTATCAGTCTGCCACCCGGATCCGGATCCAGTCTGCCCAAATAGTCCTGCATAGGTGGAGAGGAGTACTTATTAAATATGTACGTACGCCTCAATTTTTAGGTAAGAAAATGGAAGTTAAAGGTATGCGTACGTACCTTGTTGTGTATTATCCGTGTGCTGCTGCTGCTGCTGCCAAGATGAACCTCCAGCCTCACCTAGACCCGGTGGCCTAAACATCTGCTGTGGTGGTACACGAGGACGCGGCTGATGACGTTGCGGCGGTGGTTCTGGCTGGTCCATGGAGCGGCGCTGCGATTGGTTGAACTGAGGCGAAGGGCGCGGTACATGGTGGTGTTGAACAATGTCTGAACCCCGCGTGCACGTGATAGCCTCCCAGATACCTTTTAGCCTCCCTTCGAAGCGCGTAACCCAGTTCTGGTGCTGGGTACGGTTGATCATGAGAGGTGCAGAAGAAAGCGAGCGTGCATAATGAGCACACTCGGTCCGAAGCTCATCTGTTAGTTGCGCCTATTTATCACAGATAGTATGAAATAACTTAGATGCATAAATAGGTAAATAGGGAGTCCGTGCATTAAGTAACGAGAATATATATTACCGCGTACTGCCTGGATCCGGAAGTATCATGCCTTGGATATGTATCAAATGCAGTAGGGGCCGGTATCTGGTCCGGATGAGGGTGATGCATGATACGTATCCGTGTTGATGCCATGTACCTGTTCAAATAGCGCTGGAATATAGATGCATCAAAAGGAGTGGTCTCGTCCCAGCGTCGTGTCAAGGCGGTGTGCCACTCGTTCACATAAATGCCAAGCCGTTGTAGCCACTGAGCTTCCGTCCAGCTAACTCCCTTCCTTGTGTTGCTACAATGTGTGAAATAATGCGTAATGGTTAGACATATAAGGTATTCATCGTGCTGGAAATATGTGAAACAGTACAAAAGAATAGATAGAATATACGTACTCGTGGATAATGTTTGGCACGGGGCTATCATGAGGGGGAGGAGTCTCCAACTGTAGAAGTCCAAACTGGCGCATAACCCTCTGTTGGGACATCTCCTCGACGCAAACATCAAAGATGATCTTCGCCTTTGTCATCCAGTAGTCCCGGTCCCTCTCGCACAAGTGAGACATGCCTCCGGGGTATCTAGCAAACATGGCTTCATTACTATACGGCTCCCAGATAACCGAAGTATACACATCGAACTGCTCGTTTAGAGCTGTGTACGCACACTTTGTCTGCTCATGTGCATAGGATCTCTGTGAAATAATAAATATTAGTACACATAATGTTTGCGACGACATGCCCGAATAAACGACAAAATACATACCTTCCGAGAGGTCCAGATCATAGAGAAATTTGGCATGTCGATGTAATCCGCGTCAAACATCTCGTCAACGCCGAAAGGCTCCTCCAACCGTAGGACTGGCCGTCCTATAGAGAACCTCTCCCACGACCACAACTGTAGGAAAATAGGGCACCCTAGCAAAGCTGAAGTCTTCTCTGAGAGGCAGCAACCCTTGCACAAAGCACGGTACGTAGCTGCTAGCACTGCCGAGCCCCAACTCCACTGCCGAACCTCATCCCGCTCTTCAGCATAGGCAATGTTCATTGCAAGAGGGATAAACTGCGCGCCAACCGTGTCTACATGGTTCTCGGTGAACATCACCCTAGACAGAAGCCACAATAGGTAGGCCTCTAGGCAAAGGCTGAGCTGTGTGGCATCCAAATCCCCAAAGTTCTCGATCTGTATTAATAAAGAAGTGTTAGTGACAAGTTATAACTCATAAGAAATATGTGAGGCATTTTTACGAACCTGGAAAAGTTTTAACCATGCAAGTTTCGGTCCATGTTTGTTCCATTTCAGAACATCAAGACCAGGAAAGGCATTGTGAAACCGTAGTGCCATCACGTCCTGCCAATTTTCCGGTTTCTCCAATGGTCCTATGGGCTGACCTGCCAAAGGAAGCCCGAGCAAATAAGACACATCCTGTAGAGTGGGAGCCATCTCCCCCCAGCGGAAGTGAAAGGTATGTGTCTCGGGTCTCCATCGGTCCACTAGGCAAGAGAGTAGAGAGTGGTCGATCATCACGCGTGTACCGCCATCTCTATGCTCTACCAGTCGCGCGAAAGGTAGAAGACCACTCCATTTCAACCTACAACAGCGAAAGTACAATTATTGAATGCACGTGACCGGTTAGTAGTTTTGTGTACAATGCAGTTTATATAATACATACCGCTCAACCCAGGCAGGGTGAATCCTCCAGTACTCTCTAGGAGTGCGGGTGATAAGTGTGGGGAGGGCTTTTTCCCGCTGTAACCGTCCCCGGTGGGTTACGTCGATCTCTCGACGCAACAACGACATCCTGCACTAATTACAATATTTTGCACATAATGTACGAGTGTAATCAAAATATGTCCATAATTATTACAAATTTAAAACATAGTTTCACACATATTACAAATTTAAAACATACTTCCACACATATTACAAATTTAAATCCGGAATAGCACGACCACGACGTGCTCTCCCTCTTCCACCACGAGTGCCTCTAGCACGACCACGCCCGCCGGCGATGACATAAGTTGGACAATTAGGGTCCCTGTGGCCAAACTGATTGCATAGAATGCATTGCCTAGTTGGGCCTCCGGCTTCAGATTCATCCATATCATTGCGGATGCGCTGACACTGTCGTCTACCTCTACTTGTACGCATTTTAGCGGGGTCTGGAATGTACTGTCTCTGAGCGGAGCTAACGGTGTTAAAATTACCCATTGAACGAAACCCCATCAGCTCACCTGTCCATGTATTCAGGACAGACTCTTTCAGATAATATGGAGACACAAATGAAATTGCATCGAGACCGAGTTGACCGCAAGCAGCAAGAACATGTGAGCACGGAAGGTGAAGCAATTTTGGTTTGTTGCATGTGCACTCGCAACTTGGCCAAACTTCATTACCAATTTTCACCTCGTGCGTCCTCAACTCATTACCACATCCAAACTTGTTGTTAGCTAAGCGCACCTCGAACCTCCTTTCTTGATTTCCGATAGAGATAACTGTGTGTGACCTAGCCTTTTCCATCTTCTCATTCATGTAGTTCGTAATCTTTTCACAGTACCGTGTGTTCGGATTATTGATGATATGCTGCTGAGCTCTTTCACGTCTATCTCTGAAGTATTTCACGGTCCCATAAAAAATTCCCTCCACAATGGCTGTCAGTGGCAAAGCCCGGTTGCCTCTGAGAACAAAGTTATATGTTTCAGCTAGATTGGTTGTCATAACACCATACCTTGCTCCATGTGTGTCATGCAACAAAGACCATCTCTCAAGAGGCTCGTGTTCGATCCACTGCTCAAAGGTTTTAATCGTCCTCCCTAGTCTTCTCCTAGTACCAGGCGGGTCGAATCCGGGCAAGTCACACAGGCCAACAGGCTCGTCTTCCAAGGCAGCTGATCCTGTTGCTAGCTGGGCAGCTACTGCTTGTACATGTGCCGCCACAGCTGCGTCCCGTGCAAGTCTTCTATCCCGTACATGTCTCTGTGTGCACACATTCAGTCTGCCACGTATCAGTGTGTACTTCCATTCCTGATTCTGCTTGCAGAGTTTCTTGAAAAGATTCATAAGGTTCTTGTTTCTGAACTGAGAGAAGAAATTGGCCCCCAGGTGACGCATACACCAACGACTCTGCATGTCAGTCCACGGAGTTGGTTCATCAGGCAAAGGGTTTGTGAGTGTCCTTATCGCACTCAATATACCCGCATGCCTGTCATGAAGGATGCACACATTCTGCTTATCCTTCACCACTGCTATTTTCAGCTGCCTAAAGAACCATGTCCAGCTTTCAATGTTCTCGCTCTCAACAAAAGCAAATGCTAGTGGAACGACTTGATTGTTGCCGTCTGTACCTATGGCTGTAAGGATCTGACCCCTGTACTTGCCCGTAAGAAAAGTGCCATCTACACAAATCACTGGTCGACAATGATTGAAAGCTTCGATGCAAACACCGAAAGAGAAGAACACTCGATGAAGTACCCTAACTGTCGGGAACTCTGGCATATACCAGTCTTGGATATCCACATAGGTGCCTGGATTCCGGTCACGGAGTGCGAGCAGTAGCCGAACAACAGAGTCGTAAGCATCAAAAAAAGAACCAAATCTGTTCTCAAGTGCCCTTTGCTTAGCCCTCCAGGCGGTGCCATAGGAAATATGGTACTTAAACCTGACAAACACTTTGGTCTGGATATCTTTCACTAGCATCGCTTTGCTCTCCACTATCTCGGTGTACAACAACCGAGCAATAAGAGTAGAGGAAAGGTTCTTATGAGCTTGTGGTATACTCGAATTAACACATGTGTGCTGAATCAAGTCACTGATCTTCCAACTTGTGCCATACTTAGGGAGATATCCATGCACCCTCCCAGGACAGTTGATATCAACACACTCCATTGTCAAGTATTTCTGACTTGACACCTTTGTTTTAAAAACTCTTTGTGTCGACATTGCCCAATTAATTATTGCATCCTTCAGAGCTTCCTTGTCAGGATACATAGCACCCAACGCAAGGTTGTTCTGATGATATTGCCAGGCAGAATCATGCCCGTCGTTCACGGTCATTGCCGAAGAGAAGTCCTGCCTCCATGCTGCAGGATTAGGCTGCACTACATCGTCCACTTCTTCATCTGACTCATCAGAATCTTCGTTATACAGACTTTCAATATCTGTATCTTCATCTTCCATCTGGTTCTGCATCTGCCCGTCAATCTCATCACCATCTGCCTCACCGCTAACATAACCAGTTTGACTGTGCTGGTCTATTTCTATGTCAGGACTACCGGCATCGCCTCCAAATGCTTGACTACTCTGTCCCCTTTCATAATATTGACCTTCACCAGAATAGTTAATCCCTTGGCTGCTCTGTTCAGGATTGTACCCATAATCAACCTCAGGTTCAATCACCTCCTTCTTGACAGGGAGTACTAATGCGATAGGATTTACACTCCTATTTTCGCAACCTTTTAACCAGTTAGTCCACTGAGAGTCCCGCTCTATCGCCCTCAAATAAAATATTGGATTTGATCTTGACCGGCTCCATAGAGCATGTACACCGACGGTGTACGTTTCAGTATCAAGACCTAAACTTCCTGTCAACCATTCTCTCAACTCACTAAGACTCCATGATTGCGGCGAACACAGTTCAACATCTATACTGTCGTACGAACGCAAATAAACTCCCAGCTCATTTTCTTCTACAGTTCCAGCACCGTAATAAAACGTGAACTTCACTAAATCAGACATCTGTGATGGCAGAGAAAATAACCGCTGCGTTATATTAATCAGGTATTCAATATTTATGCGCTCAACTACTTATTACTATCGCATCTAACATAAATAAAAATACTACCACGCATCTAACAAAAAAACGTCTACATATATACCTACTGATTTAGCCGACCAATTTTACTAATATAACTATAAAACTATATAACCGCACGCATCTAACAACAACACGTAAACATGTACAAAATAAGAGATAAGCGCACCGAAATCATACCGTTCCAGCGTGATAATTCAAGTCGTCGTTGTTCGGTCGATGAGCGCAGCAACACCACGGCAACGCAGCTCGCGGACAGCACCTCGTACAGCATCTATACCACCATTGCTGCCATCTCCACCACCACAAGCACCACCTCCACCAAAACAATCACCATCTCCACCAAAACAACCACCACGAGCTAGCTCATCACGGGATCGAGTGTTCCCTAGCCTTCTATAGCCCTCTACAATCCAACTATGGTGGACAATCTGGTTTCAGTTGGTGCAATGTGCTGCAAAAATTCGAGGCATAGCTGGTTTACAGGAACAAGAAACAAGGAAGAAAGGAAGAGAAGAAGAGAGGGAGAAGAAGGAGCCGGGGCACGCTGGTTTTATTCCCAGGTGCTTGTCGTGCCCTGCGACAACGACTGCCACCAGTCGTGTCCTGCCGCAGCGACTGGCCGGCCTGTCGTGCCCTGCGACAACGACTGGCTGCTGCGCACCGCGACAACCGCCGTCCACGTAGCCGGGCCAATGAGCGCGCGCCGCGTGGCTGCGGCGGCCCACTCGTGTTCGCGCAAGACGACTAGACGGTAATCGTGTTCGCAGGCCACGACTGCCCATTATTTTTGCAAATGATTAAAAGTGCGTATTATTTTTTTACTTTCTGTAAAAAAGTGTATTATTTAAAAAAAATTAGCCGGGGCACGCTGGTTTTATTCCCAGGTGCTTGTCGTGCCCTGCGACAACGACTGCCACCAGTCGTGTCCTGCCGCAGCGACTGGCCGGCCTGTCGTGCCCTGCGACAACGACTGGCTGCTGCGCACCGCGACAACCGCCGTCCACGTAGCCGGGCCAATGAGCGCGCGCCGCGTGGCTGCGGCGGCCCACTCGTGTTCGCGCAAGACGACTAGACGGTAATCGTGTTCGCAGGCCACGACTGCCCATTATTTTTGCAAATGATTAAAAGTGCGTATTATTTTTTTACTTTCTGTAAAAAAGTGTATTATTTAAAAAAAATTAGCGCCTTTTCTAGTCTAGCCGGTAAAGGCAGGGAGGAGAACCCACCAGCGCCATGCTGGCAGCAGGCTCGGCACTGCCCCAGCTGCACGGGCAGGCAAGCACTAGTAGGAAGCGGCACGCAAACACGGCGCCGCTGCCATGCCGATGCCAATGCCATGCCATGCGCGTGCAGGGCAGCGGCAGGGCGGTAACCCCACGCGCTCCAGTACGTACGGTGGCGCAACAGCCACAGCGGCAGTGGCAACGGCAGGCCGGGTGGGCTACTTGCTGTGTGCTTGCCTGCCTCTCGGCCGGTCCGTGGCCTCGTTCCGCTTCCGCAGCCGCTGCCCCCGCTGCCTGTTGCTGTGGTTGCATGCGTCGTGGACGGCCTCTGATCGCACCGCGCGAACGCTCCACTTTGTCTCCTCGATCGGCCCGCGCGCGCGCTGGCGACGACGCGGTCGAGCCGCCGAGCCGGCTCTCTCTCGCTCTCTCGTATTCTACGTTGTTTTGTTTACGTTCCGTAGAAGCTCTGCCCTGCGATAGCACAGTACGCGGCGTGCGCGGTCAGTGTTTGGGGCCGCGCGTTCGTGTCACTACCTATCATTATAGAATGCGTTCCGGCCATGAGGAGCTGGAGGCAGGAAGGGGGTTCTATTCTGGAATAGTGCAGCGCGCCCCGCTCGCCCTGTCGGATAGGCACGCTGCCAAAGCGTACGCACGCCCACCGAGGCGCTGCTTTGTTCGGTTTAGGCCGGTGCCGAGCGCGCCAGGTTTACTAGTCACGGGACCGACTTGAATTCGGCCAGAGTATGTTCGTACAGCGATTTCATTCAAGAGGCAAAAGATAAGTCCAGAGAGACCTCTACTCTTTCAGGGAAAGGAGGAAGATCGAATGCGAGATGGATTCCCTGTCAAATGGAATGGACATCCTTGGGGACAGCTGTGTAAGACTGAAATTACCATAAAATTGGACGGAAAACTACTACAAAGATCACAAGAAACCCAACTCAAAATGAATGGAGAGAGAACCCCGCGCCTTGGAAGGATCTGAAGCTGTTCAGACACTCATAGACAAGTAAACTCCAATCCAGGATCCCTCAAAAAGTGAATTGAACTAGTCAGGTAGAACAGTCAGGTTAGGAAAAGAGTCTTTCATGTCAAGGTGAACATAGACAGACAATGTTAGTTTGTTTTCCTTAATTCTCAGAGAGAAGACTCGTTGCTGGAACCGAGAGCACTGACGATTGCTTTCTTTTTGACCTCTTCAGCCGAGAAATTCCATACCTTCCACCGACTTCTTTTGTGTGTGGCCAGAACGTGATGCTTTCCAATGCCGAGTACTTTTCTTAACAACGTATGAAGCCCGTAAAACCGAAATCGATCCAAATCCACGGCCTTGATGATCGAGGAAAAATGGTATGTATTATTATGGTGTGAGTCTTCTTTCTTTTTGGCCTTAGATTATCATAAGCGAGGAATCGTGCATGCTAGCCTTCAGACTATACATCCATTTTTATCCAACTTTGTGACAATTAATTTGGGGAGGGAGGGAGTAAATAATGTGGAAGAACAATTCTGCTACAGTCCACGGATTTGTAGAACGCACAGCACTGTACTATCATCAAGAGCACATGCTATTTTACAAAAGGTTAAAGAAACACACTTGTGTGAATAATAGTAGGACGCACTAGCGGCCAGGCGCACGAACATGCGATACACTTTTCAATAAAAATCCCCATCCTTGCCCCCTTCGATAACACCATCCACCAGAAGAAGCTCAGCTCCCCACTAGGTACTACACGGCCACTCCACTGATCCCAGCGCCCCAATTAATCTAATCGGCCCTGCCCATACCCGTCCCCCCCCCTCCCCCGCGCTGTTTCTAATTCTACGACGCCTACCACCTTTGGTAAAATCCGGGAGGAGGACGGATTAATTCAAGCCACCGCCCCGCCCCGCCGTGCGCCGCCGCAGCTAGCAGCGGACGTATTTATCTCCGCCACCCCCACCCCGCTCTGCCTCTGCGGCGGCCACTAGTCCCCAACAGGTCAAACCTGCCGCATCAGTGCCGTGCTGGTTCTAATGCCTTTCTGTCCCAACCCTCATTAATTCCGGCGATACGCTTACCCCCGCCTGCCATTTTTACTCCCTCCCTGGGCCGCCTTCGTTTTTACTCCTTGTTCGCTTCTTCGCTTTGCCTTTGTTCGCCGCCCGCCACCACCTTGCTTGCTTGCTGCTGATCACGCACTCGCTGTAACATTATAAGGAAGGAAGAGGGGCCAGCGACCGCCTTGTCGGGTAACGGACTCGTCGCCAGCCGCTCGCTCACATGCTGGAGGTCCTGGAGATGACGCCGCCGCCTCCGCCGCCGCCGCTGCCACGGCGCCAGCCCAGGGGAGGCGGGAAGGGACACGCGGCCCAGCCGCGGAAGCAGCCCCTGCAGAGCAGCGTCGCGCAACCCAAGGCGGAGAGCGCGGCCGCTGTCGCGCCGCCCCCGGAGGCAGCCAAGAAATGCGGCGGGAGGCGGCGCGGCGGGCGCGGCCGTGCCAGGCCCCCCGCGGAGCCTCGGCCGGCGGCGGCGGTGCCCGAGGCGACGACGTGCGCCGTCATTGGGCCGCCGGTGACCAGCAGCAAGGGGCTGGCGTTCTGCCGCCGGCCGGGGTTCGGGACCGTGGGCGCGCGCTGCGTCGTCAAGGCCAACCACTTCCTCGCCGAGATTCCGGACAAGGACCTCACCCAGTACGACGTAAGCAGTCCTCCTCCCTCCGCGCCGTTCCCGCTTCACAGTCGAGACGATGAGAGAAAAAAAAATGTCTGAGCTTTTGGTTTGCTTGCTTCCATGGCGGCTTCGCAGGTGAAGATTACGCCGGAGGTGAGCTCCCGGTACGTGAACCGGGCCATCATCGCGGAGCTGGTCCGCCTCTACCGCGACTCCGACCTCGGGATGCGCCTCCCGGCCTACGACGGCCGCAAGAGCCTCTACACCGCGGGCGCCCTTCCCTTCGACGCGCGCGAGTTCGTGGTGCGCCTCACCGACGACGACAACGGCACCGGCGTGCCCCCACGGTAAAGCATTTGCCATCTGTCACCGCGTCTTCTCTCCTACGACGCCTGCCTTTCTTGTCGATGCCTGCCCGTGTCTTCTTCTTACTTGCTTGCCTGCTCCCGCTTCCTGCAGCGAGAGGGAGTACAGGGTCGCCATCAAGTTCGCCGCGCGCGCCGACCTCCACCACCTCCGCGAGTTCATCGCCGGGCGGCAGGCCGACGCGCCGCAGGATGCCGTCCAAGTGCTCGACATCGTCCTCCGGGAGCTCGCCAACCAGAGGTAGTAGTATTTCCACCGGCACCTGCATTAAATTGCAACACCACGCGTTGCCCGTTGCAGTTTCAAGCTTGGCTCCGTGCGTGAACTGAACTGATGGTGCCTCCTGTCCAATGCTCCTCGCAGGTACGTGCCCATAGGGCGGTCGTTCTACTCGCCGGACATAAGGAAGCCGCAGCGGCTCGGCGACGGCCTGCAGTCGTGGTGTGGGTTCTACCAGAGCATCCGGCCGACTCAGATGGGCCTGTCGCTCAACATCGGTGAGATGAGATTCTTCCCGGCTGGCTGGCAAACATCTGGTGCCCTCATGCATGTGATTTCCTGCCCCTGCACTGTGCCTGATGCTTGTATTGACGCAGATATGTCATCCACCGCGTTCATCGAGGCGCTGCCGGTGATCGACTTCGTGGCCCAGATATTAGGGAAGGATGTCATGTCAAGGCCATTGTCGGATGCAAACAGAATTAAGGTGAATTATGCTGTGGGGGGAACAAGGAATCTGGCATACTACTGCAGTGTGGCATGCATGTTCCAGCTGCTATTTGCTTGCTATTGGTTTATAGCTTGTTTATGGCCTTCTGATTGCTGTGATTTGGCTAATAAAGGATTTTTTTTGCCTGTAAATGTCAATCAGATCAAGAAAGCGTTACGGGGTGTGAAAGTTGAAGTTACTCACCGCGAAAATGTCAGGCGGAAGTACCGCATTACGGGGGTGACAGCACAACCAACTCATGAACTGATGTAAGTTTAAGTTGTACTACATTTACCTATGCTCCTATAGTCCTATGTACCATCATTTGGCAGATTTCTACATAAGAAAACATAAAAGTCTTAAGTTCAAACACTATTGATTCATAATTTAAGAAAAATAGATCTCCAAATGCCATACCATTTACTTCTATATCAATTTGATCAAATCAGTAACTAGAGTGAGGCTACGTTACAAGACATGCAGAACTGTGGCTGATTTTGCTTGTTTTGGCAGTTTTCCAATTGATGATCAAATGAATATGAAGTCTGTCGTGGAGTATTTCAAGGAAATGTATGGGTTTACCATTCAGCATTCACATCTTCCTTGCCTTATGGTGGGAAACCAAAAGAAGGCAAACTATCTTCCCATGGAGGTAAGCACAGCGAAAATTTCCGTTACCTGGTCAATTTTGTACATTTCAATGTTATCTCCTCATAAAAGTTTGTAGCGTCGTGTTAAATACATCGTGATTTTTTTGAATTACTTTACCAGGCCTGCAAGATTGTTGAGGGTCAGAGATACACAAAGAGGTTGAATGAAAAGCAGATCACATCGCTGCTAAAGGTTACATGCCAAAGGCCAAGAGAAAAGGAGATGGATATTCTGCAGGTCCAGAGTTTTCTCCTAATCACAGGAATAAATAGATAAATTTATCGTGCTGGATAGGGCTAGATGTGCTAGGTTTCTGTTCCAACGAAACTGACGGTTTTGTTGAACGCATCTGTGCATTGCTTGACATGCATGGAACATGCTCATTAAATGTCCTATCCTCAAGTATTTGTTTTTATCTGCATGTGGTCCAAACATTCCATGCAATACATCTTCAATAGAGACCCCCTATTGCATGCTACTAGGGTTTCCTTCATGGCAGAATCATCTTGGTCAATGTTGTTATCAACTTGGCTCAGACGACTAAATGAATTTGTTTTCAGACAGTTCATCAAAATGGATATGACCAAGATCCTTACGCGAAAGAATTTGGAATCAACATAAGTGAGAAGCTAACATCTGTTGAAGCGCGTGTCCTTCCTGCACCCTGGGTAAGATTATGATCGTATAGTGTTGTTTTTATCTGTAGTTAGTACTGACTAATAATGTGGATATGAAAATTCGAAAATTTCAGCTGAAATATCATGATGCTGGAAAGGAAAAGGAGTGCCTGCCACAGGTTGGTCAATGGAACATGGTTAACAAGGTTGGTTTCTATTTTGCTGCAATTTCCATGCCTAATGTCCCTCCATCTTTCATCGTCTTGATCACACTTTGTTTACCAATAAAACAAGCTCACTTTTGCAGAAAGTGATCAATGGGGGCAAGGTAAGCCACTGGGCTTGTATAAACTTCTCAAGAAGTGTTCAAGAAACCACCGCGCGTGGATTCTGCCAAGAGTTAGCACAGATGTGTCAAATTTCGGGCATGGTAGTATACCTCTCAATTGTGACAATACCTTATTTGCAGCGCTGTGAGGCCTTTACAAAATTTTCACGTGTAGCATATTTATTAGTTTGATCTCTATTGTTATTCCAGGAATTCAATAGTGAACCTGTGCTACCAATATATTCAGCTAGACCAGATCAAGTAGCGAAGGCGCTAAAACATGTGTACAATGTAGCACTACACAAACTCAAGGGTAAAGAACTTGAGCTTGTTTTGGCTATTCTCCCTGACAACAATGGTGCTTTATATGGTAAGTTTCAACCCTGCTGATTACCCTGCGTATTCTGTCTTCTTCTAAATCCTCCTACCATGTTGTATCATAAACCTATTTCTGCAGGTGACATCAAACGTATCTGTGAAACCGATTTGGGACTGATAACACAATGTTGCTTGACAAAGCATGTTTTTAAGATCAGCAAGCAGTACTTGGCAAATGTCTCGCTTAAAATCAATGTTAAGGTATTCTCCTTTTATTTACACACCTAACTTGTACTGTAAACCAATAATCTAATTTCCAATCATGCTAAATTATTACACCTTGGACGTAATGACATGATTTAACTCAGATGGGTGGAAGAAACACCGTGCTCGTGGATGCGCTAAGTTGGAGGATCCCTTTGGTCAGTGATATACCAACTATTATATTTGGTGCAGATGTAACACATCCTGAGACCGGGGAGGACTCTAGTCCATCCATCGCTGCAGTAAGTCTTGGAGCATTCTATGCTTATTCCAGATCAATATGCATTGCATCTTTCTCCGATTATCTATGTTCTTTGGACCTTTTTTAATTAGTTGATTGCAGGTTGTCGCTTCTCAAGACTGGCCGGAAGTCACAAAATATGCCGGATTGGTATGCGCGCAGGCACATCGACAAGAGCTCATTCAGGACCTCTACAAGACATGGCATGATCCTCAGAGAGGCACAGTAACAGGAGGCATGGTCAGGTATCTATTGTGGATTTGATTTTAAGTGGTTGAATGATTTTTTTCTACATTACACAATTGACGTGTTTATTTTTCTACGCAGGGAACTCTTAATTTCCTTCAGGAAGGCAACTGGACAGAAGCCCTTGAGAATAATTTTCTACCGGTATGTGCAAATTTTGAAAGATAATGGTTAAACATTGCTACAACAGATTTAATGCCATGTGAATATTCTACAAATAAGATAATGGTTAGGTTGGTGTTGACTGTAGAGTACAAGAAAGGCCACTGTGAAGGTTTTTTAATGTTCCATTGCACAAATTAACACTATATCTTTCTTCCAGGGATGGGGTTAGCGAAGGACAATTCTACCAAGTTCTCCTTTATGAGTTAGATGCTATCCGTAAGGTAGGACCTGCTTATATTTTCTTGTATAGATCTTATATCTGCTTCAGAGTCTTCTAACACGTGCTTTCTTCTAGGCTTGTGCATCCCTAGAACCAAACTACCAACCTCCGGTAACATTTGTGGTGGTTCAAAAGCGTCACCATACAAGACTGTTTGCAAACAATCACAAAGACAGAAGTAGCATGGACAAAAGTGGAAATATTCTTCCTGGTAATCTATTCATGACCTCTAAATGCTTAAGATTATAATTCAACTAAGAGTCAGTGATTTCTTTACTATTTTAATTGTTTTTACATGATAATTATATTCTATACTTTGAGGCTTAAACTATATTCACACATTTAGAAGTCGTAGCTACATTTCCTTAAACAATTGAGGCACAACTTGGTTGAGCTAATTGTTTCTCCAGATAGAAAATTTGGGTGTGCTCATTATAGGATACTACTACATATATATGTTAATTGCCTTGTTTCTGTAATTGCTCACCAGTTACCTAAAAAAAACAGGAACTGTTGTTGATTCCAAGATATGCCATCCAACGGAGTTTGATTTCTACCTCTGTAGTCATGCTGGAATCCAGGTAAGAATATCGTTTTACTGGTCCTTCTTGAAGGCTGACATATACTGAATTTGTCTCGTTTCTCTGGTCCCTATCTCTTGCGGTCAAGTATTTGAGTAGACTCCAAATTCTCTTTTGAAGAATGCTCTCACTGTACATAGTTACCTAGCAGAGGAGACATGCTGAAAGAATAAACAAATTGATGGTATGCTCAAAATTTTCAGATCATGTGACTGTACAAACACATAAAAACTTCCCACTTCTTTTCAAAAGGCTTGTACTGTACCTGTAAAGTGTCGTACTAGAAGTGTGGGAATATTATCCCAGATTCTCCGCCCTGTTCCGATTCCTGAAATGACTGACGTGTGAGTTCACCAGGGAACAAGTAGGCCAGCTCACTACCATGTCCTCTGGGATGAGAACAATTTCTCAGCAGATGAGATGCAGACGTTGACAAACAACCTTTGCTACACGTACGACATGACTGCTTTCTTAGTTATGTTTGTCTTTTGCTCTTCCCGCTTGATCCTCAAGAATAGTCTGAGCTGATGTTTATGCTGATTTTGCAGTTACGCACGTTGCACGCGCTCTGTTTCTGTTGGTACGTTCTTCTGTACTAACTGAGATATTCCCCAGCTTCTTGTTCTTCTGCACTAACTGAATATTCCCCTGCTTCTTGTTTATCCCTAAGTTCTCTTACCTGTGTCGTAAATCTGAACCGTGGTACGTTTTGTCTTTGCTGCCCCAACAGTCCCACCTGCATACTATGCACATCTGGCCGCATTTCGGGCACGGTTCTACATGGAGCCGGAGCTGTCCGAGAACCATACATCGAAGAGCTCCAGTGGGACGAATGGAACCTCCGTGAAGCCTTTGCCTGCAGTCAAAGAGAAGGTGAAGAGGGTGATGTTCTACTGCTGACAAGGGAACTAGGTTTAACTTGCCTAACATTGTAGAATTTAGTACTCGAGACTAGGTTAGCTTTCTCCCGGAAAGGAAGAGAAGAGCATTTCTGCACTTGAACCCTGAACAATCTCTTGACTACCTCTGTAAAGTACTCCAAAAGCATGTATAATAGTTCTTTCTTGGGTCAGATGGCATCCATGTCTCAAAGAAGCTGCGCTAAGATGGTGTGGAAGTCTGATTTAGATCTTCAAGCATAGTTGCTGAGCAGTCACGTCTATATTCACCAGCATAACTGGCTTTCGTTCTTATGATCAGTGCATCCAAAATATTTGTTTTGATGCATTCCTAGGATAACAAAAAGACGCATTTCATAAAGCATAAGCAAAGATTATATGTGTAAGAATGAAACTACTCCATTGCTAGAATTGCAAATGGAGTAGAACAAGGACATATCTAGCTATACCAGCCATTAGATGACAGTGTGAACAACGTTGAAAAAGAAGAGCATCGTGAAGAAACCACGAAAGAGTTTCAGTTAATAGCACCATGCAGGTATCAATCTAAGATACATATAAACAGAAACAGAAACAACAAATGCCAGTTAACCTTCTACTTTTCAGTTATTCCAGATTTCCACTTCAGCAGATATATTTTGGCATCTCAATGTGTGGATCTAATTTAGATGTTAAATTATATGACATGATAGATTGATTTTATATTTGTATTAATATTTTCAAAAAAAAAAATTTAAAAAGTTTTGCAGGCGTATCTGTACTCCTATTTTTTCGCTGGAAGCACGACGTGTCCTAAAGTTTGACACCACCAGACCTGATAGGGCTTTCTTCACTGTATTGTAATTAGATTTATTTGGAACTGGAATATCTTCATGCAGAAGAAGGTAATACGCAGTACTGGCAGATTACCTTTGTGAAAAAAAAATTATCGGATTATAAAGTTCCCTTCTGATTTTCTTCCACTATAAATGTCTAATTACTTGACAAAACAACAAACAACATATAGTTTTACGATAAGATTACAGAAAATCATGTTAGAATTCAGTCCAAGAATTAGCCTATTAGGTACATTCGTCCAGACATATGCGAAAGGTACTACCTGCTTGGTGACTAACCTTCATTTTCTCCTTTGAACAAATGTATGTCATATCGTTGAAGGAACATGTAAAGAAAAGTCATGCTGAGAATGTTCTGATCATGTACAAAGAAAAATATTAACCTCGAAACAAAATCAATAGGCAGCTAACTAAGTGATCCTTACTCACCGAGGATCATATTAACTAACTCCACAAGACTGAACACTTGAATATCTGTATGTTCCGAAAATTTTAGTTCAGGGATCTCTAGGAGGTAAAAACCCAGGAAAAACTTTGAGAACCTTTTTGTACTGAACTGAGTATCCACAACTAAATTGGTTATAATAGTTGTTTAAACGGATATAATCAACTCAGACCAAAAATATAGCCAGAAAAAATGCTATACTGTCATCAGCTGTGAGCCTTGAATTTTGCCTAGTAGCAGACTAACAGTGGCTTAAATCGATATTTTATGACTTGTACATGAACTTACAAGAGATATCTCTAAGATGATGTGAGGCAACCGACTTACGTTATCTCCTCAACAACATTCTGACAATAATAATATAGCATTAGGTCAATGTAAAGTTCTGTTTCTTGGTCAGTTGGAGCTGAAATTAATCGGCAATGCGAGCCAAGCATTGGATGCTTAATAAGTTGACAAAACAACCAACATCATTCAGTATCATCATAAGATTACAAATGGTTCAGGTGGGGATTAAGGGATTAAGCCCGCATTAAAAATTCATTTTTTTTAATCATGGTCACTTTAGAATGTGATCCACTGTTTCCAATGTCAAGGTGTATAATAGCCTATTAGGTATATCCATCTGCAACAGAAAGAGGCAAATGACTAATGCTTGATGACTAACCATCATTTCTTCTTTTGGATAAGTGTGCATTTCCTAGCAGGAGTTAAATAAACAGCTATTCGAAAATTCTTTCTGAAAATGTTCTGCATCAGGTATCAACACAAACCGCTTCAAACAAAATTAAGAACAAACAGAAGAGGATTCAGTGTCTCACCCAAAATGAATAGGAAGAAACCACTTCCAGTAAGACCTGTGAACAGTTCTTCCAACGAACCACCTGAAACTAAGTGGTCCTCGTTCATCCAGCATAAAAATAACTAACTGAGAACCACACACTTAAATATCTGCATGTTCTGAAATTTTAGTTCCGCAGTCTCTAGAAGGTAAAAATCAGGTGGGATTTAACATCTGTTTAAATTTCTACTGAACTGATTCACCACAACTAAATTGATCATGATATTTGGTTAAATTAATATGAGAGAGACTAATGGATTCGGCAGAAACAAATTCAGACCAAATGGATGTGTTAACCATTCCTATGTCGAAGCATTAGATGTGTCAGTGCTAACTGCCATCAGTATCCCTTCACTTCAATCAAGCTGCACCCTGCAGTCTTTTTGATAGTGGGGTGTGCCATCTCCCTCCTTACTCTTACTACATCCTCCCATCGATTTGCGGTTGCATACACATTAGACATGAGCAATTTCTACTGAACTGATTCACCACAACTAAATTGATCATGATATTTGGTTAAATTAATATGAGAGAGACTGATGGATTCGGCAGAAACAAATTCAGACCAAATGGATGTGTTAACCATTCCTATGTCGAAGCATTAGATGTGTCAGTGCTAACTGTCATCAGTATTCCTTCACTTCAATCAAGCTGCACCCTGCAGTCTTTTTGATAGTGGGGTGTGCCATCTCCCTCCTTACTCTTACTACATCCTCCCATCGATTTGCGGTTGCATACACATTAGACATGAGCAAATTCACATCAGGGATTTGGTAACCTTGCTCCCCTATTCGTTTGGTCAGCCTTTCGCTCATCTCGACATTGCCTTGAGCCTTGCACGCAGTAAGGAGTGCACCAAACAGTGGCATAGCGTCCTTGTCGATTGGTATATCCCTAATCAACTTCTCAGCTTCATCAAGTAGACCAGCACGACCTAGAAGATTGACAAGGCAACTGAAATGTTCAACTCTGGGCTGTATGCGATAAACCTCCTTCATACTACGAAATTGTTTCCGCCCTTCATCAACCAAGCCACCATGGCAACATGCACTGAGTACCCCGATGAAAGTGACACTGTCAGGCTTAGATTTGCTTCTTTCCATATCCTCAAACAACTCGAGAGCTCTACCTGCCTGACCATTTGTGGCCAGACCGCAGATAATGGCAGTCCAAGCCGTGGTGTCTCTGCCTTGCATTCGCTGAAAGACGTCCACTGACTTCTCTACATGCCCACACTTGGCATACATGTCAATCAAAGCCGTACCAAGAACTGCATCAATTTTCATGTTCCTAGCTTCAGCCAACTGATGGATCCATTCACCTTGATCAAGTGCACCAAGGTTGGCGCAGCATGCCAAGATAGTGACAACAGTGAACCTGTCTGGCTCAACTTGTTGCATCTGCATGTCTCGAAACAACGACAACGCCTCTTCGAAACACCCATGTTGCACACAGGCATTGATCATCGCAGTCCACATAATCAGATCCTTCTCTGCGCACTGGTGGAAGAGTACTCTCGCCTTGTCCAGCTGCCCGGCTAAGGCATATCCCGACACAAGTATAGTCCAAGAAATGATGTTCCTCGACGGCATTCGTTCGAACAGATTAACCGCCTCTACCAAGCAACCATTCTTCATGTACATGTCCAGCAGTGCATTTGCAACTGGAAGGCTGAACCCGATGACCCCATCCATGTAGGCATGAATCCTCCTTCCTAAGCTCAGTTCACCTGCTCTGGAGCACGCGGTCAATGCAGTCACCAACGTTACCTTATCGGGCGTGAGACCGCTCCTTTCCATCTCCTCGGCCAAAGAAATCCCTGCGGTGTACTGGCCACACCTGACATAGCACCTGATCATCATATTCCAAACCACCAGTGCCCTCTGCGGCATTTCGTCGAACAGATTCCGTGCGATGTCCGCGCGGCCCAGCATCGTGTACATGTCCATCAGCGAGCTCGCGGTGTACGCGTCCCACCGGAAGCCGGTCTTCACGGCCAGCGCATGAGCCTTGCGCCCCTCGACCGATAGCTTGAGCACCCCGACGGCCCTGAGCACGAACGGGTAGGTGAAGCTGTCGGCCAGGAGGCCGCGCCCGCGAAGGTCGTAGTAGACTGCCATGACACGGGCGAAGCCACCGCGCCTCGCGAGGGTCCTGATCAGAAGGTTGCATTCGCGCAGCGGCATGCCGTGGTGGCACGCCGTCGCCATCCTGGGCGTGTGGCGGCGACGCGGAACGCGTGGAGGCGCGCGCGGGCTGGCCAAGCTGGAATTTGTTTTAGGTGCCGTGTAGTACAAATAGCAGTCAGCGATAAGAAAGGCTAGCGGAGTTGGGAGAAGCGATGGCTGCTGAGATGGGTAAGCGGATGGCCGTGGTGGTGGGAGGGAGCGTGGCAGGCCTGGCCTGCGCGCACGCGGCGGCGGAGGCGGGGTGGAAGGCGGTGGTGCTGGAGAAGGCGGCGGGGCCGGCGGCCGGAGGCGGCACGGGCGCCGGGCTGGGACTGGATGCGCAGTCTATGGAGACACTCGCCGGCTGGATCCCCGGGTGGGGTCTCGACGCAGCCACGCTTCCGCTCGCCGTCGACCTGGTAAGCGCCTCCGTCCTCCCCGATTTGACACCCAACAATTCGGCCTGCTCCCTTCCTTGCCTTATGGGCATGGGTTGCTACCGCAGAACAGAGCAACGGACAGCGAGACAAAGGAGGCACGGACGCTGACGAGGGACGAGGGCTTCAACTTCCGCGCGGCGCACTGGGGCGAGCTGCACCGGCGGATTCACGAGGCTCTGCCGCCCGCGGTGACCGTGCTCTGGGGGCACCAGTTCCTTTCGTTCGAGGTGTCAGACGACGATGACGATGACAAACGCAGGGTCACCGCGACGGCTCGTGTGCTCGCAACCGGCGAAACCGTGGAGGTCGTCGGGGATTTGCTAGTCGCGGCGGATGGCTGCACGTCGTCGATCCGCCGGCGCTTCCTCCCCGACCTCAAACTGAGGTGAGTTTACAGATCTTCTGACACTTGTGAACTGAATGCATTCTGCATATTTGATGACAGGCAATTTCACATTTCAACACATAGCATCATCGAACATTTCGGTAAATTCGTTTCGATCCGATCATAGATCGTCACAGAGACACCATTTCTTATTTTGTGGTCAATGTGCAGGTACTCCGGGTACTGCGCATGGCGAGGCGTGTTCGATTTCACCGGAAAGGAGAGCTCCGACGTCGTCACCGGCATCCGAAGAGAGTACCCGGAGCTAGGCAGCTGCCTCTACTTCGATCTGGCCGACAAGACACACGCCGTGCTCTACGAGTTGCCCGGGAACAGGCTCAACTGGCTCTGGTACATCAACGGTCCAGAACCAGAGCTCACGGTAATGGCGGATTGGCGATCGATTCCCTGCCAAGTTGCAAAGGCCGTGCTTCTCTAACGAATGTGTCGTGGCTAATCAACAGAGGAGCTCGGTGACGATGAAGGTGAGCGACGGCACGTTGGCGCGGATGCAGGACGAGGCGGAGCGCGTCTGGTCGCCAGAGCTGGCGCGGCTGATCCGGGAGACGGCGGAGCCGTTCGTGAACGTGATCTACGACGCGGACCCACTGCCGCGGCTGTCCTGGGCGGGCGGCCGCGTGGCGCTGGTCGGCGACGCAGCTCACCCGACCACGCCACACGGGCTACGCAGCACCAACATGTCGGTCCACGACGCCCGTGTTCTCGGGGGTTGCCTCGGGAGGTGGGGGGAGACGCCGGCGCCGCGCGCGCTGGCCGAGTACGAGGCAGCGCGGCTGCCGGTCGTGTCGGCGCAGGTGCTGCACGCCCGCAGGCTCGGGCGGCTCAAGCAGGGCCTGCCCGTGGAGGACGGTGAGGCTGGGGGTTTCGACGCGAGGGCAGCGACGGAGGAAGAGTCTTTGCAGCTACGGCAGAAAGGGATGCCGTATTTTGGTGGCGCGCCAACTATGTAGTTCGTGTCACTTCCAATAAATATCATACCGATTACAAATTTCAAAAATTTCAGTAGATACCAAAATAATATTTCAACCATCACTGCAGAGTTTCAAATAAACATATTTTTGTCAACATTCTGAATATTTGGTTCGGTTTTAACTACTCCCTTCGTCTTAAAATAAGTTTCGCTTAAACGAATGTATGTAGATGTATTTTAAAACTAGATATAGTACGTAGGTGACGTAAAAGGCAAAGGAATCAAATGCACGGGTGTATCATGGATGGAGTGGACAGTCTCTCCACTTTTGTTTGGTACAGTTGGATAATGGAAACACTTTATATACCACAGTTTGGTTGAGAAACATGGCAATAGATTTACAACAATCCATCGTTTAAAAAGCACAGCTTTTCCACAACATACTACAAATTTACACATAACCACTAGAAAATGCTAAAAAAAATTGCAAACTTTAATGCATAACTACACTAATTTTCAAATGCACTTACAAATTCATCAAACAGACAATAATTTAAAAAGCATTCTACATGCATCAAGTGCAAAATCATCTCTTTATCAGAATATGAACCACTTAGAAAATATAACGCGAGATTTCGAAGGCGTTTCACAACGAAGCATGCATATAGAAACCGATAACAATTCTATAACATAATCATTCGAATAGATAGATCCAAAGGTTTCTAGATCAGTTTTCCATCATACGTTCATATTTCACTTGTCGGCGACACTTCCCTTCACCATCAACCTCACCTTGCCTCTTTCTCTCATATGCCAATAAGAAAGTTGAACATATAGTCAACGTAAGAGCAAATCATTCGAATAGATAGATCCAAAGAAACCAACACATGCCTGAAAGTAGTGGGATGCAGTACTAGGTAGTAGGCTCCAAGCTGGATTGGTTTCCTTTGTCTAGGATTTAAACATAAGATTCTTTTCTCGTAGTCTAAGGATGGGATGGTTGAAGAAGAAATATTGACATGTGAAAGATCATCTTCCGTTTTGATAATTGATGACAACATAAATATAGGACTAATGTCTATCTAAGAGTATTTGCAGGTCCTATTTGATATATATGAAAATGCCTAGGTTCTTCAAGTACACAATCTCAATGTGTTACAGGAATGATTCTAATGGAAAGAGCTCGAAGAAACAAAGTTGGGGTGCCGTTTTTGCAAGCAGCGGAGGCTCCGGTGAAACCACCGGAACCTCCGCCCCGTGCATTTCCCACCTACATCCAGGTGCGGGCCTCTGGTAGAACATCCGGTGTAGCCTCTGCTAAAAACACCTTCGGGTGCATAAGAGCGGAGACTGCAGCGGAGCCTCCGGTGAACCTCCGGTAGGTGGAGCCTCCGCAAAAACCACCAGAGCCTCCGCTGGCTCCACTGCCCCATTGTGGTGCTGGCCTCCGGTGCTACCTCCGCTCAAAGTGCCTTCGGGTGCATACGAGCGGAGGCTAGAGCGGAGCCTCCGGTGAACCTCCGGTGGGCGGAACCTCTGCCAACACCACCAGAGCCTCCGCCCTGAAGATTCCAGAAAGAAGCAAACGTGCCACGCGTGTGCGCGTAAGTGAAGACCACCGGAGCCTCCAGTGTTGCGTGGGCTGTTCAACGGTTGGATTGGGGAATGGGTATTTAAAGCCCTTCCCCTATCTCATAAATGCTAAGCTTTTCCCACTCTCTCTCCTAGCCATTAATGAAAATTTCAACCTCCTAGATCTCCCTCTCCAACCACCCAAACACTCCCAAACTTTGCAGAGAGCTAGAGGAGACCTAGATCCATGATTCCACTAAAGGAATTTCAAATCCATCCACCACATCCTAGTAGATCTACAATCCTACTTGAGGCCTAGAAACCTTAGTAGATCTTGTGCTTGTAGCTTCCACCTTGTTGCAAGAAGCTTCGGATTCGTAGAGAGCCTCCATCCATCTTGTGGAGTGTCCTCAACCTCGTGTAAAGGTTTGGTCAACGCCTTCAAGTCGACCTCATAGTGGAAACGAGAATCTCCCTCACCGGAGAAGCTCAAGGAGAATAAGGTGTGCACAACCGTGCTATTGAGGAGCGCCTAGGTGGCTCCCCACCTCTCCAACGTAGACGTACTTCTCTTTGAGAAGGAACTACGGGAAATATATCCTTGTCTCTTTGTTTACACTTGTGGTTTATCTTGTTACCTTTCGTTTTACTTCCATTGCGTATCTTATCTTTTATCACTTAGGTTCCTCACCTATTTGCACATCTAGAGAACCTTATCTTATCTTGCTTAGACCTAATTAAAAGGAAAAGAAGAAAAATTGGTAGTCAACCTATTCACCCCCTCTAGTTGACCATAGTGCACTTTCAATTGGTATCAGAGCCTCGGCTCTTGCTAAGGGCTTAACCGCCTAAGAGTATAATGGTCAATGAAAATGAGCCCGACGGTTCTAGTGCAGAAATCGCAAAAATGGACGACACTATAACTAGCCTACAAGAAACGGTTGGAACCATCCAAACCTAATTGTCCAAGGTTAGCTCTAGTGTTGGTTCGGAGGTTTCTAGCATAAAGAAGATGTTGGAGGCCATGATGGGGAAAACCAAGGAGTCCGAGGAACCACCTCCCACCGCCGAAGATGTTAGCTCGGATGATGATTCCATTCCGGACATCGCCGAAATGGAAGCTAACATTGCTTTAGCCAAGGAAAAAGCCGATAAAAAGGCTAAGAGCGGTGGGAGCTCCGAAGGCTCCAAGTCTCAATCGGCTAACAGTTCGGGGTCTAACTCAAAAGTTCCACCACCTCCCAATTATGGCACTATCCATCATATTGGTAAAATGCCACACATTCTAAATGTTGGACTTCCTCCCATGCTTAACACTAACGAATTATCTTCTTGGAAGTTCGATATGGAGTCTCATATTTCAGGGTCTTGCACCGCCTTGTGGAGAAGTGTTCTCCATGGATTTCATCCTCACGATGCAAACAACTTGACTCCAAGAGAAGACGTTGAATTTCAACTCAACAAGACTGCTCTTGTCACTATCCAAAAGGCTCTCCCAAGAGAACATCTTGAACACATCCGCGGTATCAAGACCGCCAAGGAGGCTTGGGATAAACTTGACACCTTGTTTCAAGGAAATGCTAGCATCCAATCCTCCAAGTATGATGTGGCTCTTGACAAGTCCGAGAACTTCGTTATGCTTGAAGATGAAAGTCCCGAGGAGCTATATAGAAGAGTTGTCACCCTTGGCAACAAATTGAGGGACTTTGCAAAAGAGGAAATCTCCGATGAGTGGATCAAGAGGAAGTTTGTCAAGGCTATAACTCCTTTCGAGAAGAACATCTCCACTAGCATTCGAACAAGATCGGACTACAACTCCCTTAACTCCATTGGTGTTCTTAGTGAGTTCATAGCCATATCCCTATCTCACAAGAGCGCGGATGATGCTCTCGCTCGCTCAAGAGGAGTTGGAAAGCCTCCCAACCTCGCCTTGAAGTCTAAGGCGGTTGCTCGGATAGAAGAAGTGGATAAGGATGATGAGGATGATGAAGACACATACAAGGGTGCTCACAAGTGCATTGCTCTTGCAATGCATGGTTATTGGAAGAGATGGGAGGCTCACAAGGACGGTGCTCCTAGACCTTCAAGAAACAAGATCTACAAGAAGAAGGGGGAGCGGCCAAGGACATGCTTCAATTGTGGAAGTGCAAATCACTTCGTCAAGGAGTGTCCTTTTGAGCAAAGAGAAGAGAATGAAGGGAAGCTTGTTCGCAAGGACAAGAACAAAGCTCCACAAAACAAGAATCTAGCTAGAAGAGTCCCAAGGGCTCTATATGTTAAAGAAGGGCCCACATTGGAAACATAATACTCCGGAGATGAAGGAGAATATGAAGTCGTAGGTGTGGCCCATGTCGCCATAGCTACGACTTCCTCTTCATCGGTCTCTCTATTTGAATCCCCCAATGAGAAGGCATTGATCCGACCTACATGTCTCATGGCAAAAGCCACCGCGGTAATATCTTCCACCTCCAAGTCTATTGCTACTAGTTCTCCCTCATTATTGGATTGTGTTGAAAACATCGTGGATGATGAGGAGGCCAAGAATCTTGGTTCTTGGTTATGTAGTCTTGAAGGTGAAACCAAACAAAAGGTAAAGGCCCTCTTGAGGCAACTTGATGATGCCAACTCACTCATAGATGAGAAAGAAGAGACCATCACGACCTTGGAAATCTATGGTGGCCATGAGAACCATGACAATGAGCTTGTGAAAGCTCTTGAGAAAGGGAGATCCTTGAGATCCTCTCTTGAATATAGATTATCTAGTCTAGAAGAGACATATGCTATTAGTGTTTCCAAACTTATGAAGGATAATGAAAAATCTCTTGCTTCACTTAAAATCTTTGAAGAAGAAGAGTTGAAGCTAGTAATAGCTCATGAGGAACTTGTTGAGCGTCATGGAAAACTAGAAAAGGAGTTCACGTATCTTAAAGAAATCCATGATAAACTCACCATGTCCCGAAATAAGCTTCTAGCTCAACAATCTAATAAGCAAGTGACATCTTCCTCTAATAGCATTGTTATCATGCCTACCTATTGTACTACTACTAACGTTGTAGGAAGAGAGAAAGTTCTCAATGACGCCATAAGCTCTCAAGGAGCCAAGAAAGGGAAGGAAGGGCTTGGCTTTGTTGCCAAGTCAAAGAAGAAGACCAAGACTGTCACCTCTTCCTGTCGGAATGTTGTCTTTGTGAAAGAGGGAGAGGTGACCGAGGAGAAGGATACCAATGCCGTGGTGGGTGGTGATACCTCTAGGGGGAGCATCACTCACAACGACTTTGCCAGAAAATATAACCCCTCTTATGTTCTTATGAAATCTAGAGATGGTCATGTTTATGATAAATACGTTGGTATTTCTTATGGTGATGATTATCATTGGAATATTTGGGTTCCTAAGACCCTTGTTACTAACAAAAGAGGACCCATTGAAGGATGGGTACCTAAATCAAGAAATTGATCTCTTGTAGGGAAGTGCTTCCGGGTTGGGTAGATGGATGGTGGATAGTGGTGCCTCCCAACATATGACCGGAAGCAATGACGCAATGAGCAATATTGAACCTCCATTACCTCATCTCAATTGCGTCACTATTGGTCACAATTCCAAACTTAAGGTATTGGGACGAGGCAAGGTGTCTACCTCAAATGATTTATCAATTGAGAATGTTCTCCTTGTTGAGTCCCTTGGTTATAACTTGATGCCCGTTCTTCAAATTGCAAATTGTGGTTTTACCTCCTTCTTAATAAAGAGAATGTGATTGTCACTTGGGAAACAACTCTTAAAGTAGCCTTTGTTGGGTTTGTCGAGAAGGCATGTATGTAGTGGACTTCTCTAAAGGAGACACGTGTGCCGCGACATGCCTAATGGCTAAAGTTGATGTGGGGTGGCTTTGGCATCTCCGGTTAGCCCACACCAATATGAGAATGTTGCATGACCTTCAAAGTGGCAATCATGTTCTAGGACTAACCAAAGCTGAGTTTGCTAAAGATCGTGTGTGTAGTTCTTGCGCCTTTGGAAAGCAACATGGAGAAGTTCACCCAACCAAGACTAATATCTCCACCACAAGAATTCTCGAGCTCATTCACTTAGATCTCTTTGGTCCACTATCTTATGATAGTCTCGGAGGAAAGAAGTATTGCTTGGTGATTGTGGATGATCATTCAAGATATTGTTGGGTGTATTTCTTCAAGAGGAAGAGTGAGACTCAAAAGAGAGTCATCGAGTTTATCACTCTAGTGGAGCGCCAACACAATGCTTCCATATTGGGCATCCAGAGTGATAATGGCTCAGAGTTCAAGAAATATACCGTTGAGGGTTTTCTTAGTGAAGAGTGAAGGGTATGTTGCATAGAAAACAAAAAATTTCCTACGCGCGATAAACCCGAATGGCCAATATCTAATCTAGGAGATGAAAGGTAACGGGGAGAAAGAGTCTTAGGATAACATACCCTTGAAGAATCTAAGTGATACGAGACAAAATCTCGTTGTTGGTGTAGTCGTACTCACGCCAATCCCGAGCGAGAAGATGTGCACCGCAACCCGGTGGTGCCTCTGTGATCGGTCACACGTTCAGCTCGATGAAGACCTACGTTCCCTCGATCCAGCGGGGCAGCGGAAGTAGAGAATTCCCCGGAACTCCAGCAGCATGACGGCGTGGTGGTGGTGAATAATCCCACAGTCAGGGCTTTCACCAAGCCGGAGACCATGGAATGGAGCAGCGGGTGGAGGAAAGGGAGGTGAGCAAGTGTGTGAAGAAGGGGGAGCTCTCACCCTTCTTTTAAAGGGGAGGGGGAGGCAGCCCAAGGGGGGTGACCAACCATGGTGTGCCCCCACCTCTTCCCCTCTTCATGTGAGTGGAAGCTCCACTCACACCCACTCATGCTCCCTTAATTTTCCACTTAGAAAATCCAAAGTTTTTTCTTTCATAAATAATTTTTTTATTTCTTTATTTATATTTTTAATTCCATTAACAAACATTTGCATGCATCACCTCGAATCATTTGTTAATTCTATTAACAACCATTCGAAAAAAACCCTTGAACTATTTCAATTTTCCCTGAAACAATTTCGGAGCTGCCCAAAACATTCTTCAATATTCCGTATCCTCTCAAACGCTTCATCGAACCTTAAGTGTGTCACCCTACGATTCATGAATAATATAGACATGATCAAGACTCCTCTTCGATCAATAATCAACAGCGGGATCAGGAGATCCGTGATGACTCCTATATATTCAACGATGACTCTCGTGATCGTGTGAACCTTCAACGTCGTAACTATTTCCCTTTGTCTCGCGATATTTTACTTGTCCGAGATCCGATCATCGGTATCAACCATACCTTGTTCGATCTCGTTACCCGACAAGTACTCTTTTCTCATTCCCGTGATATGACATCCTTGTGACCTAGTCACGTGCTTGCAAGCGGTGTCGATGTGATATCACCGAGAGGGCCCAGAGTATATCTCTCCGTCATTTTGGAAGGACAAATCTCACTCTTGATCCATGAGCTTCAATTAACACTTTCCGAATACCTAACGCCACCTTTATAGTCACCATGTTACGGTGTGACGTTTGATGTCATCAAAGTACTCTTTCGGTATCAGTGATTAACATGATCTCATGGTCTACGGAATAAGGTTACTCCGAATGGAAGACATAACAAAAAAACTAAATGACCTGATCGTATTGTTATACTTAGTTGGGGTCTAAGTTCGTCACGTCATTCACCTAATGACATGACCCCGTTATTAACAACATCCAATGTCTATGATTAGGAAACCTTGATCATCTGTTAATCAACGAGCTAGTTAAAAGAGAGGCTTTACTTCACACATGTATTAACGTTTCCGGTTAATACAATTCTAGCATGAGAAATAAACATCTATCATAAACAAGGAATAACATAATAAACACTTTATTATTGCCTCTCGGGCATATTCCCTTCAGTCTCCCGCTTGCACTAGGGGCAATAATCTATATAACATAGTGATGAATCTGACACCCATTGAGTTCTGGTGTTGATCATGTTTTGCCTTTGAGAGAGGTTTATTCAACGGATCTGCCACATTCAGATCCGTATGTAATTTCCAAATCTTCACATCCCCATCTGCGACATGTTCACGGATGGAGAGAAAACGTCGCTTGATATGCTTGGAATTCTTGTGAGACCTTGGCTCCTTAGCATTGTCTATGACACCATTGTTGTCACAATAGATAACCAATGGATCCAACGCACTCGGAACCACACCTAGTTCGGATATGAACTCCTTCATTCAAACTGCTTCCTGTGTTGCCTCCAAGGCAGCAAAATATTCTGCTTCTGTTGATGATCTCGCCACCATAGATTGCTTGGAACTTCTCCAGCTTACCACTCCTCCATTCATAACAAATACGTACCCGGATTGAGACTTAGAGTCATCCGGAACAGTGTCGAAGCTAGCATCGACGTAACATCTTGCGACGAGATCTTCTTCACCGCTATATACGAGAAACATATCCTTAGTTCTTCTCAAGTACTTAAATATATTCTTGACCGTCGTCCAGTGTTCCAAACCTGGATCGGGTTGGTACCTACTAGTCAAACTAATAGCATGTGCCACATACGGTCTTGTACATAGCATAGCATACATGATAGAACCTATGGCTGAAGCATAGGGAATCTTATTAATTATCTCTCTATCTTCTGCTGTAGCTGGACATTGAGTCTTACTCAACGTTTTGCCTTGCAACATTGGTAAGAACCCCTTCTTACTATCTTCCATTCTGAACTTTTTCAGAATCTTGTCAAGGTATGTACTTTGCGAAAGTCCAATTAAGCGCCTTGATCTATCCCTGTAGATTTCGATGCCTAATATATAAGCTGCTTCACCGAGGTCTTTCATCGAAAAACTACCGTTCAGTAACCTTTTACGCTTTTAAAAGTTCTATATCATTTCCAATCAACAATATGGCATCCACATATAGTACTAGAAATGCTACATTGCTCCCACTCACTTTATTGTAAATACAATCTTCCCCGTATGTTTGGACAAATCCATACCCTTTGATCACCTTATCAAAACGGAGGTTCCAACTCCGGGATGCTTGCTTCAGTTCATAAATGGAACATTGAAGCTTGCACACCTTGTCAGCATCCTTAGAATCAACAAAACCTTTGGGTTGCATCATATACAACTCTTCCTCAATGTCACCATTAAGGAACGCCGTTTTGACATCCATCTGCCAGATTTCATAATCGAAAAATGCAGCAATAGCTAACATAATCCTAACTGACTTCAGCATCACTACCGGTGAGAAAATCTCATCGTAGTCAACTCCTTGAATTTGTCGAAAACCTTTTCGACAAGTCGAGCTTTATATACAGTCACATTACCATCATCATTAGTTTTCTTTTTAAAGATCCATTTGTTCTCAACGGCCTTGCGGACATTGGGTAAGTCCACCAAAGTCCAAACTTGGTTTTCGTACATGGATCCTATTTCGGATTTCATGGCTTCAAGCCATTTGTTGGAATCTGGGATCATCATTGCTTCTTCATACGTCGCAGGGTCATCACCTCCATCTACCATGAAGTTTAAGACGAGATTCCCATACAGTTCAGGAGCTGTACGATCCCTACTTGACCTACGAGGCACGGTAATTTCCTCTTCTAGAGTTTCATGATCTTGATCATTAGCTCTCTCTTCAACTGACGGGGTCGGCACCGGAACAATTTCCAGCGCTGCGCTACTCGCCATTCCAAGAAGAGAAGGTTTAGTAACCTCGTCGAGTTCTACCTTCCTACTATTCACACATTTCGAGAGAAACTCCTTCTCTAAAAAGGATCCATTCTTGGCAACGAAAATCTTGCCTTCGGATCTGTGATAGAAGGTGTACCCTATTGTTTCTTTAGGGTATCATATGAAGACGCATTTTTCCGCTTTGGGTTCAAGTTTATCAGGTTGAAGCTTCTTCACATAAACATCGCATCCCCAAACTTTTAGAAATGACAGCCTAGCTTTGTTTCCAAACCATAATTCATATGGTGTCGTTTCAACGAATTTAGATGGTGCCCTATTTAAAGTGAATGCAGCGGTCTCTAGTGCATAACCCCAAAACGATAGTGGAAAATCTGTAAGAGACATCATAGATCAAACCATATCCAATAAAGTACGATTACGCCGTTCGGAAACACCATTACGCTGTGGTGTTCCGGCAGGTGTGAGTCGTGAAACTATTCCACATTGTTTCATATGCATGCCAAACTCGTAACTTAAATATTCACCTCCACAATCAGATCATAAAAATTTAATCTTTCTGTTATGATGATTTTCAACTTCACACTGAAATTCTTTGAACTTTTTAAATGTCTCAGATTTGTGTTTCATTAAGTAAATATACTCATATCTACTCAAATCATCTGTGAAAGTGACAAAATAACGATATCCACCATGCGCTGATACACTCATTGTTCCACACACATCAGTATGTATGATTTCCAGTAAGTCTGTCGCCCGTTCCATGGTTCCGGAAAACGGGGTTCTAGTCATCTTGCCCATAAGGCATGGCTCGCATGTTTCAAATGATTCATAATCAAGTGATTCTAAAAGTCCATCAGAATGGAGCTTCTTCATGCGTTTAACACCAATATGATCTAAGCGGCAATGCCACATGTAAGTGGAAATATCATCATTCAACTTAATTCTTTTGGAATTCACATTATGAATATGTGTATCAATACTATCAAGATTCGAAAGAAATAAACCATTCTTCTCAGGTGCGTGACCATAAAAGATATTATTCATATAAATCGAACAACCATTGTTCTCAGACTTAAAGGAATAACCACTCTGCATTAAGAAAGATCCATAAATGATATTCATGCTTAATGCAGGCACCAAATAACAATTATTTAGGTTTATAACTAATCCAGATGGTAAACATAGAGGTAGCGTCCCAACGGCGATCACATCAACTCTTGATCCATTGCCGACACGCATCGTCACCTCATCCTTTGCTAGTGGTCGCTTATTCTGCAGCTCTTGTTTCGAGTTACATATGTGAGCAACCGAACCAGTATCAAATACCCATGCGCTACTGCGAGTACCAGTAAGGTACACATCAATAACAAGTATATCATATATACCTTTGTTCACTTTGCCGGCCTTGCTATCTGCCAGATATTTGGGGCAATTGCGCTTCCAGTGGCCAGTGCCCTTGCAATAAAAGCACTCAGTCTCAGGCTTAGGGCCATACTTGGTTTTCTTCTCAGGTGAAGCAACAAACTTTCTACCCTTCTTGAAGTTTACCCTTGGCTTGCCTTTCTTGAAACTAGTGGTCTTATTGATCATCAACACTTGATGTTCTTTCTTGATCTCCACTTCAGCAGTTTTAAGCATCGAGAGAAGCTCGGGAAGATTCTTCTTCATGCCTTGCATATTATAATTCATCACAAAGTTCTTGTAACTAGGTGACAAAGATTGGAGAACACGATGTATCCCAAGCTCATTGGGAATCGTTATTCCCCAGGCTACGAGCTTATCAGCGTATGCAGACATCTTGAGTACGTGCTCACTAACGGAGATGTTCTCTTCCATCATGCAGCTAAAGAACTTTTCTGAAGCGTCATAACTCTCAACTACGGTATGGGTATCGAAAATCATATTCAATTCTCCCATTGTAGCAAAGGCAGTGTTGTTCTCGAAACGTTTTCACAGCTCTGGCTCTAATCCATAAAGGATGCCGCAATGAACTATACTGTGGTCTTCTTGTTGAGTCAGATAAACATTTTTATCTTTATCAGAAGCATCATTAGCGGGCGGGTCACCTAGCGGTGCATCAAGCACATAGAGCTTCTTGCAAGCGGTGAGGAGAATCGTCAGGTTAAGTGCCCAGTTGGTAAAGTTGCTTCCATTGTTCGCTAGTTTTTCTCTCTCCATGAACATATTGAAATTGAAGGTGGGTGGTGCCATGATCTACAACACATTTGCAAAAAATATTTAGACTAAGTTTATGATAAATTAAGTTAAGTTAATTCTAAAATTATCCCACGAACTCCCACTCAAAAATAACATCCCTCTTAGTCGTCTTTAGTGATTACACGAACCAAATTCACTACACCGAAACCGATCATCACGTGAGACGCTGTAGTTGCAAAGGCGAACATCAACATGCTCATCATATCATCCATATGACTAATGCTTTACCTTTCGGTTCCATGTTCCAAGGCCATGTCTGTATATGCTAGGCTCGCCAAGTAGAACCCTAATATTGCGTGTGTTTCAAGGCCATGCCTATACATGCTAGGCTTGAAAACACCCATTGTATGCGAACGTTGAGTCTATCACACCCGATCATCACGTGGTGTCTCAAAACGACGAACTTTCTTAACGATGCATACTTAAGGAAGAACACATTATTATCTTGATATTAAGTGAGAGGGATCATCTTATAATGTTACCGTCGCGATCTAAGCAAAATAAGATGCATAAAAGGATTAACATCACATGCATGGATAATGTGATATGATATGGTCCTTCTTGCACTTGATCTCCATCTTGTGCATCATGGTATGATCTCCATCATTCCACCGGCGTGGCACCAAGGTCCATGGCACCTCCATCTTGATTGTCCATTACAACATATCACATTGATATGATATACAACACGCATGCCATAAAAATAAGACAACCATAGGCTCCAGCCGGTGTGTCAATAATTTACAAAAGATATCATCACATACATAACGTTTGTAACATTGACCATATCACATCACAGGCCCTGAAAAAACAAGTTAGACGCCTCTAATTTATTTTTGCATATTTTACATGGCTTGGGCTTACGAGGATAGAACTGTTCATACCTACGTACGAAAACCACAACATTGATAAAACATATTTTTAAAGACCCTTTGTAGATTAGATCTTAAATATAGTAGGAGAAATGGACACCCCCTTAGTCACAAGTGAGACAATTCTCGCGTAGATAGTACACGTAAACTCAGTCTAGGGCAGCTTCATCGTAGATCATAAAATACTCAAGGATGCAAAAACATTATCATCAACGCCCACATACTCCTATGTGTTCTACCCGTACAAATCATCTACGCATAGATCCGGCTCTGATACACTGAAGGGTACGTTGCATAGAAAACAAATTTTTTCTTACGCGCGATAAACCCGAATGGCCAAGATCTAATCTAGGAGATGAAAGGTAACGAGGAAAAAGAGTCTTAGGATAACATACCCTCGAAGACTCTAAGTGGTACTAGACAAAATATCGTTGTTGGCGTAGTCGTACTCACGCCGACCCCGAGCGAGAAGATGTGCACCGCAACCCGGCGGTGCCTCCGTGATCGGTCACACGTTCAGCTCGATGAAGACCTCCGTTCCCTCGATCTAGCGGGGTAGCGGAAGTAGAGGATCCGCCAGAACTCTAGCAGCATGACGGCGTGGTGGTGGTGAAGAATCCCACGGTCAGGGCTTCGCCAAGCCGGAGACCATGGAATGGAGCAGCGGGTGGAGGGAAAGGGAGGTGGGCAAGTGTGTGAAGAAGGGGGAGCTCTCACCCTCCTTTTATAGGTGAGGGGGAGGAAGCCCAAGGGGGGTGCGACCAGCCATGGTGTGCCCCCACCTCTTCCCCTCTTCATGTGAGTGGAAGCTCCACTCACACCCACTCATGCTCCCTTAATTTTCCACTTAGAAAATCCAAAGGTTTTTCTTTAATAAATAAAACATTTTTATTTCTTTATTTATATTTGTTAATTCCATTAGAAAACATTTGCATGCAGCACCTCGAATCATTTGTTAATTCTATTAACAACCATTCGACGAAAAAACCCTTGAACTATTTCAATTTTCCCCGAAACAATTTTGGAGCTGCCCAAAACATTCTTCGGTATTCCGTATCCTCTCAAACGCTTCATCGAGCCTTAAGTATGTCACCCTACGGTTCGTGAATAATATAGACATGGTAGAGACTCCTCTCCGATCAATAATCAACAGCGGGATCTGGAGATCCGTGATGACTCCCATATATTCAACAATGACTCTCGTGATCGTGTGAACATTCAACGTCGTAACTATTTCCCTTTGTCTTGCGATATTTTACTTGTCTGAGATCCGATCATCGGTATCAACCATACCTTGTTTGATCTCGTTACCCGACAAGTACTCTTTTCTCGTTCCCGTGATATGACATCCTTGTGACCTAGTCACGTGCTTGCAAGCGGTGTCGATGTGATATCACCGAGAGGGACCAGAGTATATCTCTCCGTAATTTTGGATGGACAAATCCCACTCTTGATCCATGAGCTTCAACTAACACTTTCCGAATACCTAACGCCACCTTTATAGTCACCCGTTACGGTGTGACGTTTGATGGCATCAAAGTACTCTTTCAGTATCGGTGATTAAGATGATCTCATGGTCTAAGGAATAAGGTTACTCCGAATGTAAGACATAACAACAAAACTAAATGGCCTGGTCGTGTTGTTATACTTAGTTAGGGTCTAAGTTCATCACGTCATTCTCGTAATGACATGACCCCGTTATTGACAACATCCAATGTCTATGATCATGAAACCTTGATCATCTGTTAATTAACGAGCTAGTTAAAAGAGAGGCTTTACTAGGAACATTTGTTTGTTTATTAATCACACATGCATTAACGTTTCCGGTTAATACAATTCTAGCACGAGAAATAAACATCTATCATAAACAAGGACTAACATAATAAACACTTTATTATTGCCTCTCGGGCATATTCCCTTCAAAGAGGGCATTGCTCATCAATTCTCCACTCCCTATACCCCTCAACAAAATGCTGTTGCAGAAAGGAAGAACTAGACTTTGATGGATGCGGCTAGGACAATGATTGCGGAGTTCTCTTCTCCTTATAATTTTTGGGCCGAAGCCGTCTTGACCGCTTGTCATGCTACCAACCGGTTATATCTCCGCAAGATCTTTAACAAGACTCCCTATGAGATTCTCACGGGCAAGAAACCGGACGTATCTTACTTCAAGGTCTTTGGTTGCAAGTGCTTCATTCGCAAGAAAGGTAAACATTTGTCAAAATTTGAGACCAAATCTTATGAGGGTATTTTTGTTGGCTATGCCAAAAACGCTCACGCCTATAGAGTCTACAACAAGTCCACCGGACAAGTTGAAGAAGCTATAGACGTGGTGTTTGATGAGGATGACGGCTCCCAAGGGGGCGTATAGATCATGGTGTTGTAGGAGATGCAATTCCTCCCATCGTCATTATAAGAATGGGGATTGGTGAAATAATTCCCATTGAGGGTTACCGGATGACGGAGGGAGAAGGACTATTCCCCACTCAAGTGGAGCCATTGACTACACCCATTGATACACAAGCTACCCAACAAGATGCACCAAGCCCTCAAGCTAATGATCAAGTTCAAGCAAGTAATCAAGGCCAAGATAATGATCAAGGCCAAACTTCTCATCAAAGTCATGATCAAAGTCCCATCATTGTTGAGAGATCTCAACCTAGTGGTGATCCTTCACCCACTAATGATCAAGGCCAAGATGAAAATGGACATGTCTCCGATGAAGAAGGTGATTCTCAAGCAATATCGAAAGAATCTTTGGAGGAGATACTAGCTCGTAGAGCAAAGAGAAGGCTTGTGAATCTTGAACGAGCGGGTCACACGGAGGACAAGATACTTGGGGAAGTTCGTTGAAGGGTTGTCACTAGGAAGCAATTGGCATATTTTAGCAAGGCTCATGATTTTGTCTCTTTCATTGAACCCAAGAAGGTTTATGAAGCTCTCAAAGATCAAGATTGGCTTGAAGCCATGCATGATGAGCTCAATAACTTCGAACACAACAAAGTGTGGAAGTTAGTGACAAGACCCAAGGATTGCAAAAATGTTATTGGCACCAAATGGGTGTTCAAGAACAAGCAAGACAAAGATGGTATCGTCATTCGCAACAAGGCAAGATTGGTGGCTCAAGGGTTTTCTCAAGTCGAAGGTGTTGATTTCGATGAAACCTTTGCCCCCGTAGCTTGTATTGAATCCATTCGCATCTTACTTTCTTATGCATCTCATCGTAATTTTAAGTTGCAACAAATGGATGTTAAGAGTGCTTTCCTAAATGGTCCCATTAGTGAGTTAGTATATGTTAAGCAACCTCCGGGTTTCGAGAATCCCAACCACCCCGATTATGTCTATAAAATTGATAAGGCACTCTATGGACTTAAACAAGCTCCACGTGCATGGTACGAGCACCTTAAAGAGTTTCTAGTGGATCGTGGGTTTAATGTTGGTTTAATCGATCCCACCCTCTTTACCAAGACGGTTGGAGGTGACTTATTCATATGCCAACTCTATGTGGATGACATCATTTTTTGGTCTACTAACACTTTGTTCAATGAAGAGTTTTGCAAGCTTATGACCGATAGGTTTGAGATGTCTATGATGGGAGAATTGGAGTTTTTCCTTGGCTTTGAAGTGAATCAATATCATGAAGGAACTTTCATCAAACAAGTCAAATACAATCAATACATGCTCAAGAGATTTAATATGCATGATGCCAAGCCTATGCAGACTCCCATGTCCACAACCCTTGACTTGAAACCCGACCCCAACGACAAAAAGGTAGATCAATAGGTATACCTCTCCATGATTGGCTCTTTGCTCTACCTTTGTGCATCTAGACCGGATATCATGTATAGTGTAGGTAAATGTGCAAGGTTTCAAGCCTCTCCGAGGCAAATTCATTTGGATGTGGTGAAACGAAACTTTCGATATTTAGTTCATACCCCAAATTTTGGTCTTTGGTATCCCAAGGGTTCAAGTTTTCAGCTCATTGGGTATTCAGATGCGGATTATGGGGGATAGAAGACGGATATGAAGTCCACATCCGAGGGTTGCCAATTCCTTGGTCGCTCCTTAGTATGTTGGTCTTTAAAGAAGCAAAACTGCATTTCTCTCTCCACCACCAAGGCCGAGTATATCTCCGCAGCAAGTTGTTGTGCCCAATTGCTTTGGATGAGGCAAACCTTGAAGGATTATGGTACTCATTTTGACAAGGTGCCTCTTCTTTTTGACAATGAGAGTGCTATCAAGATCGCCTACAACCCCGTTCTTCACTCCAAGACGAAGCGCATTGAGATCCGTCATCATTTTATTCGAGATCATGTTGAGAAGGGCGATATTGATCTCTCGTATGTGTCCACCAAAGATCAACTTGCCGATATCTTCACGAAGTCCCTTGATGAACCAAGATTTCGAGCTTTGAGGAATGAACTAAATGTCATCAATTCTTCCAAATTCATTTGAAACCTTGCATATGTACCTTCATTACAGGTGTTATTAGGTTTGGATGTAGTCATGTACATAGGGAGAGCATCACTCAACTCATGAGTACACTCCTCTTATTATGCGGAAATCAATTCGTAATTGCATATCTAGTCATTTTGTGACTCATTGTGCTTAATTGTGAGTAGTACTCTTGGACCCAAGATACATCTTCGTGGTGCCAAAATACACACTCAAACATGGTGGCCTCGGCCACCGACCTCCTACTCTCGGAGTTGTTTTTATTTTGGCTCTTTCACGCACATACTATTCCCCCTGGACAACTTGTGCGGGTTCGAATTTTATCTCTTGGAATCTTGCGAACCGACATCAAGTAATGTCTCTCGTATGAAAGTTACAAACTATCCAACCCAAGCTTCCTTTGCCCAAAAGACCATTTCTATCTAAATGCTCTTGTTTTTCTGATCTTGGTGCACTGAGGCTGGGTCTAGCGGAGGCTCCAGTGAAACCACCGGAGGCTCCGTTGTGTTTGTCCACCAGAGCCCACCGGTACCTCCGTTGGTGCGAAACTCGCCCTGCGGGTCTGTACCGCACCGCGCCTCGTGGACAGGGGGCGGAACCTCCGGTGAAACCACCGGAGCCTCCGCCCGCTGCGGTTCCGCGGGGATAAGGGTAGGGCGAGCGGGTCAAAGAGATCCTAGATCTCATTTTCCCCACTCGCCCCCACTCCTTGTCCTCCAAACCGCCGCCGCCTCCTTCATCTCCGCCGCTGGGAAGAGCGCTCCACCGCCGGGAGGCCCTCCTCCTTATCTTGGACCGCTCCGGGTTCTTCTTCCTCCTTCACCTTCCACCATGGATGCGGGTATGTAGCTCTCTCTCTCTCTCCCATCTCTTTCGACGGATGGGGAAGCACTAGGAGCCACATGTTCTTCACATATAGATGAATGGATTTAGGTTTTGGAGTAGGAAATCACGAGTACCAACCCTAGAAACATAGATTGTGAGTATTAGGCATGAATTAGTTTGGTTCTTAGGGTGGATTTGGTTCATATTCCCTACCTCCTTGTTATTCATCCCTAATATTCCTCATACCTTTGTTTCTCGGATTTGTGTGTCATACAAACTTGAGCATTAACTCTTCTTCATGCTTTTCTTGCAATATATCTTTCATAGATGCCTCAGGTTCCAAGGGCAAGGGCACTCGCACCAAGAGCATGGCCAGTCGCAAAGCTCCAAGAGTTGATGAAATTGAGGAGACATTAGATCCCTCTCAGCCCAAGCGCAAGCCAAGATTCCCAGCCCACGAGAAGACTTTGCCTCGCAAGGAGAAATCCGCCTCTCAAGTGTCCGAAGGAGTGTTCTTGGCGACTCGTCGCGAGAACCCATATATTTTTGACCGCAACCGCTTGATGCCACAGTTACGGGGAAAGTACCCACGATTCCACACTGTTTTTCAAGCTCAAATCTATCCTGAGATCCTTATGAGAAAGCCCAAGGAAAATGTTGCCCCTCAACATGCTATCAACTTTGTTCATATGGAGAGGAAGCCCGATTACTTTGGAGAAGCCCTAGGAATTTTTGAGGCATTCGGCCTTGCTCCCATTATGCAAGTGCAATAAGATTATGATGAGGGATTGGTTTGTGAGTTCTTGGCCACGGTGCACCTCACCAATGAAACAGAGCATCATCTTATCTGGATGACCAAGGGACATAGGCTCACTATCAAGTGGTCCGAGGTTGGAGTCCTTCTTGGCGGCTACCCGGATCATGGACCTTTTGCTAGTGGCCCAGAGTTTGACAATGGTTGGTTCCGTGTTCATGCTCCCAATGCTCGATCAATCTCCAAGGATCAACTCACTCATCTTTATCACTGGAAGAAGTTTGCTGTTGGATTTGTCAAGGGCCTCTATCTCACCTATGACATTATGCTCCTCATCTATCGATAGACTATCAACCCCAAGGCGGGGAACATTTATGAGATATAAGGCTTCCTCAAGAACATCATGCTTCTTACTCATGAGAAGCGGCTTTCCGGTCTGACTCAGAAGCTTAATGTGCTTGATTATCTTTGGAATGAATTATGGCATGTCATTGTGCAAAGGAAGAATGCTTGCTTTGGGCCTTTCATAATGAAGATCATCTTGAATGTGTGGGAGAACAAGTTCCCGGAAGATCCTCTTGATGACACTCATTGGATCCCACACACAGAGAAACGGCTTCTCATCAAGGACCATACTGAGCCTGTTGTGCATCCCACTCCTTCTTCTCGCAAAGGCAAGGCCAAGCCACATGTCATTATTGATGAGGAAGACGACGGAGAAGAAGTTCGTCCCTCTCGTCCTCCTCCTTCTGACAATGCCTTCAAGTGGATGGCTAGGTCTCTCAAGAAAGTGTTCTGAGTGAACAAGAAGGTCGAGCAGCATCAATGGGAACTGCACTATGACAAGGAACTTAAGCACCGCAAGGAAGCAAAGGCCGAGAGACAGCTTCGTCGTGATGGTGGGGAATCCGTGGAGTCCCCAGAGCAAGATAGCATCACCGACTAGGACAAGTGGCAAGCCAAGGTCTCCAAGGGGAAGATCATTGAGTGGTCTGATGAGGAACCTGGAGAAGAGGTCACCAGCTCTCGCCGTCGCGCCCGTCCTCCTAGCATGGACAACTCCTCCGAGTGATCATTGAGATGTTAGTATCGGTCTCCTCCCTCTTTTGGTATGTTGATGCCAAAGGGGGAGAGATATCTACTTAGGAGCGGTCATTTGCATGGGTTCTCTCTCAAGCCGTGTTCTCGATTTGCATCTTTTGTCTTGCTTGAGAGAGTTGGTTCTTTGCAAACTTTGTTTGTTTAATTATTGTTAGATGTGAACTTCGTTATGCATTATGTGAGCTTGTGAACCTAGTACCTTAATTCTATCACTTGTTATGTGCTCCCAATTATGTGTGTTTAGCTATCTATATTGTTTAATTCTCTCAACATGAAGGGATCATATCTCTAGGGGGAGCTCCGTCCATGTTGTTGTGTTATAGCTATGCAAATGGTTATGTTGTCATCAATTACCAAAAAGGGGAGAATGAAAGATCATCTTCCGTTTTGATAATTGATGACAACATAATTATAGGACTAATGTCTATCTAAGAGTATTTGCAGGTCCTATTTGATATATATGAAAATTCCCAGGTTCTTCAAGTACACAATCTCAATGGGTTACAGGAATGATTCTAATGGAAAGAGCTCGAAGAAACAAAGTTGGGGTGCCGTTTTTGCAAGCAGCTGAGGCTTTGCTGAAACCACCGGAGCCTCCGCCCCGTGCATTTCGCAGCTACATCCAGGTGCTGGCCTCCGCTGGAACATCCGTTGTAGCCTCCGCTAAAAACACGTTCGGTTGCATAAGAGTGGAGGCGGCAGCGGAGCCTTTGGTGAACCTCCAGTGGGCGGAGCCTCCGCCAAAACCACCGGAGCCTCCGCTGGCTCCACTGCCCCACTGTGGGGCTGGCCTCCGGTGGCACCTCCGGTGCTACCTCCACTCAAAGTGCCTTCGGCTGCATACGAGTGGAGGCTAGAGCGGAGCCTCTGGTGAACCTCCGGTGGGCGGAACCTCCGCCAACACCACCGGAGCCTCCGCCCTGAAGATTCCAGAAAGAAGCAAATGTGCCACGCGTGTGCGCGTAAGTGAAGACCACCGGAGCCTCCGGTGCTGCGTGGGCCGCTCAACAGTTGGATTGGGGAAGGGGTATTTTAAGCCCTTTCCCTACCTCATAAATGCTAAGCTTTTCCCACTCTCTTTCCTAGACATTAATCAAAGCTTCAACCTCCTAGATCTCACTCTCCAACCACCCAAACACTCAAAAACTTTGCAGAGAGCTAGAGGAGACCTATCTCCGTGATTCCACCAAAGGAATTTCAAATCCATCCACCACATCCTAGTAGATCTAGAATCCTACTTGAGGCCTAGAAACCTTAGTAGATCTTGTGCTTGTAGCTTCCACCTTGTTGCCAGAAGCTTCGGATTCGTAGAGAGCCTCCATCCATCTTGTGGAGTGTCCTCAACCTCGTGTAAAGGGTTGGTCAACGCCTTCAATCCGACCTCATAGTGGAAACGGGAATATCCCTCATCAGAGAAGCTCAAAGAGAATAAAGTGTGCATAACCATGCTATTGAGGAGCGCCTAGGTGGCTCCCCACCTCTCCAACGTAGACTTACTTCTCTTTGAAAAGGAACTACGGGAAACATATCCTTGTCTCCTTGTTTACACTTGTGGTTTATCTTGTTACCTTTCGTTATACTTCCGTTGCGTATCTTATCTTGTATCACTTAGGTTGCTCACCTAGTTGCACATCTAGAGAACCTTATCTTATCTTGCTTAGCCCTAATTAAAAGGAAAAGAAGAAAAATTGGTAGTCAACCTATTCACCCCCCTCTAGTTGACCATAGTGCACTTTCAACATGTACCCTAGATTTATATAACAAACGATTATCATAGTAGGTGATCATGTGGGGGGTTCTTGTGTTTGCTCAAAGTAACAACCAGCTTGCCAAATTTGCAAGACAAGCTATGTAATTTCTTGGTACCAGCATGTGCATCTTCACTTCAAAAATTGGCCTTGCAGTGGACTTTCTAGGTAGTGTTACACTAGCACAAAACTTCATCTTTAGAGTGAGTAGTTGCAGCAGTCCTGAATTACTCAGGGAGAGATGTGGAGCTCCTACTATGATTTTTAGTGATGTTCATCTAGCACTCACATGTACCTAAAACTGCATCTAAGATTCATACTTAATTAGTTTTTGCAATCACCTCATGGCATGGCATGGAATGGATTATTAGTTTCTACAACCGGACGCGTTTCTGGAAAAATCGTCGACTCTTCCTCTATTTTTAGGTCAAGTGTGAATTTATAAGCGAAGGGGCGACGCGAGGCAGTGCAAGACGCCTCTAGAGCCTCCCAGACGCGGGAAAGGGCCTGTGCACGGCGAGTTCCCTCCTAGGGGTCGTGGGTCCCATATTGTGCTACCCTTCTGGCTCCTGAAGTTTTCCGGGGAGTAAAAATCCACAAAAAATTTCAGCTCATTCCGAGCACTTTGATTTTGACCTATTTCTGCAATGCATAGACAAATAAACAGGAACTAGCACTGAGCATCTTGCTAATAGGTTAGTCCAATAAATGGTATAAAACAAAGGAAAACATAGGGAAAACATGTACAAAACAAGCATGGAGCATCAATAATTATAGATACGTTTGGGTCATATCACTAGGCGCCACCCTACCCTAGGCCGTGCCTGGTGGGCCCCTGGCCACCGCCTCTCGACGACTATTCACCTATAAATTGCCTTTTAACCTAAAAACGTTGGGGACAGAATTATTTTCCACAAAACATACAGAGAGGCGCCGTCACCTCAAAAGTCCAATCTAGAGCTTCTGGAGTCCTGCTTCGGCACCCTGTCAGAGAGGGGAATCTTCATCCGAGGTCTCTACATCGCCATTATCGACTCCGGACAGATGCGTGAGTAGTTCATCTCAGGACTACGGGCCCGTAGCAGTAGCTAGATGGTTGTTCTCTCCCCTATGCCTCCATGTTTAGAGTCTCGTGAGGTGCCTCACATGATCGACACCACCGTTATGTAATTGTGCATGCTATGTTTGATGGGATCCGATGAACCATGAGATTATGATTATTTTGGTAGTGTCAATCTGAGATGCTTCACTTATATTTTTAGGGAGTTTCAATCTGTCTTGCAATTCTCTCCGGTGTTTATGATTACCTTGGTCACATAGTTGTTTTCACCTCCAAGAGAGAGTTTATATGCTAGATGGTAGGTTCATGGTTCCCTTACATATGTGCTTTAGTAACATAACATGACGGATGGGGGACGTGTTGCTGCTACTAGGGAGAAAACAGCGGCGCTCTTGTGTAAGGACGAGGACCACTGCTTACATTACATTTTTGTTCTTATTGCATTTGTCTGTTGCACACAAAGCAATCACTTCGTTGCTGCAACTTAATACCAAATAGATTTGCTGGATAGCTTTTTTAGGTGCACTTTTAGATATGGGTGCATGCTGGATAGCGGTCCATATGACTTGACGTAATGGCTATAATGTTCGAACACATGAACTATATCTCGTCATAATAGTATTGTTATACTTTCATGATTTGTCAATTTCCCAGATATAATTTGTTCATCCAGCATGTTGTTTTCTTTAGAGAGACACCACTAGTGAACCTATGGACCCCGGTTCTATTTTCCTCATATTTGCAATCTTCTTTAAAGTACTTTCATAATTGCTTCTTTGTTGTTCCGTTTTTACTTTATTTACTTTTCAAGACTCTAAAGGTTTAATTCTCTCGTTTTCAGCAAGACCGGAAGATTGACAACCTTCCGGAAAGTTGGCGCATGAGAGAGTTTGTGTTTGCGTGCAGGTTCCATGCTTATTGAGGCACCAGACAACAAGCAACTTTCTCCAAGACTATGAAGTTCCACTGGTTCGATAAACCCTGATTTTTTAATTGAGGGAAATTTCCGCTAGACTACATCATACCTTCTGCTTGGGGTCTCCCAACGAGCGTGTGATTACGGCAGCACCAGAGTACCATGAAGTCCCCGGATGGTAATCTCCCAACCCTCCTATTCCACACCCTCATATAAACAATAGAGGTGATCCACCTAAAGTTGACACACACTCTTTTGCTCAATGACAATATTTGATGAAAACTCATTTGAACAGTTCTTGCATTGAGATATGGAGAATAATTGAAGTTGGATACAATCCCGTTGATCCTACGAACTTGAAAATAATAGAAGTGTTTGATTGTCAACTCAATTTCGTGGTTTTGCACATGATTTAACAAGCCGGAGAGAAGATCATGCCACACATTCGACAATTCTCCATCGTCAAAGAAACATGGGAATCTCTTATCTCCATGTTTGAAGGAAAATCAAGCATGAAGAGAAATAGATTTGATGCCTTGAGCAATGATGCGGAAGGGTTCTATATGCTCTATGGTGAAAATCACGAGGACATGTATCGAAGGCTCAAGACCCTTGCTACTTCCTTTAGTGGTGTCGGTGCCACTTATGTTGATGATGCATGGATCAAGAGGAAGTATGTGAGTTCCCTCGTGACATTTGAGCCCTTTGACTTGAAGAGTATCCAAGGAAGAAACAACTACCATCTCATGAATTCTAATGAGGTTATGCAAGAGATGGCATCCTTTCAAGTACAAACAAAGCTTGCTCAAGAGTCTCGTGCTCGTGCTATTGGAATGCACAAAGGGGTCTCCCTTAATTTTAAGGCAAAAGTTGTGACCAAGGTGGTGTACAAAAAAGATGAGGTTGAATCGTACGGAGAGTTGGCTCCTCTAAAGCCCAAAGAGTATGACCCAGTTCATAAAGATTACATGGATCTTGCATCCATGGTGTTTTGGAAGAACCCACCCAAAGCCAACGCCTATGTTGAGGAAAAGACAAGGTCAAGTAGTGCCAAGGAAGGAACTCAAAGAGTGAGGGCTTGTTTCAATTTTCAAGAAAAATATCACTTCATTGCCGAGTGTCCTTTCGAGAATAGAGAAACCAAAGGAGGAAAGCTTGTCCTCGAGGTGAAGTCAAAAATCACTTGCAAGAAGCCTTTCTTCAATAAGAACACCTCCAACAAGAATCCAACCTCAAGGATTGTGTTGGTGAGTCGACAAGAGTATGTATACGGTGACGATAATGAAGAAGAGACCATAAGTGAAGTGGCCGCCATTGCAATTGTGTATTCATCATCTCCATCTGTTTTTGAATCCCCTAATGAGAATCTACGCAACCAAACCACAAAGTGCTTCATGGCCAAAGCCTCCGAGGTATTACCATCTTCTTCCACCTCTAAGACTCCAAATGAAAATCATGATCTTCGTAGTCTTACTGTAGAAGATGAAATTGCCTCTTTGGATCTATTTATGGCTAAATTGCGAGGTGAAACCAAAAAGCACTTTGATCTTCTCATGAGCCAATATGGAGAGGCTCAAGAACTTATTGAGCATAAGGTAGAAGGTGAGAAGGAAGATGCTATCAAAATAGCCTCTCTTATCATTACTCTTGAGGAAGAGCATGAGCTTCGAGTCTCTCTTGAGGAGAAACTTGAGACTATAGAGGAGTCAGATAATGAAATCATGTCCAAACTCACTAAGGAACATGACCGTCATATTGCTAAATATAAATTGGCTAAAAAGAAAAGGGGTTAATTTGGTGTTGCTCATGCTACACTAACCAAGGACCTAGACAAGCTCACCAAGGCTCACAAGGCTTTGGAGAGTGAACACTCTACCCTCACCAAGTCACATGATCAACTTCAAATTCAACTAGCCCAATTTAATGTGCCCAGTTCCTCTAACTATTCTTGTGATCATGCAAATATCCTTGAGGAAAATGCTAGGTTGAAAGAAGAACTTGCAAGAATTAAGGTCAAGATCCATATTCATGATAGTGTGGTAATGCAAATACCACACAATGGAAAAGAAGGCCTTGGCTATGTTGCCAAGAACAAGAACAAGAAGAAGAACAAGAAGAAAGCCAAGCCCGCACAAGAAAATAAGAATGTTGGTGCAAGTGTTATTATCATTAGGGACGAAACCACTCGTAACAACTCCGTGGGAACTAAAAATCCCCATTACATTCTTTTTGAGGATTATTATGCTGTTGTGTATGCAACATATGTTGGTCCTAATGTATGAAAGATCTGGACCAGTTAACACACAATTAAATATCACTTGTGTTGTTAACTAACACACAAAACATAGAGGGATATAAAATGCGCTTTCATTCTTGCAACTAGATGGAAGTACTATGAAAAGCTAGAGATGATACATGTTATTCCAATATTTTACATTCATTATCGGTGAGTGTTCGTAATTTTATTTATTCATGACAATATGTTTTCATGTACTGCCGCCGTAAAATGATTATATGTCAATGTGTTCACTATTTTTGTAGTCAAAATTTATCATGGACGAACATGATGAGCAAGCAGTAAAAGTGTGCAAAAATATTATACAAGTAGGTATACGCCAGTACCATTATAGGCTGAAGGCTCACTTTTGACCCAAGATGAATAAACTTACTCTTGAGTAAGCTTTGCTGATGAAGCCACCATAAGTGGAAGAGAAATTTTGAAAAGGCTTGTGACAACATGGTTCGATGAACACTATCAGGTACAACATTCATATTCATTCATTTACATCTTACGCATTCATATGTTCGTAATTTACGTGATACTAAAAGTTTGAGTACCAACTGACAGAAAGTGTGCACAACAGACGTAAATAACCGGAAAGGAGTGAAGCAGCATCATAGAACTGGCTCCAAAAGCTATGTTGCAGATTATCCACATGTTGTAAGTATTACTCATATTCCCATGAATGCAAACCAGCGTTTCTAAGTAAGTACATGATATGTAGTACGTATTAATGAAACCATGTTTACATATTTGCAGAAATCTCGGATCGCACAAACCAACACCGACAATAATGATCGTAACCCAATTGAATTTTATAACCTAACACACACCAGCAAAGATGGCAAGATGAATGCTGAGGCAGAGGAATGTTGGGTAAGTAAACTAATATATCTTTTTCTGGAACATAATTGTTCATTGTTTATTACACAGTTGAGAAGATGGATGAAATCATACTGCAGGCCAAAATGGTGCAAGAAAAAATGGGTCCACGCCCTGAACATGCGCCTGCAAGAACATATCTGCAGATTGTTGAACAAGTCCTTAAGGATAGTTCCTCGTCAAGCACATCTTGTCAAACATTGGCGCCTCGTCTATATGCAGGACATCTACCATTTCCGCTACACGCATCCGAGAGTTGGAAGAAAGGCTTCAAGATCACGAGCAACAATCGGAATGATCAGAGGTAAGGTACAAGCAGGACATGGAGGCTAAACTGCAGGCCCAAGTAGAAAAAAATAAAAACAAATGACGAGGAGGCAGAAAGAGCTAATTGAAGCTATCCAAAAGTCCCACGAAGAGAACTCATTGGCGATGGAAAAAAGGCAGAACGAAATGGATGCCATTATAGGTTTCATGTTAAGAAATTCTCAATCTTCCCATGCTGACGGCAATTAGAGTCGCTGCCACTTTTATGTCTACTTTTTTACAGTACCAAGTGTGTTACACCAACGGTTTTTTCTAACCTGTCACCATCGTTTGTATTGAATAAATCATTTGAAATTTTGAATTCGTTTATATGTGTTTTCGAATCTATCCAAATATTGTCGTGAGATATTGTGAGATGTCGCACACGGACTTTTAGAGGATACTCACAGCCCGCTAAACAGTAGACAAATGGCTTACGGGGCATACCTGCACCCGCATCTCAATATGAGTAGGCCAACACGTAAACGTGTGACAACCATCCTCTACTATTCATCGTCTGTGAAACCATCCAATAGAAATCCGAATACTTCCATTGACGTACTTCATAACATACACACATGGTACGTCAACGGCGTTTGAACAAGTGATATCACAACAAATCTCTAAGACACAAAGAAATAGAAATAAGTGGCAAAAGCTCTCACTAGAGCAGAGATAGCAAATACAGTCATGCAGAGGACACATGTCCCAACAAGTCATCATTACATCACAGCGGAAGCATCCAAAGTGTCTGAGTACAGACAAGATCCAAATAGGCCTAAGAGGCCGGAAACAAAAAGTACGGAGCCCATCCACGAAGTCTCGGATCCTGCCCGGGTCCGCTATCTACTCGTCAGCAGCCTCGTCATACTCCACGTAGTAGCCACCATGAGGATCCTCTGAGACGTAGTCTGCAGAACACGCAGCCCCAAAGGGGTCAGTACAGACGAGTACTGGCAAGCAAGACGCACAAGATACCAAAGTGTACCCGGCAACACCAAGTATAGATGCCTTGGGTTCAACGGAAGATAGGTGATACAAGGACGCGACAGCAGGCTGCCCTAACCAACTACAGAGACACGCTACAACATCCGGCTAAAAGAAAGGGATAAGGTAGCGTATCGGAACCAACTACCACTAACCTCAAACAAACCCATCCTGGATCTCGTCCCTTATCCAAAGAAGCAATCCGAGGATAACCCACACAGTTGGATTAATGAAGGTTCAAATTATTGTGTCAATAAGCCTATTACTAGTCAAATTAGTATTATTTAGGTGTAAGTTGTCTAATCCTTGTTAGCCAGCCCTATCACCAAGTCATCCATAACCGCGGACAACACGGCTTCTCGAGAAGATTTAACCCTGCAGGGATGCACCAATTTGGCCGTACACGTAAGAATAACCCGCCAGACGGGGGATCAACCCACCAAGCGAGGTACTCAACACAACCCAACTCTTCTTCGCATCAAGCCCAAAGAACCCCGTGTTGAGCGCACGGCTAATCAAGCCCCACGAAGAAAAGGGGACCCTCATAGCACTCTAAGAACGTGTCTCCCTAAATGCCGACTACAAAAGTTACCACCCTGGCGCCAAGGGTTCGCACCTGCATATGCATGCGGCAAATGGAAAACCCGAACTAAATGAGGCGATTTGGACGAGATGCGAATCGAATCAAAGTTGAGGGGGGCACCCATACACGCTTCCCACATGCGGTTAGCGCGCTCATCATGGATCTAGAGGACAAGAACTTTTCCTGAGTTCGACACTAGCAGGCCTCAAAACCATACCCAGCCTCCTGCCGGTGCCTTATCATCAACTTAACATTACCTCATACATTAACAGGTTGTTGTTTAAACATCGAGCCCCCAGAACATAATAAATATGGTAAAAGAAATAACGGACATCAGACTCGAGCATGAACAACCCTAAGCATGCTAGTAAGACACAGGCAACAAGCAACAGGGTTATAGGTGTGGAGGTGAGGCTATATCAGGGTTATAGGATAACATGTGATAGGATCCGAACACAAGCAACGAATCTTAAGGCTAGCAGATTAGACAATGGAAAGTATCGGTATCCAGTGTGGGAAGGACACAATGGTTCAGGTGAGTGAATACTTGCCTGCAAACTCAGTAGCCTGGTACTGGGCTAACTCCTCTGAAGTAGTGTCGTAAACCTCGTCTGTCTCAACGTCGTCGTCTATTCGAGAAGAAGCAAACAAACAACGAAGAGAGACAAGCAATCAATAACATGGCATAATGCACAAACATGGGATGATGCATGACAATTTAATTGATGCATCAAAGAGAAGCTAGCTGACATGGTAAACATATTTAATTGGGCCCATATGCAATTTGGGTTGCATATAGAAAAGCCCTAGAATTAAGTTGAATTAGGTGATCTACAAATGAACATCATGTGAAAGTTGATTAGAATGATGCATGGATGATGAAAACAATAAGAAAACAACAATAGCTTCAATTTGATATGTTGTTTACCAAGTTTGGAATTTTATTTATTAAGTTATGAAATTTGGCCTCTTAAATGAGTTACACAATCATTTGTTGTTTTCACCCATTTTAATTGCACAAAATAGATAACAAAATTAATATTAGGAAAGAACACAAAATTTTAGATGGAATACATGTATTACTTTCTGAATTTGAAATTAAAATGAATTAATTATGAATGAAACAAGTTTAAACAAGATTTAAATGAATTTTAATTCTAGTATTAAAATTATTTGCATTTTATTTGTTCCAAACATTAAATAAAATTCATATTTGAAAAGATTAAATTTTTCTGGTTTGAAAACATATTTCATTTGTTGAAAAAGGATTTAAAATGAGCAAGTTATTAATTTGACAATTTTTAAATGCATTAATTAAGAAACAGTTGTTTTCAGCAATTTAATTTATTTAAAACAGAACACAAAGTTGATATTTGCATAGGTCATGAAAAATGGAATGGAAAACATATTTTATATGTACCATTTGAATTAAATTTGAATTAGTTATGAATTTGACCAAATTTGAAAGAGTTGTTTGAATTTGAATTTTTGAAACCATTTGAAATGTTCGAAATAGTACACAAATGGTTTTAACATGTAGAGAATTTAATTTGGTATGGAAAACATATTTAACATGTTGAATTTGAATTTAAAATGAGGGATCTATGAGAGTTTGAAATCCAGAGACCATTCTGTAAAAATACAGGGACTTGAAAGTAAAAGAAAAGGGCCTGAAATGGTTTTCACCTCGCAGTGGCCCAGCCTGAGCCACTGACAAGGGGCCCTGGCCACTGTGGCGCGTGCGTGGCAGGGGGTGGAGGCTGACTGGACTCACCGAGTCGCAGACAGGTGGGCCTGGGCGAGGGATTTATTCCCTAAAAAGATTGCGCGCGGGGGGCTCGAACCCACGACCTCGCGAGCGCGTGCGCTGCGCGTGTGCCACTGCGTTGTGCTCTGTTTCATGACAGAACAGGGGAACGCGCGGTTTTGAGGTAGATCTAGGCTGTTAACTGAAGCTGAACCAAAAAGTTCAGTCTTTGAACCTGACTGCGGAGGGATCGAACGCCGGCGACTGGCCGCGTTCTGCTGCTGCTGCTGCGCAAGCGTGAGCGCCGTGTGCGTGCGCGTGACGTCGAGGATGCAGAGAGGGAAGGAAGGAGGGGGACGTGCTCACCGGGGGTAGTCGAGGGAGAAACAGGTGGGCCGCTCGGCGAGGTGGCGGTGACAGTCGCCGTCGACGACGCGGTGGTGGAGCTGCGAGGCCGCTCGGGCCCCTTCCGGGAAACGAGGAGGAAGAGGGAGGCTCGGGGGGTCCATTCCCGCGCTTATCCCGCTCGGAGGAGTATCATGGCGACGGCGATCGCCGGCTGTTGCCGCACTGCTGTTCGGTGGAGGTGGTGCAGGGAGCAGAGAGGGAGAGAAAGAGGAAGGAGGAGGAGAATGGCGGCGGCAGAGAGATGGAGGAGGGAGAACTAGGGCAGCAGGGAGGAGCCCGTGGGCGTGGTTTTAAGGAGGAGGGGGCACGCTCCCGGCCGTCCCATCCTCTGCCTTTCGACGTGGACATCGTCGATGTCCTGCCGTACAGAGGTAGGGGATGGGGAGTAGGTGGGCAGGGCGGGGGCAGTAGGTGGCCTGGGCCGGCCTGTTGGCTGCCCTGGCTGCCTCCCCCCTTTTTCTTTTCTGTTTTTATTTTTTTTTGCTGAAAAGAAAAGAAAGGAAAAGGAGAGAAATAGAAGGATTTTGGGGCTTAAAAATTTTGGGGATAATTTTCTATGAGTTATTTATTGCAAAAGCCCAGTTGTGCAAACTTTTATTTTTCAAAAATTTAAATTTTGTGGCTGTTTGAAATTCAAATGAATTTGATTGGATTTTTGCAATAATCGGAATATTGAAAATTAGGCAAGTTAATACTTTGGAAATTCTAGTTTATTGGAAGCAATTGAATGGTTTGATTTGAATGTTTCATTTGAAAATTGTAACAGACGAAGTGTGAAACAAAGGTTTGAAATTTGATTTGAAATTCAAATTTGAAACACATGTGTGGATATGATGACATGATGCATTTGAAATAAAATCAGGAAACAAACATTCTAAGGGCATCTCCAGTCGTTGCGCCCCCCAGGGCCCAAAACGCCGCCGTTTGGGGGCCGCCGTGGCGCTAAACGGCGCTATTCTGGAACCTGGGGGGTAGGTTTCCCAGTCGCGTCCCGAGCCCAAGATTCGGCCCAAAACAAACGCAATTGCAAACTAGGCGATTTTTATTGAAATTTGCGAAGTGCGTACATATTCGGCGCGAATTTAAGCTAGAACGAAAAATTTAAACTAGAAACTTAAACTAAACTACTTTAGGCCGAGGCTGGCGGCGATAGCCTGGCTGTAATCGCCGCCGTCGTCGTTGTCGTCGTCGCCGGGGCCGTCGCCGGGCCGCTTGCTCGTCCCCTGTCCCTCGTCGCTGCCGCCGCATTCCCACCTGCTCGCCTCGAGGGCTTGCTGGATCACGCCCTCGTCGTCGGAGTCCGGGTCGAGGATGATGTACTCGTTCTCCTTCTGCGGCGGCGGGGGAGGGACGCGGAGGCGGGCCGCGTTGGCGGCGGCCTCACGTTCGCGCGCCGCCTTGCGCTGCTCGGCTTCCGCCAGCAGGCGGCGCTGGAGCTCGAGCTCCGCCTCGGTGGTCTCCCGCTGCCGGGCATTTACTGCGCGCGCGCTTCCCCTCGCTGCCGCCCGCCACGCCATTACGCCGGCAGCCTTTGGGCGGGGCGCATGCACTGGGCGGCCGCCACGCCATAAACGGCGGCAGCCTTTGACCGCGCGGCAGCCGAGAAGACGATCACGGGGCGGTTCTGTTCCCGCGCTTTCTCGTCGCGTCGCTGACCGAGCTGGCCCACGCGCGCGGGCGCGCAGTTTCGCCCCCCCAGGCCGAACCCAGCGGGCTGGGTTTGGCCTGGGTGCCGCGGCGCTAAATAGCGCCGAAACGGCGCTATTTGGGCCTCTGGGGGGCCGAGTGGTGAAGAAGCGGCGCTATTCGCCGCTTCCGCCGCGAAAAAAGCCCCCTGGGGGGCTCTGGGGGGGACGGCTGGAGATGCCCTAAGTTGGGAGTTTTTCATACATGGGATGTTACAAAACGCCCCCCTTGAAGGAATCGCGCCCCGAGATTCCTACTGAGAAGGGAAAAGGTCCAGATACTTCTTGCGAAGATCCTCTTCGGTCTCCCACGTTGCCTCTTTATCGGAATGATGGGACCACTGCACTTTTAAGAACTTGGTGCTCTTGTTGCGAGTTTTGCGCTCGGTCTCATCGAGAATTCAAATAGGGTGCTCCTCATAAGAGAGGTCTTCTTGCAGTTCAATGGAATCATGATCAACTGCACGACCTGGATCTTTGAAGCACCTCTTGAGCTGTGACACGTGAAACACATCGTGCACCTTGGATAGCTTTTCTGGAAGTTCAAGACGATAGGCATTTTCTGCACGCCTTGAAAGAATGTTGAAGGGACCAATATATCTTGGTGCAAGCTTTCCTTTGACACCAAAACGATGAGTGCCTCTAAGGGGAGTTACACGGAGATATGCTTTGTCTCCAGCTGCATAGACCATGTCCCCTGTGCTTGCTGTCATAGTAGCTTTTCTGACGAGACTGAGCAATCTTGAAATTGTCACGAATGATGCGAACTTTCTCTTCGGCCTCGTTAACAACGTCAGGGCCTAAGAGTGAACGTTCACCAGCTCCAGACCAATTGATTGGACTCCTGCATCTGCGGCCATAGAGAGCCTCAAATGGTGCCATGCCTAGGCTTGCCTGGAAGCTGTTGTTGTAGGAGAATTCAGCATATGGAAGACATTCCTCCCATTTCATGCCAAAAGAGAGACCACATGCTCTGAGCATATCCTCGAGAATCTGATTGACTCTTTCGACTTTCCCTTGAGACTGAGGGTGATAAGCTGTGCTGAACAGAAGCTTGGTGCCCAATGCTTCTTGAAAGCTTTTCCAGAAATGAGAAGTGAAGATGCTTCCACGGTCTGAGCTTATTTCCAATGGAACACCATGAAGAGGAACAATCTTTGCTGTGTAGAGCTCTGCTAACTGACTAGCTGAGATTGTCTCTTTGACAGGAAAGAAGTGAGCTACTTTAGTGAGTCGATCAATGACAACGAAGATTGCATCGTTGCCCCTCTTGGACTTTGGAAAACCGGTGACGAAGTCCATTTCAATCATGTCCCACTTCCACTCAGGGATTTTCAGAGGTTGGAGAAGACCGGCTGTTTTCTGATGAACTTCCTTGACACGTTGACAGACGTCGCATTCAGAAACGTATTGAGCAATTTCACGTTTCATGCTAGGCCACCAATACAGTGTCTTGAGATCCTGGTACATCTTTGTACTTCCAGGGTGTATGGAGAGAGGAGTTTCATGAGCCTCCTTGAGAATGACATCTTTGAGACTTTGAATTTGAGGAACTGCAATGCGTCCTTCGAAGAACACCGTTCCCTTGTCATCAATTGAGAGGCACTCAAATTTCTTATTGCCTGCTTTGATGTGTTCCACAATCTTCTTGATCTCAGCATCACGAAGTTGTTCAGAACGAATCTTGTCCTCGAGAGTTGGACTGGCTGTCAAGTTTGCAAGATAGCCTTGAGGAACAAGACCAAGATTCAGCATTTGGAATTCTTCATGAAGAGGAGGTTGGCTTTCCATGATCATGAGATTATTGCAATACGACTTGCGACTGAGAGCATCGGCCATAACATTAGCCTTGCCTGGAGTGTAAGAAATGGTAATATCAAAGTCTTTAATCTTTTCAATCCATCTCCTTTGCCTGAGGTTTAGATCTGGTTGAGTGAAGATGTACTTCAGACTCTTATGATCGGAAAAGATTTCAGTGCGATTACCCAACAAGTATTGTCTCCATTTCTTGAGGGCAAACACAACTGCTGCAAGCTCAAGGTCATGAGTGGGATAATTGAGCTCATGTGTGTTCAACTGATGTGAAGCATAAGCCACAACTTGACGTTCTTGCATAAGAACTGCACCTAGGCCTTGGAGAGAAGCGTCGCAGAATATTTGGAAAGGTTTGGAAGGATCTGGGCCAACCAGAACTGGTGTAGAAGTGAGTTTAGTCTTCAGGAGATTGAAACTTTCATCACATTGTGGAGACCAGACGAACTTCTTGTCCTTATTTGTGAGGTCAGTGAGAGGTTTGGCAATCTTGGAGAAGTTTGGGACGAAGCGACGGCAATAGCTAGCCAAGCCAAGAAAGCTTCTTACTTGCTTCACCGTCTTTGGAGGTTTCCAATCAACAATTGCTTTAACCTTTTCTGGATCAATGGCTATGCCCTTGGCAGAGATGACATGACCAAGGTAAGCAACTTCGGAAATCCAAAACTCACATTTGGAGAATTTGGCATAGAGACGATGCTCGCGAAGCTTCATGAGAGTGAGACGAAGATGTTCTTCATGCTCTTCCTCGGATTTTGAGTAGACAAGAATGTCATCAAGATATACCACAACGAACTTGTCGAGGTATTCATGGAAGACAGAATTCATGAGTCGAGAGAAGGTCGCCGGTGCATTGGTGAGACCAAAGGACATGACGGTGAATTCATATAGACCGTAGCGAGTGGTGAAGGCTGTCTTTGGAATATCCTCTTTTCTGATCTTTATTTGATGGTAACCCATTCTCAAGTCCAACTTGGAGAATATTGAGGCTCCAGCAAGTTGATCAAAAAGATCATCGATGCGAGGAATTGGATACTTGTTTTTGATGGTCTTCTCGTTAAGAGGACGATAGTCAACAACGAGTCTCTTTGTTTGATCCTTCTTCGCAACGAACAGAGTTGGGCAACCCCAAGCCGAGGAACTAGGTTGAATGTAACCTTTTTCCATGTACATATCAATTTGTTTCTTCAACAACTTCAGCTCGGGAGTTCCTATCTTGTATGGATTCTTAGATATTGGAGCAGTACCTGGTTCAAGTTCGATCACGAACTCAACAGCTCTGTCCGGAGGCATTCCTGGCAACTCTTCTGGAAAGACGTCAGGGAAGTCGCAAACCACCGGAACATTTTCAAGTGAAGGTAGAGGTTTTGCATTGAGGTTGCACAGCTGAATGGAACTTGATTCATGTGGAGAATAGATTATCTGGCCAGAAGGGTGGGACAGAGTTATTGACTTTTGAGCACAGTCAATTCTTGCTTTATTGGCCTTCAGCCAATCCATACCAAGAATGACATCAATGTCAGAATTTCCCAGCAACATGAGAGAGGCAAGGAATATGTGGCCTCCAATTAGGATTTGATTGTCCTTACTTATCTTGGAAGTCAACATTTGAGATCCCGGGGAGTGAACAGTGATCTGATTGCTTAGTGGAACCACAATTAGGTTGTTTGTTGTGGCAAAGGTCTTTGACACAAAAGAATGTGATGCTCCGGTATCAAACAACACTTTAGCTGGAAAAGAGTTTACGGGAAATGTACCGAGAACGACGTCAGGAGCTTCCTCAGCTTTGTCGATCTTGACATGATTCACCCTTGCGGTCCTCCCGACAGGCCTGTTGTTGGAGTTGAAGGCCTTAGGCGGGGGAGCGCGCACCATTGCCTGGTTTGTGTTAGGACGAGGTGGTGGTGGAGGTAGCTGCCTCTGCGTGCACTTGTCGGCGTAGTGCCCCGTCTGCTTGCACTTGTAGCATGTGACGACACGAGGAGGCCCTGGCCTTGGCTGCCCCATTGAAGCCCTTTGATCATGCATCTGAGCAGGGTTGGGTGGGCGGGGAGCGAAGCCTGGAGAAGTTTGGGTGTATGGAGCCCGAGTGACAGCACCATTTGGTACCCAGATGCGGCGCTTCTGCGGAGGGGTGGTCATGTTGGAGGAGGAACCGCCCTCACGCGAGTGCTTGCGAGACTTCTCGAACACCTTGCGCCCATTTTCTTCATTGAGCGCGGTGTTAACGAGATCCTCGAAGCTGTTGGCCTTGATATTGGTGAGGGCATACTTGAGTTCCGGGTTAAAACCTCTGCGGAACCTTGCCATCTTCTTAGCTTCAGTGGACACCTCATCTCCAGCGTATCGAGCGAGGCGATTGAACTCACTCTGATACCCGATGACGTCCAACTTGCCCTGCTTGAGAGAGCAAAACTCTTCACGCATCCTTTCCATGAGACCATCTGGAATGTGGTGCTTCAGGAAGGCTTCCTTGAAACAATCCCACGTGACTGGCATCCCAGTTCTCATGGCCTGGAAGTTTTCCCACCAAGTAGCTGCCTGACCCTTCAGCAGATAGGAGGCATACTTGACCTTGTCTTCTTCAGCTACGTGTGCAATCTCCAGAGCCTTGGCTATCTCACGGATCCAGTCATCAGCGTCCAGAGGCTCGTGTGTGGCCACGAAAGCTCTTGGGCCCAGACTGAGAAACTCCTTGATGCTGACTCGTGGAGCTGTCTGGTTGATGTGCTGATTAGCCTGAAACTGGGCCATCTGCGTCATGACTTGGGTCATCTGAGTCAACAGCTCCGCGATTGGCGGTGGCTCAGGCGTGTTGTTCCTTGTTGGCGGCATCCTGAATGGAAATGCATTTTAGCACAACAATAGAAAAGGATAGACTTGGCAACCGAAAGAGAGATTATTCCGACGCATGAATAGATAACCAAAAGGTACACCATCACATGTTCAATTACATCAGAATATCCAACACACCATAAATGGTTCGAATGCCAAAGGATAACTAAACATAGCTAATAATGGATACATCGGTACTCCCATGCTCATCACGCAGGACGGCGGCGAGGAGTACGGCGAGAGGTACGGTGAGGAGCACGCTCAAGAAAGTAGGTGGAACGACGATCCACGTAGATCTGACGTGGTCTGAGACCGACTCTATGCGTGGTGAAGTACATAGCGTCGACTCCCTGTGCTCCAAAGCGTGGAATCCCAGTGTAACCAGCACCAAGGTTAAGGAGTGGACCTCTGATCGGCTCGTAACCTCCAGCATCTGGCAGACGACGTCCAACTGGCTGATCGAAACGTGCAAAGCGCTCGTCTCCAACAAAGTCTGTGGTGTAAGTCGCCAGACGAGTCAAAGCAAGGTAAAGCTGCTCTCTGACTGAAGCCAACTCCTGAGATAGTGTGCGGGCAACTGCGTCACTATGCCTCACAAACTGAGCGGTGGTGTGCAGCCTGGAGTTATCATGCTCGTAAACATCCAAGTTTTCGTAGAGAGTGAAGTGAGCTCCCTCCGAAGTGATGTAACCATGGGGGATGTGGCGATAGATAGAATCGTCAAATCCCTAGTAGTCAGCACGAAGGACGGTGAGGCTCACATAAGCTGCCTGCTGCACGGCCATATCCACTGTGGAACCCACTGCCTCGCAGCGGTGGACTACGCTCATGCCATCATCTGACAGAATGTAGACGATAGCCTGGTAGTAGGTCTGGTCAAACTCTCGCTGCTGCTCGTAGACCTGGTACTCTGGTGCCCAACGGAACCCCAGAAAAGTGACCATGTCTCTCAGCATCTTCGGATAACCGGCAGTGCTCTCGCAACGAGTCATACGAACCACCTGCGGGTAGAACCTGAGATCCATCTGCAGATGATCGGGGAAGCTTTGATTAGACGCCGGTAGAAGAACTGAAGTGGCAAGCAACAACAAGGTTTCAACGGACGAAAAGGATCTTGAGAAGAAGAGGATATCGAAGCAACATTTGGGAAACACGAGACCAAACACTCCTGAGGTACTACGGAAAACCCCATCCGGGCTTCTAAAGGATCAATATCTACTGCTTAAGAAATAGAGGATCTGCTTCCGGGGCTTATGTGCCTCCGTTCTCAATCATGAGTAGGCAACATGATAAATCATGTCACAACCACCTCCATTCCTATGGTCTAGTAGATATAACCATCCTAGAGAAACCAGGATACGTGAAATCCTAACTTGAAAGTTTAGATGAGAAGAGAAAACAACGTTGCACTTCCTTACCAGAAAAAGGGAGGGTGGGTGGGGAAAGAAATAAAAGAACAGAATTCCTACTCTCACATTTCATTTTTCCTATATAGCTACAAAATAGTTTCTAGACTCAGCTGCGACCAGTAAAAGGGATCCTACAGGCAGACAGGCTCTGATACCATTTGTCGCACACGGACTTTTAGAGGATACTCACAGCCCGCTAAACAGTAGACAAATGGATTACGGGGCATACCTGCACCCCATCTCAATATGAGTAGGCCAACACGTAAACGTGTGACAACCATCCTCTACTATTCATCGTCTGTGAAACCATCCAATAGAAATCCGAATACTTCCATTGACGTACTTCATAACATACACACATGGTACGTCAACGACGTTTGAACAAGTGATATCACAACAAATCTCTAAGACACAAAGAAATAGAAATAAGTGGCAAAAACTCTCACTAGAGCAGAGATAGCAAATACAGTCATGCAGAGGACACATGTCCCAACAAGTCATCATTACATCACAGCGGAAGCATCCAAAGTGTCTGAATACAGACAAGATCCAAATAGGCCTAAGAGGTCGGAAACGAAAAGTACGGAGCCCATCCACGAAGTCTCGGATCCTGCCCGGGTCCGCTATCTACTCGTCAGCAGCCTCGTCATACTCCACGTAGTAGCCACCATGAGGATCCTCTGAGACGTAGTCTGCAGAACACGCAGCCCCAAAGGGGTCAGTACAGACGAGTACTGGCAAGCAAGACGCACAAGATACCAAAGTGTACCCAGCAACAGCAAGTACAGATGCCTTGGGTTCAACGGAAGATAGGTGATACAAGGACGCGACAGCGGGCTGCCCTAACCAACTACAGAGACACGCTACAACATCCGGCTAAAAGAAAGGGATAAGGTAGCGTATCGGAACCAACTACCACTAACCTCAAACAAACCCATCCTGGATCTCGCCCCTTATCCAAAGAAGCAATCCGAGGATAACCCACACAGTTGGATTAATGAAGGTTCAAGTTATTGTGTCAATAAGCCTATTACTAGTCAAATTAGTATTATTTAGGTGTAAGTTGTCTAATCCTTGTTAGCCAGCCCTATCACCAAGTCATCCATAACCGCGGACAACACGGCTTCTCGAGAAGATTTAACCCTGCAGGGATGCACCAATTTGGCCGTACACGTAAGAATAACCCGCCAGACGGGGGATCAACCCACCAAGCGAGGTACTCAACACAACCCAACTCTTCTTCGCATCAAGCCCAAAGAACCCCGTGCAGTTGAGCGCACGGCTAATCAAGCCCCACGAAGAAAAGGGGACCCTCATAGCACTCTAAGAACGTGTCTCCCTAAATGCCGACTACAAAAGTTACCACCCTGGCGCCAAGGGTTCGCACCTGCATATGCATGCGGCAAATGGAAAACCCGAACTAAATGAGGCGATTTGGACGAGATGCGAATCGAATTAAAGTTGAGGGGGGCACCCATACACGCTTCCCACATGCGGTTAGCGCGCTCATCATGGATCTAGAGGACAAGAACTTTTCCTGAGTTCGACACTAGCAGGCCTCAAAACCATACCCGGCCTCCTGCCGGTGCCTTATCATCAACTTAACATTACCTCATACATTAACAGGTTGTTGTTTAAACATCGAGCCCCCAGAACATAATAAATATGGTAAAAGAAATAACGGACATCAGACTCGAGCATGAACAACCCTAAGCATGCTAGTAAGACACAGGCAACAAGCAACAGGGTTATAAGTATGGAGGTGAGGCTATATCAGGGTTAGGATAACATGTGATAGGATCCGAACACAAGCAACGAATCTTAAGGCTAGCAGATTAGACAACGGAAAGTATCGGTATCCAGTGTGGGAAGGACACAATGGTTCAGGTGAGTGAATACTTGCCTGCAAACTCAGTAGCCTGGTACTGGGCTAACTCCTCTGAAGTAGTGTCGTAAACCTCATCTGTCTCAACGTCGTCGTCTATTCGAGAAGAAGCAAACAAACAACGAAGAGAGACAAGCAATCAATAACATGGCATAATGCACAAACATGGGATGATGCATGACAATTTAATTGATGCATCAAAGAGAAGCTAGCTGACATGGTAAACATATTTAATTGGGCCCATATGCAATTTGGGTTGCATATAGAAAAGCCCTAGAATTAAGTTGAATTAGGTGATCTACAAATGAACATCATGTGAAAGTTGATTAGAATGATGCATGGATGATGAAAACAATAAGAAAACAACAATAGCTTCAATTTGATATGTTGTTTACCAAGTTTGGAATTTTATTTATTAAGTTATGAAATTTGACTTCTTAAATGAGTTACACAAGCTTTTGTTGTTTTCACCCATTTTAATTGTTCAAAATAGATAACAAAATTCATATGTGGAAAGAACACAAAATTTTAGATGGAATACATGTATTACTTTCTGAATTTGAATTTAAAATAAATTCATTATGAATGAAACAAGTTTAAACAAGATTTAAATGAATTTTAATTCAAGTATTAAAATTATTTGAATTTTATTTGTTCCAAACATTAAATAAAATTCATATTTGAAAAGATTAAATTTTTCTGGTTTGAAAACATATTTCATTTGTTGAAAAAGGATTTAAAATGAGCAAGTTATTAATTTGACAATTTTTTAAATGCATTAATTAAGAAACAGTTGTTTTCAGCAATTTAATTTATTTAAAACAGAACACAAAGTTGATATTTGCATAGTTCATGAAAAATTGAATGGAAAACATATTTTATATGTACCATTTGAATTAAATTTGAATTAGTTATGAATTTGACCAAATTTGAAAGAGTTGTTTGAATTTGAATTTTTGAAACCATTTGAAATGTTCGAAAAGGTACACAAATGGTTTTAACATGTAGAGAATTTAATTTGGTATGGAAAACATATTTAACATGTTGAATTTGAATTTAAAATGAGGGATATATGAGAGTTTGAAATCCAGGGACCATTCTGTAAAAATACAGGGACTTGAAAGTAAAAGAAAAGGGCCTGAAATGGTTTTCACCTCGCAGTGGCCCAGCCTGAGCCACTGACAAGGGGCCCTGGCCACTGTGGCGCGTGCGTGGCAGGGGGTGGAGGCTGACTGGACTCACCGAGTCGCAGACAGGTGGGCCTGGGCGAGGGATTTATTCCCTAAAAAGATTGCGCGCGGGGGGCTCGAACCCACGACCTCGCGAGCGCGTGCGCTGTGCGTGTGCCACTGCGCTGTGCTCTGTTTTGTGACAGAACAGGGGAACGCGCGGTTTTGACGCAGATCTAGGCTGTTAACTGAAACTGAACCAAAAAGTTCAGTCTTTGAACCTGACGGCGGAGGGATCGAACGCCGGCGACTGGCCGCGTTCTGCTGCTGCTGCGCAAGCGTGAGCGCCGTGTGCGTGCGCGTGACGTCGAGGATGCAGAGAGGGAAGGAAGGAGGGGGACATGCTCACCGGGGGTAGTCGAGGGAGAAAGAGGAGGGCCGCTCGGCGAGGTGCGGTGACAGTCACCGTCGACGACGCGGTGGTGGAGCTGCGAGGCCGCTCGGGCCCCTTCCGGGAAACGAGGAGGAAGAGGGAGGCTCGGGGGGTCCGTTCCCGCTCTTATCCCGCTCGGAGGAGCATCATGGCGACGGCGATCACCGGCTGTTGCCGCGCTGCTGTTTGGTGGAGGTGGTGTAGGGAGCAGAGAGGGAGAGAAAGAGGAAGGAGGAGGAGAATGGCGGCGGCGGCAGAGAGATGGAGGAGGGAGAACTAGGGCAGCAGGGAGGAGCCCGTGGGCGTGGTTTTAAGGAGGAGGGGGCACGCTCCAGGCCGTCCCATCCTCTGCCTTTCGACGTGGACATCGTCGATGTCCTGCCGTACAGAGGTAGGGGATGGGGAGTAGGTGGGCTGGGCCTGGGGGGTAGTAGGTGGCCTGGGCCGGCCTGTTGGCTGGCCTGGCTGCCTCCCCCCTTTTTCTTTTCTGTTTTTATTTTTTTTTGCTGAAAAGAAAAGAAAGGAAAAGGAGAGAAATAGAAGGGTTTTGGGGCTTAAAAATTTTGGGGATAATTTTCTATGAGTTATTTATTGCAAAAGCCCAGTTGTGCAAACTTTTATTTTTCAAAAATTTAAATCTTGTGGCTGTTTGAAATTCAAATGAATTTGATTGGATTTTTGCAATAATTGGAATATTGAAAATTAGGCAAGTTAATACTTTGGAAATTCTAGTTTATTGGAAGCAATTGAATGGTTTGATTTGAATGTTTCATTTGAAAATTGTAACAGACCAAGTGTGAAACAAAGGTTTGAAATTTGATTTGAAATTCAAATTTGAAACACATGTGTGGATATGATGACATGATGCATTTGAAATAAAATCAGGAAACAAACATTCTAAGTTGGGAGTTTTTCATACTTGGGATGTTACATGAGACAAATCTGATGGCACCACCGGCCATGAGACCCACACGGTAGTATTTTGTGGGTCCCACACGACAGTATTTTGTGGGTCCCACACGTCAGCATCCTCTAGGGCTCACATGTAATCATCCTCTAGGGCCCACACGTCAGTATTGTCAATGCCCCACATGTCAGAATATTGTTGTCCCGTGTCAACTTATGACACGTCTGCACAGACTGGACCCACATTACAACAACCTCGTCAACATCCACGCCAACCGCCATGTCAAAAGCCACGTGAGCTGTTGGGGATATGCCCTAGAGGCAATCATGTATGATATAATTCCCAATGTATTCATAAAGTTATTAAGTCGTCCTTGTTTTGAACATCTAATATATGTCATTGAATATGTGATTCGATTGTGAAACTATGTATTCATGTTGTTCATACTAAATTGTCCTTGGTCATCAAGGTTGTGCTGGACACACACCCTAGACTAATGTGAGTGTTGACTGATGACTCGGTTCCACTTGTCATTGGCATGGCGATGCCATTCCAACGTTCACAGACTTGGCTAAAGAGTTTAGCAAGTCAGACTGACCCATATTGAGATGCAACGAGCAAGTCATCATTTGCATGTCTTAATCAATGTAATCCTTAGACCTGAGATTGTCGCACAATCCGAGTTGTGGATCACCGACTTAGGTTCTGTCAAACGCTCTTCCGTGACAAGGCAGTTATAAAGGCAGAGTTCGGGTCGAATGAGAAGCAACCTGCGTGATGTGGATAATCAAGATGGGATTTTGCCCCTCCGAATGGAGAGATATTCTCTGGGCGCTCTCGAGAGATATGATTTCGGAAGCATGGCCATGCGCAACTCGGTTAAGTGTTAACTGAGTCTGTTGACAAAGAGTTAGTCAGCTGAATCATATATCACGGACCGAAAAGAGAGTTGAGCTATTAAGGGATGACGATAAATCTCCCATAGTTCGACAAGGTATATCGTGAGGCAAAAGGGACTAAGATAAAAGTCACATTGAAAGGTATGTCGTCATGACTCTATGGCACTTGGCAGTCGGCACGTTCTGCTAGGAGCCGCTACCGATTGATCGATTGAGAGTCGGACTCCAATCGTGTCCAAGTCGCCATGAGCCTGCAGGGTCGCACACTTAAGAGCGGGAGCAAGTGTATTGGTCGGGTTGGACCCGAACCAGAAATTGACTGATAGAGGGAATGGGACACAAGTGTTGTGAAGCCCACTACCATTTGCTATATAAAGAGGGGCGCAGGTTGCCCAGCGGGCACGTTACTCCACCCCCATGCGTTGGGAACCCTAGCCCCACTCAGTCCAGCCGTCGCACCGGACCTAGCAGTCCACCGTCGGAGCTCCTCCTCGCACGTGTGGATACCAGCAAAGGTGCTGTACGTTCAACACTTCGAGGATCGCGGGATTGGATCGGCTGGATCGGATCGTGGGACTGCACTGCATCGACGCGTTGCATCGATAATCCGCACATGCGCGTCTAGTGGTAATACTCGTGGCCTTCTACCTCGGCTAGATCTTGGAATTACCGCGTAGGAAAAAGTTTTGTTTATCTCTATGCATTCCAACATGAGCTGTCATGTGTCAACAGCCACATAAACAACCACCTCAACATCATTGACATGTGTACGTATATTGCGTGACAAAATCTTCCCTTCATGCAATTCCCGTAATACATGACAAAATTGTTGGCTTCACACATTACTGATAATCCACGACGATTAAGTGCAAACCATCGTTAGTTTTGAATCTATGACGGAGATTCCATGACGGCGGCCTTGATGCCACAATTCTGTCAAAAACCACTAATCCGTGATGTATATTGACAATCCTTGGCGTAAATATTTTGTGGAATAAAAAATCCAAAACGTTGTAGTGGTATCATGATGACTAGTGTCATGTCTTTGTCTGTGCAGACCTATTTACCGATATTATTTCACCGTTGGATCCTAGATGCATCTCTCTATTATCTAGAGGAGTAATTCCCAGTCTTGAACTATCACGAATGAACCCTTTTGAGGCCACCCAGTGATACTCTTTTGGATCACCCAGTTTACGGTGTGATACTTGACTATACCAAATGATCTCTCCGGTGAACATCATCGCATATTGTCATGGTCTAAGGAAGCAAGCAAACAAACCATCTTGTGACAATACTATTCAGAAAAACATATCACGTAGTATCTCAATTACTTGGGTCTACTTATCCACAATGTGCTCCCATTAATATTGACATAACAGATGTCCATGACCAGGAAAACATGTTCATCTAATATTAACGAGTTTGTCCATGAGATATGAAAAAGGTTTATAGCGGTGTGTTTATGTTTCTACACGTGCGTATGTGTTTTCCTCTAAATCTCATATTTAGTGACCACAACAGTTATAGCATAAAAACATAATACATGAATCATGAAACTGATATATTTTATTGTCTCTTGGGCATACATCAAACAATATCATCATCATGCATTGTCTGCGGAACATATGGATATCCAGAATACCGAGTGGGCCCAACCTTGTATCTCTCTTTTTACGAAGGAGTAATTCTTATTTAAGAACATCAAGGTAACATCCAGTTTACGATGTGACGCTTGATAGTACAAAAGTAAAAACTCCAGAATATACAACCCCGATTACCTCATGTTCAAAGGATATGTTTTACTATAACCATGATTTGATGTGTCAATACGGAAATAGATATCATAATGGAATCTCTTAGCATATCAACTATTAGGGTATACCCATCCATATTGTTCCCTTCCAACAATATGCTATTTATTGATGCTGTCATAAACAATGTCCATGACCAGAAAAACACGACCATCAAGCGTCCAATAAATTAGTCTGAAAAGGAAAGAGTAGGGTTTGATTATGTCTATATTCAGAAGGCACGTCAGTTATAGCATAATAACATGAATCATAATTATTAGATGTACAAATATTATTGCCTTTTAGGCACACGTCCAACATTAGCAACGCCAAAAGACTGTCTCTTTTCGTCGATGCTGAGTCCTGGACAGCGGAGCGCTGTAGGGTTGACACAAACGTACGTGTGCACACCATAAGAGAGATTACACGTGTGATTTTTGATGAGGGAACCTTAGCGACATCCTTACAACTAGGCCTAGTTGTGAGGATCTATGTTGTTCAGAATCTACAATGACTATATCGATCCTCCGTTGCCGGTGAGTCGTGGTAGTAGATCATTGCATGTATGGACATATGTTGCTATCTCCATTGTGATCTTGACGGTTACGTAGGGCAATTTTTTTAAATTCTGCAACGTACGCCGGTAGGAGTGGGGAGAGAGGTTAGGGGTGACCGGGGCTGACGAGTGGGCCCCTCGAGTCAGTGGTACAGAGGAGAGAGAGGGACAGGATGCTGCTGCACCGATTTCATGTCGCACACGACGGATAGGTGCAGGCTCGACCTGTTTAGGTTAGATTTTTCTGTTTTTTTTTCCATTCTAACTTTTTTTAGAGATCCAAATCACTTCAAACAAATTTCTACGATTTTGTAAAATTCCACACATTCAAAGTAGTCATTTGGAACCCATTTTTGCACCGACAATATGTTTTAAGAAAATGAACATGCAAATAAACCTATTTGGCACCTTTACATCATTTTTCCAAATATGGTTTTAAAATTCATTTGGGAACTTAATAAAAGATAGGAAAAACTAACATAATATTTTTCTATAATTCATCTCACACTCATTTTCAAATCATATAAATGAATGAAAACTATTTTATGAGATAGAGTTTGTTTAATTAATTTAAAACACTTTGCAAATATTGTTTAAGATTTATTAATCACCCTTTATTTTTATTATTAGATCCTTAAAGATTTGGAAAGTATTTGTTTACTTGAATAGTTATAATAATAATAATTTTGAAGGGTTCATATAAACCCTTATTCATTTGGGTTTGACTTGGTCCTATTCATTTGGGTTTGACTTTGCAATTTTTGTTACATATAGTTACTGACGTGGGGATGACTTTCGAGCCTATCGGATAAGCCTACCCAGTCTGAGGCCCAGCAATAAATCCCAGTACGAAGGGTTACCCCGTGGTTCTAGAAGGTCCAACAACGGCCCACCCGCAAGACTTGCGGGTCAAGAAGGAAAATTTCCACCTACGAGAACTAGGGCTTGTAACCCCCGGGTACGATTTGAGACCCAGCCATCTATTTAAGGGCTAGGAGAGCCACCCGAGAGGGGACATCCCAATCTAGGTTTTCACCATTGTAGCCGCAACTCGAGATCCAATCTCTCGACCTGTGCATCCACCATTGTAAGCAACCATAATACAAACACAGACAAGCATGAGTAAGGGTATTACTTCTATGAGGGTCCTTGATAGCAGTCGTATCCGCCAACGCCTATATCGTTCCTCTACTCGAAACCCTACCGGTTCACCCGAGGGATTTGTCGACATGATTCATCGACAATTGGCGCCGTCTATGGGAACGGCAGGCGTTGGATCCACGACATCCCTGGCCTCATCTTCACCGAGATTCAACTGGAGCCCGGGATCTTCGGCTCCTTTGGAGCCAATCTGCTTCGGGTCATTCATCTACACGCCCCACTCGCCGGAATCTCGCCTGGCGTTTTTTGAAAATTTGACACAATGCTAGATACATGGCCTTTCAACTGCCCATATCCGAGGGCTCGACTATTCTGAATAGTTTTACTATGCAGAGGTGTACACATTCCACTAGATCCAACCATCTGCCATGAACCACCCATGGGTCGACACAGCGATATGCAAGCATCAGACGAATGATCCTAACTGTCCACTCTGAACAAGCTAGTATATGGCTATCCTTTTAATTAGGTTTATTGCCCCTCGCACCATGTCACACATCGCCAAAACAAGGGACCCAATTGTCGCATCCGGGGGGTAACTTAATCCCTCACTTTGTATGTCCCGTTACTCCCTCCTGGCGACATTCGGTTCAGAGTATCATCCTCTCTATAGCTTTTTGGGATAGAATACACACTAACAAGATCAAGTATCTAGATAGGCCCCGTACCCATGTTGGGGTAGAGTGGCAGTACTTCTTGGTTGTCCAGCGAAGACTAGGTTATGTGCCTTTGTAAACCATTTGAAAACAACTCTTTAGCTCCTCCGGTGAACAAGGTCCCGCCTTTTCACCGTGGACTTTTCATAACTCAATTGTTTGCAAATGCACATTTTAAAAGTGTTCACTTAGGGACTCAAGATTATTATCTTAGGCGGTATTTATATACCTTATAGTGGCTAAAGGCTTGGTAACACCAAGTTGACTAATGGCAAGGTGATAATATAATTATATAATATTAATAGTAATAATGATAGCCACTCAACAAAATAGTTTTGGTAAAACTTCAGAAGTAGAACATGCATGATAGATAATGATAAGTAGTATAAAAGAAAGCTTTAAGGATGTCTTGCCTTGGAGGAGTTGAGGTTCCTGCTCGTGGTAACAACAGGAATGGTAGTAGTAGCCTCCGGCACCAACTACTTCTTCCTCGTGTTCTATCGTCGCAAAAATAAAATAAGGACACTCAATCAGAACAAACTAAGCAAGAAATGATACTCAACCACACCATAAATAAAGCAATGCACAAACAAAAATAACACACAAGTTTATCAAGCAAACAATATACAAGCGTACACCCAAAATAGTAATATTTACCACCACCACCACCACCACCACCACCACCACTACTACTACTACTACTACTATTACTACTACTATTACTATGGTTGAGAGATGGTATTTCTCACCAAAATGAAATGGAACCAGTGGGTGTTCCACTAGGTTTTTCATGACATTAAAGAGGTCCTAAGCCTCTGGTCCAACTTGCGGACAAAAATCAGTAAGCAAAACTACAACTATTGAATCTAGTGAGAAATAACACTATGAGCAAGTAACACTACAACTACACATGCATCTCTAAGAAATAAAATGCAACCTAACACTATGAGCAAGTAACACTACAACTACACATGCATCTCTAAGAAACTTCTTATTAGTACCAAAATGGTACTGGAACCTATCAAACACCTCTGAAAACTTAGGTAAATAAACTAGCTATACTTTGCATTCACAAGATTTATTAAAATAAAAACTAGAGAACAATACTATGCATATACTAGTTCCATACAATAATCAAACATGCACACACGTTCTAACATGCTAGATATGTGAGTAAACAACCTTTTAACACTAAGCACAACATCTAAACATGCTAGAAAACAAAGTAACACTAATAAGTAATTATTCTAGAAATAAATCTACACATATTATCGTTTAACAGAAAAGTGCAAAAACTTAGATCTATTGCCAAAATAAATCTAGAGCTCTAAAAACCACACAAATCTAGGATAACATAGATCTAAGCATACCCTAACAGATCCAGTTGGATTCACATCAAAATGTATTTTCAAACAACTTCTAAAAATCCTAGAAAGTGCTATTGGACATTTACCAAAGTTGATGGACTTTCCAAATGGTAGCTCACCTTGATGTGAGGTTGAGCCCTACTGATAGATCTAGTCAAGAGCTATTCCAATAATTTTAGTTTGCACAATTTGAACATTCCAACAAAAAGTTATTGCATTTTTACTCTACCAGATAGTGTCTGGCTCATGATTTTTCATTTGCAACATAATGGTTCAAAAGCAAATCTACAAGTTGCATGCGTTCAAGATTTAGTAGATCTACCACAGAGAATTTTGGTTGATTTTATTTTTGAGATTAGCTATTTTTAACACGATTAAAGCAACTAGAAAGATTCTGTTAATTTTAAAAAGAAAAAGAACTCGGTGCAGGCTGTTCTTCTCTCACGGGCGCACGGCCTGCTAAGGCCGGACGGCCCAGCTCGCATCCACGGCGCGCGCGTACTGTTTCGCGATTTGAACGTGGCTGTTGATCTCGTGATCAACGGCGCACAGTCATCGCCTTTCTCACTATCTCTTCTCTCTCTCCCTCGTTTGATCGACACACGGCCGGCGGCGAGAATCGAGCGATTGCTCACCTAGGGGTCGTACGAGATGGTGGCGCGGGGTCGGGGCGGTGTCACGAACTTGGGGCAGTGCAGGGCGGTGACATAGCGCGGGACGGCCTCAGTCGCTAGCGCGAAGCTGCGGTTCCGCAGCGACTCTGACGGCGTCTCCGGCGATCCTGCAAGCGAGGGGACACTAGTGCGGGTCAGGTGTGGTCTACGGAGGGTGGGGAGTGAGGTGGAAGAAAAATAGGAGGGCGGGGTTGCCCACGGTGTTCGCATCCCACCTTAGCTCTCCGCGGTGGCCGACAGCGTTTTTCGGCGTTCTGGGCTCACAGCGATCCCAGGGTGTTCGCGCTCGTGGTCAGGGTGAGTGAGGGGTGGGTGGTGAGTGTGGTGGGGAGGTGAGGGCTCTCCCGTGGCTTTATAGCCGCGGTGGCCACGGTGTGTGCGCACGGGCGCCCTCGGGCGATAGGGAATGGCTCGGGGCACACTCTGGGGTGCCCATGCCGTGCCCCTTGGCTCTTGGGTGTGGCTAGGAGGTGCAAATGGGGTCGGTCAAGGCTAGAAACGGCGAGGGGCGTGGAAAATGGCACGGGGTGGCCACAGTGACACGCACAGTGGAGTTCTGTCAGAACGCCCCCATGCCACCCCCTCGTTTTTCACCTATGTTCTCCCTCCCTCTCACTCCTCTCTGGTCAACACAACTTGAATCCAAAGCAAGGAAAAGAGAGAGGGATGACTAGGCTTCTAGAAGGTCCAAGTGGCTCAGCTTAAAAGTTTTCCAATCAAAAGATATGAGCAAAAAGATTTGGTGTCATTTACTGTTTTTCTGAATTTTTCAGATTCAGTCTAAAATGACTTAGTGAAATTTTCTAAGTGTTGCAACAGACTGGATTAGGCAAAAGTTGATCCTGTTTTCATGAACCAAACCTATTCCAATTTTTTTTTCAAAGTGTGGTTGTGTTAAGAAAGTTTTGTACTTTCAGAAACATCAGAAGAAAAAAAAATTGAAATTCAAATGAGCACTGAAAACAAGGTGGGAAAACAGCTAGTTCTTGTTTTTCTCTGTTTTTTTAGAAAACACAAATCTGCCTTATTTTCTTAACACAAATCCAACAAGAAAATGATTGTTTTCTCAATTCAATTTTCCAAACCAAGCTCACCCCTTTGTATTACAGATATCAGAGAACACATTCATGCCAAGAAAACATAAAATATGATTCCCTAGCATATGGATAACATGAGTGGAAAACAACTACTTGGCTTATTTTTCAGAATTAAGTTTCTATAGAGAACTTAATAGAAAACATTCAATTATTCTTTTGACAAAATGTTTTCTTGGTTCAAACCAAACCAAATATTATCATTAAGTTCAAAGCAACAATATCACAAGAATTTGGATGAAAAGTATTGAAACCATCATGTGGAAAACATCAGAAAAGATAATAAATGATTTTTGATCAAATCTTGCTTGCATTGCATGGATAAACATGGTTCATTACATAATGTTGGATTACACAAGGGTATTAAAAAGTTTTGTTGGCTCACAAAAATGGCTTCCCTCATGTGTTACAAGTGACCTAAAACTGGGGTGTGACACGTTCAGCGGTCTCCAGGAGGGCGTCAACATGACGTTCGGCAACCTACACTTCCGCACCACCAAGGAGGGAATCCTACGCTTCCCCGACCCAACCACGCTCTATGGATCATACACTGAGTCCGTCTCGGGCACGACGACCCAGGAATCGCCGCTCAGCAACGCTGATCGCGACTCGGAGTCTAGCGACGTATCCGTTCGCCGCAATAGGCTCAACTTCCAGCCCATCGCAACTGAAGAGCCCGCCGAACTTGGCGAGGACTACTGGCCCACGCCAAAGACTCACGAGCCATATCTGGCCCATGTCTATATGGCTGATCCAGTCGAAGAACCTGCCAAAACGGAGGCTAGCCTCACGGCGAGGCAACAGATCAAGGTTTCACGAGCCGCCTGGAACAAGGCAAAAGCAACGGTAGAAACAAGCCACCCGCTAGAGACCGGGTCCTCCCAAGAAGACCTGATAGCATACCACTGTAACCTATCGCTGAAAAGCTGCCAGATAGCAGACGCCCGCAAAGAACTCGACGCGCGCCGACGCGCAGCAGAAGCTTCGAGTGCGCGCTGCGCGGAGCTCTCCAGAACTCTCACTCGACGGGGAACCAGCCCATCAAGAAAGGAAAGTACGCCTCGAAGACCACCCGTATGAACCAAGGATCCCTTAGCGAGATTAGCAAAACCATCGAGACCTCCCTCATGCACGTGGACGACGAGGGTAACATGCACCCGACAACTCTTGCCGCCGCGGTCCTAGCCGCCGCTACCTACTTACAGGCAAACCAACAGCCAAAAAATGACCCCCGCGTAGAAAAACATCTCCGCGTAGTTCAAAGGAGGCTAGGCATGGCCAGAGCGGCGATCGCCGCCCAAACACGCAAGAAAACAGCAACCCCTGAAGCGGATAAAACACCTCAAGTAGACAAAACACCTCGCAGACGCGAGAGTACGTCGCCTAGAAGAGGAGACAAGGAGTCGCCCAGCCGCCACAGGGGCAAGGAGGCAATACACCGTGGCGACAGCCCGCGTAGCAACGATGAAAGCCCGCGTCACCATGGAAGCCGCTCGTGACATCGCAGGAGGGAACCACGGCGAGGAGACAGTAGCAATCGAGCCCAATACGACACGCGGGGTGACATCGCACAAAACAAGATCGACAGGTCCCGCGCACGCAGCAACCGCGCCCGCTCACTATCTACCTCCTCCAATGAGGAAGCTTGCAGCGCGATGTAACTCAGAAGCAGCAACCGCGAGGCACCGATGCCCAAAAGATTCAATCTCACCTCGAAAGTCCCAAAGTACGATGGCTCGCAGGAACCTAAGACCTGGCTCTCAGACTACCTGCCCGCGGTGAGGTGCCAGTGCGGAAACAAAGTAACGGCCATGCAATACTTAAACCTGCACCTCGTCGGGGCTCCCTGAAGCTGGCTCAAAGGAAGACCGTGAGCGTGTTACAGATCCTGGGACGATCTCACCCGTGACTTCGAGAACAACTTCTAGGTGACATACAAGAGACCAGCGTCTGTCGAGGAATTACAAGCCTGTAGACAGAAGAGCGGCGAATCAACCCGCGAATATATCCAGAGATGGACTACTCTCAAAAACACGACTGGGAATATATCAGAGGAGGTAGCGGTCGAAGCTTTCACCAAGGGCTCGCGACGCGCAGCCTTCCGAGAAGAACTGGGGCGCTGCGCACCCAAAACTATTGGTGAATTGACGGCGATAGCCGACAAATGGGCAAATCGCGAAGAATTCCTGCGCAATGAGAAACCTTCCTCAACCGCATACGACGATGATTGCAACGGTGACTGCCGGAGGAGTAAGAGACGACACTACGATCAAGATGATCAATCGGAGTTGGTAGTGGCTGAATTCACGAGAAACCGCGACAACGGCTCCCGCGGAATCACGAGTGGAAGCCAAAACCAGACGACAAAACACCTGAGGAAGACCTTGAAGGATACTGCTCTGTAACATCCCAAGTATGAAAAATAGCCATTAGAATGTTTGCTCTCTGTTATTTTATGTTTTGCATCATGACATCATGTTCATTGCATTTGTTTTGCTTGTTTTCCATTTGTTTTCCTCTGTTTTGCTTTGTTTTCCTCTGTTTTCCTTTGTTTTTCTATTTGAATTTCAAACCAAATTTCAAACCTTTTGTTTCATACTTGTGATGTTACAATTTCCAAAAAATTATTCAAAATAAAACAATTGTTTGTTTCCATTAAAGTTGTGATTTCAAAACTGTTGATTTGTTTCTAAACAATAATTCATCTAATACCAAAAACATTTGAAATTCCAAACCAAAATCCAAATAATTGTTCATACTTGTTATGTTACATTTTCCAAATAAAAATTTCAATTAAAACAGCTAGTTGTTTCTATTTAAATAGAACTATTAACTTGTTATTTTATTTAATAACTCATGTAACTCAAATTCCATTCAAAATTCAAATCACATTTTACAAACAGCAACCATGTTGGGTTTATTAAAATTACAACCCAATTATAATCATTTGCTTCCAATTAAAATTATATGATCACCCTATTTAAAAGCTTGTTTTCAATAATCAATTAATCACAAAATTCATTCAAATTCACTCCAAGTTCAAACAGCAACATAATTCAATTATTTTTGGAATTCAAAACTTGCAATTTGTTACTATTACATTAAGGAGTTGTTACAAAATTTCCCTAAAAGTTTCTAACTCAAAAACCCTATTGTTTCTTCCTATTTCCAAATCAGCAAAAAAAAAGTAACAAAAAAAAATAATAATAAAAGGAAACGCTCACAGTAGGGGGGGGGGGAGCAGCTCGCAGGCCCAGCCCAATTTCTCCTCCCCCACGGCCCAATACCCTTTCGCTCTTACCTGTCGTCCTCAAGCTGTACGGCAAGCATCTGAACGCCTCCACGTCGGCGCCGTCGCAGCGAACGGCCGGGAGCGAGCCCTGCTGCCTATAAACCTACTCCCAGACCCTCCCCGAGCTAACCCTAGCCACCCACCACCCCTCTCTCCGACTCACCGCCGCCGTTTCTCCTCTTCGCAGCACCTCCCCCTCTCTGTTCTGAACCTCTCCATACCGAGCTCCCACGCTGATATTCCGGTGATCGCCGCAGTATGGACCTCCCTCCTCGATGGCTAGGTACGGGAATTGGGTCCCCGTACTGTCGCCGTCATCCTCGTGTCATCGCCATGGCACGGGAGGGCCGGTAGCCACGCCATCGACCACCTCGCTGCCGCCGGCCATCCCCGATGCCGTCGCCTTCCGTTTGCCCCACGGTGAGCACACGACCATCTCCCTCTTTCCCTCCTCCCTGCACTGCGCAATGCCCCACCACTCCCGCAAGCACCACAGCACATCCACCGCATCGCGAGCTAGCAACGGCCCCGATGATCGCCGCCGGCAACCACGCCCTCTGCCAGGAAGTTCAGTATCGGAACTTTGAAGTTCAGTTAGCGAATCTGAACATTACCTTGGCTGCGTGTGTTTACCTGACAAGAATCCGTCAGCAGCGCAGTGGCATGGCTCGGCTCGCGCGAGCGCCGCGGCCTGGGTTCGATCCCCCGCTGCGCATCTTTTTGGGGTTTAATTCCCTAGCCCGTGGCCCACCTGGCTGTGACCGTGGTGGCCACGCGTGCTGCCACGTGAGCTGCCGCGCTGGCCAGGGCCCGCTGGCAGTGGCCCAGGGTAGGCCACTGCGCAGTGAAAAATGGGTTCTGCCCAGTTTCTTTTCAGTTTAGGTCCTTTTTCTTCACAGATTAGTCCCTAGGTTTAAAATGCCAATAACTTTTAATTTACAACTTCAATTAAAATAAATAAAATATGTTTGTTGAACCAAATTTAATTATCTATCTATTTAAACCATTTGTTTCATGTTTTGAATAATTCAAATGCATTCAAATTTCAAATTCAAACAATTCATTGGAAATTTGAATAATTGCATAACTAAATCATCCCAACCCCAAATTCAACTTTTTAAATATGTTTTCAATACCAAATTAAATGTTCTACCTAAATATAAAATTTGTTTACTGTTTTGGATATTTTAAATTGGTGAAATATTTGAATTCTTGTTTAATTCACTTAATTTTGCAAAATTCATAACTTGGCATAAAAATTCCAAATTCCACAAACTAAATATGTTTTCCATTCCATTTTTCATGTACTTTCCAAATATCAACTTTGTTTGCTTTTGAATAATTTAAATTGCTGAAAACAACTGTTTCTTATTTATTGCATTTAAAATTGCCAAAATAATAACTTGCTCATTTTAAATCCATTTTCCACAAATAAAATATGTTTTCCATGCTAAATTAAACCACCTTTCCAAATATAAGATTTGTTCCATGTTTTGAATAATTAAAATTGGTTAAATGATTTAAACCTTGTTTAAATCATTTAATATTGTTAAATTCATAACTTGCTCAAATTAAATTCTTTTTTAACACATAAAATATGTTTTCAAACCATCAAAGTATAAACTTTTCAAATATGAATTTGGTTTAATGTTTTGAACAAATAAAACTTCAAATAATTTCAAACTTGAATTAATTTCATTTAAATCTTGTTTAAACTTGTTTAATTCATAATTAAATCATTGTAATTCCTTTTTCAATAATTGAAACATGTAATCCACCTAAAATTGTGTGTTCTTTTCAAATATGAATTTTGTTATTTGTTTTGAACAATTAAAATTGGTGAAAACAACAAATGCTTGTGTAACACCTTTAAGGAACCAAAATTCCTTAACTTAATAACTAAAATTTCAAAATGGGTAAACCTTATTTCCAATTGGTTCTATTGTTGTTATTTTGTTGTTTTCCTCATCCATGCATCATGCTAATCCACTTTCACATGATGATTAGTTGTAGAACAATTAATTCAACCATAATTCATGGGCTTTCCATATGCAATCCAATTGCATATGGGTCCATTTAATCACGTTGTTATCTTGTCAACTAGTTTATTTTGTTGCATCAATTAAATGGTCATGCATCATCCCATGTTTGTGCACTATGCCATGTTATTGATTGTTTATCTCTCTGCGTTGTTTGTTTGCTTCTTCTCGGATAGACGACGACGTTGAGACCGACGATACTTACGACACCCTTCTAAGGATCTAGCTCAGTACCAGGCTGCTGAGTTTGCAGGCAAGTATTCACTCACATGAACCATTGTGTTCCTTTCAACATTGGATACCGATACTTTCCGTTGTCTATTCTGCTAGCCCTATGAATCGTTGCTTCTGTTCAATCCTATCACATGTTATCCTTTAACCGTGATATAGCCTCACCTCCACACCTATAACCCCATTGCTTGTTGCCCGTGTCTTACTAGCATGCTTAGGGTTGTTTTGCTCGAGTCTGTTACCCGTTACTTTCTGTTACTATATTCTGTTATGTTCTGGGGCTCGATGTTTAAACAATCAACCTGATAATGTTTGAGGTAATAATAATTTGATGATAAGGCACCGGCAGGAGGCCCGGCGTGGTTTTGAGGCCTGCTAGTGTCGACCCTAATTAGGAAAAGGGTCTTGTCTACTGATCCATGATGAGCGCACTAACCGCATGTGGGAAGCGTGTATGGGCGCCCCCCTCAATTTGATTCGATTCACATCTCGTCCAAATTGCCTCATTTAGTTCGGGTTTTCCATTTGCCGCATGCATATTGCAGGTGCGAACCCTTGGCGCCAGGGTGGAACTTTTGTAGTCGGCATTTAGGGAGACACGTTCTTAGAGTGCTATGAGGGTCCCCTTTTCTTCGTGGGGCTTGATTAGCCGTGCGCTCAATTGCACGGGGTTCTTTGGGCTTGATGCGAAGAAGAGTTGAGTTGTGTTGAGTGCCCCGCTTGGTGGGAAAGGCCTTCCCATCTGGCGGGTTATTCTTACGTGTACGGCCAAATTGGTGCACCCCTGCAGGGATAAATCTTCTCGAGAAGCCGTGTTTTCCGCGGTTATGGACTACTTGGTGAAAGTACTGGCTAACAAGTACTCAGAACAACTTACACCTAACTAATGATAACTTGACTAGTAATAGGCTTATTGACACAACAACTTGAACCATCACTAACCCAACTGTGTGAGTTATCCTCGGATTGCTTCTTTGGATAAGGGGCGAGATCCAGGATGGGTTTGTTTGGCAGCTAGTTATAGTTGGTTCCGATACGCTATCTTATCCCCTTTCTGTTTAGCCGGAAGTGGTAGTAACTCTGTAGTTGGTTAGAGCAGCCATTTGCAGCATCTTTTATATCCCCTTTCTTCCGTTGAACCCAAGGCATCTGTGCTTGGTGTTGACGGGCTACACTTTGGTGAACTGTGAGTCTTGCTTGCCAGTACGTTTATGTACTGACCCCTTTGGGGCTGTGGTTTCCGCAGACTACGCTTACGAGGATCCCCATGGTGGCTACTACGTGGAGTATGACGAGACTGCTGACGAGTAGATAGCGGACTCGGGCAGGATCCGAGACTTCGTGGATGGGCTCCGTCTTTTCGTTTCCGGCCTCTTAGGCCTATTTGGTTCTTGTCTGTACTCAGACCTTTTGAATGCTTCCGCTGTGATGTAATGATGATATGTTGGGACATGTGTCCTCTAGATGATTGTATTTGCTATCTCTGCTCTAATGAGAGCTATTTGCAACTTATTTCAATCTTTTGTGTCATAGAGATCTGTTGTGATATCACTTGTTCAAACGCCGTTGACGTACCATGTGTGTATGTTTGAAGTACGTCAATGGAAGTATCCTGATTTCTATGGGATGGTTTACGTAGACGATGAACAGTAGAGTTTGGTTGTCACACATACGTGTGTTGGCCTACTCGTAAGAGATGCGGGTGCAGGTAAGCCCCGTAATCCTATCATCTGCTGTTCAACGGAACTGCGAGTATCCCCTAGAAGTCCGGGTGCGACATGCTCCCTGCATCTGTTCATAGATAAACGAACGAGAAAACTCCAGGCCAGTCACCTCCTCAAGGATTGCCGAAATTTTCAAGACATTCACGAAGCATACACGAAGAAGCACATTATAGCCATCAATCAAGGATACCCGCAACTGCCAGGAGGAAGCGCTGCAAATCAACCACCGCCCCTACCTCCACCCGCTGAGCATCACAAGATGGCACTAGCCGCACTCCCAGCACCAGCTGACCCAGCCGCAGCAAACCAAGAATCCAATAGTTATCCGAACCCCAAGGGTATTATAGGCATGATACAGAAGGTATGCCCGTCCCAAAGAATCCAGAAAACCAACACTTGCCACGTTAACATGGAAGTGCAAGCTCCACCGTCCAAAACTAAGTACCTAAATATGTCTGAGCACCCGATAACCTTCTCCTTAGAGGACCACCCTCCACGGGTGTATCGACCAGGGCACGTAGCGCTTGTTATCCAAGCGCAAATAGGCAACTATGACCTAGCCAGAGTATTCATGGATGGTGGTAGCGGCATAAACATCATATACGTAGACACACTCCGCAAGATGAACAGGAACTTGGAAGGACTCGCAGAATCAGAAACATCCTTTCACGGGATAGTACCAGGAAAAGCCGTCCGACCACTCGGAACAATAAACCTAGAGGTGATACTCGGAGACCCAAGCAACGACAGGAGAGAGTTCCTCGACTTCGAGGTAGTCGACTGGCCATCGCAGTACCACGCCATTCTCGGCCGAACAACGTTCGCGATATTCATGACAGTACCCCATTATGCCTACCTCAAACTGAAACTGCCAGGAGAATATGCTACAATCACCGTAAATGGCGATTTCCAGAAATTAGACAAATGCGACAACGACTTCCATGAGATCGCAAAATATTTCGGGATGCAAGAAGATTTAGAAGAGCTGGTAAAAACCACGGATAACTCCATGATGCCGCTAACCAAAAGAAACTCCCCAGACCATGAGTTTAGCCGGAGCAGCAACACTTGAAAGCACCAAGTCCAGCCGACAGATTCCGCGAAGACGGCGATAGTATCAACCACCCTCTCCTTTGCATAGGAAAGCGCGCTCGTCAAACTCCTCCGTGAGTACTGCGAGATTTTCGCGTGGCAGCCATCTGATATGCCATGAATACCCAGGGAGTTCACCGAGCACTCATTGGAAGTGTTAAAGAATTCAAAACCAGTCAAGCAAACCACTCGACGTTTCTCCGAGCCAAAGCAGCGAGCACTGGAGAAGAAGTAAACAGACTGCTAGCCGGCAAGTTCATCAGGGAGATCAAGATTTCCACCTGGTTAGCAAACCTGGTGCTGGTCCCAAAGAAAAACACATACATCCTTCGCGTGTGCATCGACTACACGTCGTTGGACAAACACTACCCCAAGGATAACTTCCCGCCCCCGCGGATTGACCAGAGCGTCGACTCCACGACACACTGCCAACGTCTCTCCTTCGTGGACGCCTACTCGGGCTATAACCAGATCAGGATGAAGCAGGATGACGAACAAAAGACAATCTTTATCACACCACACGGTGTTTTCTGCTACACAACCATGCCCTTCGGGCTATAAAACGCAGGCACTACATATCAGCTCTGCATGCAAAAATGCCTCGCCAAACTCATTGGCCAGAACGTACAAGTGTACGTTGACGACATCGTCATCAAGACTCGAGTGGAGGAGACACTCCTCGATGATATAAGGGAAACCTTTGACGCCTCAATGCATATAGAATCAAGATCAACCCGACGAAATGTGTCTTCGGTGTGCCTGCAGGCCAGCTGCTTGGCTACTTGGTCTCAGCCCAAGGAGTAGAAGCAAATCCAGAAAATATTCAGGCCATCCTTACAATGAAGGAGCCAAAAAATCTCCGTGGCGTCCAATAGCTGGCAGGGCGATTGGCGGCCCTCAGCAGATTCATCGCAAGATTGGGCGAGCAAGCCCTCCCCTTCTACAAACTGCTAAAGAAAACGGATAAATTTGAGTGGACTGCAGAAGCAAAAAAGGCGTTCATCGATTTGAAAAGAGCACTACAGAGAAGAAGAGTACTGGCCACACCTCAGGATGGAGAACCTTTGTATCTATACCTAGCCGCAACTAACCAGGTGGTTAGTACAGTAATCGTGGTCGAGCGACCAGAGGATGGGAAGACGCACGTCGTACATAGACCAATATACTACCTCAGTGAGGTACTCTCACCGTGCAAGCAACGATACCCCCATTACCAGAAGCTCGCGTATGAGGTGGTCTTCACAGCTCGAAATTTTAAGCATTACTTCCAGGAGCATACCGTCACGATGCTAAACGACACATCACTCGGTACAATCATGAATAATCCCATGGCATCCGGAAGAATCAAAAAGTGGAGCATCGAGCTAGGCTCCTGGGACATAGTATACATAGGGCGAAACGCCCTCAAATCACAGGTGGTCGCGGACTTCCTCTCAGAATGGACGGAGCTGCAAACTCCAGGACCTCTAGAATACTCGAGTTCCTGGATCATGTACTTCGACGGGTAAAAAAGAAACGAGGGAGCGGGAGCCGGTGTAATCCTGATAACACCAAGAGGTGACAAGCTCTAGTACGTCATGTGACTCGACTTCCCCCTCGATGATCCAGCATCCAACAACGACGCCGAATACGAGGCACTCCTACACGGCATGAAGAAAGCGATCGCCTGCGGCGCCACTTGATTGATGATCTACAGAGACTCCAATCTCATCGTGCAGCAGACAATGAAAGAATGCGACACGGTTGCAGATAACATGATCGCCTATCGCGACATGTATAATCTGCTCGAATGAAGCTTTAAAGGGTGCGAACAGAAGCACATTGCACGGTCGAGTAACAAAGAAGCTGACAGACTGGCAAACATCGGGTCAACAAAAGCCCCTGTTCCGCCAAGAATTTACTTCGAGCGAATCAGCAAAAGATCAGTCAAGCTCAAGAAACACATAGAGGTACCAGCAATAACAGAGACAGAGGCTAGTCAACAAAGCGCCCTCATTCACCACATTTCGCGACAAGTCTTCCTAGTCGAGCCAGTCTGGACAAACAAGTATCTCGACTACTTGATCAGAAAGTATCTCCCAGGGGACATCTCTGAATCAAGGCAGATAGTTCGATGCAGTAAATCTTTTCGGGTGATAAAGGGTGAGCTTTACAAGCAAAATATATCGGGAGTCCTCCAGAGGTGCATCGCATCGAAGATGGAAAGGAACTACTCCGAGACATACACCAAGGCGACTGCAGACACCATGCAAGCCGGAGAGACATCTTAGGCAAAGCTTTTGGAGCGGGATTCTACTGGCTCACGACAACCAGAGACGCCAAGGACCTGGTCGAAAGATGCCACGCTTGCCAGAGATTTTCACCCAAGCCGCATGCACCAGCCACATAGCTCCACATAATCCCTCTGTCATGGCCCTTCGCCCAATGGGGGCTGGACATGGTGGGACCACTACGGAAGGCGACACCAGGAGGATATACCCATCTGCTGGTCGCAGTCGGTAAGTTCACCAAATGGATAGAGGCTATCCTAGTTACGTTGCAATATGCAAAGTGCATCGTCAAGTTCCTCGATTCCATCGTTTGCACATTCGGTGTCCCTCATAATATTATCACGGACAATGGAACCAACTTCACGACTAAGGAGACTCAAGATTTATGCAAGGAAAATGGGATAACTCTCATCTTTGCCTCGGTGGCACACCCCCAAACCAACAGCCAAGTCGAACGATCCAACAGATTAGTTTCGACTGGCCGGAAGAAGCGACTACTCGCCAGACTAGATGCAACAGCAAGATATTGGACTGAGGAACTGCCATCTGTCTTGTGGAGCCTAAGAACAACTCCAAACAGGTCAACAGACTACCCGCCATTTTTCATGGTTTACGGCGCCGAGGCAGTCTTACCCGAGGATGTTAGATTCAGTGCTCCACGAGTCGTCGACTACAGCGAAGAAGCCTCCAACAAAGCATTCGCGGAAGATATGGACGCACTGGACGAAGCTAAGGACATCGCACTTACAAGATCCTTCGTCTACCAGCAAACGCTACTCAATCACCACAGCCGCTGCATCCGCAGCCGATCCTTCGTGGTAGGCGACCTGATACTACGGTTCAAGCAATATAGCAGACACAAGCTCGAGCCACAATGGGAAGGACCCTTCATCATGCACGAAGTTATCCCCGGAGGCGCCTATTGCTTGAAGAACCCAAAAATAGGCGGCGTCTACTCCAACCCGTGGAACGTAGCGCACCTGCGAAAATTTTATCCCTAGGAGAGTATTCTACTCGCAAATAAGGCTGCTTTAGCCACAATGTAACTCGAGCAAACACATGGCTTCTCAGCCATTGCAATAAAGGCTATTTAGTCGTATATTTTCATTCTTCACCAATACACGCTAACAAAGGATACACCCCAACACACGGGGGCTACACCAAACTAGCATAAAAATTCTTCGAGTGCCTATGCACCAAAAAGATTTACAAGGTTACAAGGTACACACCTTAATACACCTTAACAAATTGTACAACATACAAGGCACATACACCTTAAACAACAAACAATACAACTACTGTCGACCAGCACCCTCTCGGAGCAGTCGCTCCGTTTTAGCAGCAGTCAACCGAATGATGTGCTCCGCCGCAAGACGCACAACCTCATAATTATGAACAAAGTCAATAGCCATTCTTCGGGTAACAGGAAGCTGCACCACAGAATTGAAGTTAACATCAGGGTTCCACAGCCACACAAATGCCAAGGCCACCTGAGCTCCGCAAATAAGCTGCTGGCGCACACACTCGCGAACATCCTCCACCCGACAGAAGAGCCTCAGCAGACCGCTTAGTGGATCAGGCACAACATCAAACGGATACAACGTCCGATAAACCGAGAAAAGAGCTTCTCGGCAGGTCTCAACATAAATTTGTGCCTGACTTACTCGATACTGCAAAGACAAAGCCCCTGCCGCGATCAGACCAGAAATTGCATGCATGAATATTTGAGCTGCTGGACTCGCAAGCTACCATATTGTCCACCCAATGACCTTCGGGTGCTCCATCAGGCTCGACAGCTACATGGACAAGAAAATCGTCATTCCATAAGAAAAAAAACACTGAAAAGACTGGGGGGGCTTGCCAGACTTACAGAGCAAACTTTTCGCGACACTGGCCAACTCCTCCATGACAAACTGTTCGCGTTCGGCTGCAAGCTTCTGCTTGGACCTGGAACATCCGCCACACCTTGCAAAGCCTTCAGCTTACGCTCGCCATCCGCCATACGGCCGCGAAGCGAAGCAAGCATGGTCACATCTGTCAGCAACAGCGTAGTCGAAGGAGCAGTTGCACTCAGTGGTCCCCCGCCAGAATCCACAACCTATAAAGAGTATGGGACACACGACAACTTCAGTCACAAGGTTGAGTATCACTCGACGCCACACCACGAAATTATCTTCGAGTGGTAGGGGGCTAAAATAACAAGTGCTGACACTTTAAACCCTTTCACTTAGAAAGTAAAGCATAGAATATTCCCAAAAGGTTCATTACATAGTCAGGCATATAAAAGCAGAAACATTATCTATCCTAAGGAGCAACGGACTTCCCAGCAGCGGCCCCGCTCGCAGAAGGTTTCGCACCACGACTGCGAGAAACTAGCTCAGAAAGCATCTTCGCTAACTTCTCACCACGGTCGCCAAAAGGTCGGAGCGCTACCTTTTAGTCTAAGGCATCTCGAGGAATCTCCGAGTACACCTTCTCCATGTCACTAGAGATGTTGTGCGCCAGGGAGAATTGGATGGCTGTCTTGGCTCCACACTCGGTCTGGGCGAGAGTGTACTCCTAAAGAAGATCGCCTTCACCGAGGAAAACTTGCAGGAGACCCTCAAGGGTCGATGGAACTGGCGTCCCCGCAAGCAGTCGCTGATGCAGCTGCGATAGCACCCGAGAAGAATCACGAAGAGAGAAGCATGCCTTCCATCTGTGCTCCTGTAGCTGAGTGCACACATCTGCCAAGGCATCGACCCGGATCTCTCGAGGAAGCGTCGGGGAAACGCCAAGCGCATCTGCAACAGAATGGAGCAAGTCACGAGAGGAAGGAGGAAGCAACAAGATAAAGCGCAAATAGACAGATAACGTACCCGCCAAAGCCTGAGCTAGGGTGTCGGTCAGCTCGTTGTCGTGAGACACACTCGCGTCCTCCAATTTCTTCAAAGACCCACAAGATTCAGCAAGACGATCAGCCGCGTCCTTGCGGGTGGACTCTAGCTCCCTTTGGGTAGACTCTAGCTCCTTCTCGAGATCTTTGATCCGAGAGTGAGCCTCAGACTTCTCGCTGTTAGCATGGGCGGCCTCGTCTGCAACACAGTATAAGAACATCAAACAATGATGCAACCAGAAAAAACAGAGTGAAAATTTGAAGCGTAGGGTGACTCACCTCTCGAAGAACGGGCGTCTTGAAGACACTGATCGCGCTCTTGGCAAAGAGAAGCACACTCCGCCTCAGCCACAGCAAGACGACGCCCGAAAGCAACTAGGGAATCGAGGATGACCTGCAAAAAATTCGCGGATCAGGAAAGCACCGCTTGAATCTATATGCGACTGCACGCAATAGAATATAGACTCGGGGGCTACTCCCATCGGGAGCACTGTCGTGCACCCGATAAAATCAAGACGAAAGAAAAAAGGGTGTAAAATAAAAGACGCAACTTGAGTCTGTGACCGACTGCAAATAGTCGACCACAGACTCAGGGGCTACTCCCATCGGAGCACTGTCGTGCACCCACTAGTAGAAAAAAGGCCTTCCATACGCCCCCATCAGTCCCCAAATGTCGCGCACCGTGACTAATGAGTCTTTAGTCCCGGGTCGGGAGGAGACCCGGGACAGAAGGTCATACGTCGCGGGTTGGGAAGCGCGTTGAGGCGCGTGGAGGGCATTAATTCCGGTTGACCTGGCCGCCCGGGACTATTGGTCCTTTAGTCCCGGTTGGCGTGGCCAACCGGGACTAAAGATCAAACTTCTCGCCTCCCGCGCGGCGGTTTTTATTTCGCGAGCGAGGCAGAAGGGCGCCATTCCACAGCGCGCGTCGGAGTCTCTGTTTCTCTTCCTCTCTTCTCTGTACTGTCTTCCTCCTCATCTCTTCGATCGATCTTCACCAAGCACACACCATGGCTGAAGTTTGGGAAGAATACAATGGTCCCACACCATGCGGCAAGCTTCTCGACGTGTGCTACACCAACAGTTGTGAGAGGCTGCCCGGTGCTCTTGGTTATTTGACCAATCTCTATGACGCCTCTCCCGATGAACACCGGTTCTTCGGGCTTGATCTGGAGTATACGGCGAATCAGAGGGATGTTGCCGTCATCCAGATTGCGTTCAAGGAGTCCGTGTTGATCTTCCAATGGTCAAGGTAACGCACACGTACAATCTTGCATCTTCGATTTTTTTTGTTGCATGTGAAGAATACATGTGTTGCAACATATCTAACACGTATCAATTTTTTGTTGTTGCAGTAGTTCAAAGTATTGTCCGACCCTTGTTGATTTTCTTGTCAACATGGGGGTTGACTTTTGCAGCGTTGACATCACGCAAGACCGTCCGAAGTTGATGCGCTTGGGTATTATGATACCTGAAGATCACTACATTGATCTTCAGAATCTTATCCAGTTGAAGGGGCCAAAGACCGGGATGGCTGTCATGGCAACTGCCTTGATCCACGAGGGCTACGAAAGGATGAAGTCTGATTTCCCCTCGAAGAATCACCGTTATTGGGAGAAGACCCCACTGGACTTGACGAACGTCAAGTATGCAGCCATAGATGCATATGTCTCCTACGAGTTGTTCCGCATCTACTCGACGGAGCCATAGATGTATGCATGTAATGGGTTATCTTAGTATATATATGTAATGGATATCTTTTGTTATGTAAATGTTCCGTATTGTGAGACTTATGTAATGGATATGTTTTGTTATCACTTGTCTTTTGTTGTTCATAAAACTATGTGTGAGACTTATTTTATTTGTGATTTAGTTATCACTTGTCTTTTGTTGTTCATAAAACTATTTTTGTTTCCTATAGTTTTAAATGACTTGGATATTATTTCTATATTAATTCCTAGCTATACTATTTCTATATTATGTCAAACACACGTTTCAAAACAAGCAAAAACAAAAACACATCAAGAAAATAAAACAGGAAAACTACAGATTCTATATATCTGTTAACAAAAAATTAGTATTATTGTTCTTCATTTTTTGATATATTATTTGTATTATTAAGATTTTAAAATGAATTAGTATTATTGTTCTTAATTTTTTGATATATTATTTGTATTATTAAGATTTTAAAATGAATTAGTATTATTGTTCTTCATTTTTTGATATATTATTTGTATTATTAAGATTTTAAAATGAATTAGTATTATTGTTCTTCATTTTTTGATATATTATTTGTATTATTAAGATTTTAAAATGAATTAGTACTATTGTTCTTCATTTTTTGATATATTATTTGTATTATTAAGATTTTAAAATGAATTAGTATTATTGTTCTTAATTTTTTTGATATATTATTTGTATTATTAAGATTTAAAATGAATTAGTATTATTGTTCTTAATTTTTTGATATATTATTTGTATTATTAAGATTTTAAAATGAATTAGTATTATTGTTCTTCATTTTTTGATATATTATTTGTATTATTAAGATTTTAAAATGAATTAGTTCTATTTTTCTTAATTTTTTGATATATTATTTGTATTTTTAGAAATAATACAAATTAAAAGTTAAAGTTTATTTATTTATTCAAAATAATTAATTACATCATTACTTTTGTTTATTAAAAGATTTATTTGAAATTCAGACAATAAAGAAATGTGGCATCGAGTCTCATGTTAATAGGATTGATATGATACTAGTATCACATACATGCGTGCGAAACACTTGGATGCGGGACGGGATGGAACTCGGAAGTTAAGCGTGCTAGTGCTAGAGTAGTGGGAGGATGGGTGACCGAGCGGGAAGTTTGACCATGAGTAAGTAATTTGACTAGAGATAATTGTAGTTAGACACTAAGCAAATAATACAAATTCTGAAGAAAAAAGGGAGTGAAAAAAAGGTGCGAAAAATAATTAGAAACCAAATGAATTAAAAAAATTACGAAATAAATCTAGTCCCGGTTCATGTGGCCAACCGGGACTAAATGTCCTCCGCCTCCCGGCTCCGCCACCCGCCCACGTGGACGGGCCTTTAGTCCCGGTTCGCAGTCGGCGTGACTATAGAGTGGGGTTTTTAGTCGCGCATTGCTAGTCCCGGTTGCTGGGTCGGAACTACAGGCCCTGGCGAACCGGGACTACAGCCCTATTTTCTACCTGTGACCCGATAAAAAGAAGAACAATCACTCGAAGAAAAGAAAGCCTTACCTTTCCATCCGGGGTTGACAAAGGGTCAGGCGAACTAGTCTAGACCTCTTTGCTCGCCGACGCCCCAGCATCCCAACGCTGCTCGCCCGCCAAGCTAGGAATCGCGTACTCGGAAGTATCGACCACCTTCGCAGGGCTCGGAGGTCGTCGAGGAGGACTTGGAACTCGAGCAGGGCCCGTAGAAACCCCCTTCTGTTTCACGGACTGAGCAGAAGACGCGAACTGATCCCTGCCAATGACCACGAGACTAAGAAAAAGTTAAGAGCAGAAAAAAGACAATTTCATCTCTCAAGAGTATGGAACTTACTCGTCCTCGTCGTCCTCATCGAGGTTAGCCAAGTCCCAGGTAGTGGGAATCTTCGACTGCTGGATCGCGGGTGAAAGCACGTTTAGGGGAGTCGCCGGAATAGGCTGAGGTTCGATCTTCTCGACAGTTTCCTTGCTTAAGGACTTGTCGTTAGAGATCACCTCAGCGTCCTCCACTCTGTGGCGCTTGCGGTGCTCGAGCGATTCCTCCTCCTCTTCCAACTACTCCCGCTCCTCGCTGGATTCCGCATTCGCGACACTAGTGTCGGGAGGAGTTTCGAAGTTGCTCGCAAGAAGATCCAAGCCCCTATCGTCCGCAGAAAGTGGCGGGTAGCACTTCACCACATCTTGGTTCACCAAGGAAAAGAAAGAAAGGAAGAAGCAAATTCAATCGACAGAAACAAAAAAAAAGAAAAGTACGAAACATGAAGAAGGAGAAACTTAGATCACTCGAGGAATGCTCAATGTCGAAAGGTACGAAGGGACACGACGAGTAGCTCTCTCCCTTCTTCAAGCTAGTGATGGCAGTAATCTTCTTCTCGAACTCAATGTTCGAGAGAATGTCGTCGCATGTCCGGCTCGAGTCGTTGACGCCCGAGAACTCCCACAGAGTGGTAGGCCTGTCTTGTAGCGGCTGAACCCTCCGGCGCAGGAAGACACTCGCAAGGTGCATCTCGTTCAGCAGAGGCCCCTAATCCTTCCGTCGGAGTCGCTCAACTTGTGCGAGCAGAGGGACACCGTCTTGGATTCTTCGGGTGACAGTTTGTGCGCCCAGGATTTTCTTCGCTTCAAGATCGCGAATGGCTTGAATTCCGGGACGCCACCCGCGTCATTGTCCTGGACATAGAACCACTTCCGGCGCCACCCTTGCGCTGACTCGACGAAGTTCATCTCCAAGTACAAGAACTCATGGGTCGCCTGGATCCCAAAGCTTCCAGTCGCCAACAGCTCCCCAACTTTCTAACCCGTCAAAGCTCTCTCCCGGTGAATCTTCACCTAGAAGATAGCCTTCCACGGTCCCCCAATGCGGGCGAATGCCAAGGAAGCATTCACACAACACGATGAAGCACGAAATGTGCTGCACCACGTTGGGAGAAAGATCGTGCAACTGTATGTCATAGACATACAACAACCCGAGAAGGAACGGGTGGAGGGGAAACAACAAACTTCGGATGACGTGCTCCGAGAAGGCAACGCGCTCGTTGGCGTGTGGGCTAGGCACCTCCTCTCGCTTCGTCGTCACTTGCACGCGCCCGGAGTCTTCTGGAGGAATTTGTCCCTCCCTCTGCATCGCGTTGATGCTCTTCCTCGTCACGTTTGACGAGCGCCATACGCCCGTCTTCTTCACCGGAGCGGCCGCGGAAGCGCTGGCCACTTCTTTGCCGGAAGTCGCGGCCGCGACACGTTTGTTTTTCCCTGGCGCCATTGGAGCTCGTTTCTTGCAGAGGAAGGTGGGGGCGCTAGAGGAGGAAGAAGATGAATAAGATCTGGGGAAAGTAACTTTCCCCCTAAGGCCCACTATTTATACTTCCACCGGGTCACTGTGAGCCGTTGATCTGCATACGTGGCGCGCATCCCAGCTGCCACGCGCTGAACTGAAACGAAGAGATGAAGGGCGGTTACTCTGCACACTCTTTAAGGCAAGATCTTGTATAATTACTCCACGTCCAGCGGGAAAAACGGAGCACGAGGCACGTCTCCGGTCAAAAGCTGACAAAATGGGCCCTACGCGCCCTGCCCCAGCACGTCACGTCCCAGCGGGAGCAGGAGAGTGCGCGGTGACGTCATTGCGCACCTCATGACATGAAATTTCTTTCGTATGAACCCAGAAGAAAAGCTCGCCTCACTCGAGGATTGTAAAATGGAAACTCGCCATTATCAAAGACAAAAGGCAGCACTCGCCACACATCTAGGAGAAAATCGAGAGTACGCGGCTCCCGCAAATACCGCAACTCGACATTACGATGTATGAACACATCACCTAGCAAATCCCGGGTTGTTCACCCGTCGAGGCACGTCGGGATGCCATATTATTAGAATACGAAGGTAAGACCCAAGGATCTATCCTGTGGGCCTGGAATCGCACTCGAGCCGCTTCCTCCAGTAAACTTTTAGTGTCAGCGACACGAAGAAAAATACTAGCGGACGCGCCGTGTCGTGGGATAATCACGGCAGACGTTACCGGGGGTAACTGATCTTGGGGCAAGTCGACACAGGTATTCGGGAGAGGGTTTAGCTCGAAGGAAGACATGGCGGAAAGCAATCTAAGAACCGGAAAATAACTCGCCGGATCTCAATATGAATTATGCTGGATACTCGATAATAGGTGTTACAACTATGACTTGGATCTCTGGCAAACCAAACCTAGGGGCCGGTTTATAAAGCACCCGTACACCCCTAACTTGCCCTTCAAGGCACATCTTGAGTCCTATTCGAACTTCACTTACAAACCCTAGCTTTCCTTACCGCAACCCACAATCCGGGTTACGAGGCCTACACACTTTGGGCCTTCCAGAAGTCTCTTTATTCTTAGCCGGATCCTGTGCAGCACCCTTTGGGCCGGATCACACCTTGGAGTTGGCCTACCGGGTTACTATCCCCCCCATCAGTAGTCCCCAGAATAGCCTGGGCTTCCAAGATTTACTCTTCGAAGTGCTGGCTATTCCCTGCAGAAATATTGGATACAAAAACACATGAAGATCAAGATACAATATGTTGACGAATGGCTGGGATTAGCACCAAGGGGATCAGGTAGCAACCCGGCTCTCCCCCAAAGGCTCTCCCTCAATCTTCCAGACTTGAGTCTTAATAGGAAACTCGATGATTTCACATCTTCCTCGATAACTGTCGCTAATACCAGGAAAGAGATTTCCCCTTCCTTTTTCTCTGGATTATATCGATCTGTGCACAAGGCGCGTCTTTCAAATTTCAAAATAGCCATCTATTACTCCGCACCTCCCGGGTTTCGCCCGTTAGGTTAGGCTTTTCCACCCGGGCTATTATAAATAGTCCCCAAGGAGCAAGCTCAACCCTAACGGCTCATTTCCCCACTCCTCTTCTCCTCAAGCTCGAGTTCGCGGAGTGCCACCACGGAAGCCCTACGCACATCACCGAAGCCCATCCGCCGTCGCTTGCGCTCCGCCACCGTGCAACCCACTCCAGCTCCCAAATCCACCACTAAGCCCCCGATTCGCCGGCCAGAAATCGCGAAAGGGCATCAATCTTGCGCCATCTGTCTCCGCAAATCCCTACTTCAACCTCCTCCGGTAAGTTCTTGATATCCTCCAACCTAACCTTGCAATCTCTTAGCTTTTACTTAGACCAGATCTGAATCGAGTCGCCTGCCATTTCTCGGGCCCTGCCGAATTGACTCACTAGTGTTTACCATAACCACTCCCATAGATAGGATGCGCAGCTTATCTTACTCCCCTACCACTAAGTATCATTAGCTTGGCCTTAAATACAGAAATTGGATTTCCCATCTGGGCTCGGACCACCAAAAATTTCCGCCCTTGTTCTTATCATCCGGAAAATCTCACTTCTCCGGCTCACTTGCTGATAATAGACATAAGGGTATCCCTCTACCTTCCCCAGACACTTGCTTTACGGAAAAACTTCACAGCTTCCGTAACGACATGCGATACCCGGACAGATCGTACTCGATCCAGCAAGGCAATACCCGGATCATGTTTAAGTTACCGGTAACTGATTATTCATTAATTTCCGAGTTTTCGCTTCTCACCTCCTTTCCTTTGATGTTTCACCAGGTCAACCCCATGGCACCCAAGAGGCAGGGGAAACAGTCGGCTAAAGCTAAATCCACTAACTCCATTTCAGCCAATTGGGGGAGATCCTCCGTTACCAAGGCCAAACTGGAGGAGTTGGTCGAGCTGGGAATCCTTCCTCCCCAGGAATCTATCCACTGGAGAGTACCAAGCAACGAAACCCGGCCTTCTCCAGCAACGGATGAGGTAATATGTTTCGTCGAACACGTGACCCGGGGCTTCAGGCCTCCGGGTCACCCTTTCTTTCGTGACGTCCTAGATCACTACAACCTCCGTATTTTCGATATAGGCCCAAACTCCGTTCTGAACATCTCCCACTTTATCGTTCTTTCCGAGTCTTACTTGTGCACTCCGCCAAGTTTGGCTCTCTTCGTTGAACTCTTTCAGTGCAAGCCGTGCCGCGAAAGCGGCGACGGCGCACTTCTTACTTGCGGCGGGGTTTCTATCCAGCGCCGCAAGAACTCCTTGATGCCTCCTATCACCCTCAATTCTCATGTAAAGCACTGGCAGCTCTCGTACTTCTACTGCCAGGATACCTCCCCTCCCGGCGAAAAGAAGTTGCCGGGTTACTCGGAGGGTCAGCTTGACATTTCCGAGACTTTCAATGCCTTCGCCCCTGACTCGGACAGGGAGGCTATCTTGCCTTTGCTGGCTAAGATCTCTATCTTATCGGCTCAAGGCCTTGTCGGGCTAAACCTGGTGAAGACCTGGGTCAACTTCCGCATCCAGCCAAACTCCATTCGTGAGAAGCTGATGTGTGAATATTCGGGTCAAGCCACGGACCCGATCCGATACTCTACCAGCACCTTCGCCCCTAATGACATGAACAAAACGATCAAGGGTTTTTTAACAGAGAAGCTCGAGGTAATCCGGAACATAGCCGAGTTAGAACCTTTTACACTCGAGAACCCCGCCCCCGCGGTAAGCTTTCTACCTCTTGATTTTGGATTTTAACAAGCTTACCTTTATCCGCTTTTCTTGACTCAATATTAACCATTGCCCTGGCATTTTCACCTCAGGCCGATAATGACTTTTGGACGGTCAACACTCCTCCTAATTCCGAAGACGCGGAGGAGGAAGACGATGCCGCTAACTCGGATGAAGGTGCATACTCAATCCCCTCGCACGCATTACATCCTGCTTCCTCTTTTTCCTTATGCTATAACTTCAATACCTTTCAGAACGAGATGACCAAGACGAGGAAGAAGAGACAGATGGCCGGGAAGAGTCCGCCAGCGAGGAGGACGAGCCGGAGCCGGCCACCAAAGCTGGATCCAAAAGGAAATCCCAGAGGATCGCCCTCCAGGTTTTTATTTCGTTCCCTTGCACTTTAATTTTTGTTCCCATATCGTCATTTCGGGGCTAACCCCGCCTTCACCCCTTTTGATCATAAATGAAGGAGCCACCCGTGACTAGGCGCCGAGTAACCCGGAACCATCCGGGCAACGAGGCCCTTAACCCGGGCACTTCATCGCCCCCGGCTCGACACTCTGGTATTTATATCGTAAATAAAAACTCTTTCCGGACATTCCTTTGCAACATAATCTCAAACCTTGCTTGGCATTTTTCAGTATCTTCCGGATCTAGCAGCGGCTTTCCTTCGGACTTCCCGGTGAACACCGGGTAAACGCCTTTTCCTGACATTATACCGAGCTTTTATCGCCTTTTTCATAACCAAAGATTAATTGTGCCTTCGCACCTTCTTTAGAGCCACGGTTGTTATTAGCGACCAGGAGGACACTGAGGCTAAGGTCCGGGTCGAGAACGAGCCGGCTGATGATGCCTTCACCACAACTGGCGACGAGCAAGCGTCGCCACCGGAGCTAGCTAGGCATGACACCGGGTATCCAATCGCTTCGCACGCAGGCGAGAAGGAGAAGGGAGCAGCTTCGAGCGCGGGAGGGGGACCAGACTCCGACATTCGGATGACCCGGGTGCCACCTCCTGTTACAAGAAAAGCTCCTTTTCCCACTTTCCAGGTACCCGAGTCATCTAACTCGGATAACGCTGATTTTAACCAGCTGATGAGCGCTCTTCTCGCCATGAACGCTTCAGAAGGAAATATCCTAGAGCGTATGGCTGCAACACATCAGGTAATCTTACTTGATACTTCTTACTATACATCCAGTCCCCAAGTTCCGAGCATAATTTTCTGTAATTATTCTCGGCACTTCGCATAATAATTTTCTGTAATTATTTTCTCAGAAGGAAATATTCTCGTGATATCCGGCTTACAGTTGCACTCATTCTTTGCAGACGGAGATAACTCAGTCGGATGAAACATTACTTAAAACTGAGCAGCTCTTGCTTGCGGAAACAAAACGTAGGGAAACCCTTGAAGCGGAGATAAAGACTTTGAAAAAAGATGTCTCCAAATACAAGAACAAATACAATGCTGCCCAATCCTCGCTGAATAACCTGTCGACTCAAATTACGGACACTTACCGTATCTTGCTAAGTAAGTTTGTTATTTGCAATTAACTTGCGTATCTCTATCTTGCCGTTGTAATAATCAAGATTACTGATATGCTTCTGTGTGTTTCGGTTGAAGGTGCTAACCTTGCTGCTCTGGAGGAGAACACCGTTACTCAGGCTAAAACTCTGAAGACTGTGCTCCGGACATTTTTTGCCGGCACGAAACTTTTGCTGGATGCTATAAAATGGCCTTCGGAGGTATACCCGGGCGAAGAAAATCTCATGCAGGCCTTGTCCACAGCGCCTGGATGGATTGAAATATTGAAGCGTTCGTCTTGCCGGATTGGGATGACCCGGGCTTTGACGCTGGCGAAGGCTTATTTTCCTAAGCTTGACCCGGCCAAGGTAGTATCCGGGTTCCCAGAATTCAAGGCTGACGGGTCTAAGTTTAAACCCCAGGACTTCAAAGCTATACAATCTTCGGTATGTCACTCGGCCACAACTTTGGCAGATAAAATGGATCTAAACACAATTATGAGCTCATATGACTCTGAGGGCAAGGTTATTCTGGTGGAGGCACCCCCTCCTTTTGATATGCTGGAAAAGTGGTCGACTGACCTGGCCAGGAGGAAAGAAGAGGCTGCGAAGAGGGAAACCGAACTAGGCGTAAAGCCGTCTACCTCAACACCAGCCGTTCCTCCGCCTGTCCGTCCTGACGTGAAGAGTCCGGGTAAAACTGCTGGCAAAGCCAAGGAGCAAGTCCAAGACGAAGACCCGGAGGACCACTCCCAGGATGCCGAGTAGGATGATACCTAGTGCTTTTGCGTTTCTCGAGACTGATATGATTTTTAGCGGTGCGCCTGTGCAACATTGATACTGATATTATGACTTTGCGCTTGTTAATTTATGATAACTCTTTGCCTCTCCCGGCTTTTGATAATCTCGATCCTTGTGTTACATGTAAGCTTATTCTCGATACTTTGAACTCTTGCTTTTGATTCCCTTTTGAGACTCGGCTAACCGAGTATCGTAGGTTTTGATAGACGGACTTTTCTTTAAGTCCCCAAGACTCGGAAACTAAGGTTTACGAGCTTTAGTAGTTAAGCAGTTTGTTTCTGTCTCGAAGTCCCCAGTCCCCATGACCCAAAGTACGAGCTAAGGGGGCGTGGCCTTTCTCAGATGACAAACTGCTCTTTACCAAGCTGAAGACCAATAGCTGTTCACATAAATACTGAAGTCATGCTTAATACTTGTTGAGTTTCCGGCTATTTGAGCCTTATACTCTGCATGGACTTGTGGTTTAGATGACCCTTTTGATTATCTTGTACTGTAAGCCGGCTTTCGCGTGGATACCATGCTGTTACATCTATACGAAAAACAGGGTCAAGCAAGTCCCATTGGGCTGCATAGTTTGATTGTAATCGTAAGTGAACAGATCATGCCACTTTAGCGCGAGTCACATCGAGCTTAAGTAAGAATAATCAAGAAATTTGGCTCCTTTGTCCGGTTATAAGATTGCAGCCGTACCCGTTTTTTCGAGTAATCAGCCCTCATAACTCATAGGCATCGAGGCCGGGTCTCCGGGTTTGTGATTACTTATTTAAGCACACCAATCCCCGAAGACCTATATGCACGTGACGTATTTTGATGATATTGACGTATTGATAATAACAAGCATTACTTACTTGTAACTGAAGCAAAGACCATGATAAGACTCGAGACCATCTTCTTTTATTGATAAAAATTTCTTTTTTGAATCAGCAGGCCGCCTCATTAAAAACCTTCCAGTCCCCTTAGGTACCCTGGGTAGGAAAAGAGTGCGTATGAAACCTGCCGCCCATTACACTGCTTTAGTTATTCTCGAGAGTCGGCCTCGCGTTGGTACGGCCGATGCACATTCTCCACTTGCTAGGCCCTTTCATAATGAGTACCGGATTTGCTAGCCAATCCGGGTATATCGTCCTTGAAGCGTGATCAGCTGCGGATGGCGGTACGTCTTCTTCTTCCCTGCTAGGAGTTTTGAAAGGATCGCTCCTGATGAAGCCTACCATCTTAGGGTTTTGTTCTGCCCTAACTTTTGCTTTGTCCCCCTCAGGAGTTGGCTTTTTTGACGTTGTTCTCTCTTCTAGGTCCACCTGAGAACGGTAATGTTTGAGCTCTTCCTTCCTGCAGGCTTGCTCGGCCATTGCCGCATCTCCCTCATCACATTCAGCTGCTATATCTCGATTTCCGTGTATTGTAATGGTCTTCTTGGGACCCGGGATTTTCAGCTGTAGGTACACATAACACGGTCTTGCCATGAACTTGGCATAAGCCGGCCTTCCAAACAATGCATGATAAGGACTGCGCAACTTTACTACCTCAAAGGTAAGCCACTCGACTCGGTAATTGTCCTTTGACTCTCCAAAAGCTACTTCCAGTGCCACCTTTCCTTCGGGGCATGCCGAATGACCCGGCACTATCCCGTGAAAAACTGTTGTACTCTTTTGCAGCTGCGATTCCTTTAAGCCCATACGCAGAAAAGTTTCCCAGTACAGGATATTGATACTACTTCCTCCATCCATCAAGACTTTTTTCAGTTCGTAGCCGTTGACCTGTGGTGCCACTACCAAAGCTAAGACTCCCGGGTGGTCAACTCTGTCCGGGTGATCCTTCCTGCTCCATGTTACCTCTTGTTCTGACCACCTCAAATATCTTGGAACAGCGGAAGAGACCGAATTAACTGCTTGTTTCAGTATCTTCTTATCCTTGTTAGAGCCTCCCGTAGTGTGCACATGATATTGACCCAGCTGTTTGGGGTTAGCTTGAAAACCTCCCGCTCCCCCTTGATTGTTACCTTGATTTCCAGCTGGCGGGTTGCCGGCTGGGGGCGGTCCGTTGCCCAAATTTCCACCTAGGCCCGGGCCTCCTCCTCGGCCTGCACCTCGCATGGCTCTGTTCACTTCCTCGTTCTTCCACCTTTGTAAGTCGGCACATTGCTCCAATGAATGATTGGCCGGCTTGACGTTCCTGCTATGCTTCGGGCATGCCATCCTAAATATGTCCCAACTGTTGCTTGGTCTTGGAGGTCCTTGGTAGTGTCCCCCATTGTGATTTCCAGTATTAAAATTTCCTTCGGATCTAGGTCTTGAAGACCCGGCCTCCGTGTTGGCTACAAACTCGGGATTCCCTTCAAACGGGCGTTTGTTCTGGCTGTTTCCATTATTGTTTGGCGCCGATCCATTGCCGGTTTTCCCACTGTTACTTGTGTTTGCTTTTGCTTTCTTGTCATCAACTTCCTCCTCTGTGGTATCCGTTGCAGCGTGTTTGTTGCATGCATCCATTAACTCTCCCATCGTAACCTCCGCTGCATTCCTACTAGATTTCATGCGAGTTAGCTTTTGCACTAAAGGAACATACTTACATGTTTTTGCCATAGCTTGTAGCGCGTCCTTAGGCTGGATATCCGTAGACGAGTGGAGTATCTCCATAACCCGGCGTACCCAGCTGCGTGCTGACTCTCCTTTCTTATGAACGCATCTTTCTAAATCATCAATAGTAAATAACTTTCTGCACGTCCCATGAAAGTGCTTGATAAATGCGGTCTTTAGCTCCTCCCACGATTTGATCGACTTTTCCGGTAAATTGGTGAACCATAACTTTGCTGCTCCCTCTGACATCATTAAGTACATGAATTTGGCTTGGAGATTCTCGGATGCGTTGCGAATTGACATCGCCATCTCGTAGCTGCTCAGCCACGTTTCTGGATCCATTGTTGGCTCATAATTTACTACTTTCCCCGGTTCTTTGAACTTCTCCGGGTAAGGTTCTGCTCTGATATCGTCCGAGAGGCACTTGGGTCCCGCCAGGGTGGTTGGGGCTGGTCTTACTCGGGAGACACGTGACCCGGCTGGGGGTGCCACGAGGTGCGGCGCCACCGGCAATTCGTGCCCTGCAGACCCGGCCCCGGCTCTTCTGGCCCTGGAACTGTCCACCACCGCCTGCGCTGCTGATATTACTGGTACTGTCTGGATACGCGGTGGAGGCGGCATTTGCTGTTGCTCTTCCCTTCGTCGTGCCGCACTTGCTTGGACATTGCCCTGTTGCTGACTGACGTACGGCGTCCCATGCATTCCGCTTCTATGATCCGGATAATTGGCTTGCTGTGCTACCGCGGTGTGTAGCAGATCGATCGCTCGTCGGGTTCCTTCTGCATGAGGCGAATCTCCTACAGGAATCTGGTTTAATGCGAGCGTTGCTGCGTACACGTTGTCCATGGGATTGTTGTAATGGCCTGCTGGTGTGTGGAATCGTGATGGTGGTGGTGGCATGGTATTGCCGGCTGTCACCCCCGTCTGCGGCAAAGGTAACCCGGCTGGCGCGTTTACCGGCTGTGCTCCTGTTGACGGTCGCGGTATGGTCCCTTGGTTCACCGGTGGAATCGGCTGATCTTGAGGCGTGAACACCAGGGCAGTCGGGTTAATAACCCCTCCTGTTGCCAGCAGCATAGTTCGGTGCCTTTGGTGCATCCTTGTCGTTTCCTCCCGGAGCCGGGTCTCTCGGTCATCCAATTCGCGCTGCCGCGCGGCCATCCCCTGCCTTTCTGCTTCTACTTGCCTTCTTTGCTGCTCCAATGCACGACGAGCTACGTCCAGGTCTCTTACGCGCTCTGCCGCGTTTTCTGGGGTAATAACTGTGGCCAGGACCGTGGGGTCTAAGATCAAATTATTATCAAACAGAGCCGGGTGGCGCGGATTCGAGGGGCCCGCCCCCGGTGTCCGGTTTGCTTGGAACCCAAACATATTTGCGTGTCGCTCCTCGTCTGCTGGGCGACTGGTGACTGATGCCGACTCTCCATCGACCTGGACCAAGACCGGGTCAACTGTACCTTGCTGCTGGGCCACTGCCTGAGCCGCCCCGACTGGCGCCGCGGCTGCGTTTTCTTGATTGAGATTGATCGCGGGAGCCGCATAAACTGCAACCCGGCGCATGATGCCCGGTGTAGATTCGTATTGTTCTTCCTTGCTGTTTTCCTTCTCATATCGATCTTCCAGCAAGTCCTTAATGGATGCAGTGTCATCCTTTCCATCGCTTGGGTCGCGCGGAGTCCATGCCGGCTCCTCCGGCTGTTCCCAACGTGTAATAGGCTCCGCTGCCTGGTATGTTGTTCCGACTGACTCTTCTCTATCGGGTTGGGCGTACGCAGCCTCCCCTGATACAGGATCAGAAAAATTGTCAGGAATCGAACCAGAGGTACATACCATGCCGATGAAGACGTTGATTCGGCCGATCGTCACGACCGATCCAGATTCGAGGCGATCCGACTCAGGCCCCCAGCCGGAATCGTCCACCATCTTCTTTCCTTCGTGGTCGTCGTAGATCTCACCGACGACGAGGTTCTCCATGCTTTTCCGAGCTTCTCCCGTGATGCAAACACCTTTGGACGCAGGCCCCACGGTGGGCGCCAACTGTCGTGGGATAATCACGGCAGACGTTACCGGGGGTAACTGATCTTGGGGCAAGTCGACACAGGTATTCGGGAGAGGGTTTAGCTCGAAGGAAGACATGGCGGAAAGCAATCTAAGAACCGGAAAATAACTCGCCGGATCTCAATATGAATTATGCTGGATACTCGATAATAGGTGTTACAACTATGACTTGGATCTCTGGCAAACCAAACCTAGGGGCCGGTTTATAAAGCACCCGTACACCCCTAACTTGCCCTTCAAGGCACATCTTGAGTCCTATTCGAACTTCACTTACAAACCCTAGCTTTCCTTACCGCAACCCACAATCCGGGTTACGAGGCCTACACACTTTGGGCCTTCCAGAAGTCTCTTTATTCTTAGCCGGATCCTGTGCAGCACCCTTTGGGCCGGATCACACCTTGGAGTTGGCCTACCGGGTTACTATCCCCCCCATCACGCCGGGTACCCCTTTAAGGTTAAATTCGACTCGATAAGTCCTCCACGGCCCAGTCGCAATGATGACCTCGCCGGATTCGAGTCGGAGGTCTTGAGTCCGTGTCGGCCAGAACTATTTTTGCCCGAGAAGCAATTAATTGGCCCTGATCTCTCGGGAGAGCCAAGCGACTGAGCCACACCCTTCTGTGAAAAAAGCCGACGCAAGCCACATTTACCGCTCGACACTCGAGCATACTCTATAAAAAGAACACGCCCTGTCGGGGGGCTACCCCCGAGTAGGGGTAAGACAGGTGGTGAAACAGAGTTCAAGGTACTGTTTGCCGGGTAGGCGGCTACCCGGGTACCCTTTATCCGGTAGTTGCTATTCGGTCATAAGTATTGAAGTCCAAGAGAAGCTAATGAGCAAGTTTGGAAACGTCCGAGTAGCGATCAGGTGGTCCGAGTAGATGGGCTGCAATCCTACTCGGGCAAGAAGTCAATTGAGCCGTTCTGACAAGATCTCGCGTATCCCGCAGCCGTACAGGCGTGCGGTTCAACTTACGGAGTACATGATTATCCGCGCAACGGCGTGGGTACAGTGAGGGTAGGCGCCTGTGACGTCTTGTCACTGACATAGGGGACATGACGTGTCGGGGGGCCTACTCTGTGAGACTGACAGGGTGGACAGGTCCCATCAGCCGAACAGCGCAGCGACTTCTCGCACCCGCGTCAGCGAGAAGCCGGAGGCGTGCTCTGCTTCACAGTAGAGATGTCCCATCGTTGTACCTTTTAATCTTTGTTTACTCGGCTGGGCACCAGTATATAAGGTGCCCAACCCCCTCCTGCGCGAGGGACGTTACGCGAGAGAGCATTTATTGCACGAGCAAGTGTTAGAGCTAGAGAGAGCAGAGGTGGCTACTCGGCTGAGAGACAACTTTGTACTGTGGCTAATTGGATATCATACATACAGAGAGATAGGCAGGAGTAGGGGTGTTACCTCCACACGAGGGCCCCGAACCTGGGTAGTTCTTGGTGTTTGCAGTGTTTCCTGAGCGCGTCTACTCGACGTGCGATCCCTCCCTGAATACCTACAGCGTCCATCGGCTCCAACATTAAGCCATCCCATGGCATCTGTCTTTACTCATCCACGACAGTTGGCGCCCACCGTGGGGCCAGCAGCGGCGCTGGCTGGGGTTCATATTCGGACGGGACCCATTTCTGCATCGGGAGAGCGCGTGGTCTGTGGCCTTGTCCACAGATTGGGCTCTTTCGACTTCGTCACCGACAACGCCAGAGATTTCGATGGCAGGCCCGTGCCAGCAGGCGGCTCGGTCCTTTCCTTCGGCGCGCATCTGGTCTATGTCGCCACCACCGTCATCCGCGAGTTCCCGGAGGAGGTGCTCGTCGCGGATGATCCTCCTGCTGTACTCGCTGCTCGTGGGAAGCCTACTGGCTGCTCTGCGGACAACGTGGAGGTGATGATGACGGGCCCAGCTATCGATGCCGGGAAAGGCGCGGCCGCTGCTGCAGAAGTCATCGAGGAGCCGGCTGCTACGAGGGTCCACAAGCCCTACGACATGCGCCGGAACATTCCGGGCTACATGGCTCCTTCCACGTCAACGGCTATACCGGCTGCCCGCGTTGGTGCCACCGAGAAGCTGGGCATGCCGCCTCCCACCGACACCGAGCTCATGGCGTTGAAGGCGCAACTCGAGCAGCACCGTCAAGCGCTACACGCGGAGGCCCAGGAGCTGGAGAAGGTTAGGCTTGAGCTTAACCTAGATCTAAATGAGTACAATAGAGCGCATGGCTTTACTCCCATTTCTAGGCTGCCTAGCAAGCTAGGTACTATCCGTCGCAACTTGGGCGCTGAGCTAGATAGAGATGGTAGGGCTGCTAGCCAAACTGCTAGTTTGAACACTGCTAATAGGCCCAGATATAGCTCCCCTGCCAAAACTCATAGGGCTGCAGAGGCAGTTGCTGCTGAGTTTCCGCATCTCACTGGCGACGCGCGCGTTAGGCAGCAGGATAGGCTGAATGAGCTAGTGCTAGATGCTGGCAGGCAGAACGAGGAGTTCTAGAAAGCCAATCCGGGAGCTGGTGCTTCTCAGGTTGTCCACTCGCATGCGGTAAGATCTATGGATCAGGCCTCATCGCCACTTCCCGGCAATGAGAGGGACCAGAGTGTGAACTCTGGAAAGAAAAAATAGATGCAAGTGTATGACCCGGCTATCGCCGGAAAACAGCCCGCTGTAGAGCGGCAGTCCGGCCAGAAACACAACTCTGCAGGAGCAGGCTATCAAGCCACTAAAGCTCACAACAAGGGGCAAGGAGGAAACCGCGCGGGACCATCTCGGCATCATGCTGCCAACCCGGTCCAGCAGAGGGTACAACCGCCAGCAGCTGTGCAGCCACAAGCAGTTGTGGCAGCGGCCAACCCGGTTGCTCAACCCGGTCCCGTGCCACAAGACCGCTATGATGATGGGTACTCGGCAATGGAGATGGCCAGGTACGCTGATCCAAGGGACATCACTGATCATTTGGGTGACAGGATGCTGGAGCCCAACGATGCAAGATACAAGTTGGACCGGATTCACCGGTCCGAGCTGATTGAGAAGAGCGGGCCACCCGGTACAAGCTGTTTTGGCCACCGCATCATGGGAGAGCCTTCCGTGAACAAGTTCCAGTTGGCTAGGGGGACCAAGTCGTATGATGGGAGCACCAAGCCGGAAAACTGGCTGAATGACTATGTCACCGCTGTGCATATTGAAGGCGGCAGCCGGAGATGGGTCGTGAGATATGTTCCGCAGATGCTGGAGGGCCCTACCCGGATCTGGTTGAACAACTTGCCCAAGGACAATATCAACTGCTGGCTTGACTTCTCGGAATCCTTCATCAGCAACTTCACCAGCACGTACAAGAGGCCGAATAGGCCGCAGCAGCTTTCAGCCTGCAAGCAGCGGGAAGAGGAGACCGACCGGGAGTACCTTACTCGGTGGAGCACTTTGAGGAACACCTGTGAAAGTGTGAATGAGTCACAGGCAATCGCCTGGTTTGCTCAAGGCTGCAGGCATGGCAACATGTTATGGCAAAAACTACAGAGAGAGATGCCGAGTACGCTCGTCGAGACGATCAAGATAGCTGATATGTATGCACTCGGTGACCCTACTCAGCCTCTGCTCGATACTTTCGAGCCAAAAAGGAAACACCATGATGGCGGCAGACGCCAGGACTTCCGCAACAAGCGCAGAGATGACCGACCCGATACTCGGTATGGGTCTGAGCAAGTGAATGCTGTGAACCAAGACACTGCGGTTGCTGGGAGTAGCCAAAGGAAAAAAACTGCAGGAGCCCAGTACGGGCAGAATCAGAATCAGGGCCAAGGCATCAAGAAGCCATACAATGCTCCACACCAGGGTAGCGGCAACCCGGACGCAGGAGATGCTCAGAGATTTGTCTTTGAAAACATGAAGGATGGGCCATGCAGCTTCCATACTCGGCATCCGAGTAGGCCAGCCAACCACACTACCCGGCAGTGCAGCTAGTGGGACCGCATCAAGGGTGAAGGGTTTGGTCAAATTCCCCCTCCTCCTCCTCTTCCACTCTCGGGAGCCAACGTACAGCCTATTCGGGCAGCTGCTCCTAGGCTAGCAGTGAATCCGAGAAGGGAGAATGTGAATCAAGTGGCTCAGGGAGCCAACCACAACTACAACTACGACAACCGCAACCGCAACTACTACACCCGCAACAACAACAGGAACAACAACAACAACAACAACGGCAACAATGGTGGTGGAGACCGCAACCAGTACCAGGAGCACCATGAGAGCTACATGGTATTCACCACAGAGCCAGATGACAAGCAGTCGCTGCATAGGCGTGCGATGGAGGTGAATGCAGTGATACCAGCTGTGCCTCACTATCTGCACTGGTGCGAGCAAGAGATTACCTGGTCCAGAGATGACCATCCCAAGGTGATGCCCAATCCGGGTACATATGCACTGGTGGTGGATCCCACCTTCCTGGGGACCAAGAAGAATGTCAGGTTCAGCAAAGTGCTGATTGATAACAGCAGCAACATCAACATCATGTACCAAGATACCCTGGAGAAGCTCGGCCTTGCCGAGAACATGCTGCTACCCAGCAGGACCACTTTCCATGGCATTGTGCCGGGAGTGTCTTGCGCTCCAATTGGCCGCATCTGGGTAGATGTTCTATTCGGCACCAGGGAGAACTGCCGCACCGAGTGCCTGCAGTTCGAAGTGGTTGATCTTCAGAGCCCCTACCATGCTCTACTCGGTAGGCCTGCGCTCACCAAGTTCATGGCCTCAACCCGTGAAGCGTACCTGAAGATGAAGCTACCTGGTCCCAATGGTGTCATCACCATCTGGGGTGATTACAAGCGTTCCCTGGAGTGCGTGTCTGCTGGTTCTCTGCTGGCAGAGTCCATGGTCATTGCTGCTGAGAAGAAGAAGATACACGAGGTGGTTGCTATGGATCAGGCAGCGCAAGTCGGTATGCCTGGCATGCCGGGTACTCAGTATGGAGCAGCTTTCCAGGCCTCCGAGGAAACCAAGAAGGTGCAGGTGGACCCTGAGTTCCTAGACCGTGTTGCCATCATTGGCGCCGGGTTGGGCGAGAAATAGGAAAGCGAGCTCATCTACTTCCTCCGTGAGAATTGGGATGTCCTCGCATGGTCCAATGAGGACTTGCCGGGTGTCCAGAGGGAGTTGGTTGAGCACTCGCTACATGTGCGCCCTGACGCCAAACTAGTTAAGCAGGCAATGCGCCGCTTTGGTGATGAGAGGAGGAAAGCTATCGGTGATCAGATCACCAAGTTGCTGATAAGAGGGTTCATCATGGAGGTACTGCATCCGGATTGGCTGGCCAACCCGGTTATGGTTGAGAAGAAGAAGGAAGACCCCAAGGCCGAGACTGCATGGCGCATGTGCGTGGACTTCACCGACCCGAACAAGGCCTGCCCCAAGGACCCATTCCCGCTACCCCGCATAGATCAGGTGATCGATTCCACTGCCGGGTGTGAACTTTTGTCTTTCATTGATGCCTACTCTGGTTTTCACCAGATACCTATTAATCCGGCTGATCAAATAAAGACTGCTTTCATTACCCCGTACGGGGCTTATTGCTATCGTGTTATGTGCTTTGGGTTGCGGAATGCTGGGGCTACCTATCAGATATGCATGCAGAAATGCTTGCATGATCAAATTGGCAAAAATGTACAGGTGTACGTAGATGACATTGTCATCAAAACGAAAGAAACACATACTCTGCTTAGTGATATTGAGGAAACATTAGCTAGCCTGCGCAAGTACAGGATGAAATTGAATCCGACTAAATGCACCTTTGGCGTCCCGACTGACAAGTTACTCGGTTTCTTGGTATCCATCCGGGGCATTGAGGCCAATCCTTCAAAGATAAAAGCTACAGAGAGCATGTCTTTGCCGAGATCACTGAAAGATGTGCAAAAATTTACCGGGTGCTTGGCTTCTCTTAGCCGCTTCCTGGGAAGAATGAGTGAGAAGCACTTGCCTCTTTACCAGCTTATGAAGAAAAGTGATAAGTTCGTATGGACATCACAAGCTGATGTGGCCTTCAGAGAACTCAAGACCATGCTGGGTAGCGCTCCCATCCTGGCAAGCCCACTACCTAAAGAGCCAATGTTGTTATACATTGCTGCAACCAACCGGGTAGTCAGCGTGGTGATAGTGGTGGAAAGAGAAGAGGAAGGCAAAAAGGTGCAGCGGCCAGTGTACTATCTCAGCGAGGTGCTATCCAGCTCCAAGCAAAACTACCCGCACTACCAGAAGATGACATACGGCGTGTACCTGGGTGCCAACAAGCTCAAACACTATTTCCAAGAGCATCTCATCACAGTGGTGAGCACTGCTCCCATCTCGGAGATCATGGGCAACAAGGAAGCAAGCGGCCGAGTAGCCAAGTGGGCAATTGAGCTAGCCGCGTACACCCCTCTGTACGTGAGAAGAGAAGCAATCAAGTCACAAACTCTGGCAGATTTCTTGGTGGATTGGGCCGAGATGCAGTATGATCCTCCCTTGCCAGAAACCAACTACTGGAAGATGCATTTTGATGGCTCCAAAGTTAAGGAAGGCCTTGGTGCTGGCGTAGTGCTTACGTCACCCAAGCGAGATCAACTCAAGTATGTGCTGCAGATCCATTTCAAAGCATCCAACATGGCGTCCTACCGGTTTCTGGTGCAAACCATGACTGGGTTCTTTGAAGGGTGTGAATTCCATCACATACACCGAGCTGAGAATGATGCAGCTGATGAGCTGTCCAAGTTGGGGTCTTCTCGGCAGTTCATCCCGGCTGGGATTGCCTTGGAGCATTTGAGAAAGCCATCCATCAAGCCGTCCCCCAACTTGGAGTCTATCTTTGTTCCATCTCTGCCAGGATCAGAAGCTGTTCCCATGGAAATTGATTGGGAGGCTGCAAAAGAGAACCCGAGGACTAGCACTTGCAACCCAGGGACTGCTCCATTCAACTCGGGGACTGTCGCATTCATTGAGGGGATCATTTCTCAGTACTTGGGGACTCGAGGACTCGCCCCCGGCTCGGAAGAGGTCTTGGTAGCTGATCCAATGGAAGTGGACGAACCAGTGTTTCCCACCCGGGAGACACCGAGTTGGGCTCTGCCCATATTATCCTTTGTAACGAATGGCTTCTTACCGAGTGACGAGGTCACGGCCAGGAAAATACAGAGAAGATCCAAGGGCTACACAATCATCAACAAGGTGCTACACAGAAGGAGTCCTACTAGCGTGCTGCAACGCTGTGTAGAGCCAGAGGAAGGAGAAGAAATTCTTATAGAGATACACCAAGGAGAATGCGGGCATCACGCCTCTTCTCGGGCTCTGGTCAACAAGGCTTTTCGGCATGGCTTCTTTTGGCCCACTGCCTTGCGGCAAGCTGAAGATATAGTGAGAAAGTGCAACGGGTGCCATAGGTTTGCAAGCAAGAGTCATATGCCAGCATCCGAGTTGAAGACCATTCCCATTACTTGGCCGTTTGCTGTTTGGTGCTTGGATATGGTAGGCCCCTTCAAGCCAGCTAGAGGCAATATGACTCACATCTTGGTCATGGTTGACAAATTCACCAAGTGGATTGAGGTCAAGCCTATTCGGAAATGTGATGGAGTCACAGCTGTGAGTTTCCTGAAGGATGTCATTCTGAGATACGGCTACCCGCACAGCATCATCACTGATAATCGCACAAACTTTGCTGAGGGTGCATTCGCAAGATTCTGCAGAGAGAAGCGGATCCGACTAGATGTTGCATCTGTTGCGCATCCGGCCTTCAATGGGCAAGTGGAAAGAGCAAATGGCATGGTCCTATCCGGGATAAAGCCAAGGCTGATTGAGCCATTACAGTGAACACCTGGTTGTTGGCTGAACGAGTTTCGGCGGTGTTGTGGAGTCTAAGGACTACCCCTAACCGATCAACCGGATACACACCATTCTTCCTGATATATGGAGTTGAGGCCGTGTTGCCCACTGACCTAGAGCATGACTCGCCCCGAGTAACCCTCTACACTAAGGCGGAGGCGAGAGAAGCTCGAGAAAATGACGTTGACCTGCTATATGAAGCAAGAGAGCTAACTCTGTCACGTTCAGCCATTTATCAGCAAAACCTGAGGCGTTATCACAGCCGGAAAGTAAACCCAAGGGTTTTTCGAGAAGGAGACATGGTCCTTAGGCTCATGCAGCGCACGGCCGGGATGCACAAGCTGTCCCCTCCATGCGAAGGGCCCTTCATTGTGAGCAAGGCTCTACACAATGACGCATATTATCTAGTTGACGCACAGGCACCCCAGAAGAACAGGCCGGATAAACCTGGAGAGGAATCTAAGCGTCCATGGAATGTAGCTCTACTCCACTGTTTTCATTCATGAGCAAAAGTTGTATGTATCCCCTTAACCGAGTTAAAATTCTAGTCGGCACTCCGAATTCAAACTCGGGGACTGCCTGTGCAAAAACCTTGCCTTGTGTTGTTTACTTTACTATCTTTGTCTACTCGGTTGGTCTGCTTAGAATTTCATGTGCATATCTAGTAGTGTGTTTAAACCCACGGGCCAACTCTTCGACTCTACTGCTGTCCGCAACCCGGCTTCATGGCAAGCAAGAGAACAAGCCAAAGGTCAATGAGCACATGACAAATTGCTAAGGAAAAGAGAGGTGTAGAAACCGAGTAGGGTGTTCTTTACTTTACTGTGTCTCTTTTCGGTTAAGTGGTGGGCAGTGTTACCATGCAGTTTTCTAAGTGGCTAAGTATCTGAAACTCGAACTTTGAAATCTTCTGACTCGACTACCAAAAAGCCACAAGTGGCAGGTAAGAGCAGAGACAAAGAGAACAAGTGAATGAAAAATGCAACTCGGGGACTTGCATTGAAATGCAACCCGACATTGAGCCAGAGTTACTAAAGTGTTAACCAAATAAAATTGAGTACCAAAGGAATTAAAACTTGAACTTGTTCGATACATATGCACCCGGCATCCCGGGGATCTGATGAGATTGTTTAGAGATAAAGTGTGGAGGAGTTAAACAACAGCGAAGGCAGTATCCGTGTTGGTGTTGGTAGGCGTTTCCAGATCGGAGGCAGCGGCTATAGAGTTTGGCTCGGCTGAAGGAGGAGTTGGAGTAGTGGAGATTGGCTCCGATGCAGAGTTGGAGGCTTGAGTGGCTTGAGTACAGGGGAGAGGATAGAGCTCTGAGGTCGCAGCCCCAGTTGCGCCCAACTCGGGAGCTGGGTCCTCAATCACCATCTCGGTGGTGACGACCGCCTCCTGCAAGGTGGGTTGCGACTGCTCAGTCTCCGGGTTGGCTCCCATCCCGGAGTCCTCTGCGGCGCTGCGCTGCTCGGTCTCCACCCTTTCGGCCTTTTCCTGGTCAGACCCCTCCTGCTCTTCTTCTTCGGCATCCTGGCCTTGGTCTTCGTCGCCATCATCCTCGAACTCGGCTTCGCCTTCATCCTCCTCGCCCTCAACATCTGTATCTGGCTCGGTGGGGCTGTCAATGTATAAGTTGGTGTCAGCATAGGAGGAAAGCTCATAGGCGACTTCCTTCCGGCGGAAGACGCACTCGGGACGCTTAGTCCACTTGGATCCATTGCGGCGAGTGCCAATCCTGTCGAGATCTAAGTTCTCGTACCAGGACAGAATGAAGTGAAGGAGCTCGTCAGCGCCTGCCCGAGCTGTGGAAGCACGCCACTTCTTCAACTCAACCTTGACGTGGTCCAGATTTTCGGCGATGCCGCGGAAGGTCTCAAGAACGTCCTTCTCGGGCCAGAACAGTTTGTGCAGTTTGATTGCAGTGGACACCATGGAGGTTCCCAAGCCCTTGAGGGAGCGTACTTGGGTCTTGAGGTTGACGAGATGGTCGTTGCTGCTGGAGGTACTGTCAACGCTCAGACCAGATGCGGCCCTGGCCAGCCTTTCCTTGTCCACGGCAGTTTCACCAGCGGAACAAAGTTCCGGGAAGATATCTGAATCAGGAGGTGCAGAGTTGGATCAGAAAGAGTGACCGAAAAGAGGAGAAACTGGGTAGAAGAAGGCAGAAGCGAGAAAAAAGCCAAGCAAAGTAAAGAGTGGCGGCAACTCACATTCCATCTCTACCACCAGAGCTGCCAGCTTGATTTTCCAGTCCTCTGCGTCTTTTATTTTCTTGTCCTGGAGGCGGCGCGAGTCGCTGATTTGAGCCTCGAGAGCCTGGTTCCGTTCCTTCAGGATTTGGATTTCCATCTCGAATGCCCGCTTCTGGGCGGCAGCTATTTTCTCGATTTCTTGTTTCTCGCGGACATGGTTGATGGCAGTTTGGAGTGCACCTGCAAGATCAACCTGGTGTTTCTCAAAATCCGCCCTCTTGGCCGCGCGCTCTTTCTCTATCTCGACCTCTCGGGCCTGCACTTGCTGGTGTGCCTCAGCAGGAGTAGGCATTGCAAATGTTGTTCCCGGAAGTTCTTATATTCTTCTGCTGGTAGAACAGCACTGACTAGCAGAGTAGCCAAATGGGAAAGGGAAAATAGAGAGAAGAGAGAAGAGAACTCACCTTCCAGAGAAGAGATTTTACTCTGCGCTGAGGCAGCGAAAACCTCGCAATCCTGGTGTCTCTCCACTAGGGCCTTGAGTTCGCCTGCAGAGAAGACATCAGTTGAGCAAAAAGCAAAAAAACGGGCGTAAGTACAAAACGCACAAACCGAGATGCTAAAAGCTTACCCTCAATTTCAGAAAGCTTGAGAGTGCGGTCCAGGGCGTTCTTCTCCAAGGCATCCCGGTCGCTCTTGTCAGCTTCTAGAGCTTGGTTTCGCTCTCTGACTTGGCGGTGATTCCAGAGAAGCTGGCGGAACACCTTTGTCCTTTCCTAGACACTATCCTGCAGGGAAGAAGGGAGTAGTATAAGTTTTGGAAGTTTTGGAAGATTTGGCCCGAGTAGATATCAACTCGGTTGAGTTTTCACCTACTCGACCCGAATCTCGGGGACTGGGGTAATGGCTAAGGAGAAAAAGGAAACTGGCAACTCGGAAGACTCAGAAAGAGAGAAAGTACTTACCACATAGTTTTGCTCGATCTCCTCAATGGACTTGCGCAAGACGAACAGCTTGCTGGCCAGGGTGCTGCAAGGACTGGCTACCGCCATGCCAACAGGAGCGATGTCGGCCTTGTTCCAGTCTGTCCGATAGTGGTCGAGTCTGCCCAACTCGGTGCCATCCCAGGCAGCGTTGCCGAATACCTTGCTATCCCAAACTTTCTCGATGTGGCCTACCCGGTCCAAGATGGCCGCGATGCCTGCTTCGGGAAGCTCCTCATCATCCTCACCGCGGGAAGAAATTTCCTTAATAATCAAGGAGTCCTTCTTTCCCTTGGACTTGGATCGACTCAGGGCCTTGCGTTCTTTCAGAGTAGCGATCCGCTCCTCTTCCTGGGTCATGTGAATCTTGTGGCGCTCCTGTAGATCTTTCCAGTAATCAGGAAGCTTGGAGCCAGCATCCTTCTCGCTGGCACCAGCGCCGGCACCCTGATCCTCTGCAAGGCCAAAGGTGGCAGTAGTTGGGATCAGGCAGACGTTCGGATTGAGCAGTTTCTTCTTCTGGCTGGGCACCAGCTTGGTGTTCTGGGCCGACTGCGCGGCCTGATTGTCTTGCGGCTTGAAGGGCAGCAACGCCTACCCGGCCTGAGCGACGCCACGCTTTGGCTGATGCCGGGTTGGCTCAGCAGCCGTCTTGGCAGATTTCTTGGTGTTGGGCAGAGGTACTTGCGGAGAAGGTGCAACTGGTTGGCGAACTGGCGGAGAGGCTTGCTGAGAAGAGGTGGCACTTGTTTGACAGGTGAAGGTGCTTGGCGAATTGGAGGCGCCTGCGGTTGATTGACAGCAGCGGCATCCGGCTGCACTGCGTACTCGCGTGAGGGCTCCTCCACGGGGTCCTCTGTGCGCGGCGCGACAGCAGGGTCCTCTGTGCGCTGTGTGCAGCAGGGTCTTCTACCCGCTGCTCGGCAGCGGGGCTGGGCTGCTCTACAGCGTTGTTCTCGGGCTGCTGCTCGGTGGACGCATCTGACTGCTCCCTTGCTGTGGTGTCCTGCTGCTGCTCGGCAGCATGCTCAATATTCTCCCCAGCTGACGCAGCTGGAGGAGTTGGCGGCATCTCAGTAGTGGTGGTGTCCTGAGCAGCTGGCTGCACATCAGGTTGCAGCTGCTCGGAGGGGTGTTCAGTTTCGTTCCCAGTGCCAGTGTTCTCGGCGCCGGGATCTTGATCTTCTCGGGGAGGGGAGGGCGCATGCGTCCTGTCCTCTGGCACCCGGTCCTCCTCATCACCGGAGAGCTCCACAAGGTTTCGTTGTGCATTTTTCCTCTTCTTGGGAGCTGGTGCAGCGGTGGCATCCGCATCAAGTGCCTCACTAAAAAGAAATGTGCAAAGGAAGAGCGAAGTTAAAAGCAGCGACAGAGAAGGGAACAAGGAAGGAAGACGACAATAAGTCAAAGGTTACTCGGAAAGCACTTACCCGTCCATGGTGGGGGCGCGTCTCCTGTGGGCGGTGGTGGCTTTGACTGCCGGCTTCTTCTTAGCCCTCTTGGCAGGGGGATCCTGTGCTCCGCTACCCACTCTTTTTCTGGTCGTGGTGGGGGAAGCTACGGATATCGGAACCACGTCCTCGGGTTCCTCCATCTCATCCAACTCAGGCTCCTCTGCAATGGAAAGAAGGAGAAGTTCAGAATAGCAAAGAGGGAGTCATGAACTATGCAAGCAAGTAAAGAGGTGAACTCGGTCACCTTCTTCATCCTCAGACCAGTCCCGGATAGAACCCGTGACTCGGGACTTACCATCCTGGCCGGCATGCGGGACGCATAGAGTGGCTTGGATGTCGTATGCAGCTGCATCATCCTCTGTTCTGTCCGCTTCCCAATTGGCCTCGAAAATGGGTTTGTTCTCGTCCTTCTGGCGATTGATGTGCTATTGGTACAAACATAAAGCACAGTGAGTTGAGTTTTAAGCTAAGAGGTTCTACTCGGAACAAGCGTGCAAACATAACGCATATTAAGCTAATAGGTTCTACTCGGAACAAGCGTGCAAACATAAAGCATATTAAGCTAAGAGGTTCTACTCAGAACAAGCGTGCAAACATAAAGCATATTAAGCTAAGAGGTTCTACTCGGAACAAGCGTGCGAACATAAAGCATATTAAGCTAAGGGTCCCTACTCGGAACAACATGCAAACACGAAGCATATAAATTTAAGAGGAGTTCTATTCGGTATCAAGCACAAGTACTGAGTGCGCAGAGAAGAACACGAATCTGGGTAATTTGCTTGGTGCGACTATACGGAATGAAAACGTAAGCCCAGTTCTCGGTAAGGGTAGTCCGCATGATGGACTTGGCCCAGATGGCCACCTCGGACTTGGTGAGCTCGAACGTTGTAGTCCTGGTGCATTCCCGAGGGCCTCCCATATAGCACATCTTGTGCGCTCGTTCCTGGATCGGGAGCACTCTGCGCGAGATCCAGCAGGCGATTGGGTCATCCTGCAGGAGCCCTTCCTTCGCAAGCTGCGTCAGGCGCTTCTCCACCTGGGCGACGTCCGGTGGGCAGCGCATTCACGAACTTGGGGAGCCCAATTCGGTCTTCAGCGGGTTTTCCCTTCTCGGGAGCGACATTCTTCACATACAGGAAACCGCGCTGCCACTTGCGCACGGTTTCCAGACCGAGAACCCGCGGGTGGTGCCCGGTGCTACGCTGTAGCATCATCGCGCTACCCGTCTGGGTCATCACGCGGGGAACAAGAGGATTGCCAGGATTTGGAACGCTTTGCTGGCGGAGGAAGAAGTAGCGGGCCCAGGTTTGGATAGTTGGGTAGACACCCAGAAAGGCCTCGCAGACGGTGGCGTGGATGGATAGCATCACCATGGCATTGGGAGGAATATGGTGTGGTTGGAGGCCAAAGTGGCGGAGGAAATCAGCGAAGAATTTGGAGACAGGAAGGCCTAGGCCGCGCTTGAAGTGTGACAAGAAGACGACGAACTCACCGTCTTGTGGTGCCGGGACGAGCTCATCGCCGGGAGGGCGACAGATTACGCCTGGGGGGACTCAACGGGTGTTCACCAGCCACTGGCAATCAGCAGCGGTGACATCCGAGCCCTCCCAGCCGGCTCGGGCTGGCGCCATATCCTCCTCGTGCTCGTCCACGGCGGCATGCTCGAGATCCATGACGGCGAGGTCGCTGATGGAGGCACGGATGCTCGTCGAGGTTGAGATTGATGGAGGAGTAGGCGGCGAGCGAGGTGTGTATCTCTCTCTGGGCGGAGCGGTGGCGCGTTGCGTACTCGCGGCGGCGCTGTGCTCGACGGCGGCGACGGAGGCAGAGAGCGAGCGAGATTGGGAAAGTGAGCAGGAAAGAGAAGAGGTAGGCGGTGCGGGGGTATTTATCTCTCCGCGGGCTGCAGTTACTACTGGGATCGATCGTGGCCTGAGATCGTGCGGCGTGGGTTAACTGCCCGTTGGAAACGCATACAGCGCAATCCGCGCGCGTAACGGGCGCAGTTAATCCCAAGACGTGGGTCGTGGGCTTTCGAGTACCCGCTCGATGTGACCTAACGGGCCGTGGGGCCCAGGAGCAGTGATAGGCTCGTGGCCTGCTGTAGCGAGGGCACCGAGGCGTCGGGGATATGTGGGCGTGACACGTGCCCGACAGCGACACGAGAAGCTGGATTTGGTCTGATCGATCGGGATCGTGCGGGAAATTTTTTCTAAGTATGAGTACTCGGCAACGTTGTGCATAGTGTGCTCTACTCAGCTCCAAGAAGATTTTTCCAATAATCACAGTTGGAATGGTTCGAGTAGGAGTTCTGAGCGTCCGGGTTGAGGAGCAACTCGGACAAAGTGCTTCAAGGAGACAATTTGGTTTAAGCTGGCAGGGCCCAACGAACAAGTTCGCTGGACTCTACCAGCTTCGGGGACTAATGTCGGGGGGCTACCCCCGAGTAGGGGTAAGACATGTGGTGAAACAGAGTTCAAGGTACTGTTTGCCGGGTAGGCGGCTACCCGGGTACCCTTTATCTGGTAGTTGCTATTTGGTCATAAGTATTGAAGTCCAAGAGAAGATAATGAGCAAGTTTGGAAACGTCCGAGTAGCGATCAGGTGGTCCGAGTAGATGGGCTGCAATCCTACTCGGGCAAGAAGTCAATGGAGCCGTTCTGACAAGATCTCGCGTATCCCGTAGCCGTACAGGCGTGCGGTTCAAGTTACGGAGTACATGATTATCCGCGGAACAGCATGGGTACAGTGAGGGTAGGCGCCTGTCACATCTTGTCACTGACAGAGGGGACAGGACGTGTCGGGGGCCCTACTCTGTGAGACTGACAGGGTGGACATGTCCCATCAGCCGAACGGCGCGGCGACTTCTCGCATCCGCGTCAGCGAGAAGCCGGAGGCGTGCTCTGCTTCACAGTAGAGACGTCCCATCGTTGTACCTTTTAATCTTTGTTTACTCGGCTGGGCACCAGTATATAAGGTGCCCAACCCCCTCCTGCGCGTTGGACGTTAGGCGAGAGAGCATTTATTGCACGAGCAAGTGTTAGAGCTAGAGAGAGCAGAGAGTGGCTACTCGGCTGAGAGACCACTTTGTACTGTGGCTACTCATCTTTACCTAATAATAAAGAGAGCAAGTCTTCTTCCGGTCCAACTTGATGTTTTATGGATTTACCCTTCCACCAAAATCTATACATAGCGACTATGTTGTCCCAGTCCGTTCCGTAGCCGGTTGTCAATTTGCGAAGGAATCTAGAACGATGGCTGGTTCGGTACGTCCTTGACGAGTACGTTGCCCCAGTCCGCTTCCCTATGCATCTTCCCTTATACGTACACAAAAAGAACGCACCCAATACTGCTCCTAACACAGTGATGGTTTCAATCCACATTGTACACGACACGTTGTAACCTTTCATGTATAAATACAAAGATGTATCCTGCGTGGATCCAAGAAGTCTTTGCCGACGGGAAGTAGCAGTCAGCAGCGGCGACTAGCTTATAGCCCTCTTGACCCGCGCGCGGCCGGCCGGCTGGACAAGGTTGAAGTTGTGTGGGGAGACACCGCGGGGTGGGGCGAGCTCGTGTTCCTCCAGTTGAACGGCATCGGCAAGATGGTGAATCGGAGCTTAACGGAGTCGGAAGATCGAGATCCGATCAAAATAGGTTACTTCGACGTCGTTTCTTTAGGAGAAGTTTCGGGCGTCTCGGGACGCAACGGCCTAGGTCCGGACTGGCACAGGCTGGTACATCAGGCTAGGTCCCGGGGGCCGTCGGCATCGTGGAGGATGGATTAGGAAAGATGGCGGCCGGGCTGAGGATGCTGGCGAGCAGGGACAAGAGGCAGAGCGTGCCCAACAGGGAGGTAGTGAGGAAGATAGCGCGGCGGCAGGGTCAGCTTGGCAGTCGACGAAGCCGTCTATGATGCTTATGATGACCGGTGTCGTCGCAGCGTACCTGTGGTGCTCCACACGCCAACAACTACCGTACGGGGTGATGCACGACAAGTCAACGACAGCTGACGTATCTTCTGGTGCTCTTCTCAGCACGTGCCAGATAGCTCTCCAGCTTGGAGCAGTACGAGGGGAACATGAGGAGAGCGGACCGGGAGCTTCAAACCGTGGGCTATGGCGAGAACAATGAGTGATCGATGAGGGAGTATGTCCAGGACTGGACTATTGTCTCCAGAGCGTGTTTGTACTCTTTTCAGACATCATTCGTGACAACACTAGGGTCATGCATGCCGGTTAGGATGGTGTGTTCCTCAAGAGGTTTGGCTTGTATTGGATCTCGGTGTATCTGATTGGAGTGAGAGAGTTCAGAACGGGGTAAGATACACAGAAACTTAGTTTGCTGTTATTTCTCTACTATATTGCGTTAGTTCACAAAGTCATTAGATTGAGCTATGCAATTTTGTTACACAGAATTGAGTGGAAGCAGGCATTAGAACACAAGTCTGGTCGACGAGATATGCTCACAGCGGTAATGATCATAAGATGATATTTTTATTTTAGCAGACGGTGTTTCAGTTGATGTGTGCATGTTTCCTGCATTTCATGACCACACTATAAAGACCCTAAAATACATGTTTGCTTCTATCAAAAAAATCTAGAACTTCTTGTAATTATTGAGTTTTTCTGTTATGAAGAATTAAATGTGTTCCTGATCAATTTTATCATTTCTTCTCGAGCTGATCTGTTTTGTTAGTCTAACATAAAACATGCGGTTTTGCTACCTTTCTAATTCATCCCGTCGCAACGCACGGGCACGTCTGCTAGTATATCATACATACAGAGAGATAGGCAGGAGTAGGGGTGTTACCTCCACACGAGGGCCCCGAACCTGGGTAGTTCTTGGTGTTTGCAGTGTTTCCTGAGCGTGTCTACTCGACGTGCGATCCCTCCCCGAATACCTACAGCGTCCATCGGCCCCAACCTTAAGCCATCCCATGGCATCTGTCTTTACTCATCCACGACACGCCCTTTAATCCCAAAGCTTGACTGGCCAACCGCAAGATCCAGAAGCAAGTCTTTGAGTGTTTACTCGACTATTCTCAGTCGAACAAATACTCAGGGGCTACTGACGTGGGGATGACTCCCGGGCCTATCGGATGAGCCTCCCCAGTCTGAGGCCCAGCACTAAAGCCCAGTACGAAGGGCTACCCCGTGGTTCTAGAAGGTCTAGCAACGGCCCACCCGCAAGACTTGAGGGTAAGAAGGAAAATTTCCACCGACTAGAACTAGGGCTTGTAACCCCCCGGGTTACAATTTGAGACTCAACCATCTATTTAAGGGCTGGGAGAGCCACCCGAGGGGGGTCATCCCACTCTAGGTTTTCACCATTGTAGCCGCAACTCGAGATCCAATCTCTCGACCTGCGCATCCACCATTGTAAGCAATCACCATAATAGAAATACACCCAAGCAGGAGTAAGGGTATTACCTATACGAGGGCCCCGAACCTGGGTAAATTGTGCCTCCATGTTAGCTGTCATATCCGCTAGCGCCTATATCGTTCCTCTACTCGAAACCCTACCGGTTCACCCGAGGGATTTGTCGACATGAGTCATCGACAATTGCCCTCCTTATATATGGATGTCTCGCGAGCTCAACTGTGTAGTGTTCTCACATTTTAATAATGCAAGAACATCTGTGTTATTGTGCTAGTCCCTGGATCAATTGCTAGCACCATAGTACAAAATGAAATATCATGCAAATGCATCAAATTCTATTGCATCGCATGATCCAGTCTTTACAAAATAGGATTACAACTTGCATAGCGGAAAACATAGTACAACATTGAGCCCATCTTCTTCATGTGCCACAGGCAAAACATGTTGGCGATAGTCTCGAGATCCTAAATGAAATCCTCACTCGTTTTCAGAAACATCTGCAATCTGGAATATGCAGCCACAAGGGATTCAATACAATTTAATGTATTGGCAAGTAACACTGTGGTGGATATAAATGGAAAGACTAATACTACATTCTTATTTGGCTGAGTGGAGTTTTGGCTAAGTTTGCATAAAGCCAGTTTTCTCCTATCACTTTTCTTTTCAAAAGGGTGGCAACATTGGATTAAGATCCAAGCACCACAATACTGTTCACTTGGTCAAATTTTACTTATTGAAATTGGTGATGAGATTCTTCCGTCAATCCTTGTCCAGCTGCTCATAGTTGTCCATAACCGGGGACACGACCATGATCGTAGTTTCTAAATCTGCAGAGGTTGTGCACTTTCACCATTTGTCTTCAATTAACCCAAACATCCTACACGCCTAGAGTGCATCATGGAAAGGAGAGAATTGAGAAGAGATCTTTCAGAAGAAGAAGTCCAAACCCACCGGCAAGACCGTTCCACCTATAATTTTGCTACATCTGCTAGTCAAGCCTGGGCTGAACTCTCACAACTTAGTTGATCAAGACAGAGCCCATATGTCAAAAGGCTGCACGGTAAGCTACTAGACTTAGAGGGACTTATTAATCTCTTTGTTCCTGGGTGGCCATCCACAAGTGACAACCTCAAGTGAAATAACCCTTAAACAAGGGCCCTGAGGAAACACTCAACATAATCCAGTCTTACCAATTCCACCCAGGTGGTTCATTTATTTGTTATACTTAGAATCTTTCCTCCACATCTAGTAAAACCATCTTGTAATATAGCATAGCATCTACTAAGTTCTAAGGCTAAGTATAATGGTAGATACACACTGCTAGGATTATAGAATAGCATAATATAACTTATTAATAATCCCTATCATGCATACTACTCAAAATCAACTAATGCATATAGAAAATAATGGGTAGTTGATTGTGTGTTACTTGCCTTGTTGAAGTTGGTGAAGAAATCACACTCTCTTCACAAAAGATCGTTGCTCTCCATACAATCTATTCATTGAAAACACAATAACAAGCATACTATCAAACAAACAAGCAAGTGAAGAAAACATACAAAGCACCAATCATGGGAAATGAGGTTTAACCAAGTTGGCTAGGACAAGGTCAAGGTTTCCAAGAGTTAACTAAGGATTGGTTTAGCTTGAGTCTGTAGTAATCAAACTTTATTGAAAACATATTTATCTAATAAGTTCCAAGAGTTCACCAAGGTGATCTAACTATCTCAACTATTGTAACACATAACAATGTGTAACACTTAGTTGTTTTCATCAAGACTTTTGAGTGATCTAAATTTAGTCTTTCCATTTTGGTTTAGGCTAGTTCTAGGTTCAACTAACTTCATAACAAAGGAGATAACAAGTTAAAGTCTTGGGATTTTCCATTTGGGTCAAGGGTTGGACAAAAACAACTTGTTATTCTTCAACTTGTGTGGGAAGCTCCTGGTCTTCACATGCTTGTCTTCTTGAAGATCATATTCATGCTTCTATTGTAGACTTGTTCCTTGGATGGATTCTTCTCTTGGTCTTGATAAATTCTTCATGGCCTTCTCACTAGTTGGTCCAAGGTGGGGTGGGCACAAATACTACTAAGTCAATTTGGAAAGAAATAGGAAGAAAGATAGAAAGACAGAGGGATATGTTTTCTTCTGGATTTCTTCACTCTTGTACTTCATGGAGTTGCTTCTATTTGATGTGGAGTCTAATTCTTCCCTTCAATTTCTTCAATGATCTTCCTTGTAGCTCTACTTTTTGCCACCAAGTTGAAAATGAAGTGCCTTCTATTGCTTGAGTCTTGTTTTCCATTTGCTGACTTGATGAATTCTTGAAGCAAGAATAGGAGAGTGGATAACTAGATGGAAAACAATATTAATAGTGTTTGAGGTTCACTACTTGGTCTTATATGTGATTGACACATACTAGGGACTTTATCTTGGCTCCAAATAGCCATAACATCAAAGAATAGATGATGGAAATAATTTCTAAGACATGGCTACCATGAGGTGAAACATATGTGTGATAATTTGGCTAAGTCTTCATGAAAATGGTTCTAATATGGTCAATGGGTTTATACAAAGTGGTCTCTAGTTCAAGGTTGCCAAATTGAACAATTTTGCAAAAGGAATTACATTGAAATTATTTATAGAAATTAATCTATGTCAAAATACTTAATTGGACAAATTAATTCTAAATTCCAATTTAACTTGTTCAAAAATTATTCTGGGACAGAGGGTGTGAAAGTACGCATCTTAAGGTTTCCAAATATATTTTATTTGCAATTTTTGGATTTGTAGATTTTGAATTATGCCAAAATTCATCAAACATGCATATTTAAATTTGAACCAATTTAAGTTTGTCAAATTTAAATTTGAACAGTTCTAAAAGATTCTACAGATCCAGGGGATTTCAAAAAGTCCAAGATTTCTAAATTTAGCTAAGTGGTTAAAAAGTTAAGATGATTACAATTTACATGGGCTTTTCTGTAAATGTGCCAATTAATTCTATTCGGGAAAAAAAAATCAGAAAATGATCATGACAAGTTGTAACACCCGGGGGATTCCCCCCCCAACTAGAATTGTTTGCTTTCCTTTCTCATGGAATTGCATCACATGCATCATTTGCACCTTTGCTTGCAAACCAATTCAAAAACAAAACAAAAATTCAAACCAATTTAAATTTTCAAACAATACACCTTTGTTTTCAAATCAAATTGTTTCCATAAAAATTGAATTGAAATTAAAAAATGTCTTGGTTAATAAAATTCCTTTTACTAAAAACCCTAATTTGAATTTCAAATTCAAATTCAAACAACAAATAAATATTTGAAATTTTGAAAAACAAAACTTGGTGCACTTGGGCATTCAATATGCTCAATGCAATAAAATTGTTTTCAAATTTTTTATAAAACCCTAAAACCCTTTCTTTCTCTCTTATCCCTTTGCAACAAAAATAAAATAAAAGAAAGAAACAGAATTAAAAAAAAACACCAGTGGGGAGGCAGGCCACAAAGGCCCACCTACAACCCACAGAGCAGCCCAGCCCACCTCCACTACCTTCTTCTCCGTACGGCATGACGCACGCACGGGAGAAAAGGCAGCAGCGCACCGCGCCCCCTCTCACACCTGCTCCCCCTCCCCTATACCTACCCCTCTCCTCCTCCCAAACCCTAGCCTTCCTCTCCTTCCCATCCGCCACCGAGTCCCTCTCTTCCTCCCTGTCTTTCTCTCTGCTTTTTTCTCTAAACTGAACCGAGAAAGAGGAGAGCATCCTCCATGGCCGGAGTTTGGTGGCGATGGCGCGGCCACCACCGACGTCGAAAGACCCCGGTTCCTGCGGGAATGGAACCGGGGCGCCATCTTCTTCCTCTGCGCCTCCACGCCGTGGCCGGAGGGCGCCGGCGACGCCCACGCCGTCCACCTTCTTCCCCGGCGCGCTGCTGTACCCGAGGCCGTCTCCGTAAGGTCCGGGGTGTCCTCGTCGAGCCCGGCCCCTTCTCGAACCTCGGTGAGCACGCCTGGTCCCCTAGGTTCCTCCTACCCCCCTCGTTTCCCTCGCTCTGCTCCCGGCCGTCGAGCCGCGCTGCTGGTCGCCGCCGATCGTCGCTCGTCTGTCACCGTTGCGTGCTGCGTGTGCAGTTCAGTTCGTCAGAAAATTCCGAGCCGAGACACCTCTATTTGTCTTATATCCGTATTCTATCACAACCGCACAGCCAGCCCAGTGGCTGCGCACCCCGTCCGCACGCCCTGGAGCCCCGAGTTCGAATCCCCCCCGAGGCGCAAAGCCACCCTTTTTCTTCTCCATTTTTCTTTTATCCTCGAAATCCAGAAAAACAGAACTAAATCTTTATTTGTAAAATCAATAACAAATTGAAAAATGCTCCAATTTCAATGATTCAAATTTCTATGGATTCAGAATCTTGTGCTCTTTCTGTTAGTCACAAAGTTGCAACATGTTTCTGTAATAAATTTTGCACTAAATAATTAAATACAGAAATGGCTATTAAAATTTGAAACTTTGGAAATTCATAACTTGAGTTCTGTTCACCCAAATTGAGCAAACTTGGGCTCTAAAATTTTGTCTTAACAAACTCTCCACAGTGGTATTTTATTTGGTCACAATTGAATTAAATTTGAACATGTTTCCTTCTGTTTACTAAAAGGGCCAGAATAAAAATGCTTATGGAAAAATGCATAATAAATTCAATAATGATCCAAAAATTATGTTGAATAGCTCAAATTGTTCATTGAAACATTTTATACATGTTTTCAACCTTTTCAATACAATTTGTTTACTGTTTTTCCCAATTAAAATTGGAGTAATAATTCAATACTTTAATTACACCTTTTAAATTGCAAAATTCATAACTTGGGAAATTCAAATCCAATTCCAACATGTAAAATATGTTTTCCATGCAAAATTGAATAAGCTTTCCAAATATCAACTTTGTTTTCTGTTTTGAACAATTTAAATTGCTGAAAACAACTATTTCTTAATTAATGCATTAAAATTGTCAATTTAATAACTTGCTCATCTAGAATCCAAATTCAACAAATGAAATATGTATTCCATCTAAAATTTTGTGTTCTTTCCAAATATAAATTTTGTTATCTGTTTTGAACATTTAAAAATGGTGAAAACAACAAATGTCTGTTTAAATAAAATGCCAAAGTTCATAACTTAATAAATAAAATTCCAAACTTGGTAAACAACATATCAAACTGAAGCTATTGTTGTTTTCTTATTGTTTTCATCATCCATGCATCATTCTAATCAACTTTCACATCATGGTTATTTTCTAATCAACTTTCACATGATGGTTATTTGTAGATCATTTAATTCAACATTAATTCATGGGCTTTCCAGATGCAATCCAAATTGCATATGGGCCCATTTAAATATGTTTACCATGTCAACTGGTTTATCTTTGATGCATCCTTAAACTTGTCATGCATCCATATCTTGATCATGCTGGATCTTTTGCCGTAGAAGTAATCGTTGCATCCGGTGTTTGTTCTAGTTCGTTGCTTCTTCGCGGATAGGACGTTGAGATGATGTGAGCAACGACAAGTTCTTCGGATGTACCTCTACTTGCTGGATTCCAGGAAAGTATACTCACTTGCTACCTATGGCTGCCTTTCATCACTTGTTACCGATTCTTCCCGTTGCCTTTATTCTAGCCTTATGATTCGATGCTTGTGTCTCGATCCTATCATATGTTTACCTTGCAGCCATGATATAGCCTTCCTTCCATTTCCTATCAAATGTTGTTTGTTTACCTTGTTGGCCCTCGTGTCGTAGTTGCATGCTTAGTGTTGTTTGCGCTCAAGTCTTGTTGTCCGTCTTATCACCTGTTTAGTTTGATAGTTGGGTTTCAACTTAATCAACAACATGTTAATGTTTTGGGTAATATTAATTTGATGATAAGGCACCGACAGGAGGCCCGGCGTGGTTTTGAGGCCTGCTAGTGTCGAACTTAATTAGGAAAAGGGTCTTGTCCTCCGATCCATGATGAGCGCACTAACCGCATGTGGGAAGCGAGTATGGGCGCCCCCCGCAATTCTGATTCGATTCGCATCTCGTCCAAATCGCCACACTTAGTTCGGGCTTTCCATTTGATGCATGCATATGCAGGTGCGAACCCTTGGCGCCAGGGTGGAACTTTTGTAGTCGGCATTTAGGGCGGCGTGGTCTTCCAGTGCTATGAGGGTCCCCCTTTTCTTCGTGGGGGCTCGATTAGCCGCGCACGCACATCACGTGGTTCTTTGGGCTTGATGCGAAGAAGAGTTGGGTTGTGTTGAGTGGCCTGCTTGGTTGGTTTGCTCCCCGCCTGGCGGGTTATTCTTACGTGTACGGCCAAATTGGTGCATCCCTGCAGGGTTAAATCTTCTCGAGAAGCCGTGTTGTCCGCGGTTATGGATGACTTGGTGAAAGTGCTGACTAACAAGTACTCAGACAACTTACACGTAACGATGATAGCTTGACTAGTAATATAGATTACCTCCACCATAAAAATGAATGTCACCTTAATCAACAGTGTGAATTTTCTTGGGTTGCTTCCTTAGTAGGGGGTAACATTGGATGGGTATTGTTTGGTGAGTAGTTGTAGTTGGTTCTGATACGCTATCTTATCCCTTTCTTTTAGCCGGAAGTTGTAGCGCGTCTCTTTAGTTGTTAGTGCTGCCCGCTGCCGCTTCGTTGCAATAATCCCTTCCTTTCCGTTGTACCCAAAGTATTTGTATCTTGTGATGATTGGTTACGCTGGTATCTTGTGAGTATGGTTTATCCACTTGCCAGTACTTAATAGTACTGACCCACGAATCCATTTCGTGGCTGCATATTCCACATTGCAGTCAACAGGTTTGAAGTCTGACGACGTTAGCTTGGGAATCCCTCCGGCTTGGCCTGGGCAGGGATTGGACGCCATCGGTTATCTTCAGGACTCTTAGTCCAATTTGTATCTTGTCCGTAGTCGGACACTATGTTGTTTCTTCCGCTGTTATTTGGATCTTTGTATTGTATCAGTTGTATCCTTGACTCATTTGAGTCGTCTTGTATATACCTCCTCTGTTGTTGTTGTGGATTATTCGTGAACTTTTGTAATGTTATCACAAGTGGCAACCTGAAATCGGTTATTATGCGGATTTGGGTGGAAATGCCGAAATCTGCATAGTGCCCGATCTCGGGGTGCGACAAATGGTATCAGAGCATGGTTTCCGATTCCCAATGTTGTTTCGATACGAATGGTTATCGAAGCAACGGGTCCGCAAAGCCTGTAGGATAACCTCGGTAACGGTCGTGTTTCTAGAGTGTCAAAAACTATTTGTGCAAAACCTGTTTTGGAAACATCTCAATAGGATTCTTGTTTTCTCCTTATCTCTATTCTATTTCCCCTCTCATCTTATTTGTTTTGGAGTCTCTCTCCCTCGCAATCTTTCAAAGTTTTAGGATCCTACGTGGGTGGACGTTTTCTGAGCCGTTAACCTAATAGGTTCGATCATCGGAAGATTCCTGGTGGGAGAAGATCGTCATTAATCCGAGCAAGAATATCTTGTTAGTGGTGTCGAGAAGCCTTGTTAGTGGTGTCGAGGAGATCAAGTGGAAGCATGAAGAATCGATAGTCGAACTTCTTTCCCCTCCCGGGTTAGTGGGTGGATTGAGAGGGCGCAATCCCTTGTTAGTGGTGTCGTCTGTAACACCCGGGGATTCCCCCCCCCCCCCCCAACTAGAATTGTTTGCTTTCCTTTCTCATGGCATTGCATCACATGCATCATTTGCACCTTTGCTTGCAAACCAATTCAAAAACAAAACAAAAATTCAAACCAATTTAAATTTTCAAACAATACACCTTTGTTTTCAAATCAAATTGTTGCCATAAAAATTGAATTGAAATTAAAAATTGTCTTGGTTAATAAAATTCCTTTTACTAAAAACCCTAATTTGTATTTCAAATTCAAATTCAAACAACAAATAAATATTTGAAATTTTGAAAAACAAAACTTGGTGCACTTGGGCATTCAATATTCTCAATGCAATAAAATTGTTTTCAAATTTTTTATAAAACCCTAAAACCCTTTCTTTCTCTCTTATCCCTTTGCTACAAAAATAAAATAAAAGAAAGAAACAAAATTAAAAAAAACACCAGTGGGGAGGCAGGCCACAAAGGCCCACCTACAACCCACAGAGCAGCCCAGCCCACCTCCACTACCTTCTTCTCCGTACGGCATGACGCACGCACGGGAGAAAAGGCAGCAGCGCACCGTACCCCCTCTCACACCTGCTCCCCCTCCCCTATACCTACCCCTCTCCTCCTCCCAAACCCTAGCCTTCCTCTCCTTCCCATCCGCCGCCGATTCCCTCTCTTCCTCCCTGTCTTTATCTCTGCTTTTTTCTCTAAACTAAACCGAGAGAGGAGAGCATCCTCCATGGCCCGAGTTTGGCGGCGATGGCGCGGCACCACCGACGTCGAAAGACCCCGGTTCCTGCGGCAATGGAACCGGGGCGCCATCTTCTTCCTCTGCGCCTCCACGCCGTGGCCGGAGGGCGCCGGCGACGCCCACGCCGTCCACCTTCTTCCCCGGCGCGCTGCTGTACCCGAGGTCGTCTCCGTCAGGTCCGGGGTGTCCTCGTCGAGCCTGGCTTTATAAAGATCAAATACTATTTTCCAAAATTATAAAATATGATTATTAGTCAAATAAAATTTCAGTGGCTTTATAAAGATCAAATACTATTTTCCAAAACCATTTCAAAGTGTTTTCATCTCTTTTATGTTTTGAAATTATAATTAATTCACTAATAGTACTTAATACAATTTTAAAATAGAAAAATAATAAAATGAGGTTTTGATTAAATAAAATTTTAGAGACATTATACATGTCAAATACTATTTTTGGAAGTCATTTTTAAACAATTTTCATATTTTATAATTTTAGGATATGAAGGATTTACTAACAGTAACTTTAATGTTATTTTAAAACAGAAAAATTCAATAATTATCAAAGTGGCTTAGAAAAATTCCACAACCCATAATATTTTTTTCAAAGTCCTCTTTTATGTTGTTTTCAAAGCAATTCATTTTATATTCACTCTTTTATATTTATAACTTGGAATAAAAACTAAAAGTTATTATTAAAATATTTTATTCTCATCAAATATTTTTGAGGCTTAGGACTTTATTAAGGGTTATAAATCTTTGATTTTTGTTGCCATAAAATAAGTTCAAGTTAATATTTCAATTGAAAACATTTTATGTAATAAAGTTTGCTAAAGATAAAATGGTTTTCTTTATCTGAGAAAAATTCATTTTTTAGGGTTTATGGAATAGAGGTATAATTGGATTGGTAATTTCAATTTCATTGAAATATGTATTGTTTTCTTTTGTTTCTTGCATCTCATTTGGTTTTTGGTGACTTACTAAACATGAAAACAAAAAGTTTCAAATTTTTGTGATTTTTGAGTTTTCCAAAAACCAGGGATGTTACAAGCTGCTTGTTGGCTATGGGGTCATCTAACCCCACAATTTTATTTGTTGGAAAACTCCTTCTGTTTGGACATATTTGTAGAATGATCCACGTTTTTTTTAGACCATATGATCCCACATAATTTTCTGCTGGCTCCACCACTGCCGGCGTATGCAGGGTCTCAAAAACCGCCTGGTGGATTAACACTCTATGTTTCAAAAAATGTGTAACATAGTAATAAATGAAGTGAGCGTGTTAGGCCTTCCATAATGGGGGTATCTTAGCACGGTATCATATGCAATTTTCTTATGTGGCACTCTATTTAATGATTATATAATATACAACTCTTGCACAAGATCATGGGCAAACAAGATTGCTAGCTCAATCACAAGCAAGTATTATCTCAATCATTAAATGCAACTTAGTTTAGGCCTTCCGTAATGGTAGTATCTTGGCGCAATATCATAGGAAAAATGCTGATGTGGAACTATATTTAATGAGGAAAGAGAAGGGTGTTGTATCTTATTTAGGATATGTCTCTTGCACGGTATCATAGGCAAAATAACTTGTTAGACCAATCACATATTAGTATGAGGCCAAAATCATTAAATACATGCTTACTAAGATACAACCCTTAAGATCTTCCGTAATGCATAATCTTTTAGCGTAGTAACCTAGATACTACTGTAGTATAAGAGGAAACCACCCTAATGCATGGTTTCTAAAGCGTTGTATCTAACTGGACTAGCATTTAATGAATTTGGCCTTATAATTTCATGTGATTGGTCTAATCATATTGTTTGCATATGATCTCGTGCAAGAGCCGTATCCTAAATAAGATACACCACCACTCTCTTTCTTCAATTAATATACTGCCACATCAACAATATTCCTATGATATTGTGTCAATATACAAGCATTACGGAAGGGCCAACATACAATGCATTAGGATGGTTGTATCTTACAATCGTGTACTACCTAGGAAACCGCGCCAAGAGACGATGCATTACAGAAGGCCTTAGATACAACCTATAAGAAATAGTGCATTAGGGTGGTAGTCTCTTAAATTGTAATGCTACTTAGGATAACGCGCTAAGATACAATGCATTACGGAAGGCCTTAAGGGCATCAATTTTAGCAATAATCTGAGACCCTTATAGCTTGTGAAATAGTCTACTTTGCATAATCTGTAACCCACATGTCACTAAAATCACATACCATTAAAAGTACATACCATGCAAGAGAGAGAATAATAGAGAAATACGCTGTTAATCTTTCTAGACAAACAGTGATAAACCTTAGGTTTAAGATGAAGCTTATTGATAGCCACTATATATAAGGTAAACCATAAGTCCTGCCAATGGGCCTTGTGGTGTGTTTTTTCATATAGTGGATGCCCTACACTAGTAGAAACAAGGCCAAAGGATTTTAGCTTTAGTACCTATTCAGTTACAAACCGGTACAAATGGGTGTCTTGTACCGGTTCGAACAGGGAGGGCTCTAGGCAAGGCTAATACCGGTTTGAACCATACCTTTGGTACAGGTGGGTGGTTAAAACCGGTACCAAAGGGGTGTGGCAACTGTTTGCCTGCTGCGAGAACATTTGGTACCGGTTTTAGCCACCAACCGGTACCAAAGGTGTGTGGCAAAGGGGATTTTGGCAACCGTTCGCCTGGCCCGAGCACCTTTCGTACTGGTTTTAGCCACCAACTGGTACCAAAGGTGTGTGGCAAAAGGGCGCGTGGCAACCGTTCGCTGGCCCGAGCACCTTTGGTACCGGTTGGTGGCTAAAACCGGTACCAAAGAGTAGAACCGTTTTGCCTCCCGCGCGTATGAGTTCGCGAATTGCTACAGTGCACGACGCCATTCTCTCTGTTTCTCTGTTTCCTCCCTCTCCTCCTCTCTCTTCTCCCTCTCTTCTTTCCATAATCCACCATGGATCAACCAATCACTCTCATGGCACCTGTTAGTGTACATGGCAAGAACGTGCTTACCATCGTCTACACCAACGATAGCGCAAAGATGTCAGCCTATCTTGCCACATTTCAAGGATGGGTTGAAAGCGCGAAGGAACAAGAGAAATCCATCGGGGTTGATCTTGAGTACACCCGCAATGGAAAGGATGTTGTGGTCATCCAATTTTGCTTTAAGAAGAATGTTTTGGTCTTCCAATGGGCAAGGTACGTTTTGGGGCTTGATCCATTCATAGGAGCATTATATATGATGAAAATTGCATAGGATAGCAACATGTCCGATCCTCATTTGAATCATATATCCGTGACATAGAATATCCGTGACATAGAATCATATATTTGATCCTCATTTGAAAATTGCATAGGTTTATTATGATGAAAATTGCATAGGTTTATTATGATAAAAATTGCATTGGTTTATTATAATGAAAATTGCATAGGTTTATTATGATAAAAATTACATTGGTTTATTATGATGAAAATTACATAGGTTTATCATGATATATAGTTCATGCATGGCGGCTTGTTGCATATTGGCAAATCCGTGTAAGAACATAGAACACATAGTTAATTTAGGACATATTGACAAATTGTTCTATGTGAAACAAATTGCATAAGATAGCAAATTGTTCTATGTGATACAAATTGCATAGGAGTCCCAGTTGAATTATAAGTGATAGATCAATTTGTATTTAGTAGTGAATTAATTTTCCTTGTTGCATATTGACATATATATTTAACTAGTAGGTTATTGTTATGATTTTTAATTAACAATTTGTTCCATGTTAACTTGTTTTGCAGTAGTAACAAGAAGTGTCCAACTCTCATTGAACTTCCTTTGCCGCGGCGGCATTCGTTTTGTTAGCGTTGATACAAACAATGACAATATCGATATGAAGAAAAGCTTCAGTATTGCGATACCGGCTGCTTGCCACATTGATATGCAAGAGATATTTAGGCCTCGGCATGATAGGACTTCAATGGTTCATATGGCAGTGGATTTGATCGACGACAAGTACGCTGATATGAAGACCAAGATCGAGAACCACAATGAGTTGGAGATGACCCCACTTCACGGCAAGAACATTGAGTATGTCGCCATAGATGCTTACGTTTCATACGAGTTGTACCACATTATTCGAGTCGTCAACCTTGGACAGCGTCACCTTGTACCAGCAGCACCAGTTGATGATGACGACGATTCAGACGACTACTAGTGCTTTTACGTGGACGAACACACTTTTTATATATCTCTATGATGTTTAGTAGTGCTTTGGGGGTCGATCCTGTGATCTCTATTATGTATAGTACTTATATATATATATATATCTCTATGATGTAGTAGTGCGGGTCTCCTTGTGATATGGAGATCGAGTACTTTTATATGTATCTATATTTATATGTTCATGTTTAAGTATGATGTGAGAAAGATTTCAATGTGATCTATGTAATGGACGAGTTAGACACTTTTCAACCCCATTGTGCTATGGGTTTTGGTTGACAGACAATGCACTTCGGGGTGTGTCGACTTACTTCAGCGGCATCCACTTCTCTCTAGCGAGTTTCATGACTTATAGCCTGAATGTTTTGGATCAGACAAACATGAGGGAAACTTGTCAAGATTTGGGTTATACCTTTGTCTTCTGACTTTCTAGGGCCTAGCCTAACACAACCAAAGCAACTAGTTATACAATTTTCTACCCCATTTTGACGCCGGTACAGGCTTTATTCGTATAAGCCTAGTTTTTCTACAACGAGGCTAGGTTTCATCGGAGAGGGACTCCGACTTGAAAGTACTAGATCAGACAAACATGAGGAAAATTTATCAAGAGTTGGGTTATGGATGTCTCATATTTTGATTTCTCTCATTTTCCTAATCGGTTTAGACATATTATATGTCAAATTTCAATTTACGAATTTGCATATATAAATTATTCAATAATAAATAGAAAAGGGAAAATAAGTTAATTATTATTTGCATGTAAGAATATTTTAATTCAAAATATTATTAATGATCCATTTCTTTTTATTTAAATAATTATTTTCATTCGTAAAATAAAAGTGTGTGACTTCATAGCCCATGGGTTAATAGGATTGATAGTACACTATTGTCAGGTAAGTATCTCTTGTTTGTAGGTAGCTCATACGGAAGGAACTAAAAAGTTAAGCGTGCTAGTGCTAGAGTAGTGTGAGCATGGATGACCTCTGCGGGAAGTTCTAGTAGAAGGGAGTAATTTAGATTGAAACTAAGAATGTTTAGTGATAAAACAATAGAAATAAATAAAATAGAAATAAAATAATTTTTTTCCCAAAGGAACACGGACCCTGTAACATCCTAGTATTTGGGAGGTTATAAGGATCTAAATTTAATATGTGCATTTGCAAAGCATGCATCTAAAAGTAAGAGAAATTTTGGCGCGAAAGTTTAAACGAATCAAAGTGACCAATGATTCACTTGACATGATGAAATAGGTCTAGTTCATCTAGTCAAGAGTACATTTGGAGTGATCTTTATAACAAGTATCTTAAGAAACCAAATCACCTGATAAGATAAACCATTGTTGGTTATGACCAACACAAACTCTCAACAACCTTAACCACAAGTCTTTAAGTGACTTGGGATAATTCATTAGGTATCTATAACTCAAAGAGGGATGAGTATCCAAATCACATAGTTGATGATCATATTTTCACAATTGAGTAATGCACAATTGAACCATCTCATCAACAGAGATGTGATCTTCTATAAAACAAGAACTCCCTAAGTTATCAATTCATTTCCACAACATCTCTATAAATTATCTCATAACTGTAAGGTGAACCATCATAAGTAAATAACAAAGTTTCAATAGAACACAAGTGATACAAACAAGGGTTAACTCAAAACCCACAAGTGGGAGATGATATAATAATTGTATTAACATATTTATCGAATATGTACATATCTCATCAACCATAAAAGAAGTATCTTAAAGAAGAAATAAATCTTCTTAAAATACTATTAAACCTTGATCATTACCTATGATCTTACCAAACCTCTATGCCTTCATCATGAATAAAAATCAAGGATATAAAATCACAACATGGCACCCTGAGTAACCAAGCAACAACCATGACCAAAGTCATTAAGCTCAATCACTTTCTCATGATCATTGTTTCAATCATCTTATATAAGTCAGCATATGAGATCTCAACACATCAAGGAACCACTTGATCAACTTACTATCTTAAGTCATCATTCCACAAACACTCTATATTTCCATCCACATCAATATTCAACAAATCAAGTATCTCTGGGTACAAGTATAGAGTAACACCAAGTTATAACCTCTATTAGAGGAATTGGATTGAAAGCTAAGTAAAACCAATCATGTACGAGACAAGCACTATCTTATGGGAAGCAAAACAAGAAATGCATGGAAGGATAATAAAAGCATGAATTAACCCTTAATCTAGATCTTGTTATTTTGGCTAGACCATTATATCTTGTTTCACAATTTTCTCTAAGTCATTCTGCAAGAGAAGGAAACCACAAGATAGGAGAAACTACCACAGGAAGATCTTCAAGAAGATTAACTAGAGTATTCTAGAAGTGCTACTTCACTCTAATATAAGAGTACTTGGAAACTCTTATATCTTGATCTGATTTTATTAACACTCTTGAAACAGGGTGATACTCCAATGTTAGTGTTATATAGAAGTAGTTTGGTAACAAGTTTCTAGACCTTGTTAACAGATCACTTTTGTATACTCAAACACTTGAGTGTCGTACACAAATAGACAAAAGGTTGAATAACCTAGTACATCTCATCCAATTGTATATGAGTAGTAATTTGGAGGCAAGTCTGGCCCACTTGTTAATAAATTCTTCTTATATGCATATGGTAACTTGATGTCATAAAACAAACCTACATTATAATCACCTAAGTAAAATCCTTGCTTGCGGTAATTGGATGTTTTCATCACCAGGGTGAGACAGTTGAGGTTGGAAACCAAGAGATGAACCTACCTGCAATTCACAAAGGTGATAACAGAAGACTAGTGGCAACTAGAGAGAAGAATATCAAGCAACAGAAGACCACAAGAAGGAACACTGCCTCAGTAAGGGAGTATAAGATATTATCCAGTGAATCATTAGGAAATATTAGTGAATCAAGAAACTCTTTCAAGCTCATCAGAGATGAGGAACTCATAATAATATCTTTAATGGAAACAATTATCAAGTATGAAATAATAACCAGCCATTTCATCCACATGTCTTGATATGTGGGGATTAATGGTAACATGCTTAATATCTTGTTTTCTAGATCCTTTTCATGCATAAGACTAACAGATAACAACAAAGATTCATCTATAGATAACCATGTAAATGATTACAGGTTCTTAAATAAACATGGTATAATATCCATATTGGAACCTATGTGGAAAACAAGCAAATAAGATTCCAAAGTCACTCTTGTTTCCTACATGATTAAGTGCATAAAATAACAAATATGGCTTGCACCTCAATATAAAGAAATGCTACCAGACTTGATAAGAACCTTAGTTATGAAAATAACAAAGCCTCATAAGAGAAAACAAGTTCATTACCTAATAAAAATAATTTAGTATGTCATGGGATAGAATTCTCTATTAAGTGATTCTCATTTCAATACACAGAAACAATCCCAAGTAATGTTACCAAGTTATTTTCTAAAAGAAAATTGTATCTAAAATGGTCCTATGAGAACACACCACTTGGAGAACCATATGTGTTTATAGGTATGTTATTCATGCCTAAAATAAATTTTAAAGCCATTTAATAAATTGAATGGAGATAACACAAATCACTTAATCTAGCACCCTAAATAAAAAATACAAATACTCTTCAAATTCACCAAAACAAAACATGGTGAGATGTGAAATTTGATAAGGAATTCACATATGATTTTTTAATAATTTTTAAGTTCACAAAAAGGCCCAGAAAACAAGCTTTTCTTCTCAGTTTTAGTAATAGAAGGACTTGATTGCAAATTATAGAAATTACAGGGGGTATCAAAAATCGCAGTTATAATTTCCTTTCTTCTTCCTCAGCCATAAGGCAGAGGAGAACGCCGTTGTGGCAACCGCGACGCCACGTCTTGCTCGCCGTCTTCCGCGAGGATAAGAAGAAGGAGGGCGCCTCCAACTTGCCCTCTGCCTCCTCTCTCGCTCACTTTCCCCTCTCTCTGTAAGACGAACTCTAGAAACCGAAACCCTAGCTCCATGGTCGCTGGTCGCCGCCGCTGTCTCCGGCCATCTCGCGGGGAACCGAGGGCATCACTGGATGCGTCATCGTATTCTCTACCTCCTCAACGAGTATCGCTTGCCGGGAAGCTGTGGCCACAGAGAATTTCTCCGTTCCTTTTCGTTCTGCCATCGGTCGCCGTGGAAGCACGTCGTCGACTCCGACCACCTCGAGCATCACCGAGCAGTCGCACACGCTCAGGGTGAGCTCACGCTCCTCACCATGCCTTCGATTTGAAATTTGGTGGCGAATTGAACACTGTTACCATGTGCCGCCGGCCGCCGCCGCGTTTGAGCTCGTCGCCGGTCACACGGTGACCATTTGGTCGGTCCGCCGCTACTAGATGGCTCCCCGTGAACCCCTCTCGCAAATGGTCGGGATTGATTTGATCAATTTGAGCTCCAGGATCGAATTCGAACTCATCTGAGACGAATTCCTCTGTTGCTGACACAGTCACGACGTCACCATGATGTCATATTTCCTTTTCTTTTATTTATTGATTTAAAACTGAATATGACAGGTGGGACCCACCTGTCAATTCAAAAATAACAGAAAATAATTTAAATTTATTAATTTAATAACTCTAATTCTATAACTTAGAAAAATACAAACAAAATATCAAATTAATCAGAAAAATATAATCTAAATGTTTTTAAACTTTTTAACAATATTTGGTAAAATTTAATATTTCTTTAATTAAATTAAATCATTAAAAATTGATAATAATAATAAATAATTCATAAAATCAGAAAAATACAAATTATATGCCAAATTGCTCCAAATGACATATACAACTCATCTATGATGTTTTCATAGTCATTTGACCAAGTTTTCATGTGTGATATATTTGCCTACTCATTTAATTCATTTAAAATTAATAAATTAATATCTTAAGTCAAATATTTTCAGAATACTTCAAATGAGATACCAAATTAAAGAGAAAAACATTTTCAACTCAAATATTTCAAACACAAAATTTTTTCTCTAACTTATAAACTTGTTTCTAAAGGTATAATGGAATTCTATAATATTCCATTATAACCGGCAATAACTACATGAATATCATTTTCCTTATTAATAAAACCCTCATGTTTTCACACCTACTAAAATCTATCATCACAAGTCATTAGCAAGAATTGCAATGATAGAGTTAGCTGTACTAGTCCCTCATTTTCAATTAAACTCTTTGTCATTAGCCCTACACTTTTGAACATAAAATCAAACATCTTTATTATCTTTTTAAATAATTGTTTCCATATGATATTGTTTTCTCGTTTAATCATGTGACAATCATTTATAACCAAACATAACAACCATTGTTTGATAAGTAAAAGTGAAACACATGTAAGTCTAAAATAAGTAATAACAACATCACCACAAGTAATGAAACAACTCACCTAAAACTTATGTGAGTAAGTTATCGTATAAAACGTAGCTCACACTTGTAAGCTGGGGTATTTTCCAGGTTAATTCACGATGCATCTCATTACTATGCATGTATCATCTTGCCATTGTTTTATGTAGTCCTTACAGGAATACTTTGCTATCTTTGAGATGTCGGAATTGTCTAGGTGACCCTCGAACCCCGAAGACATTGATTATTATGGTTATTTCAATCTCAGGCAAGTTCATCACTTGCTCATATCCTTTGCAGTACTTCATAATAAACTATTTGCAAAAACCCTATCGTATTACCACCTGATCTCAAAATAATGCATGATCCTATTTTTATAATAATATGACTAATTGAATGACTACCCGAGTGGTAGTGTTCTGTTTGGTGGGCGGATGGGACCATGGTAAGATGAATAGGTCCAAGGAAGGTTCCATCTGCATGGGAAAGTATTACCTAGGAATTAACCACAATTTCCGTCAGAACTCGGTGCGCCATAAATACCGCGTTAACCATGGGTCTTCTATGGGGGGAGTAAGTCAGCTGTGATATTTTCTCATTCGCATGTCAACGGACTGCCAGAGACGTACGCTGTAGGTTCTGCGGGACTACATGCACATGGGTGGGATCCCTTACGTCCCACGGACTCTTGGGTCTATGAGTGTCTGCCAGGGGCGTGAGATCTCCATCGTGAGGGGTGGAATCAGGCATTCAACCTGCCGGCAGAAATGGGTGGGCATGCGTTGTGCGGAGAAGCATGGTTTGGCTTGCACCAACAACCGGGCCCCACACCTGATTGGGAGTGGACAGGAATGTACACCTCGTTGTGCAACATGGTCTTGGTCGTCCATGGGTAAAGTAACGCACCTCTGTAGAATGTAAAAGGATGTGGCATGTTACCCCCTGTTCCGGGAAGGAACTGCGAACGCTACATGAAAGGCAACTCCATGAAGTTCTAGTCCTGTATGGTCTGGCGGGCATAGTTTTCAGAAGTAAAATAAATCTCTTGAAGAAAGTTTTACAAAACCTTGCATTAGCTTATGACTCTTTCGAGTCTGAAGTTGTAATTAGTGCATCAAACTACCCTCTATATATCATGAACTTGCTGAGTAACGCTCGTTACTCATTCTTTCACGTTTGACCCCCTGCTTAGAGTTGAAGCCTGATGGAAGTCGTCATCGTGAAGCATCGTCATCAACAATGTTGATGGAGGAGAAGCTATCAAAGTGTAGGTGGAGTCCATTCTTGGAGTTAGTTGTTTTAAGCCATAGGTTAGGGCTGACATCAGTGACAGTAGATTATGTTCTGAGCTAGAGTAATTCTCCAGCTTGGATCTTTGATATACTTCTTCTGATGTTTCATTTGTAAGAGATCTTCTTTGATTCTTCAAAGAGATTCTCGAGATTTTGTAATGAAGTTTGTATCCTATAGTTTCGCCTGGACCTGCTATGTTTCTGTTGTACTACTCTGAGGGATGTAATCTTCACAGATAAGTCCTTCTGTGAGTATTATGTCATCGACTTGTGCACTACACATGAAGTGGTGTGCTGGGTCACCACAGATGGTATCAGAGCGAAGCGACCTTAGGTTTAAAACCTTTTAGGAGATATGTAGGTTGGTAAAGACTATATGAATCGATCTTATCTAAACCATATTTCCTACAACTATGATAGTCACTCACTTGAGAATGATACAGTCATATTTGTATAGAATATTCTTACTCAACTTGAGTAAATCTACTTACCTATTTTTTGTATACCTAGGTATGAATAGTTATAAGTTTAGAATGTATCAGTTTTATCGAGAAGAAGAGTTGTGACATAGTCACAGTGATGATTACCCATTCTATGAATGCATAGGGTGGAGTAGAACATGGTATTGAGTTGGAGTCATTAGAATGGATACTGAGAATCATTAAGAGGTATTAAAACTATGGTAACTAGTGGGTACATACCCTATCCTGAGTTATCAACTCTAGAGGTGAATCAGTATAGTAAAGTATAGTATAGAATTAGGAGAAGGCATAAGCAATTATGAAAACTATATTACTACTCCTAAGGTGATCAACAGCATGAAGGATCAACATATGCTATGAGAAGTTTAGCGTAATCAAGATGAAGGACTTTATTTGACATGGTACTTAGTCCTATAGGGAACCAAGTTAGACAACAACTACTATAGGATCAATTTGTCTTGGTTTATTCCATTGTAGTAAGGCATGCAATTGGAGTAATTACCAAGGTAAAGAGTGGTTGTGTAGAATAGGATTATAGGGTACTATATACCTACTTGTAGTGTATAGCATTTAAAAGCCTTGGTACTTGAGATGTTCTACTCAAAGTGTTGTTATTTCACAGGCTTTTGATGCATGAGTGATAACTGCATTTGGGATTTATTGGATTTTATTTGGATCTTTCATTGACTAGATCTGTACATGAAGATTGAACTTGATGTGCAAATGCATGTGCAAACACTCAGTTCTTTCTTGATGTTACTGGTCTAGAGGGTATAGGATTAGTATGAGAGCGGTCTGAGTTATCAGCAGATTGATACAACCACCAAAGCTCTAGAAGACCAGAAAGCCAAGAAGGCTGAAGTCAATAAAGCCACTGATGGGATGGACCACATTTCACATATTGCTTGGAGTTGGTGACATATTCCATCCACACATGGAGATATACCACAAGTGATGCCAAGGAAATCACATGAGTAGTTATATCCTAGAAAGAAACATGTAGAAGTTTGATAAGTTAACTTATAGAGTCACCCTTTAGAAGTCAAAACCCAAAGGTATAGAAGGACCATAGAAAGTAACCAGTGGAATAGGTTGTAGTTATTTGTAGGAAAAAGTAAAATCTTGAGGAAACTCAAAGATATTTTCACTAAATAGATGAGTCTAAATCAATGTACACTACGTTAAACAAGTTTCTTTGAGCAGTAGCAGTATTCCTCTTGAGACCATTAGATTCAACCAAATGGAGTCCTAAACATAGACAATATCCAGGGTACCAGAAGAATCTTATTGGTTATTCATCATCCGGTGGATGTACCAAATGTTCTTCAGAAAATTGTGAGAGATAGGAAACCACAACTATTCAACGGAGAACAAAACTTGGTATCCACTAGATGGTGGAAATACCACGTGTTCTTCGTGAGACCATTAGGAAGGCCTAGTAACAAAACATAGTTGTCATAGCAACAGGCTAAGTATTAGATCATTACGCAAGACAGTGGAAGGCGAACAATCCAGACAAGAGGCTACACATGCCAAGGTCAACACAAGAAAACAGTTGCGAAGATTCAATAGTCTACAGAAGTTCTCTCTACCAATATTTACGTGAGAGAGGTTGAACTTCGGGACGAAGTTCTTGTTAAGGGGGAGATACTGTAACATTGCAGTGTTTGGGAGGTTATAAGGATCTAAATTTAATATGTGCATTTGCAAACATGCATCTAAAAGTACGGAAAATTTTGGCGCGAAAGTTTAAACGAATCAAAGTGACCAATGTTTCACTTGACATGATGAAATAGGTCTAGTTCATCTAGTCAAGAGTACATTTGGAGTGATCTTTATAATAAGTATCTTAAGAAACCAAATCACCTGATAAGATAAACCATTGTTGGTTATGAACAACACAAACTCCCAACAAACTTAACCACAAGTCTTTAAGTGACTTGGGATAATTCATGAGGTATCTAGAACTCAAAGAGGGATGAGTATCCAAATCACATAGTTGATGATCATATTTTCACAATTGAGTAATGCACAATTGAACCATCTCATCAACAGAGATGTGATCTTCTATAAAACAAGAACTCACTAAGTTATCAATTCATTTCCACAACATCTCTATAAATCATCTCACTATAAGGTGAACCATCATAAGTAAATAAAAAAGTTTCAATAGAACACAAGTGATACAAACAAGGGTTAACTCAAAACCCACAAGTGGGAGATGATATAATAATTGTATTAACATATTTATCGAATATGTACATATCTCATCAACCATAAAAGAAGTATCTTAAAGAAGAAATAAATCTTCTTAAAATACTATTAAACCTTGATCATTACCTATGATCTTACCAAACCTCTATGCCTTCATCATGAATACAAATCAAGGATATAAAATCACAACATGGCACCCTGAGTAACCAAGTAACAACCATGACCAAAGTCATTAAGCTCAATCACTTTCTCATGCTCATTGTTTCAATCATCTTATATAAGTGAGCATATGAGATCTCAACACATCAAGGAACCACGTGATCAACATACTATCTTAAGTCATCATTCCACAAACACTCTATATTTCCATCCACATCAATATTCAACAAATCAAGTATCTCTAGATACGAGTATAGAGTAACAACAAGTTATAACCTCTATTAGAGGAATTGGATTGAAAGCTAAGTAAAACCTATCATGTATGAGACAAGTACCTATCTTATGGGAAGCAAAACAAGAAATGCATGGAAGGATAATAAAAGCATGAATTAACCCTTAATCTAGATCTTGTTATTTTGGCTAGACCATTATATCTTGTTTCCCAATTTTCTCTAAGTCATTCTGCAAGAGAAGCAAACCACAAGATAGGAGAAACTACCACAGGAAGATCTTCAAGAAGATTAACTAGAGTATTCTAGAAGTGCTACTTCAATCTAATATAAGAGTACTTGGAAACTCTTATATCTTGATCTGATTTTATTACCACTCTTGAAACAGGGTGATACTCCAATGTTAGTGTTATATAGAAGTAGTTTGGTAACAAGTTTCTAGACCTTGTTAACAGATCACTTTTGTATACTCAAACACTTGAGTGTCATACACAAAGAGACAAAAGGTTGAATAACCTAGTACATCTCATCCAATTGTATATGAGTAGTAATTTGGAGGCAAGTCTAGCCCACTTGTTAACAAATTCTTCTTATATGCATATGGTAACTTGATGTCATAAAACAAACCTACATACTTTTATAATCACGTAAGTAAAATACTTGCTTGGAGTAATTGGATGTTTTCACCACCAGGGTGAGACAATTGAGGTTGGAAACCAAGAGATGAACCTACCTACAATGGACAAAGGTGATAACATAAGACTAGTGGCAACTAGAGAGAAGAATATCAAGCAACAGAAGACCACAAGAAGCAACACTGCCTCAGTAAGGGAGTATAAGATAATATCCAGTGAATCATTAGGAAATATTAGTGAATCAAGAAACTCTGTCAAGCTCATCAGAGATGAGGAACTCATAATAATATCTTTAATGGAAACAATTATCAATTATGAAATAATAACCAACCATTTCATCCACATGTCTTGATATGCGGGGATTAATGGTAACATGCTTAATATCTTGTTTTCTAGATCCTTTTCATACATAAGACTAACAGATAACAACAAAGATTCATCTGTAGATAACCATGTAAATGATTTCTTAAATAAACATGGTATAATATCCATGTTGGAACCTATGTGGAAAACAAGTAAATAAGATTCCAAAGTCACTCTTGTTTCCCACATGATTAAGTGCATAAAATAACAAATATGGATTGCACCTCAATATAAAGAAATGCCACCAGACTTGATAAGAACCTTAGTTATGAAAATAACAAAGCCTCATAAGAGAAAACAAGTTCATTACCTAATAAAAATAATTTAGTATGTCATGTGATACAATTCTCTATTAAGTGATTCTCATTTCAATAGAGAGAAACAATCCCAAGTAATGTTACCAAGTTATTTTTTAAAAGAAATTTGTATCTAAAATGGTCCTATGAGAACACACCACTTGGACAACCATATGTGTGTATAGGTATGTTATTCATGCCTAAAATAAATTTTAAAGCCATTTAATAAACTAAATGGGGAGAAATAACATAAATCACTTAATCTAGCACCCTAAATAAAAAATACAAATATTCTTCAAATTCACCAAAACAAAACATGGTGAGATGTGAAATTTGATAAGGAATTCAAATATGATCTTTAATAATTTTTAAGTTCACAAAAAGGCCCAGAAAACAAGATTTTCTTCTCAGTTTTAGTAATAGAAGGACTTTATTGTAAATTATAGAAACTACAGGAGGTATCAAAAATCGCAGTTATAATTTCCTTTCTTCTTCCTCTGCCAGAAGGCAGAGGAGAACGCCGCCGTGGCAACCGCGACGCCACGTCCTGCTCGCCGTCTTCCGCGGGGATAAGAAGCAGGAGGGCGCCTCCAACTTGCCCTCTGCCTCCTCTCTCGCTCACTTTCCCCTCTCTCTGTAAGACGAGCCATAGAAACCGAAACCCTAGCTCCATGGTCGCCGGTCGCTGCCGCTGACTCTGGCCACCTCGCGAGGAACCGAGGGCATCACTGGATGCGTCATCGTATTCTCTACCTCCTCAACGTGTATCGCTTGCCGGGAAGCTGTGGCCACGGAGAATTTCTCCGTTCCTTTTCGTTCTGCCGCCGGTTGCCGTGGAAGCACGTCGTCGACTCTGACCACCTCGAGCTTCACCGAGCAGTCGCACACACTCAGGGTGAGCTCACGCTCCTCACCATGCCTTCGATTTGAGATTTGGTGGCGAATTGAACACTGTTACCATGCGCCGCCGGCCTCCGCCGCGATTGAGCTCGTCGCCGGTCACGCGGTGACCATTTGGTCGGTCTGTCGCTACCAAATGGCTCCCCGTGAACCCCTCTCGCGAATGGTCGGGATTAATTTCATCAATTTGAGCTCCAACATCAAATTCGAACTCATCTGAGAGGAATTCCTCTGTTGCTGACATAGTCATGACGTCACCATGATGTCATATTTCCTTTTCTTTTATTTTTTATTTAAAACTGAATATGACAGGTGGGACCCACCTGTCAATTCAAAAATAACAGAAAATAATTTAAACTTATTAATTCAATAACTCTAATTCTATAACTCAGAAAAATACAAACACAATATCAAATTAATCAGAAAAATATAATCTAAATGTTTTTAAACTTTTTAACAATATTTGGTAAAATTTAAAATATAATATTTCTTTAATTAAATTAAATCATAAAAAATTGATAAAAATAATAAATAATTCATAAAATCAGAAAAATACAAATTATATGCCAAATTGCTCCAAATGACATATACAACTCATCTATGATGTTTTCATAGTCATTTGACCAAGTTTTCAAGTGTGCTATATTTTCCTACTCATTTAATTCATTTAAAATTAATAAATTAATATCTTAATTCAAATATTTTCAGAATAGTTCAAATGAGATACCAAATTAAAGAGAAAAACATTTTCAACTCAAATATGTCAAACACAAAACATTTTGTCTAACTTATAAACTTGTTTCTTAAGGTATAATGGAATTCTATAATATTCCATTATAACCGGCAATAACTACCTGAATATCATTTTCCTTATTAATAAAACCCTCATGTTTTCGCACCTACTAAAATCTATCATCACAAGTCATTAGCAAGAATTGTAATGATAGAGTTAGCTGTAGTAGTCCCTCATTTTCAATTAAACTCTTTGTCATTAGCCCTACACTTTTGAACATAAAATCAAACATCTTTATTATCTTTTTAAATAATTGTTTCCATATGATATTGTTTTCTCGTTTAATCATGTGACAATCATTTATAACCAAACATAACAACCATTATTTGATAAGTAAAACTGAAACACATGTAAGTCTAAAATAAGTAATAACAACATCACCACACGTAATGAAACAACTCACCTAAAACTTATGTGAGTAAGTTATCGTATCAAACGTAGCTCACACTTGTAAGCTGGGGTATTTTCCAGGGTAATTCACGATGCATCTCATTACTATGCATGTATCATCTTGCCATTGTTTTCTGTAGTCCTTACCTGGACTACTTTGCTATCTTTCAGATGTCGGAATTGTCTAGGTGACCCTCGAACCCCGAAGATATTGATTGTTATGATTATTTCAATCTCAGGCAAGTTCATCACTTGCTCATATCCTTTGTTGTACGTCATAACAAACTATTTACAAAAACCCTATCGTATTACCACCTGATCTCAAAATAATGCATGATCCTATTTTTATAATAATATGACTACCTGAGTGGTAGTGTTCTGTTTGGTGGGCGGATGGGACCATGGTAAAATGAATAGGTCAAAGGAAGGTTCCATCTGCATGGGAAAGTATTACCTAGGAATTAACCACAACTTTCGTCAGAACTCGGTGCGTCGTAAATACCGCGTTAACCGTGGGTCTTCTATGGGGGGAGTAAGTCAGCTGTGATATTTTCTCGTTCGCATGTCAACGGACTGCCAGAGACGTACGCTGTAGGTTCTGCGGGACTACATGCACATGGGTGGGAGCCCTTACGTCCCACGGACTCTGGGGTCTATGCGTGTCTGCCAGGGGCACGTAGATCTCCATCGTGAGGGGTGGAATCAGGCGTTCAACCTGCTGGCAGAAATGGGTGGGCATGCGTTGTGCGGAGAAGCACGGTTTGGCTTGGACCAACAACCGGGCCCCACACCTAAGTGGGAGTGGACAGGAATGTACACCTTGTTGTGCAACATGGTCTTGGTCGTCCATGGGTAAAGTAACGCACCTCTGTAGAATGTAAAAGGATGTGGCATGTTACCCCCTGTTCCGGGAAGGAACTGCGAAAGCTACAGGAAAGACAACTCCATGAAGTTCTAGTCCTGTGATGGTCTGACGGGCATAGTTTTCAGAAGTAAAATAAATCTCTTGAAGAAAGTTTTACAAAACCTTGCATTAGCTTATGACTCTTTCGAGTCTGAAGCTGTAATTAGTGCATCAAACTACCCTCTATATATCATGAACTTGCTGAGTAACGCTCGTTACTCATTCTTTCACGTTTGACCCCCTGCTTAGAGTTGAAGCCTGATGGAAGTCGTCAACGTGAAGCATCGTCATCAACAATGTTGATGGAGGAGAAGCTATCAAGGTGTAGGTGGAGTCCATTCTTGGAGTTAGTTGTTTTAAGCCATAGGTTAGGGCTGACATCAGCCACAGTAGATTAAGTTCTGAGCTAGAGTAATTCTCCATCTTGGATCTTCGATATACTTCTTCTGATGTTTCATTTGTAAGAGATCTTCATTGATTCTTCAAAGAGATTCTCGAGATTTTGTAATGAAGTTTGTATCCTATAGTTTTGCCTGGACCTGCTATATTTCTGTTGTACTACTCTGAGGGATGTAATATTCACGGATAAGTCCTTCTATGAGTATTATGTCATCGACTTGCGCACTACACATGCAGTGGTGTGCTGGGTCATCACAGACCCGTGGGCTCCTCCTGGGCCACGTGAAGGCCCTTTTAATACCGGTCCGTAAGCGACCGGTACTAAAATCTGGTGGGCCTTTAGTACCGATTAATTAGTACCGGTTGTCCAACCAGAACTAATAGGCCTCTGAAATCGGTACTAAAAGCCTATTTTCTACTAGTGCTACTAGCAGTTTTGCCGAGATCACACGATTTTATTCATGACAGCCAAAGTATAAATCGCAGTATGGGAATGTCATTGCCTGGATGCCGCTTAACTCCTAGTGACTAGGCTATGCTATTTCAAAAACAAAAAAGAAAATGTGACCAGCCTATGCTAGCGGAACATTAATTGGACTTTGAGTGATTGCTTATCTTTCTTTAATTAATATACTAACACATCAGCAATATGCCTATGATATCATGTCAAGATACAAGCTAACATACAATACATTAGGCTGGTCACAATGGGCGGTAACTAAGTAGTAACATCAATGTCACGTAGGTAAGGCTGCTCATAGTGGGGAGTAACTAAGAGTAGTAACATGATGTTGTTACTAGTCTATGTTACTACCTCATAAGTGGGGAGTAACATACATGTGGTGTCATGCAAACAAGTATTCATTAGGTTGTAGACACATAGTACATTGAAATATGTGATGTGATGGTAAGTAGCTATATTACCACCACCATCTCTCTCCACATTAATTACTTGTCACGTCAGATTTTTTGCGTACGTGGCGTTCATGTTACCACTTAGTTACTCCCCACTATGACTAGTCTAAAAAAAATCTGATGTGACAAGTATTTAACGAGAAGAGAGAATGTTGTGGTAACATAGCTAGTTACCGTAACATCACATTTCCCAAGATAATATGAGTCTACAACCTCATAAATACACTTTTGCATGATACCATATTTTTGTTACTACCCACTATAGATGTAGTAATATAGTTTACTAGTGCATGTTACTCCCTATTGTGACTAGACTTTGTATCTTACAATCGTGTACTACCTAGAAAACCGCGCTAAGAGACGATGCATTACGGAAGGCCTTAGATACAACCTATAAGAAACAATGCGTTAGAGTGGTAGTTTCTTAAATTTAATGTTACTTAGAATAACGCGCTAAGATACAATGCATTACAAAAGACCTTAAGGGCATCAATTTCAGCAATAATTTGAGACCCTAGGAAACCGCGCCAAGAGACGATGCATTACAGAAGGCCTTAGATACAACCTATAAGAAATAGTGCATTAGGGTGGTAGTCTCTTAAATTGTAATGCTACTTAGGATAACGCGCTAAGATACAATGCATTACGGAAGGCCTTAAGGGCATCAATTTTAGCAATAATCTGAGACCCTTATAGCTTGTGAAATAGTCTACTTTGCATAATCTGTAACCCACATGTCAATAAAATCACATACCATTAAAAGTACATACCATGCAAGAGAGAGAAGAATAGAGAAATACTTTGTTAATCCTTGTGGACAAACTGTGATAAACCTTAGGTTTAAGATGAACCTTATTGCTAGCCACTATACATATATAATATAAGGTAAACCATAAGTCATGCCACATGGGCCTTGTGGTGTTTTTTTTTCATATAGTGAATGCGCTACTAGCAGTTTTGCCGAGATCACACGATTTTATTCATGACAGGCAAAGTACAAATTGCAGCATGGGAATGTCATTGCCTGGATGACGCTTAACTCCTAGTGACCAGGCTATGCCATTTCAAAAAAAAAAAAGTGACCAGGCTATGCTAGCGGAACATTGAACTTTGAGTGATTGCTTCTCGAGCTTGTGAACAGCTTCGTTTCTTACGATCTCCCCTGGATTATTAGCACGTCATGGCTTACCTGAAAAAGTTCTCTGTCTCGGCAAGCTACGTAAATACCATAATATCTGGCATGTGACATCGGTAGAACACGCATGTGATGCGAGTGTAAGGCACCATCTGAAAGTCTGCCAGATGAAATTAGCAGCGTCTTGCGTTTCTCCATGTATGACGTACGTGCATGTACGTTCTTCGCGGACTTTCTACTTCCTTCCGGTTCTGGCCCTTATCTTGGAGGACTTCCCAGCGTCATCTTGCTGAAAAAAAAAATCTAGATATAGTTATACTGTACAAACAAATGCAGACTGCAACTCTGCAAGTGTGTCTAGTGCAATTGTTAGGAGGCCGGTGCTCTCGCACGTACGCACCCCTGAGCTGGACGACGCCGACTTGGACGACAGCGAGTAGGCGTCCGGTGTCAGGAAAAGCTCTTCAAACTGCACTTGGAGATCCTCCAAGCTCTCGCCGTCGCCGTTTTCCTGCATGGCAGCAGAGCAGGTTGTACTCGGTACAAAGCAAACAAGCACTCTGATGAACCGTAGTTGAAAAGGATTTAGTTAATTTCTCACTTACTTGTGGGGCTGTCTTGTTCATTGCCTCCAGGATGTCTCCCAGTATTTCGCCTGCACCCTGCGGGCAGAATTTGCGTGGATATCATGGATGTCAGCGAAGAGGCAAAGCCACCAGAAGTCTCGTCGTGCGTCGAGCTAGTGACATGTATTCTTATACACATAGTATACAGTTTTGTGAATGTAAGACAGAGAAAGACGTACATCATCGTCGCCATCGCTGTCGTAGACTCCGACGTCATAAAGGATCCGCTTGTTGGGATCCGAGAGGACTGCGTAGGCTCCCTGGATCTTCTGGAACCTGGCTTTCGCGGCCTCCACGGCGGAGGAGCTACCAGCAGCGGCGGCGCACTTGTCCGGGTGCCATTTCTGCGCACGAAAACAAACCAGTGAGAGCGAGCACACGCAGAGCGAAGAAACAGAGGAATCTAGCAGAGCGGAGAAAAGCAGAGGAAACCACGGACCATGGCGAGCGTCCTGTAGGCGCTGCGCAGCTCAGCATCAGTGCAGTCGCTGGCAACGCCGAGCACGGCGTAGAGGCTGCCAGCGCCGTTCATCCCTCCGCGGCCGGCCATGGCAACCAGCCAGCAGCTTCTGGCCAGTGAACGAGTGATGAGCTCGCTTGTTTTGCGTGTATCTCGTGCTGTAGTGTGCCGCAGTGCAGTGCATGTCTGCTTACTTATAGGCGCGCGGCGCAGGTCGCGGACCGCCGGGGGAATGTATTTGCCCGTTCGCCTCACTTGCACCAGCAAATCGGATGCCCACATGACCAGCTGAGCAGCCACAGGGTGACAGGGCACAGCAACTTGCTGCTGGACCGGCGGTTCGTCCGCGATATTTTTCGGCCGATGTGTGGCGTCGCATACACCGGCATCACTGCATCAGCATGTGGGTTAAAGTCGCAGCGCTGTGCGTGGTTGTGGTGGCGGTTGCTGTCGAGGAGAGGAGAATCGAAAGGTTCTAGTAGTAGGACACCTGCACGCGGCTGATACGGCGCTAGCTGCAGCTCAATCATTCAGGTGACTGAACCTGTCCCAATATGGGAACGTGAAGCTGGCCCTTTTATGGAAACAAGAGCTTCCTTGGCTTTGGGGGCGGAGTCAACCAGGGTGGCTACCGGGGCATGGGGTCCCAAGGTGCAAGGTGCAGTGTAGATTGTTAGGAAACCGACATATCGGAGTTCTAGGTTTTTGGTATCTCTTCACCTATATGTGGTGATCCAAATTTATATGAAGATAAAGATAAAGTAAACTTCGGACGGAGCAGAATGAGTCCCCGTCACCGGAGCGGAGATCTTACTATGTCCAGCTCCCAGCAGCAGATTCTTCATCATGTGAGTGGTGCTACCGGCACTCCTCCCATGGACTTAGTCCTAGATTCCTGTACTCAGTGGTCTTCTAGGTCTTCCGGTGCATATACTCCTTGGGCTCAGATCGAGGCTGCTCTTCGTGTCACAGACCCTGCCGTTTCTTCCAGTGCTCTAGTTGCTCATCATTGATGAGGAAGAATTTGAAGAGGGAGAGACCGAGGGGTCAGCTAAGTAGTCTTCCAGGGACGTTAGCATCACTACTTTTCTTCTTTTCGTTTTTCGATTCCAAAGGAGGATAAGTAGTTTATTAGGTTTCCGAGGAATTTGCATCGGTTCGGGCACAAGCATACTTTTTATCATTCTTGTAGAGCTTGTGTTCCATTTACTTCTTGTTTCGAACAATATTTGTCTTTTTGTGTGTTGAACCATGCTATTGAGAGACTATGGTGCTTTAGGATCTACTAGCAAACATGCCCGTGCGTTGCAACGGTAGTAGAAAAAATCCACTTTTTGTTAAAAAAATATCGGCACCGCCCAATTTCCTCCCCCCCCCTCCCCAAAGTTGATCTTCTTGTGTGTTGCTACAGGTGTATGGTGGTTGTTGATGCGCTCAACTGAGAAGACGTTGTAGCCAGCAGGGCATCAAAGTATGTGTCGGCATGACTGTGTTGAGTTTGGAGAACATAACTCCAAAGCGATATAGGCGCCTTCGTCTAACAAAGATCATCCATGCACGCAAAGTCGCACGATCTAAGTGGCGGACCAGAAAAGAACAAACAAACCCTAATATGTTCACGCAATGACCGAGACATCGGGGTTCCTACTTGTCCTATCCCGGAGGGGCGCATGGATGAGGATGGAACTCACACTCTTATCCCACATGTGACGTCGTGGGGGCTTTGGTTACCTCCTCTATCCTGAGAGTAGGACGGGGGAATCATTCTCTCTCTCTTCGTGTACATGAGGAAGGGTTGCCCAAAATCTTATTTTCCCACCCAAATGTACATTCTATTGGCATATTAACTTTAGGCATTAATCATTGTAATGCCCGTGCTTTGCCACGGATACTGAAAAGTGGAGGGTCAACAACTTATACAATGGTGTATACCAATTCTGTTTGCAATTCATGTGAAAGCACATATTCTCTATCGCTTAATTGTTTTCTCTCTACAACTACTATTTATATGAAAAGAACGAAATACAACTTCGTACAAACACAAATACTATTTATATGAAAAGAACGAAATACAACTTTGTATGTCAAATTCATGTACTCACCTGAGAAGAAATTCTATTGCAGCAGTCAAGAAATGCAAATTTCAATGGCTTCTATCACCTGGGTATCAAGACCAGGACCACATTGACAGAAATCAGGTAGAGGAGTGAACTGAGGAGAAAAATGGACTACAGAGGAATCCACTTCCCCATGTGCAGCTTCGGCTGCGGCACCACATTCATCTCAACCTTGTGCGCTCCAGCACCATGGCTAGCTTCATAGCTAATCTAGTCACTAAACAGACCCAAAAAATTCTTTAAGAGGTCTAAGCCGTGAACATGATCTAGATCATGAAAGCACGTAGCTTTTAAGCATTTAGAAAGATTCAGATGAGGATCACAATACCAACTTTGTCTCATGCCCATACGCATCTATACTGCAATCAGCAACGAACTCTTGTCAAATTTTTTAGCCCATTAATGTGACCTGTACGTCCGCCTACATGGGACTATCACGAAACTTGAGCAGGTTCAGTGCCAGCTGCTGAGTACGCCTGGCCAACTCCAGCGCTGTACCCGCCTCCAGCGATATGAAGAGATGTGGGAAAACACGACGGAGACGATGAAGTAGGACCCGACATTTTTGGCTGATGTGGTACCAATGTCCGCCACTGAGCAGCGTGGTGGACGTGTGCACGCAAGAGGCTTGATCCGACGATGGTCCACTCGCATACCGGTGACACTTCACTCGTTCTACAACACCGCAGGTCCAGGCAAGGTCCAGCGGCGCTCCTCGCCTCCTCCCCCCCGAGTTGATCCAGTTCCATCGTCGTTGGTGGGCAATCTCCGCCGCTGCCAACGAACGGGCGTTGTGTGAAAAAACAAGTTGGAGAATACCTGTACTAAACGAGGTCCTCCTGGAACGCGCATGTTGTGGACACTTGCAAGCGCCTTGACAAAGCGGGACGACGACATGCTGACTCGGCCGTTGAGGCCGAGGCTCACCAAACGCGACTCTGTATGGTGGTCCCTGCTACACGGCTCTGTATGGCGGTCATGTCTTCAGTCGAGAGCAACTCGTTGCCAAGGATAACGCGAGTGATATGGGCAGCCAGAGGAAAAGGTGCACGCTCCTAGGTGCGGGCATTGCCGACGTCATACACGTTGATGAGGTCCTCGTGGCTGAAGATCAATTTCGTGGCGGTGAACGTCGTGAGCACGGAAGGGTCGGCATGCCGTATAGCCTGTTGACATTGAGCGACTCGAGAAGGCAGAACATGTGCGTCACTGGTGGGGGGTTATTCTCGCGCTCTCATGCAAGGCGGCGGCGGCCGGCCGGGAAGGCCCTCGTGAGAAGGAGAGTTTGCTTTGTTCTCGTGGGCCTTTATCTCTAGACGAAGGAATCCTATCACGCTAGGAACATGTACGTCGGAGAGGAACGAATCCTATCATCGTAGGAATCCTATCAGCGATCGATCGGGTTCCTAACAAAAAAAAAGCGATCGATAAGCACGCGTGACGTACGAGACGGACTTGCCAACAAACGAACGGATACGCGTGGCAGGGTGGGTAATTTGTGTCTAACTTTAGGGTTAATTTCAATAACTTACCAAACCAAACCAAACTAAGGAAGCCTTAACGCCTTTATTATTAGGTATAGATTTGGTTATCTATATTGAGGTTATGTTATATTGTGCATTGCTATTATCTACATATCTATTTTTTGCACAAGGTATGGTATTCAACTCATGTCTCAATATAGTTGACATTGTCTCGTTTTGTATCATGTTGTTATTTTGTTGGAAATTACTCTCCTTATAAATTTGTTTTTGCATGCCAAAGGCAAACTAAATTATGCACACTTCTAGGGGGAGCAATTTTCATTTCTTTGACAACATGATCTTGTTATGGATTTCTTTGCAAATCATAATATTTTCATCTAACACCAAAAAGGGGAGACTGAAAGTGCATTTCTTAGATCCTAGTGATATTATTAATAGGGTGTTAAGTGATGCACGACCATACCCACGGCCACATCCTTCAACACGCCGTCCACTGTGTGTAGGAGAGTGCATGGAACATCGGCGTTCTGCGGAAACATGTAGGGCGTCAGAGATGCCAGTCTAAGGCAAAGGAAGATGAAGCCGATCGAGGCTCTAACGCTTAATATTTTCCTTGCTGGCGATGGCGTCGAGCTCTTCTAGTGGCGAGGGGCCAACGACGGCGGGCGTGCTAGTGATGACTGGCGAGGGACCGCCGGCGGTGGGCGTGCAACGGATGACCATGCGGTTGTTTGTTGGTGCACGCTTTTCATTTGGCGGAGGACCACCGACTGTGGGCGTGTAACGGATGGTCAGGCGGCTATCAGCGGGCGGAGTCACCAGTGGGTTGGAGGCAGAGAAAGGGGAACGCCCGGGAGAGAATGAACGACTAGAAGGAGAAAGGGGAACGGCCGGCCTCGATCTCTATCTATACTCGCAATAGGCGTGGCGCACCACGCTTCCGTGCGTCACGCCTAGCTTAACCGTGGGGTATAAATACCCCTCCTTATTCCCCAAGTGAGTGAGTTCGTCCAAGGCATTAAAGACACATTTATTGAACTCACCAAAAACTAAATTTCTCCCAATCCCTTCACCCAAACTTGTTGAGTTTCAGAGGATTGAAGGAGAAGGCCCCGATCTACATCTTCACCAATCCGTTCTTCATTTCCTCCTCATTTGCTTCAGGGATTTGAGTCTAGAGTTTTTTGTGGAAAACCTAGACTCCATTGTTACGCACTTGTTGTTTGTATCAGATTGTTGGTGTTCTTGGGAGCTCCCAATTCGGTTGTGGGTGTGTGCCTCAAGTTCATTATAAATGCACTGATTTTTGCCTCAAAGGGAATCAATAGTGGAAGGTGAACTAGGCCTTTGTGGTGAAGTTAATCGGAGAATATGGTGAGGCCTTTGTGGCGAAGCTCACACCCCTCCAACAAGACGTCCTCCCATCAAAGGGGGGAACTCGGGAATACATCCTTGTCTCCACATGCTTCCGCTATCGGTTCCTTCTATCCTTTACCTTTACTTTGTGTTTTTATCTTGCTTAGTATAGCCCTTGTAATATAGGTAAATTCACCTTAGTTGCATATCTGGAGAATTTACCTATGTGTCAAGCCTAAATAAAAAAAGTATTAAAATTTGGAGGTAGCACCTATTCACCCCCCCCCTCTAGGTGCCCATACTATCTGTTCAGTCATTGTCAATGCTAACCTTTCAGAGTACGAGGAAGAACGTTTATTGGAAACACTCCGGAAGCATCACAAAGCTATTGGTTATACTTTGGATGATCTTAAAGGCATTAGTCCCTGTTCTATGTCAACATACAATTAATCCTGAGCCCGATACCAAGCCTGTGGTTGATCATTAACGCCGATCAAATCCAAGGATGAAAGAAGTGGTGAGAATTGAAATATTAAAGCTTCTTGAAGCAGGTATTATTTATCCTACTGATAGTAGATGGGTTAGCCATGTCCATTGTGTTCCCAAGAAAGGAGGTATGACTATTGTTGCTAATGATAAAAATGAACTTATTCCTCAAAGAACTATAGTAGGGTATAGAATGTGCATTGATTTTAGAAAATTAAATAAAGGTACTAAGAAGGATCATTATCCTTTGCCTTTTATTGATCAAATTCTAGAAAGGTTGTCTAATAATACTCACTTTTTCTATTTGGATGGTTATTCTGGTTTCTCTCAAATACATGTTAGAAAAACAAGACCAAGAGAAAACCACTTTCACTTGTTTTTATGGTACTTATGCTTATAGATGCATGCCTTTCGGTTTGTGTAATGCACCTGCCACTTTTCAAATATGTATGTCTGCTATCTTTCATGGATTTTGCAAGGAAATTGTGGAGGTATTCATGGACGATTTCTCTGTCTACGAGACTTCTTTTGACAGTTCCCTCCACAATCTTAACAAAGTTTTGCAGCAGTGTGAGGATACTAATCTCGTCTTGAAGAGAAATTCCACTTTATGGTTAATGCAGGAATTATTCTTGGTCAAAAAATTTCTGAAAGTGGCATTGAAGTTGACAAGGACAAAGTTAATGCAATTGAAAAGATGCCATGTCCAAGGGACATCAAAGGTATACGTAGTTTTCTTGGTCATGCTGGTTTCCATAGGAGATTTATTAAAGAATTTTCTAAGACATCGAGACCTCTTTCAAAAAGATATTCCTTTTGTTTTTATGATGATTGGAAAGAAGCCTTCGAAGTTCTTAAGAAAGCTTTAATAACTACACCTGTTGTTCAACCACCTGATTGGAATTTTCCTTTTGAAATTATGTGTGATGCTAGTGATTTTGCGGTTGGGGCTATTTTAGAAATAAGAGTAGATAAGAAATTGAATATTACTCATTATGCTAGTAAGACCTCAGATAGTGCTCAAAGAAATTATGCTACCACTTAGAAATAATTTTTAGCGGTTGCTTTCTCTTGTTATAAACTTAGGCAGTATATTGTTTATTCTAAAGTCACTATTCATACTGATCATGCTGCTATTAAATATCTAATGGAAAAGAAATACGCTAAGTCTAGGCTTATTAGATGGGTACTCTTGCTACAAGAGTTTGATTTGCATATTGTTGATATGAAAGGAGTTGATAATCTTGTTGTTGATATTTCATCTCGAATGGAAAACATTCCTGATGATCCTATTCATGTTAATGATAGTTTTTCCGATGACCAACTTGCTTCTATTAAAGTTAACTCACGTGAAAATCCTTGGTATGTTGATTATGCTAACTTTATTGTTTCTAAGTTTTTCCCTCCAAGTTTTACTTATCAACAGAAGAAGAAATTCTTTATGATTTGAGGCATTAATTTTTGGATGACCCACATTTATATAAAGAAGGTGTAGATCGAGTTTTAAGAAGATGCATACCTGGGCACGAGAAAGAAGATATATTGAGGAAATTCCAAAATAATCTTTATGGAGGGCATCATGCTGGTGAAAGAACCACACACAAGGTTTTACAATCAAATTTTTACGGGCCTACTCTCTTTAAAGATGCCAAGAAATTTATTTCTACTTGTGATGAATGTCAAAGGGTTCGTAATATTATTAAATCTAATGAAATTCCTATGAACTATTCTGTTGTTATTGAACCTTTTGATTGTTGGGGATTTGACTTTATGGGTCTTTTTCCTTCCTCACATGCGTACACTCATATTCTTGTTGATGTTGATTATGTTACTAAATTAGTAGAAGCTATTCCAACTAAAAGTGCTAATCATAAAACCTCTATGAAAATACTTATAGACATAATATTCCCTAGATTTGGTATGGGGACCCCACACTAGATGTCTGATACGTCCAAAACGTATCTACTTTTCCGAACAATTTTCTTATTGTTTTCCTCTAAACTTGTGAGTTTTGGATACCACTAACACGGACTAACACCATTTTTAGCAGAATTACCTTGGTATCTCGTTTTTGTGCAGAAAAATCAACTTTCAGGAAATTGCCCAGAAAAGATCCTATTGGTCCTAAAACACAAGAATACACGGGGAGCCAGAAGGGGGCCAGGAGGGGGCCACACCACCCCCTGGCGCGCCCCCCTTGGTCGCGCCGCCAGGTGGTGTGGGCACCCCTGCACCCCCTCGGACTCCCCTTTCGACTACATATGCGCCGTAACCTAAAAACCGAGGGGGGTCATCATATTCCACAGAAACACAACAGAGCACCGCCGCCACCTCCAAACTCGATTCGGGGATCAGAAGTTCCTGTTCTGGCACCCTGTTGGGACGGGGATTCGAAGGAGATCATCGCCATCGACACCGCCACCTCTTCTCCATCAATCATCCATGATTCCCCCATCAATTTGTGAGTAAACACCGCTGTAGGCTGAGAGCGATGGAAGGGATTGGATGAGATTGATCATGTAATAATGCCAGATTGTTAGGGCATATTGCCTAGTATCCTATGTTTGTGTTTTCTACCGTTGTTGCAACTTGTTATGCTGAATTCTTGTCACTAGGGCCCGAGTGCCATGATCTCCGATCTAAACATGTTATTGTTTCATGAGTATAATATTATTTCTTGATCATATCTGCAAGTTGTTTACACATGTCATTGTCCGGAAACCGAGGCCCCAAAGTGACAGAAAAATTAGGACAACCGGAGGGGATGGTTGTGATGTGGGGATCACGTGTGTTCACGGAGTGTTAATGCTTTGCTCCGGTGCTTTATTAAAAGGAGCACCTTAATTACCAGTAGTTTCCCTAGCGGCCCTTCTATCTACGCACGCTTCTATTCTTGTAGACAGTTTTGGGCCTCCAAGTGCAGAGGTTTGTAGAACAACAGCAAGTTTCCCTTAAGTGGATCACCCAAGGTTTATCAAATTCAGGGAGGTAGAGGTCAAAGATATCCCTCTCAAGCAACCCTGCAATTAAGATATAAGAAGTCTCTTGTGTCCCCAACACACCCAATATACTTGTCAGGTATATAGGTGCACTAGTTCGGCGAAGAGATAGTGAAATGCGGGTAATATGGATGGTTATAAGTAATAATAGCAATCTGAAATAAATATGGAAGCAAGCAAACATGTAGCAGAATAGGCGGAAAACGGTGTTTCAATGCTTGGAAACAAGTCATAGGGATCCTACTTTCACTAGTGGACACTCTCAACAATGATCACATAATTGAATAACCAAATATCTTCTCTTCACTATGCTACACTTAATCACTCTCCGGTCGAATAACAATACCAATACATGCATAGTTATTTAACAGCACTCCTCATAATAAGCACTTTCCCAACCAAGTAACCCCCATGCTATCACCATGGGACCCAGATGGTTCCACGCAAACACCACAATTTCATAGGGTTATCCAACACAAAATATAAATATAATGCTAAACCACACGGTGCACACACTGTCACCTTTACACCGTGATCAAAGCGTTTATGGAGATCTCATAAAAAATAACAAACACTAATCATTGCGTAGGGCTGCAAAAGCATTCCTTAAAGTAAGCATTACCATGTCTAGTTAACCCCACGATGTCACTATGAGCGCCCTAGATGGTACTAGACAAACACTACATTTCATAGAGGACACACACATGATGTGAACACTGTCACCTTCACACCGCAGGACAAGGTGACTCCAAAGTTCATATTAATAAAGCACTTGAGTAGCAAAAGATGAAGAGTAACATCTACGAATTAAAATAGATTACAAAGCTCATGATCACATATAGATCACACCATGGGAGAGAGAGATGAACCACACAGCTACCGGCAGAGCCCTCAGCCTCGGGGGAGAACTACTCCCTCCTCATCATAGAAGACAACAACGATGATGGAGATGGCGGTGGAGTCGATGGAGATGGGTTCCGGGGGAACTTCCCCATCCCGGCAAGGTGCCAGAACAGAGATCTGTCCCCCGAAACTTGTCAGTGGCGGCGGCGGAGCTACAGATGTATTTTGTGGAAAAGGTTGATTCTCCTAGGGTTTTCCCTCGGGGGAGTATATATAGGCGAAAGGGCGATGCCGGGGGGTGGCCAGGGGGCCCACACCACCAGGTGGCGTGGCTAGGGGGACTCGCGCCACCTTATGGTGTGGCTACCCTGTGGCCCCCCTCCGGGGCTCTTCGGGACTTCTAGAAGCCTCCGGGGAAAATAGGAACTTCGTGATTCGTGGGGTCCAATTCCGAGAATATTTCTAGAACAACTTTTCTGAAATAAAAAACAACAGAAAACATGGAACTGGCACTTGGCATCTTGTTAATAGGTTAGTCCCGGAAAACTTGTAAAAATGCTATAAAGAAGGGAGAAAACATTTAGCAATTGGCATAATATCAACATGGAACATCAGAAATTATAGATACGTTGGATACGTATCAAGCATCCCCAAGCTTAGTTCCTACTCGTCCTCGAGTAGGTAAACGATAAAACAAAATAATTTCTGAGGTGACATGCTACCACACAATCTTGATCATAATATGTAAAGTAGAGCATGTAAACTAGGATCAAATGAACTAAAGCTGTGGTCTATATTTGATATTAACAAGTAATGCATAAACAAAGAAGAAAGAAGTAAAACTTTTAATGAATATTAAAAAAAGAGTATCAACCGTGAAAATTTTATTAGAGATGATTTAAGCTTTCAAGAACAACAATATCATGCACGTCAAACGATCTTCACAACCCTGTTAGGATCAAGTCAAGCTTTCCACACGATGCAATGCTTGAATCTTAAACTATTTGCGCAGTAAAAACAAGCAAGTGTTCTGCGTTGGGCCCTGGCACCGGGATGTTATGGCAAAGAGAACATTATGGGGGGGGGGGGTTTGGAAGGTCAATGGAAGAAAGGCTCACAAAGCTGAAAGTGATCATTAGACAAGAGAAAGTCTTACAACCGAACCTATGCAAGGAGTAGGGATTGCCACACAACGGATGCACATAGAGCTATAAGTGTATGAAAGATCTCCAATGGAACTAGTGGGGGTGCATCCAACTTGCTTGCTCACAAAGACCTAGAGCTCATTTGAGGAGGCTCATCGTTGGAATATACAAGCCAAGTTCTATAATGTAAAGTTCCCCACATAGTTATGAATGAATGATAATATGAAAAATCTCTCCAAACTGAAGTATTGGTGCTAAACATGAAGCACAAGTGTGGTATAAAGGATAATGATGCCCCCCTCTCTCTTTATTCTCTCTTTGGCCCCCCCTTTTTCTTTTTCTTTTTGGCACTTGTTTGAAAATGTTTCAGCTCGGTATTTCGATCAGAGATATGAATTTGAGCAAGTTTGGTTTCAGTCCAAACACCGTCGAAAAATTCAAAAAATTCAGATAAGGACTTAGTGAAAATCCTAATTCTGGATTTCTATTAAAAACAAAGGAAAGTTTGGACTTGGTATATATACCAAATGAATTCCAATTTAAAAATTGAAGACACGATATTGAAGAGTATGATATCTAGTTTCAGAAACCCATTTTTATTTATTTTTACAAAATGTTTTGGGTACTGAAAACAAGATAGAAAACGGTGATTATTTCTGTTTTCACAAATCCTGTTTTAAAAAGTAGGCAGAAAAACACACTTGAAAACAGGGTTTCACTAAACAAAAAATGTTTCTTTGAGAATGGTGAGTGTAAAGATAACTCAAGGATGGATGACATCCAAATAAAACAAAGATTTGATGCAGGATTCACAATTATTGGAGGTGTTCAAAAAGGAAGAAAATAAGGAAAACTCATGTTTTTTCCTTAGGGTTTTAGTTGGATTTTTGTTTCTAGTGTTGAGAGGATCATAAGACAAGATTAATTGGATGATGCAAAGGACAAGTAAAGAAGGAACACAACCTTCCACTACTTATTCACATTGATCACATAGGGGTTTACATACGGATTTCTCAAATCTAGATAACATCAGGATCAACATAAAAGTTTATGTTGGTCCTAAATTTTGAGTTTCCCCCTTACAACATGATTCTCAAATGAGGATGTGACAGACCTCCCATCCTTAAAAGAATCTCGTCCCGAGATTCAGGGGTTTAGTCGTAGTGGAAGTCAGGAAATTCCTTATTGATATAATCCTCGCGTTCCCAGGTAGCTTCTTCCTCGGAGTGATTGGTCCACTGAATTTTAAGGAATCTAATTGCTCGCCCATGGTCACATGAACATTCTTCTCAAGAACACGGAGTGGTCCGTCCCAATAAGTCAAATCATGGTTGATGTTGATGGTAAGGTAATCGATGTCCTTATAAGAATGATTCTTTTCATGCACTTGAAGACATTTCCAGAGCAAGGACACATGAAAGACATCATGGAACTCTGAGAGATCAGCAGGAAATTCAAGCTGATAAGAGACTTCACCACGACGGGCTAGAATCTTAAAATGTCCAATATATCGGGGTGCAAGTTTTCCCCTGACATGAAACACTGCATCCCCTTGAGAGGTGTGACTCGAAGGTACACAAAATCTCCAACACGGAAAGAGACTTCGTGTCGCTTGGAGTCAGCATAACTATTTTGGCGAGATTGAGCGGGCTTGAGATGGTCACGGATAAGCTGAACTAGTTCTTCCGCAGCATGCAACGTATCCACATAAAATATCTGACTCTAACTAGTTCTTAGTGGTGTGCGACGCTTGCGCCTGTACATGGATTCAAAAGGAGCCATTTTGCAGACTAGCTTGATAGCTATTGTTGTAAGAAAACTTTGCAAACGGTAGAAAATCTTCCCAATTGGTACCTGTCGTGGGATAATCACGGCAGATGTTACCGGGGGTAACTGATCTAGGGGCAAGTCGACGCAGGTATTTGGGAGAGGGTTTAGCTCGAAGGAAGACATGGCGAAAAGCAATCTAAGAGCCGGAAAACAACTCGCCGGATCTCGATATGATTATACTGGATACTCGATAATAGGTGTTACAGTTATGACTTGAATCTCTGGCAAACTAAACCTAGGGGCCGGTTTATAAAGCACCCGTACACCCCTAACTTGCCCTTCAAGGCACATCTTGAGTCCTACTCGAACTCCACATATAAAGCCTATCTTTCCTTATCGCAACCCACAAGCCGGGTTACGCATCTCACAAGCCTTTGGGCCTTCTAATAATCTCTTTACCCCTATCCGGGTATTGCTCAGCTCACCTCGGGCCGGATTACACCTCGAAGTGGGCCTACCGGGTTACTATCCCCCCATCAGTAGTCCCCAGAATAGCCTGGGCTTCCAAGATTTACTCTTCGAAGTGCTGGCTATTCCCTGCAGAAATACTGGATACAAGAATACATAAAGATCAAGATACAATATGCCGACAAGCGGCTGGGATTGACACCCAGGGGATCAGGTAACAACCCGGCTTTCCCTCAAAGGCCCTCCCCCAATCTTCCAGACCTGAGTCTTAATAGGAAACTTGATGATTTCACATCCTCCTCAATAACTGTCGCTGTTACTAGGAAGGAAATTCCCCCTCCCCCTTTCTCGGGATCATATTGGCCTGTTCACGGAATGCGCCTTTCAAATTTCAAAATGTCCAACCATTACTCCGCAACTCCCGGGTTTCGCCCGTTAGGATGAGTTTTTCCACCCGGTTTACTATAAATAAACCCCAGGAAGCAAACTCAACCCTTAACGGCTCACTTTCCCCATTTCTCTTCTTCCCAAGCTCAAGCTCGCAGAGTGCCATCACGGGAACCCCACGCATCTCGCCGGAGCCCGTCCGCCTTCGCTGGCGCTCCGCCACCGCGCGAGCCGCTCCAGCCCCCGAATCCACCGTCAAGCCTCCGATTCGCCAGCCAACGGTCACGAACGGACACGAATCTTGCGCCATCTGTCTCCGCAAGGCCTTACTCCAATCTCCTTCGGTAAGTCCCTTACATCCTCCAGCTTACCCTCGCAATTTCTTGGTTCTTCCTCAGATTAGATCTGGATCGAGCGGTCCGCAATTTATCGGGCCGCGCCGGATTATCTCACGGACACTTACCATAAACGCCCCTATGGATAGGATTCATAGCTCATATTATTCCCCTAACTCCAGTAATCATTAATCTGGTCGTAATTTTAGAAATAGGATTCCCAATCTAGGCTCGGGCCACCTAAGATTTCCGCCCTTGTTCTCCTTCCTCAGAAAATCTTACTTCTCCGACTCATTCACAGATGATAAGCATATAAGCATCCCCCTAACTTCTCCAAACATTTGCTTTTACGGAAAGCTCCATGTATTCTGTAAGGTCACTTGATACCCGGACAAATCATTCTTGACCCAGCGAGGCAATAGCCGGGTTATGTTCAAATTGCGAGTAATTGCTTGCCTGCTAACTTCCAAGTTTTTGTTCCTTACGTCTTTTTCTTCGATGTTTTACCAGGTCAATCCCATGGCACCCAAGAGGCAGGGGAAACAGCCGACTAAGGCTAAATCCACGAACTCCATATCGGCCAATTGGGGGAAATCCTCCGTTACCAAGGCCAAGCTGGAGGAGTTGGTCGAGCTTGGAACCCTACCTCCACAGGAGTCTATCCACTGGCGAGTGCCAGGCACTGAAACCCGGCCTTCTCCAGCGACGGATGAGGTAATATGCTTCGTTGAACATGTGACCCGGGGCTTTAGGCCTCCGGGTCACCCCTTCTTCCGTGACGTCCTAGACCATTACAACCTCCGTATCTTCGACATAGGTCCAAACTCCATTTTGAACATCTCCCATTTTATTGTTCTTTCCGAATCTTACTTGTGCACTCCGCCAAGTCTAGCCCTCTTCGTCGAACTTTTTCAGTGCAAGCCGTGTCGCGAAAGCGGCGACGGCGCACTTCTCACTTGCGGCGGGGTTTCCATCCAGCGCCGCAAGAACTCCCTGATGCCTCCTATTTCTCTCAATTCCCACGTAAAGCACTGGCAGCTTTCGTACTTCTACTGCCAGGATACCTCTCCACCCGGTGAAAAGAAGTTGCCGGGTTACTCGGAGGGTCAACTTGACATCTCCGAGAAATTCAACGCCTTCGCGTCTAATCCGGACAGGGAGGCGATCTTGCCTTTGTTAGCTAGGATCTCCATCTTGTCCGCCCGAGGCCTTACCGGGCTTAACCTGGTGAAGACCTGGGTTAGCTTCCGCATTCAGCCAAACTCCATTCGTGAGAAGCTGATGTGCGAATACTCGGGTCAAACCACGGACCCGATCCGATTCTCTACCCGCACCCTAGCTCCGGGTGACATTAACAAAACGATTAAGGGTTTCCTGACAGAGAAACTCGAGGTAATCCGGAGCATAGCCGGATTAGAACCCTTTACCCTCGAGAATCCAACCCCCGCGGTAAGTTTTCTGCCTTTTGACTTTGACCTCTGATACCTACTTTTATTCGCTTCTCTTGACTCGATATTAATCACTATCCTGGCATCTTCTCCTCAGGCCGATGATGACTTTTGGACGGTCGACACCCCTCCTAATTCCGAAGACGAGGAGGAGGAAGACGATGCCGTTGACTCGAATGAAGGTACCTACTTGATGCCCTTGCACACGTTATATCCTGCCTTTTCTTCTTCTTTATGCTGTAACCCGGATATTTTTCAGAGCGAGGGGACCAAAGCGAAGAAGAAGAAGAAACGGACAGCAGGGGCGGGTCCACCAGCGAGGAGGAAGAGCCAGAGCCGGCCACCAGAACCGGAACAAAGAGGAAATCCCAGAGGATAGCCCTCCAGGTTTTTACTTCATGTCCTCACACTTTGGTTTTTTGCTCCCATAACGTCACTCCGGGGCTGACCCCATCTTCACCCCTTTTGATCATAACCGAAGGAGCCACCCACAACTAGGCGCCGAGTAACCCGGAATCATCCGGGCAACGAGACCCCTAACCCGGTCGCTTCGCCGCCCCCGGTTCAACACCCTGGTATTTGTTGCAAACAAAATTTCTTTCCAGTCACTCCTTTGTAACGTAATCCCAGACCTCTCTTGCCATTTTTCAGTCTCTTCCGGGTCTAGTGACGGCTTCCCCTCGGACTTCCCAGTAAACACCGGGTAAACGTCTTTTCCGGATATTACACCGAACTTTCATCCCCTTTCTTTCCATAACAAAAGATTAATTGCGCCTTTGCACCTTCTTCAGAGCCACGGTTATTAGTAGCGACCAGGAGGACACCGAAGCTAAGGTCCGGGTCGAGAACGAGCCGGCTGATGATGCCTTCACTACGGCTGGCGACGAGCAAGTGTCGCCACCGGAGCCAGCTAGGCATGACGCCGAATATCCAACCGCTTCACATGCAGACGAGAAGGAGAAGGGAGCATCTTCAAGCGCGGGAGGGGGACCAAACTCCAACATTCGGATGACCCGGGTGCCACCTCCTGTTACAAGAAATGCTCCTTTTCCCACTTTCCAGGTATCCGAGCCATCTAACTCGGATAACGCTGACTTTAACCAGCTGATGAGCGCTCTTCTTGCCATGAAAGCTTCAGAAGGGACTGTCCTAGAACGTATGGCTGCAGCACATCAGGTAATTTTTACTTGATACTCCTTATTATACATCCAGTCCCCAAGTCCCGAGTATAATTTTTTTTTTTTTTTAATTATCCTCGGTACTTCGCATAGTATTTGCCGATAATCATTTCCTCAGATAAAATACTCTCGCGATATCCGGCTTACAGCTTCACCCGGCCTTTGCAGGCAGAGATTACTCAATCAGATGAAGCGTTACTTAAGGCTGAGCAGCTCTTGCTGGCTGAAGTTAGGCGCAGGGAGGCCCTTGAAGCGGAGATAAAGACTTTGAAAAAAGATGTCTCCTCATACAAGAAGAAGTACAATGCTGCCCAGTCCTCGCTGAATAACCTGTCCGCTCAGCTTACGGACACTTACCGTCTCTTGCTAAGTAAGTTTGCTATTTGCGATTAATTTGCGTATCTCTATCTTGCCGCTGTAATAACCAACATGATTGATATGCTTTTGCATGTTTGGATTGCAGGTGCTAACCTTGCTGCTCCGGAAGAGAATGCCACTACTCAAGTAAAAACTCTGAAGACTGTGCTCCGGACGTTTTTTGCCGGCACAAAACTTTTGCTGGATGCTATCAAGTGGCCCTCTGAGGTATACCCGGGCGAGGAGACCCTTATACAGGCCTTTTCCACAGCACCTGGGTGGATTGAAATACTGAAGCGTTCGTCCTGCCGAATTGGGATGACCCGAGCTTTAACGCTGGCGAAGGCTTATTTTCCAAAGCTTGACCCGGCGAAGATAGTATCCGGGTTCCCAGAATTTAAAGCTGACGGGTCCAAATTCAAGCCCCAGGATTTCAAATCTATACAATCTGCGGTACGTCCTTCAGCCACAGCTTTGGCCGACAAGATGGATCTAAACACAATTATGAGCTCGTATGATTCTGAGGGCAAGGTTATCCTGGTGGAGGCACCCCCCCCTATTGATATGTTGGACAAATGGTCGACTGATCTGGCTAGGAGGGAGGAAGAGGCTGCAAAGAGGGAAGCAGAACTGGGCGTAAAGCCGTCTACCTCTACCCCAGCCGTGCCCCCGCCTGTTCGTCCAGAAGTGAAGAGCCCGGGTAAAGCTGCTGGTAAGGCCAAGGAGCAAGTCCAAGATTTAGACCCGGAGGACCACTCTCAGGACGCCGAGTAGGACGCTACCTAGCGCTTTGTGTTTCTCGAGACTGATATGATTTTTGGCGGTGCGCCTGTGCACCATTGATGCTGATACTATGACTGTATGCTTATTAACTTATGATAACTCTTTGCCTCCCCTGGCTTTTGATAATCTCGATCCTTGTGTCACTTATAAGCTTATTCTCGATACTTCGAACTCTTGTTTTCAGTTTCCTTTTGAGACTCGGCTAACCGAGTATCGTAGGTTTTGATAGATGAACTTTTCTTTTAAGTCCCCAATACTCGTAAATCAAGGTTTACAGGCTTTGGTAGTTAAACAGTTTGTTTCTGTTTCGAAGTCCCCAGTCCCCATGACCCAAAGTACGAGCCATAGGGGTGTGGCCTTTCTCAGATGACATACTGCTGTTTACCAAGCTGAATACCAATAGCTGTTTACATAAATACTGAAGTCATGCTTAATATTTGTTGAGTTTCCGGCTTTTCTAGCCTTATACTCTGCATGGACTTGTGGTTTAGATGACCCTTTTGATTATCTTGTACTGTAAGCCGGCTTTCGCGTGGATACCATGTCGTTGCATCTATACGAAAAACAAGATCAAGCAAGCCGCATTGGGCTGCATAGTTTGATTGTAATCGTACGTGAACAGATCATGCCACTTTAGTGCGAGTCACATCGAGCTTAAGTAAGAATAACCAAGAAATTTGGCTCCTTTGTCCAGTTATAAGATTGCAGCTGTACCCGTTTTTTCGAGTAATCAGCCCTCATAACTCATAGGCATCATGGCCGGGTCTCCGGGTTTTGTGATTACTTATTGAAGCAGATCACCCCCCGGAGACCTATATTCATGTAATGTATTTCGATGATACTGATGTATTGATAGTAAGAATGTTACTTACTTGTAACTGAAGCAAAGACCATGATAAGACTCGAAACCATCTTCTTTTATTGATAAAAATTTCTTTTTTGAATCAGCAGGCCGCCTCATTAAAAACCTTCCAGTCCCCTTAGGTACCCTGGATAGGAAAAGAGTGCGTATGAAACCTGCCGCCCATTACACTGTTTTAGTTATTCTCGAGAGTCGGCCTCGCGTTGATACGGCCGATGCACATTCTCCACTTGCTATGCCCTTTCGTAATGAGTACCGGATTTGCTAGCCAGTCCGGGTATGTCGTCCTTGGTTCGTCGGTGGAATCGGCTGATCTTGAGGCGTAAACACCAGGGCAGTCGGGTTAATAACCCCTCCTGTTGCCGGCAGCATAGTTCGGTGTCTTTGGTGCATCCTTGTCGTTTCCTCCCGGAGCCGGGTTTCTCGGTCATCCAATTCGCGCTGCCGCGCGACCATCCCCTGCCTTTCTGCTTCCACTTGCCTTCTTTGCTGCTCCAATGCACGACGAGCCACGTCCAGGTCTCTTACACGCTCCGCAGCGTTTTCCGGGGTAATAACTGTGGCCAAGACCGTAGGGTCCAAAATCAAATTATTATCAAACAGAGCCGGGTGACGCGGGTTTGAGGGGCCCGCCCCCGGTGTCCGGTTTGCTTGGAACCCGAACATATTTGCGTGTCGCTCCTCGTCTGCTGGGCGACTGGTGACAGACGCCGACTCTCCATCGACCTGGGCCAAGACCGGGTCAACTGCTCCTTGCTGCTGAGCCGCTGCCTGAACCGCCCCGGCTGGTGCCGCGGCCGCGTTTTCTTGATTGAGATTGGTCGCGGGTGCCGCATAAACTGCAACCCGGCGCATGATGCCCGGTGTAGATTCGTACTGTTCTTCCTCGCTGGTTTCCCTTTCATATCGATCTTCCGACAAATCCCGTATAGACTCGGTATCATCCTCCTTCTCTATCTGACCCGTTGTTCCAATCAACTCTTCTTTTTCCGATCGGACATACGCGTCTTCTCCTGACACAGAATCAGATCCAATACTATCACAATTCGAACTGGAAGTACATACCATACCGATGAAGACGCTGATGCTGCCGACTGTCACGATGGATCCGGTTTCGAGGTGATCCGACTCTGGCCCCCAGCCAGAATCGTCTACCATCTTCTCTCCTTTGCCGTTGACGTAGATTTCTCCGACGATGAGGTTCTTCATGCTCTTCCGAGCTTCTCCCGTGATGTAAACACCTTTGGACGCAGGCCCCACGGTGGGCGCCAACTGTCGTGGGATAATCACGGCAGATGTTACCGGGGGTAACTGATCTAGGGGCAAGTCGACGCAGGTATTTGGGAGAGGGTTTAGCTCGAAGGAAGACATGGCGAAAAGCAATCTAAGAGCCGGAAAACAACTCGCCGGATCTCGATATGATTATACTGGATACTCGATAATAGGTGTTACAGTTATGACTTGAATCTCTGGCAAACTAAACCTAGGGGCCGGTTTATAAAGCACCCGTACACCCCTAACTTGCCCTTCAAGGCACATCTTGAGTCCTACTCGAACTCCACATATAAAGCCTATCTTTCCTTATCGCAACCCACAAGCCGGGTTACGCATCTCACAAGCCTTTGGGCCTTCTAATAATCTCTTTACCCCTATCCGGGTATTGCTCAGCTCACCTCGGGCCGGATTACACCTCGAAGTGGGCCTACCGGGTTACTATCCCCCCATCAGTACCATTAGACAAAACACAAGCACAGATCATGTCTTCCAGGATTTGATTAACACGCTCGGTTTGTCCTCCGGTCTGTGGGTGATAAGCTGTGCTGAATGACAACTTGGTTCCAAGAGCTTCATGCAATTTCCTCCAGAATCGAGATGTGAACTGAGTCCCTCGATCAGAAACAATCTTTTCTGGAACTCCATGCAATCTAACAATCTGAGAAATATAGAGATTAGCAAGTTGGTCTCCACGATGAGTAGTTTGAACAGGAATAAAGTGAGCAACTTTAGTAATCCTGTCCACAACGACCCATATGGCATCATGCCCTCGGTTTGACCTTGTAAGTCCAGTGGTGAAATCCGTTCCAACTTCATCCCATTTCTACTTGGGTACTTGGAGTGGTTGTAATAAACTAGTTGGACGTTGATGTTCTGCCTTCACACGCTGACATATATCATACTTGGATATATACGAAGCAATCTCTCGCTTCATACCATGCCACTAGAATTTCTCTTTAAGGTTCTGATACATCTTGGTTCCTCCAGGATGAATTGAATAAGGAGTGTCATGAGCTTTGGCTAGAATAACCTGCTTTACCTCCAACTCGGAAGGAACACAAATGTGACCTTTATACCAGAGTATTCCCTCGGAATCAATAGAGAAACCAGGCACTAGTTCCCTTTTCATTCGGTTCTTGATTCCTTTAATACTTTTCTTGCCTTTTTAAGATTGTTTTACTTGATCAACCAGAGTAGGTTTGATTTCAATTGAGTTCAACATGCCATAGCTGACTACTTCAATACCCAGTTGGTCAAGCTCTTTCCACAACTCAGGTTGCCTGATCTTAATCATAGCATTCAAAGAGGTGGGTTCTCGACTGAGTGCATCAGCGACAACATTCGCCTTTCTAGGGTGATAGTGGATACTCATATCATAATATTTGATGAGTTCAACCCACCTGCATTGCCTCATATTGAGTTCACGCCGAGAGAAGATATACTTCAAGCTCTTGTGGTTGGTGTAAATCTCACACCGATTTCCCATAAGGAAGTGTCGCCATGCTTTGAGAGCATGAACAACATCAGCAAGTTCAAGGTCATGAGTTGGATAATTCTGCTCGTGAGGTTTCAGCTGACAAGAGCTATAAGATATAACCTTCCGGTCTTGCATGAGAACACTGCCGAGTCCAAGTTTTGAGGCATCACAATATAGATCAAATTTTTATTGATGTCCGGCATAGTGAGAAAAGGAACAGACACCAATCTTCTCTTCAACTCTTGGAAACTTTCTTCACATTTGTCAGTCCAGTCAAACTTCTTGTCTTTCTTGAGAAATTGAGTGAGTGGTCTGACGATGCTAGAGAATCCTTGAATAAATTTGCGGTAATTCCCAACCAAGCCAAGAAATGATCTTACTTCAGTTGGGTTGGTTGGAGCATTACGCTTCATGAAAGACTGAATTAGAGCGGGACCAACAGAGATTCCACCTTCAGATACCACATTCCAAGAAAACCCACTTCTCTAAGCCAAAATTGGCATTTGCTGAACTTAGCATACAATTGATGCTTACGAAGTGCGAGTACCAGCCTTAGATGTTCTTCGTGTTCGGCTTCATTCTTAGAATAGATAAGAATATCTTCGATGAGCACCACGATGAATTTGTCCAAATAACCCATGAATATCTTATTCATGGGATTCATAAAATAGGCTGGAGCATTGGTCAGGACAAAGGACATTATGGTGTATTCATACAGAACCATCAAGGAAATATTCTGCCTCCTCCTCGGGGAGGAAAATAACAGAGAGAGAAAAGCTCTCCAGCAGGGAGAAATCTGCCGGGGAAATTCCTCCTCGGAGAGGGGAGATCATCCCCATCGTCACCGTCAGTGCTCCTAGCATCATCAAGATCTTCATCATCATCATCACCGGAACCATCACCTTCACCATCCATCTCCACCCCACTATAACAATTAGGGTTCTATATCGTTGTTCTTCACTAGATCTCTCTCCCGGTGTGGATTACTTGTTAGTAGTTGATGCTTACGAGATTTATTGGTGTTTGCACTTTATGACCAGATTGTTATTCATCATTATATCACCTCTTATTATGATCCATATGATGTCTTGTGAGTAGTTCTTTTAGTTCTTGAAGACATGTGAGAAGTCAAGAGGTTTGTAGTGCAATTATGTTGAAGTAATATCTAGTGGTTTGATATTTAAGGTGTGGTGTTATTCTGCTAGTGGTGTCATGTGAACATCGACTACATGATACTTCACCTTTATGGGCCTAGAAGGATGCATTGTGTATTTGGCTACTAATTGTGGGGTTTCCGGAGTGACAAAAACCTAAATCCCCGTTAGGAAACCGATGCACGAGGGAGTATAGGATCCTAGAGTTTAAGGTTGTGGTTAGATTTATCTTAATTACATTCTTGTATTTGCGGATGCTTGCAAGGGTGTTAATAACATGTATGTATTAGTCCTATTTGGGCGGTGCATTAGCATAGGTTCACCCACACAACACCTATCAAAACAATAAATATTAATCAACTGTATGAAACGAAAGCGCTTGACGAAATTCCCATGTGTCCTCGAGAACGTTTGGTAATCATAAATAGAACAACCGGCTTGTCATTTTCTTTCAAAAGGATTGGGCCACTCGCTGCAATTAATTTATATGCTTTATCAAAAACCACCAAAACCCCATTTGCTAGTGTTTATAGTGAATCCTCTATCCAACCTTCTTGTCAACACCTTCCGCTCCTCGTTGGGTTCGACACTCTTATTTATTGAAAGTACTATGATACACCCCCTATACTTGTGGGTCATCAAGGCTTCAAAGTTTATTGGGAGATAATCAAAAAATTTACGAATCTGATTATAACCTTCTTTTAAGCAAGAAACATGTGTCTCAACAGTGTTTAATCAAGCATAAATGCTTTCAAGGGCTATGTCAGTTTTACTAGGTGAGCTATAGGTGGAAATCAATTTTTTATGGCAGTAAAAGCTTGATCCCCATCATAATGATGGAAATATCCTCCTACTACAATATCCAAAGAATACCTATAGCAAAGAACAAGACCAAAGTAAAAGCTACGAAGAAACATGCTTAGAGTCATTTTAGGTTCAGTTTCACAATAAGAAATAAAACCTCTAGACCAGGCTTCTTCAAAACTCTCACCGCTCCCTTGTTTGAAAGAGATGATCATTTCCTCAGGTGACATGGTAAAAGGGATAGGAATAGACATAATGCAACTTTAAATAGGAACTAATTTTGTGTGTATTTGATATAGAGAAGCAAACAAGACAAAATAAAACAAACTAGCAAAAAAAAGAGATTGGAGGTGAGAGACTCCCCTTGCAGAAATCCTCTTCCTCCCCGGCAACAACGCCAGAAAAGAGCTTGATGGCGTGTAACACACGTTCGTTGGGAGACCCCAAGAAGAAGGTATGAAGATCACAGTAGCAAGTTTCCCTCAGAAAGAAACCAAGGTTGAATCGACCAGTAGGAGAAAGAAATCACTTTCGAAGGTTGTTGTCAGCTGATCTTGGCAGGGCGCACTACCGGTTTAGAAGCAACGGGAATCTATACAACACAATCAAATTACTTTGCCCCAACGAAGCAGTGAGGTTGTCAATCTCACCGGTTTTGTTGAAAACAAAGGATTACACGTATAGTGTGGAAAATAGTACTTGTTTGAAGTAATGAAAAGAGAATAATTATGGCAGTGAAGAAAACATTTCTTGCAGTAGGAAAACAGTGGTTGCAGTGGTTGTATTATCAGTGTAAAGAAATGGACCGGCGTCCATAGTTCAATAGTGGCGTCTCTCCATAAAAGATAGATAACATGCTGGTTAAAAAAATTACAGTCGGGCAATTGACAAATATAAAGGCTGCATCGTAGTGCATATGCATGACATGATTATTACTATGTGATTCATGCGGGCATTACAACAAGATACATAGACCGTTATCCAACTGCATTTATGACTAATAATCCACCCTCGGAGCGTCATCCGGTCAAACCTCGGGTATTAAGTTGCAAGCAACAGATAATTGCATTAAGCAAAGTGTGTAATGTAAACAATGTAAGCATCATTGTTTTCTCCGTAATGGCAACAACACATCCCCCACCCATTACGTTTCTGTCACTTGAGCGTGAGTGAAAGGGAGGCATGATCCCAATATCTAGCATAAATACCCACTCTTGGACTTACAAGCATCAACTTGGCCAGAGCATCTACTAGAAACGGAGAGCATGCAAGATCATAAATAACATAAACATAAAAGAACATGGCAGATTAATAATCATAGGACATATCATTCAATATTCATATGATCCCAGCAAACACAACATGTAGCATAACAATAAGATGATCTTGATCATGTTAGGCAGCTCACAAGACCTAAACATGAGGCATAAAGAGGAGAGAACAACCATCTAGCTACTGCTATGCACCCATAGTGCAAGGATGAACTACTCACACATCACTTCGAAGGTAGGCATGGTGATGAAGAGCCCTCCGGTTATGAATTTCCCTCCCGGCAGGGTGCCGGGGAGAGCGCCAGAACCCTCCCGAACTAGGGTTGACGATGACGGCGGCTACGGAACTAATTTATGGAAAAGTCTCGGGTATTTAGGGTTAACCCATGGAGGATCTTAAATAGGAGAGAGGGAAACATCGGTTGGTGGCCAGGGATTTTGTTTCGTGACAACTTTCCGTGTACGTGACAACTTTCTAATATTCTGGGATTTTGTTTCGTCCAATTCCGAGAATATTTCCAGAACAACTTTTCTGAAACCAAAAACAGCAGAAAACATGAACTCGCTCTGTGGCATCTTGTCAATAGGTTATTCCCAGAAAATCCATAAAAATGACATAAAGTGTATAGGAAACATGTAGCATATGGCATGAAAACAACATGGAACATCAGAAATTATAGATATCTTTGAGACATATCACCCACCGACGTTTCCCTTTCGCCTATAAGCTCCTCCTCAGGTTAACCCTAAATACCCGAGCCTCCATCCATGAAAAGTTCTATAGACACAGTCATCGTCCACCCTAGTTCCGGAGGGTTCTGAAGCTCTCCCTAGCACCCTGTCGGGAGGGGAATTCATCATCGAAGGGCTCTTCATCACCATGCCTGCCTACGAAGTGATGCGTGAGTAATTCATCCTTGGACTATGGGTCCATAGAAGTAGCTAGATGGTTGTCTTCTCCTCTTTATTACTCATGTTTAGATCTTGTGAGCTGCCTAACATGATCAAGATAATCTGTTTGTAATGCTACATGTTGTGTTTGCTGGGATCCGATGAATATTGAATGCTATGTCAAGTGATTATCAATCTATCATGTTTTGATTATTTATGATCTTGCATGCTCTCCGTTACTAGTAGATGCTCTGGCCAAGTTGATACCCGAGTGGGTTCATGCCTCCCTTCCATTCACGCTCGAGTGACAGAAACATAATGGATGGGGGATTTCTTGTTTCCATTAGGGAGAAAACAACAATGTTTTTATTGTTTACGTTACACACTTAAGGAAATAATCTGTTGGTTGCAACTTGATACCCGAGGTTTGATTAGATGACGCTCCGAGGGTGGATTATTAGTCATAGATGCAGTTGGATAACGGTCTATGAATTATGGTGTAATGCCCGCATGAATCATATAGTAATCATCATGTCATGCATATGCACTACGGTGCAGCCTTTATATCTATCAATTACCCAGCTGTAATTTGTTTATTTATCATGTTATCTGTTTTGAAGAGACACCACTAGTGAACTGTGGACCCCGGTCCATTCTTTTACAGTGATAATACAACCACTACAAACACTATTTTCTTTACTGCAATCATTGGTTTCCTTCCATTCACAGCCATCATTATTCTCTTTTCATTTACTGCAAACAAGTACTATTTTCCACACTATACATCTAATCCTTTGTGTTAGCAAAACTGGTGAGATTGACAACCTCACTTTTTCGTTGGGGCAAATTATTTTGATTGTGTTGGTGTAGATTCCATGTTGCTGCTGAGCCTGGTAGTGCGCCCTGCCAACATCAGCTGTCATCAACCTTCAGAAGTGATTTCTTTCTCCTACTTGTCAATTAAACCTTGGTTTCTTTCTGAGGGAAAATTACTCATCATACCTTCCTTTTGGGGTCTCCCAACGAATGTGTATCCACACGAATCAAGCCTGTTTTCTGGTGCCGTTGCCGGGGAAGAAAAGGATTTCTGCAATGGGAGTCTCTCACCTCCAATATATTTGTTTTGTTTTGTTTTGCTTAGTTTATTTTATTTTTTCTTGTTTTTTTCTTATATAAAAAACACAAAAATAATTAGTCCTTACTCTAGTTGTTATTTTTATCCTGGTTTTAATATTGCTAAAATGAGTATTCCTGAAGTTGAGGTTCGTTATTTTAAGCAACAAGGGGGAGAACGTTTGAAAGATGGTTGGTATAGAATAACTGATGCCCATCATAGACGTACTAAAAATATTCTACCTTGATCCTTCTTAGGAATTTTTATGTTGGTATTACTTGTTGGTATAGGTATGTTCTAGATGCTCTTACAGGTGGTAATTTTCTAGGAAATCCCCCTTTGGAATCCTATAATTTTGATTGAAAGTTTAGTAAGAACACCACCTCCTAAAGTTGTTAAAACTGCGATCACTTTAGATGATGTTATAAAAAATCTGAGCTCTATGGAGAAAAATTTGCCAAATTTCCTTGATAATGCTAGCAAACTTAATGAATAAATAGTAAGTATCAATAAAAGAATCACTGTTTTAGAGGCTAGCAATACCCATGATAATCAAAACATCAGGATTGGTAAACTAGAGGGGGCTATGGAAATTTTAAGTTTAACTTTTTCTTCTCTTAAGTTTAAGAGGGAGAAAACTTTTATGGGAAAAGAGCAAAAATTTATGTATGTCCCCAAGATGTCTAAATCAAAACCCCCTAATGTGCTTAAAATTGAGAAAACTTTTAGTGAAACTAATAGTTATTTACATGTTGAATCATCTTCAGGGGTACCTAAAGTACCAATTGCTACAATCTGTGTTTTAGAGGAAATTATAGATTTGGATGCTTCTTCACTTGAAAACACTTAATTCATGTTTTCTATGCCTAGATAAAAGACGTTAAAGAAAAGCATTTCTTGGGAGATAACCCATGTTTTTATTTTTGCAATATTTTCTACTATTTCTTCGAGTCAAGGTGTTGTTTACTTCTGTAGAAACTCCTTTGTATCTTTATTTTCTCGTATTTTTTTTGCCAAGTAAAGTCTCTAGTGAAAAGTTGAAGTTATATTTGGATTTCTGCGCAGGAAACATATTTATGTTGTCCACTGTTAAATTCGTATAAATTCGCAGAAAGATCAAAACCACCTGCAAAATTTTGTGCTTAATCCTGGCCATTTCCGAAACTTTTTATAGTTTTATTTTTTTCGATTTGAGCAACGTAAGTGCATTGAAAAAAATCATCTTTACAGACTGTTCTGGTTTTGATAGATTCTGCCTTTTTACTTGCATTCTCTCTTTTACTATGTTGAGTGGATTTCTTTGCTCCACATAACATCATTGGCTGTAGCTAATGTTTAGAAAGTATTAATAATGCTTATGTCCATGGAGAACATGTGAGTTTTTCATTGTGCACTTATGACTGATGTTCGTTGGGAGACCCCAAGTGTCGGGTGTGAAGAGTACATCGACAATTTTTGCCTAAGAACAAAACCAAGGTTGAATCGACCAGTAGGAGAAAGAAATTACTTCTGAAGGTTGATGCAGCTGATGTTGCCAGGGCGCACTACTGGTTTAGTAGCAATGTGGAACCTAAAAAATACAATCAAATCACTTTGCCCCAACGAAGCAGTGAGGTTTTCAATCTCACTGGTTTTTGCTAAAAACAAATAGGTTAAACATATGGTGTGGAAAACAGTACTTGTTTGCAGTAGATAAAAAAGAACAGTGGCGGCAGTAGGAAAAAAGTAATTGCAGTAGTAAAACAACGGTTGCAGTGATTGTATTATCAGTATAAAGGAAATGGACCGGGGTCCACAGTTCTAGTGGTGTCTCTCCAAGACAGATAGATAGCATGTTGGGTAAACAAATTCCAGCTCGGCAATTGACCGATATAAAGTCTACACCGTAGTGAATATGCATAACATGATGATTACTATGTGATTCATGTGATCATTACAACAAGAGACATAGACCATTATCCAACTGCATCTATGACTAATAATCCACCCTCAGAGTGTCATCCGAGCAAACCTTGGGTATTAAGTTGCAAGCAATGGATAATTACATTAATCTAAGTTTGCAATGTAAACAATGTAAACATCGTTATTTTCTCCCTAATGGCAACAGCACATCCCCCACCTGTTACGTTTCTGTCACTCGAGCATGAGTAAAAGGGAGGCATGAACCCACTATCGAGCATAAATACTCCCTCTTGGAGTTACAAGTTGTCAAACCCTCAGATACTAGGGTATCTTGGGCCGTCTGCTGCTGGCCCAGCCCATCGGGAATAGAAGGAGTCTATACCGGTCCATCAAGACAGGGAGACCCCCCTAATAGTTCTCCACCAAGGCCGGCCCCTTGAAGAGGAGATCTCCCCGGGATCTCCATCGCGCATTGCTGGGGAGGAGTCCTGCTCTAACCCCACTCCTTCCTAGAAGGAGCCTCGACTATTGGGAGACAACCCATGTGAGGGTGACGTTCTGACCTCTACGCACATGACGAAGTCGCCGCATGAGACAGAATGGCTTTGGCAGTTGCCATTATTGTCTATAAAGTGCAGAGCTCCGTTGCGCGCACCAAAGCCCACTCTATGGATTTCGTCTTTTGTGCAAGAAGACTGAGTCCGCGCTAGAAGACGAGGGCGGCGTCACCAGGCTCCCCCACCATGACGCCATGGACGGCGCAGCTGTCCCCCGACGATTAGGACCGCGCAGGAGGCGCAGTGTACGGGATGCTTCATCCTGTGGCATCTTGTGGTATCCGTTTCCCGCCAAGTGAGCGGGATACATGGCCAATAGCCAGCATAGGTAGACCTCCCCCACCTCCATAAAGGGGGACGAAAAAACGAGAGAGAAGAAAGAAGGCACCAAGTAGATAGGTCACCAGAATCCCTTGTTGTACTGTAACCTCCATAGTGAAATCAACCAGACAAGCAGGAGTAGTGTTTTACACCATCACAGTGGCCTTAACCTGGGTCAATTCCTCGTGTCATTACTGTTTTCCTTTGAGAGCTCCCCTCTTGAAGACTCCGGAGGTGCAATTGAACATGGTTAGCTCCCAGTGTTTGAACCTTTGAGTGCTACCTTGTCGTCGACAGAACAACAACTCTGACATTTGGGGCGCCAGGTAGGGCGCTAAGGCGTCTCTCTCGCATCTCCATCGCCATGGTCACCTCCCGCATGAATTGGACCAGCCGCGGGGCGCGATCCTCGAAGCAGAACAACCTCGGCGGCCTCGTCACCGACTTCGCCCACATTAGGCTCTCCCATTCTCTCTCCCCCGCATCGCAGCACTGGCATGGCACGACGCATGTCGGCGAGTTCCATGCAAACCTGGCGCGGCCCCTGCGGTCTTGTGCGCGGGCAACCACGTAGGAAGCCTGTCTGGAGCATAGGGGTCGGCGTGCTGTCCGTTCGTGCTCCACGCAGGTGATGCTCGGTTGGTGCACACCACTGAGTTCACCTCAGCTCCTTCAGCCGACTGGGAGCAGACTGGCTTCACCGCGGTGTCCACGCTCGTGGTCAGGCCAGCAAAACCCTGCACACGCAGGGCGTGGCGCTCTCGAGCGCACGGCACGACATCCTTCGCCCCGGGAAATGCCACCACCGACTTAGAGTGGCCTAGGTACCGAGAGCGGTGACCGAGCGCCGAGGCAGGGTGCTGCTATGCGTTCAACAGAGACCTGTGGGAAGGCAAGGTGGCCTTCAGCCTTCCGGCCTCGCCTCCCGCCACGCTAAAGAGGGGACATTCCCCCGACGGACTTCCTGCGGTAGTACAAGCCACGAATCAGGGCTGCTATGGGAGGCGACCGATGAAAGTGCAATATGGTCAACTAGAGGGGGGGTGAATAGGTGACCTACAAATTTTAATTCTTTTTCACTTTTAGTGGGGGCTTTGGGAAAGTAAAAGCTCGGTTATCTAGATGTGCAACTAAGTGAACACCCTAGGTGACAAGAAACAAGTAGCAACGGAAATAAAGGAATGGCACAAGATAATAACAAGTGAAAAACACGGAGACAAGGATATGTTTCCCGTAGTTCCTTCTTGAAAGAAGTACGTCTATGTTGGAGAGGTGGGGAGCCACCTAGGCGCTCCTCAATAGCACGGATGTGCACACCTTGTTCTCCTTGAGCTTCTCCGGTGAGGGAGATTCTCGTTTCCACTATGAGGTCAACTTGAAAGCGTTGACCAAACCTTTACAAGGGGTTGAGGCTACTCCACAATTTAGATGGAGGCTCTCAACAATCGAAGCTTCTTGCTACAAGGTGGAAGCTACAAGCACTAGGGTTTCCCTTGGATTGACAAAGAAACCAAGAGATTACAAGATCCCAAGAGTTGTGGTGTGGGTACACACGTTTTGGCTTGGTGGAAAGGTAGATATAGTCCTCCTCCATGAGATCCTTGAAGGCCATCGAGTTTGGTTGGAGGAGGAGGGAGATCGGGGCGTTTTGAGCTCTACAACAATGGAGGAGAGAGAGGAATGGACGAGCTACCTATCTAGAGGAAGAAGACAGCTATTTATAGGCTCCTCCAATTTCTGACCGTTGCAGTCTGCCACGGCCGGAATATTCCGGTGTTAGCACCGGAAATTTCCGGTCTCCTCTGGCCGGAAATTTGAATAGTCCGGGGGGCGGATCTTTGAAATATCCGGGGGCGGAAATTTCCGCCCCAATACTCCGCCCCCATCTCTGTGCGCGGGCACCAGCCCAAGATGAAAACTGCCAAGGACCAGAGGCCGGAATATTGAATAATCCGGGGGGCGGATAATTGAAATATCCGGTCCCGGAAATTTCCGGACAGAATTTCCGCCCCCATCTCTGTGCGCGGGCATCTGAGGACACTCCATTTTCTGCTAAGTACCAGAGGGCCGGATATTTGCACCGGAAATTTCCGGGGCAAATTTCCGCCCCAGCATATGTGCGCGGGCAGGGAGAAATACTTAGTCATTTTGAAGATGCCAGAAAGGGCCGGAATATTCCGGTGCCAGGGCAGGATATTCCGCCCTATAAGCACCGGAAATTCCGGTGTGATTACTGAAAAATCCGGTGGCAATCTTTCAAGTATATAGAACTCCTCTTTGATCTTTTTACAATGGTGTATCAATAATCATCTGAAAGATAAGCTACATAGACTAAAACAACATTGTTAGATAGTTGATACCCGCGTTGTTATCATCACCAAAATCATTAGAGGGATCATGAGCTTTCAATCTCCCCCTTTTTGGTGAGTGATGACAACACGGGTATTTGCAAGGGAATAAACTAACAATGCATGATATGAAAAGTAAAACACCACATATAGCATATATAGGAGACATGCCTCCTAATAATAATAGTTCACACAAGCAAACCAACGAATAACGAGTACGATAAGACGAAGTTCGAAAAGACACACGAAACGATAAAAGCAACAAAGAACGAAAACCACCCGAGCAAATCCCCACGATCATCTAGATCTTCTCCCTCTTTGGCATCAGGATACCAAAAAGAAAAAAGAGAGAGCTACGTCCCATGGAACAATCTCTAGGCCTGGGTGTCCTCTTCTTCCACTTCCTCTTCGTCCTCGGTGACATCCTCCATGTCCTCATCATCATCCACTCCGATATCCCAGTCAACATCGCGGTTGTTCCAATTCTTGTATGGAATCCTGTCAGGAGGAGAAGCTGGCACATTGGGAATCTGAAGGGCAGTCATGATGGTGCGCTGGTTCTCCAGGATGTGGCGGCGCTCAACATAGGCATTGTAGTTCTCCTTGTGGATGCAAACATTCATGCACATCACCTTCTCAATTGCACGAACAAGCCAAGAGCGCTTCTTCTTGCCAGGAGGAGGAGGACGCATGCGAGCATCACGGTGGCCCTGACCTGTGGCACCCACATCATGTGCAGCCTGCTGGGTGTGGGCGGCCTTCTTGTACAGTGTGACATCCTTGTGGTCTTCACAGTCTAGCTCCAGGTCCTCACGGAGTGCCTCGGGATAGCGAGCCTTGATGAGCTTCGTGATGTACGGAGCATACGGGGGCACTGAGAGCAAAGTGGATCTCATTGAAGATGAAATCCATCACATCAACCTTGTGGACCTCCGTGTCAGTCATGTCACCCTCAGTGAAGGTCAGGTAGGCGTGGTACATGAGGTTGACCAAGCCACCACGAATAGCATCATTATTTCCTGCACTTGGGGCAATAGACTCCCTGAACATACGCAACAGGATGTCATATATGGGAAATAGTCCTTTGGCCGAGCCAATCACACCTGTGGAACCATACAACTCAGCCAGTCTGTTCTTCTCATACTCCACTCCATGAACATGCATGCGGTGACCCTGAGGAGTGTTAAGGCCAGCAAAGAGATACCCGAGAGCAGTAGCAAAGTCATGGAAATTGGCGGTGAGCAAGAGAGGGCCAGACATCCAAGACATCCCAATATCCTCAGAATCATCAATGACAAGTGTGGCGAAGAACTGCTGGATGAAAGTGACATTGTAGGAGCATCTAGTCTCCATGAGAGGACGCAAACCAAGGAGTTCAGCCAACTGGACGGAGTTGTTGAAGTATGGAGGATTGGCAGCCAAATGAGCGAAGTTGATAACCTTCATTGGGCACACTGGCTTGCTCATCACAGTATACACTTGCTTGAAGAGGGTCTCCTGCTCAACATGCCAGAAGCAGGAATCAATAGTGGGGTCTTGAGGACCCTCGGTGTACCAGGCCTTGCCCCTCCATGCCTTGAACTCAGGGATGGACATGGTGGCCAAGTTCAGAGCTGACTTCCCTTGCTGCTTCCCAGCTTTGCGAGCCGCCCTGGCAGCGTCACGTTGATGCTCATATTCTCTCTCAGCATCCCTCGCACGCCGGCGAGTCTCATTCTCATCAACAGGAGTTCCCTCAGCATCTTCCCGCAGGTGACGGAGGCGCTTGAGGGAGCTAGTCAACTTGCCAGGCCTAGAGCTTGAACCATCTGCGAGAAAGGTAGGAAAACATGCAAAGAAAAACAAACAAGAATCATCAAAAACGGGGGCTCACGACTCGTGGAAATGGAGGAAGTAGATCTCTGTTCGAGATTCAGTGCAGGCCAGAAATTCCGATCTCGGGTGCGGAAATTCCGGAGGGCGGAAATTCCGGCCTCAGTGAAATTTCCGGGGTGCGGAAATTCCGGTCCTGGGGCGGAAATTTCCGGCCTTCGGAATTTTCGAATCCAGATCTAAATCTGGGCATGCAGTGAATCTAGAACGACGAATGTGTGTAATGAGACTGATTCTAGAGGATAGATGTCGCTAGTATGTGTATAAATTGCTCAAATACACCGTGAATACCAAAGGACATGAGATCAAATCAACTAAAAACCCTAGATTGCGGAGAAAACAAAGCACATACCGGGATCCATGAGGTAGGACGGGATCTGCGGTCTCTTGATCCGCAAAAGGCAATTAAAGGACGAGGAGGGGAGGCAAAGGGGCCTCCCGGAGGTCTCGGAGGCGGCGGCTGCGTCTAGAGGCGGAGTGGAGGCGAAGGGAGGGGGAGCAATCTGGAACTGTCCCCTCCCGTCGCCTTTATATAGCCCCAGCCAAGCACACCGGAAATTTCCGGTATTAAGGCCGGAATATTCCGGTGCCCGGAGATTTCGACCGGAATATTCCGCCCCAAATATCCGGTGTGCCTTCTGCGAGCGGGCACGCTGGATATTTGGGTGAATATTCGAGTCAATCTCGAACCCCGGAAATTTCTGGGGCTTAAGGTGCGGAATATTCCGTGCCCCCGGATTTTTGCCCCGAAAATTTCTGCTCAAATTTCCGGGGTGCCTTCTACGAGCGGGCACTTTGGGAATGAGCAAAATTTCTGGGGGAAAAGTCTGAGGGCCGGAATTTTCCGGGCCCTAGGCCGGAATTTCCGGGGTTCCCAATCCTTCCGAGAATGTGTGAAAGATGGAACAAGACGTGAGCCTCCAAAATAAGAACCAAAAACAACAAACACACAAGCACGAATGAAACATCAAGCAACACAAATACAAAAGGGAAAAAGGTTGGTGGCCGAAGCCACCGTGTTTGAGTGATACCAAGGAGTCGCGAAGATGTATCTTGGACTCAAAAGTATGACTCACGTTTTAAGCACAATAAGTCACAAAATGACTAGATATGCATGACGCTTTGGTTGTTTTGCGCATGATAGGTGGAGTGTTGGTTCATGAGTTGAACTACGCTCCCCCTATGTCCATGCCTACATCTAAACTAGATAGCACATATAGTGAAGGTACGTATGCAAGGGTTCAAGAGAAGTTGGACGCATCGATAACATTTAGTTCATTCCTCAAACCCCTAAATCTTGGTTCATCAAGGGCCTTCGTGAAGATATCCGCGAGTTGATCCTTGGTCGGCACATAGGAGAGGTCAATATCACCCTTCTCAACATGATCCCGAATGAAGTGATGGCGTATCTCAATGTACTTTGTCTTGGAATGAAGAACGGGATTGTAGGCGATCTTGATGGCACTCTCATTGTCGCACAAGAGGGGAACTTTGTCGAAGTTGATGCCATAATCTCTCAATGTTTGCCGCATCCAAAGTAACTGAGCACAACAACTCGCCGCGGAGATGTATTCGTCTTCGGTAGTAGAGAGAGCAATGCAATTTTGCTTCTTAGAAGACCAAAATACCAATGATCGGCCAAGAAATTGACAAGCTCCGGATGTAGATTTCCTATCCGTCTTCTCTCCCGCATAGTCCGCATCCGAATATCCAATGAGCTGAAAGCTTGAACCCTTGGGATACCAAAGACCGAAGTTTGGGGTATGAACTAAACATCGAAAGATGTGCTTAACCGCTTCAAAATGACTTTGTCTCGGAGAGGCTTGAAACCTTGCACATTTACCTACGCTATACATAATATCGGGTCTAGATGCACAAAGGTAGAGCAAAGAGCCAATCATGGAGCGGTATACCTTTTGATCTACCTCTTTACCATCCGGGCCGGGTTTCAAGTCAATAGTCGTGGACATGGGAGTCTTCATAGGTTTGGCATCATGCATGTTGAAGCGCTTGAGCATGTCTTGAGTATACTTGGCTTTCTTGATGAATGTGCCTTCGGGGTGTTGCTTGATCTCGAAGCCAAGAAAATACTCTAACTCTCCCATCATCGACATCTCGAATTTATCCGTCATAAGCTTGCAAAACTCATCATTGAATGCGATGTTAGTAGAACCAAAGATGATATCATCCACATAGAGTTGGCATATGAACAAGTCACCTCCAACCCTTTTGGTGAAAAGGGTGGGATCGATTAAACCAACATTGAACCCACGATATACTAAAAACTCTTTAAGGTGCCCGTACCACGCACGTGGAGCTTGTTTAAGTCCATAGAGCGCCTTATCAAGTTTGTAGACATGATCGGGGTGGTTGGGATCCTCGAAACCCGAAGGTTGCTTGACATAGACCAACTCGTGGATGGGACCATTCAAAAATGCACTTTTAACATCCATTTGTTGCAATTTAAAGTTGTGATGAGAGGCATATGCAAGTAAGATGCGAATAGATTCAAGACGAGCTACGGGAGCGAATGTTTCACCGAAATCAACACCTTCGACTTGAGAGAAGCCTTGAGCAACCAATCTAGCCTTGTTGTGGATGACGATGCCGTCCTTGTCTTGTTTATTCTTGAAGATCCACTTAGTGCCGATGACGTTCTTGCAATCTTTGGGCCTTGGTACCAACTTCCACACCTTGTTGCGCTCGAAGTTGTTGAGTTCATCGTGCATTGCTTCAAGCCAATCTTGATCTTCAAGAACTTAATAGACCTTCTTTGGCTCAATGTGAGAGACGAAAGCATGAGCTTTGCTAAAATCCGCTAGTTGCCTCCTTGTGACGACCCTTCCACGAACTTGTCCAAGAATCATGTCCTCCGTGTGACCGGCACGAGCAAGATTATCTAGCCTTCTCTTTGCCCTACGAGCTAGTATCTCCTCCAAAGTTTCCTTGGATAGCACTTGATCATCACCTTCATCATCGAAGACTTGTTCACCTTGATCTTGATCATCAACGGGAGGTGGATCCCTTATGTGCCGAGTTGTATCATCACCATGTGTATCTTGTTCTTCATTGTGAGCTTGGCCTTCATCATGAGCTTGGCCTTGATTGTTAGGTTGGCCTTGATTGATGTGACGCCCCGAGATCGGGCATTATGCAGATTTCGGCATTTCCACCCAAATCCGCATAATAACCGATTTCAGGTTGCCATTTATGATAACATTACAATAGTTCACGAATATTCCGCAACAACAACAGAAGAGATATATACAAGACGACTCAAACGAGTCAAGAATACAACTGATACAATACAAAGATCCAAATGACAGCGGAAGAAACAACATAGTGTCCGACTACGGACAAGATACAAATTGGACTTAGAGTCCTGAAGATAACCGATGGCGTCCAATCCCTGCCCAGGCCAAGCCGGAGGGATTCCCAAGCTAACATCGTCAGACTTCAAACCTGTTGACTGCAATGTGGAATATGCAGCCACGAAAAGGATTCGTGGGTCAGCACTATTAAGTACTCGCAAGTGGATAAACCATACTCACAAGATACCAGCGTAACCAATCATCACAAGATACAAATACTTTGGGTACAACGGAAAGAGGAGGGGGTAGTGCAAAGAAGCGGCAGCGGGCAGCAGCAACAACTAGAGAGACACTCTACAACTTCCGGCTATTAGAGAGGGATAAGAGAGTGCGACAAAACCAACTATAACAACTCACCAAACAATACCCATCCAGTGTTACCCCCTACTAAGGAAGCAACCTGATGGAGGGATGATAACCCGGTAGCCCAACTCCAAGGGGTAACTCGGCCTAAAGGACGCTGCGCAAAGACCCGGCTAGGATAAAGGAGCTTCTAGAAGGCCCAAGATCGTAGGCCTGGCAACCTGGATTGTGGGTTCCGGTAAGGAAGTTTAGGGTTTTGTGAGCAGTGTCCGGGTAGGGCTTAGAGTATGCCTTGGAGAACAGGCCAGTGATCCGGATGCTTTATAAGCCGGCCCTTAGGTTAGGTTTGGGGACCCGAAAGAGAGAATAAAAGCACTATCGCTAGGTATCGAGTATCCAGTATAACACGAGATTTGAGATTAATATATCGAGATCGAAGACCCGCCGACTTATTCCGCCGGCTCCCAGATCGCCCATCATCATGTTTTCTTCCGAGCTAAACCCTCTCCCAAACATCTGTGTCGTCTTGCCCCAAGATAAGTTACCCCCGGTAACGTCTGCCGTGATTATCCCACGACAGTTGGCGCCCACCGTGGGGCCTGCGTCCAAAGGTGTTTACATCACGGGAGAAGCTCGGAAGAACATGGAGAATCTTGTCATCAGCGAGATCTACATCGACCACGAAGGAGAGAAGATGGTGGACGATTCCGGCTGGGGGCCAGAGTCGGATCACCTCGAATCCGGATCTATCGTGACAATCGGCCGGATCAACGTCTTCATCGGTATGGTACGTACTTCTGGTTCGATCCCTGACGACTTTGGATTTGATTCTGTGTCAGGGGAGGCCACCTACATTCAATCAGATGGAGAAGAATCAGTTGGGACGACAGATCCAACAGAAGAACCCACCCCAAAGAGGGAACAGCTGGAGGAGCTGGCGTGGGCCCCGCATGGCTGGGTCGAAAAAGAAGACGATACCGAGTCTATCCTGCATCTACTATAGAATCGGTATGAGGAAAACAACAGTGAAGAGGAACAGTATGAATTCGCGCCAAGCATCGTGCGTCGGGTTGCAGTTTACACGGCTCCCGCGACCAATCTCAACCAGGAGAACGGGACCGCAGCCGCGGTCGGAGCGGCACAAGCGTTGGCCCAGCAGCAAGATCCGGCTTTAGTCCGGATTGACGGAGAGTCGGCATCGGTTACCAGTCAAGCGGCGGAAAACGAGTTACACGCGAACACATTCGGATTCCTAGCAAACCGGACACCAGGAGCGGGTCCTTCCAACCCACAACACCCGGCTCTGTTCGACAACAATCTGATCCTAGATCCCACAGTTCTTGCCACCGTTATCACTCCAGAAAACGCGGCGGAACGTGTTAGGGACCTGGATGTAGCCCGTCGTGCTTTGGAGCAACAGAGAAGACAAGTAGAAGCAGAAAGACAAGGGATGGCCACACGACAACGCGAGCTGGATGCACTGGAAACCCGGCTCCGAGAGGAAACGACTAGAATACATCAAAGGCACCAAACCAGATTGCCAGCATTGGGAGGAGTCATAAACCCGGCTGCGCTATTTATCACGCCTCAGGATCAGCCGATCCCAGCGGCAAATCAAGGAACCGCCCCTCAGCCAACAACTGGAGGAGTACAACCGGTAGACACGCAGGCCGGGTTACCCGTACCACAGACTGGAGTTACTACCGGCAATACTGTACCACCACCACCACCACCACCACCATCACGTTTTCGCACACCAGCGGGTCATTACAACAACCCCATGGATAACGTGTACGCAGCAACACTCGCGTTAAACCAAATCCCCGTGAGAGAGTCACCCCACGCAGAGGAGACCCGGCGGGCGATAGATCTATTGCGCACCGCGGTGGCACAGCAAGTTAACTACCCAGATCACAGAAGTGGAATGCATGGGACGTCGTACATAAGTCAGCAACGAGGCAACACCGGCAATATCCAGACAAGTTCAGCGCGGCGGAGGGAAGAGCAGCAGCAAATGCCGCCTCCTCCCCGCATTCAGGCAGTACCAGCAGCATCAGCAGCCCAAGCTATCGTGGACAGTTCCAGAGCCAGGAGAGATGCAGCCGGGTCTGCAGCGCATGGGCCACCAGCAGTCCCGCGTACGGCCGCACCCCCCGCAGGATCACACGTTTCTCGAGTAAGGCCGGCCCCGGCTAATCTTGTCGGGCCTAAGTGCCTGTCGGACAACATCAGGACCGAGCCTTACCCGGATAAATTCAAGGAACCGGGTAAAGTAGTGAATTACGAGCCGACTATGGATCCGGAAACATGGTTGGGCAGCTATGAGATGGCAATGTCGATTCGCAACGCAACGGAAAACCTTCAAGCCAAGTTTATGTACTTAATGATTTCAGAAGGGGCAGCAAAATTATGGTTCAATACCCTACCAGAGGGATCTATCAAGTCATGGGAGGATCTGAAAACTGCGTTCATCAAGCACTTCCATGGGACGTGCAGAAAGTTATTCACTATTGATGACTTAGAACGATGCGTCCAGAAGAAGGGTGAGTCGGCGCGCAGCTGGGTGCGCCGGGTTATGGAAATACTGCATTCATCCACAGATATTCAGCCCAAGGATGCGTTACAAGCTATGGCAAAAACGTGCAAGTACACACCTTTAGTGCAAAAGTTAACCCGCATGAAATCTAGTCGGAATGCTTCAGAGGTCACGATGGGGGAACTGATGGATGCATGCAACAAACACGTGGCAACGGACACTACAGAAGAGGAAGCTGATGACAAAAAAGCAAAAGCGAACACAAGTAATAATGGAAGAGCCGGCAATGGATCAGCGCCGGGTAATAATGGAAACAGCCAGAACAAGCGCCCGTTTGAGGGAGGCTCCGAGTTTGTCGCCAGCACAGAAGCTGGATCTTCAAGACCTAGGGCAGAAGGAAATTTCAATACTGGAAATCACAATGGAGGAAACTATCAAGGACCGCCAAGGCCGAGTAACAATTGGGACATCTTCAGAATGGCATGCCCAAAACACAGCAGGAAAGGTAGGCCGGCTAACCACTCCTTGGAGCAGTGCGCCGACCTACAGAGATGGAACAACGAGGAAGTGAACAGAGCCATGCGAGGTGCAGGTCGGGGAGGAGGACCGGGTCCAGGTGGAAACCCGGGCAACGGCCCACCCCCAGCCGGTAACCCGGCAACAGGAAGTCAGGGTAACAACCAAGGGGGAGCCAGAGGTTTCCAGGCTAACCCCAAGCAGTTCGGTCAATATCACGTGCATACTACAAGAAATTCTAACAAGGACAAAAAGATACTGAAGCAAGCGGTAAACTCGGTTTCCTCGGCTGTGCCGAGATACCTGAGGTGGTCAGAGCAGGATGTAACATGGAGCAGAAGAGATCACCCGGAAAGAATAGAACACCCGGGAGTTTTAGCATTAGTAGTTGCACCGCAGGTCAATGGGTATGAGCTGAAAAAGGTCCTGATGGATGGTGGAAGTAGCATCAATATCCTATATTGGGAAACCTTTTTACGCATGGGTCTCGAGGAGTCTCAGCTACAGAAGAGCTCAACAATTTTTTATGGGATAGTGCCGGGTCACTCAGCGTGCCCCGAGGGAAAAATCGCATTGGAGGTAGCTTTCGGAGAATCAAAGGACAATTATCGAGTTGAGTGGCTCACTTTCGAGGTGGTCAAGCTGCGCAGTCCTTATCACGCGCTGTTCGGAACGCCGGCTTATGCTAAATTCATGGCCAGGCCGTGTTATGTGTATCTACAGCTAAAAATGCCGGGTCCTAAGCAGACCATCACCATACATGGAAGCCGGGTTATAGCGGCTGAGTGCGATGAAGGAAACGCAGCAATGGCTGAGCAAGCTTGCAGAAAAGAGGAACTCAAGCATTACCGGTCTCAAGCAGACCCGGATGGCAGAATGGCATTGAAAAGACCAAGTACTGAAGATGAAAGGGCAAAATTCAAGACAGCACAAGAAACCAAGATGGTGGCGTTCATCGAGCATGGCCCCTCCAAGCAATCTGCTGCAGGAGAAGAAATCGCACGATTGTTCACAACCACCCGCGTCAACGAAACTCCTCACCCGGATTGGCTAGCGAACCCGGCACTCATAATAAAAAAGACCAATAAGTGGAGAATGTGTATCGATTATGTTGGTTCCAGACAGATCCCCAAGACGAACTAAACAATGTAATGGGCAGCAGGTTTCAGACGCACTCTTTTCCTATCCAGGGTACCTGAGGGGACTGGAGGGTTTTTAATGAGGCGGCCTGCTGACCCAAGTTTTCTCATATCAATAAAGAGATGGTTGAGAAATATATCTCCTTCACACGCGTTATCAAGTCTCATTTTGTTATGATCTCTACTTCGTTTACAGGTAAGTGTCGTTTATTATCAGTACATCAGTTTCCCTAAGAATGTCGCATATATCTAGATCTTGAGGGCTGATTGCTTGAACAGCACAGTTACAAACTCACAGACCCGGCCTTGATGCCTATGAGTTATAAGGGCCGATTACTCGCAAACGAGTACGGCTGCAATCTTATAACCGGACAAAGGAGCCAAATTTTCTTGACTTTTCTTACTTAAGCTCGATGTGACTCGCACTAAAGTGGCACGATTTGCTCGCTTACGATTACATTCAGACATGAAGCCCAATGGGACTTGCCTGACCCTGTTTTCGTATAGATGTAACAACGTGATATCCACGCGAAAGCCGGCTTACAGTACAAGATAGTCAAAAGGGTCATCTAAACCACAAGTTATGCAGAGTACAGGGCTAATAGCCGGAAACTCAATGTCTATCAAGCATAACTTCAATACCTATGTGAAACGGCTCTAGGTTCGGGCTTAGCGCAAGAAAACTTGTTCTCCCTGGAAGACCGCGTATCCCAGACCTGGACTTTCGGGCTTTGGGGACCCAGGATTTCGCAAAAAGAAACAAAGTTGCTTAAGTCACTAAGCCCAAAGAACCCAAAACATCCGGGTCTTGGGGACTTGGGAACTTAGAGAAAAGTCTACCTGTCAAACCCACGAGACCCGGAAACCGAGTCTCACATACGGAACCATAAAGTAAGTTGGGAATAAACAAGCTTAAAGGCAGAAGTACATCAAGTCTATCCAAAGTCCACAAAGGGCTTTGAAGCCGTTACAAGTCTCGCAATGCGATTACATAATGCGATGGCAATATCAAAATGGCACATACGCACTATCAAAAGAATATCTGCTTTTACAAAGACATCGCGTAAGCAAAGTTTCAAGATGACATCAGATAATAACCTACTAGGCCTCCCGGGTGGGGTCCACACTTCCAGCCTTGTCCTCCGGGTCTTGATCATGAGTTTGCTCAATACAAGCATTCGCGCCATCATCATCCGGAATTTCAGCATCAGGACGAACAGGTGGAAGAACGGTTGGCGTAGAAGTAGCTGGTGCCGATTCCACATCGGCCCTCTTCTTCGCAGCCTCCTCCCTTCGCCTGGCCGAGCCAGCGTTCCATTTTTCCAGGATATCGAATGGCACGGGCGTGTTTCCCATCACAGCCTTGCCCTTAGCATCGTACGAGGACATAAACTTATTCAAATCCATACTGTCGGCAAGAGTAGTTGCCGAATGTCGCACCTCAGCTTGCACGGCCTTGAAGTCCTTAGCCCCAAACTTTGTGCCATCCGCTTTGAACTCCGGGAACCCGGCTATCACTTTTGCCGGCTCAAATTTGGGAAAGTAAGCTTTAGCCAGCATAAAGGCCCGTGTCATGCCAATCCGGCACGATGAACGCTTCCAGAGCTCAATCCATGCAGGAACGGTGGAACATGCATGGATTAGGGTCTCCATACCCGGATATGATTCAGTAGGCCACTGAATGGCATCCAGGATCCACTTAGTGCTGGCACAGAACCTCCGGAGGACATTCCTCAAGTTCATTATCTTCTGGACATCATTTTCTTCCGAGGGAGCAAGATTGGAATCTGCAGGACACAACAAAAAGATTACTTCAAAGTATTCCGGGTGTCACGTATCAAGAAACGAAAAACCAAGACACGAACCGGTAAGAAGCAAAATCTCACCAACAAGGACACGATAAGTGTCGGAAATCTGAGCTGATAGCTCCTTCAGCGTAGCTTGGAAGGTGGTGTATCTCTCTTTGTATTTCGCGACGTCCTTTTTCAAGGTTGCCACCTCAGCTTCAAGCGCCTCTCTTAGCTTAACCTCAGCGTCCAGGAGTTGATTGGTCTTGGCCAAAATCTCCCCGGACCGAGACGCGTGCGCCTAAAGATATGGAAAGTTAAAAACTAGTCGGATATTGCAGTCAGCCGAGTATTGAAAGAAGTACCGAGTGTAATTTTTACAAATTAGACTCGGAACTTGGGGACTAGATGGATGTTATTAGATATCAAGTAACGATTACCTGGTGCTCCACTGCCAGACGCTCCAGCATACTGCTCTCTGAGGCCTTCATAGCAAGAAGAGCGCTCATCATCTGATCGAATGTATCGTTGCCCAATCTGGAAGATCCGGGATCTTGGAGACTCGGAGAAGGAGCTCTCGCCTTGGTGGGAGAAGGTATCCGGGTCGTCCGAGTATCGGAGTCTGGTGCTCCTCCTCCCGTGCCCAAGGCTGCAGCTTCATCCTCCTCGCGTGTGTGCGAGGCTATTGGATACTCGGCTTCTTGATCGGCTGGGTTTACTGGTGGCACTTGTTCTTCTCCGCCAGCTGCGGTAGTCATATCATCGAACGGGTTCTCCTTACCCGGGTCATCAGTTTCTGTGTTTTCTTGTTCGATGGTGGTGACCGTGGCTCTATGAGCAGTATATATAAGAAGTTAGTGTACGACTGGGGAAAGATTGTGGAAAGGCGATAAAGCATCAAGGAGAAGAACCTTACCCGGGATTCACCACGTAATCCGAGGGGAGCTCACTGCTAGACCCAGACGAAGCTGAAAGTACCAAAGCAAGTAAAATGTGGAGCTGCCCTACTAAGGGGTAAACTGGAAAAACTTTGATATTCAAGAAAGGATTAGGTGAGTACCAGCACGTCGAGCCAGAGACGACGAAACACCCGGATTAAGAGCGCCATAACCCGGAAAATTCCGAGTCATTCTGCGCTTGGTCATGGGCGATTCCTTCAGGTACGACCAGCGGGATAACTCCAGGTTTAGCTTGCACATGTTATCAAATGAATATGGTTTAGAGGTGAGGGAACGGTATGGAACCTTGAAGACGACCCCTCGGGGTTTTCTCTTTGTTCCGGCCTTGATCGTCGGCTCGGCTTCGTCTTCGTCGCTTGCGGATTCTACCTTGCCTTCAGTTTCTTCTTCTTCGTCCTTGTCCTCTTGTTCTGAAAATTATCAAGGTTTACAGTCGGAAAATGAAGGAGGAGCAACAACGAGCTCGAAAAAATTAAGTAAAACTCGGAATGTGCCTTCATCCGAGTTAACGGCGTCTTCTTTCTCCTCTGGGCTTTCAGAGTTGGGGGGAGTTTCAATCTTCCAAAAGACATCATTGGCCTGAAATGAAAACATGAGGATGAGTGTTAACAGCTGTATCAAGTGGAAAGTGTGAATATAAGAATATGGAAACCGGATCTTCACCTCAGGGGCCGGGTTCTCGCGTGTAAAGGGCTGTAACCCGGCTATATTCCGGATTACCTCCAACTTTTCTGTCAAGAAGCCCTTGATAGTCTTGTTGGTGTCACCTGCTGCAAAGCTGTGGGTGGAGTATCGGAGCGCGTCCGTGGTGTGCCCCGAGTACTCGCACATTAATTTTTTGCGGATGGAATTGGGTTGGATCCGGAAATCGACCCAAGTTTTCACCAGGTTAAGCCCAATGAGACCTTGGGCCGAAATAATAGCAATTCTATCCAATAAAGGTTGGATTGCCTCCCTGTCCGAGTCAGTGGCAAAAGCGTCGAAGGTCTCGGAGATATCGAGGAGGCCCTCCGAGTAACCCGACAGCTTCTTTTCGCCGGGTGGAGAGGTGTCTCGGCAGTAAAAGTATGTTAGTTGCCAGTGTTTGCCGTGGGAATTGAGTGTGAGAGGTGGCATGGGAGAATTTTTGCGACGTTGGATAAAGACCCCGCCGCAAGCGAGAAGTGCTCCGTCACCGCTTTCGCGGCACGGCTTGCACTGGAAAAGCTCAATAAAGAGAGCCAAACTTGGCGGAGTGCACAAGTATGACTCGGACAGAACGATGAAATGGGTTATATTCAACATAGAGTTAGGCCCTATGTCGAATACCCGGAGGCCATAATGGCTCAGAGCTTCTCTAAAGAAAGGGTGACCCGGAGGACTAAATCCCCGAGTCACGTGCTCTACAAAGCAGATTACCTCATTGTCGGCGGGAGTGGGCCGGGTCTCGTCACCCGGCACCCTCCAGTGGATATACTTCTGAGGGGGGAGAACCCCCAACTCGGCCAGCTCTTCTAGCTTGGCCTTTGTCACCATGGATCGCGCCCAGTTGGCGGATATGGACTGGGTGGACTTGGCCTTGGTTGGCGGCTTCCCTTGCTTCTTGGGAGCCATCGGATCAACCTGTGAAGCGCAAGACAAAGGGGTACAGGAAATGAGATTCGGGGACCATGAATTACCCGAGTATGTGCAAGCAGTATCAATGACATGAAAAGTAAGAAGTATCCGGGCATCGCTGGGTGGTGCAAAAGATTGCAAGTTATCCGGGTATCAAGTATCAGCATGGAAACTATCGGGTACTTACGTATTGAGAAGTGCTTGAGGAAGACGGGTGATTTCCCATGTGCCTACTACAAGCAAAAGAGCCGGAAAACGGGGATTTTCCGGGTGTACATGACAGGCGCGGAAAATTTTGGCGAAATGGATCTAGGTTGAAAAAGTTGCGAACGATTCTACGGAGAAATCGATGATTGGTGATGATAGGAAGGTGGTATGCGACCATCAATTGAGCCATTGGAGGAATTAGCGGGCACTTAAGCAACCTAATCCGGCGCGACGAGAAAAGTGGCCCGCGGGTTGACCTAGATCTAATTTAGAGTAAATCGAAAAATTGTGGGGTTGGATTAATGGATACAAGGAACTTACTGGGGGAGGTTGGAGCAGCACGCGACGACGGCAAATGGCGCAGTCTTGGTGCCCCCTTGCGATTCCCGGCGGGCAGGTTGAGGGCGCGGCGGCGGATCTTGGCGGCGGCGCGGGGCGAATCGTGGCGGAGCGTAGCCGGCGGCGGATTGGCTCCGGTGACACGCGTGAGGTCTCCGTGATGGTGCTCTGCGAGCTCGAGCGCGGGAGTGAAGAAAAGAGGAAAAGGGGGGAAATGAGCCGTTGGGGTTAGGTTGACCCCTAAGTGCCTATTTATAAGGGTGCGGGTGGATAAACCTAGTCCAACGGGCAAGTGCCGGGAATTTCGGGATAACGGCTATTTATCCGGATTTTGCGAGATACGCTTTAAGTGCTGGACGAGATATCTGGACAGAGATAAGGAGTAGATCTTCTTCGGAACATCGGGGTCAATTATCGAGTAAAGTGAGCCGGGTCTTTGACATTTCTATCAGGACTATTGATCCGGAAAAAGTAACAGAAGGACCTAGAGAAAGCCGGGTTGCTATATGGCCACCTTGGAGTTAGGCCTAGCTATTTATCAAAGCACCTTAACTCGGCCTCTGTGGACTTGTATGTTTGATATTTTTACAGGGAATAGCAAGCGCTTCAAGGAGGATCCCGTGAAGCCCAAGCTATTCTGGGACTACTGATGGAGGGATGATAACCCGGTAGCCCAACTCCAAGGGGTAACTCGGCCTAAAGTACGCTGCGCAAAGACCCGGCTAGGATAAAGGAGCTTCTAGAAGGCCCAAGATCGTAGGCCTGGCAACCTGGATTGTGGGTTCCGGTAAGGAAGTTTAGGGTTTTGTGAGCAGTGTCTGGGTAGGGCTCAGAGTATGCCTTGGAGAACAGGCCAGGGATCCGAATGCTTTATAAGTCGGCCCTTAGGTTAGGTTTGGGGACCCGAAAGAGAGAATAAAAGCACTATCGCTAGGTATCGAGTATCCAGTGTAACACGAGAGTTGATATTAATATATCGAGATCGGAGACCCGGCGACTTATTCCGCCGGCTCCCAGATCGCCCATCATCATGTTTTTCTTCCGAGCTAAACCCTCTCCCAAACATCTGTGTCGTCTTGCCCAAAGATAAGTTACCCCCGGTAACGTCTGCCGTTATTATCCCACGACACAACCCAAGGAAACTCACACGGTTGATTAAGGTGACATTCATTTTTATGGTGAAGGTAATACTATATTACTAGTCAAGTTATTATCATTAGGTGTAAGTTGTCTGAGTACTTGTTAGCCAGCACTTTCACCAAGTCATCCATAACCGCGGACAACACGGCTTCTCGAGAAGATTAACCCTGCAGGGATGCACCAATTTGGCCGTACACGTAAGAATGACCCGCCAGATGGAAATGCACTTCCACCAAGCGAGGCACTCAACACAACCCAACTCTTCTTCGCATCAAGTCCAAAGGACCACGTGCTGTGCGTGCGCGGCTAATCGAGCCCCCACGAAGAAAAGGGGGACCCTCATAGCACTCTAAGACCAGGCCGCCCTAAATGCCGACTACAAAAGTTCCACCCTGGCGCCAAGGGTTCGCACCTGCATATGCATGCATCAAATGGAAAGCCCGAACTAAGTGTGGCGATTTGGCCGAGATGCGAATCGAATCAGAATTGCGGGGGGTGCCCATACACGCTTCCCACATGCGGTTAGTGCGCTCATCATGGATCGGAGGACAAGACCCTTTTCCTAATTAAGTTCGACACTAGCAGGCCTCAAAACCACGCCGGGCCTCCTGCCGGTGCCTTATCATCAAATTATTATTACCCAAAACATTAACATGTTGTTGATTAAGACAAACCCAACTATCAACTAAACAGGTTATAGAACAAAGGACAACAGGACTAGAGCGCAAACAACACTAAGCATGCAACTACGACACGAGGGCCAACAAGGTAAACAAACAACAGTTAATAGGAAGTGGAAGGAAGGCTATATCATGGCTGCAAGGTAAACATATGATAGGATCGAGACACAAGCATCGAATCATAAGGCTAGCATAAGGACAACGGAAAGAATCGGTAACAAGTGATGAAAGTCAGCCATAGGTAGCAAGTGAGTATACTTTCCTGGAATCCAGCAAGTAGAGGTACATCCGAAGAACTTGTCGGTGCTCACATCATCTCAACGTCCTATCCGCGAAGCAGCAAAGAGCTAAAAGAAATACCGGATGCAACAATTACTACTACGGTAAAAGATCCAGCATGATCCTAATTTTTTATATGCATGACAAGTTAAAGGGTGCATCAAAATAAATACAAGACATGATGAAACATTTTAAATGGGCCCAAATGCAAAGATAAGGTTGCATTTGGAAAATCCCAGGTGCATGCATAGTTATTTAAGTGAATTACAAGCAAACATTAGGTTGAAGTGATTAAATGGCATGGTGGATGATGAAAACAGAATGTATACAACATTAGCTTCAAAGTGATATCTCATTTGCCAAATGGGAATTTTAAATATTTAATTATGAATTTTTGCAATTTAAAAGGTTTAATTAAAGCATTGAATTATTGCACCACTTTTAATTAGGCAAAACAGTAAACAAATTGTATATTTGAAAAGTACAGAGAATTTTCATTGGAAAACATATTTTACTTTTCAAATTTGGAGTTAAAATGAATTAGTTATGTGCATTTGAATTCCAGGGACCTTTCTGCAGTTAACAGGGACGTGATTGTGAGAGAAACAAAGAGTGGGAGGGCTGCGGTGTAAAAATAGGAAGGACAGGGGCCTGGGTGCAAAGCGCCAGATCCGGATCTGGATCTGGGAGAATTTTTCCACCACAGTTGGAGCTAGCTTCGGTCAATGACAAGTGGGGCTAACCCTCACGCGGTGGAAAATAGAAAAAACGGAGGCACATTGCCTCGAGTGGGGATCGAACCTGGGTCTGAAGGGGTGCGGACTAAGTCCTTCGCCACTGGGCTGTGGTGCGCTTGGTGAACAGATCAGTGCGTGGCCCGATAAGAAACAAATCAGCCCCGAGGCGCGCGGTGGAAAAGAAACAGGAAAAAGGTGGGTTTTATTCGCCGCGAGGGGGAATCGAACTCGGGATCTCTGGGTGCGGATCGGTGTGCGCAGCCACTGGGCTGTTGCTGCTGTTGGTGAAAGTGAAGGAGGCTAACGCTACAAATAGGTTGTCTCCGCGTTAACTGAATTTTCAATCTGAAAAGGATTCAGACTTCAGGTAGAACAACGACGACGGATCAAGGAACGACGGTGACCACGGCTAGATCGCAAGCCTATGCGTGGGAGTGGTGGGAATAGGTGCGTTGTGTGCCTATGCATGTGCGGTTGGGACACGGGACGAGGCATTAGCCCCCAAAATCGATCGCTCGGAGCTCTGCCTCGCGTCCATGGCTAGTGCCACCGGAACGGACTCGCACGATGGCGAGGGCACATCGAAAGAGGAGGAAGGGGAGTGTGTCTCAGCGGTTGGGCTCACCTCGGGAAGGTCGATGGCGCGAGGGTGCGGTGAGGAGACGACAACCTGGACCGATCGAAGATGAAGACGACGTGCCCGTGGAGCTCCACACGGACGGACAGCAGCCTTGGCTAGGATGGCGCGGCGCTGCTCGTCCCTCCCGGGTCCGACTCCTGGTTATAGTCGACGGAGAACGAGAAGGCGGTTCCATTCCCGCGCTCGGATAGGGTCGCGACGCTCCATGGTGCCGGGTCGAAGGCGAGGTCTCCCGGTGCGCGCTCTCTCTCTCGTTGCAGGAAAAGAGAGGAAGAACACAGAGAGGAGGAAGGGATGGCGGCGGAAGGAGGGAGAAGAGAAAAGCTAGGGCTGAGGAGGTGGGTGCGGTGGTGGTTTAAGGAGGGGAGCGAGCTGCAGCGACCGTCCCATCGAGCTAGCTTTTGACGTGGACATCCTGGATGCTCTGTCGTACGAGGAAGAAGAAAAGAGGTGGGCTGCTATGTGGGAGGTGGGCTGGAAGATGGGTTCAGTGGTGGGCTGGCCGGGTGGCCATGTGGGCCTAGCCGGCTAGGCTGCTCTCTCTCCCTCTCTCAAAAGATTTTTTTTCTTTTAAGAAATTGTTTGGACAGTATTAAAAACAGATTGATGCAACAAATTAATTACAATAAATTTGGAAAACAAGATTGGATGATTTTTAAATAGTTTGGAAGTTTTAAAAGGCATGATGATGCATGATGTTATGAGATACACTAAAACAAAAACAAACAATTTTCTATTGGGAAAACCCCCGGGTGTTACAGACGACACCACTAATAAGGGATTGCGCCCTCGCAATCCGCTCCAACACAAGAGAGAGGGAAAAGTCGGACTATCGAGTCTTCATGCTTCAAGTTGATCTCCTCGACACCACTAAGAAACTTCTCGACACCACTAACAAGAGATTCTTGCTCCCGTCGATGACGATGTAGTTCCGTCGAGAAATCTTCCGAAGATCGAACCTATTAGGTTAAAAGGCTAAGAGAACGTCCAACCCACGTAGGATCCTAACACTTTGAAAGATAGATAAGAGAGAAGAGTCCAAAACAAATAAGGTAGGAGGAGAAGTAGAATAGAGGAAAGGAATAAACAAGAATCCTATCGAGAGGTTTCCAAAACAGGTTTTGCACAAATAGTTTTTGACACTCTAGAAACATGACCGTTAGCGAGGTTATCCTACAGGCTTTGCGGACCCGTTGCTTCGATAACTATTCGTATCGAAACAACTTCGGGAATCGGAAACCATGCTCTGATACCATTTGTGACGCCCCGAGATCGGGCACTATGCAGATTTCGGCATTTCCACCCAAATCCGCATAATAACCGATTTCAGGTTGCCATTTATGATAACATTACAACAGTTCACGAATATTCCGCAACAACAACAGAAGAGATATATACAAGACGACTCAAACGAGTCAAGAATACAACTGATACAATACAAAGATCCAAATGACAGTGGAAGAAAAAACATAGTGTCCGACTACGGACAAGATACAAATTGGACTAAGAGTCCTGAAGATAACCGATGGCGTCCAATCCTTGCCCAGGCCAAGCCGGAGGGATTCCAAAGCTAACGTCGTCAGACTTCAAACCTGTTGACTGCAATGTGGAATATGCAGCCACGAAAAGGATTCGTGGGTCAGTACTATTAAGTACTGGCAAGTGGATAAACCATACTCACAAGATACCAGCATAACCAATCATCACAAGATACAAATACTTTGGGTACAACGAAAAGAGAAGGGGGTAGTGCAAAGAAGCGGCAGCGGGCAGCAGCAACAACTAGAGAGACACTCTACAACTTCCGGCTATTAGAGAGGGATAAGAGAGCGCGACAAAACCAACTATAACTACTCACCAAACAATACCCATCCAGTGTTACCCCCTACTAAGGAAGCAACCCAAGGAAACTCACACGGTTGATTAAGGTGACATTCATTTTTATGGTGAAGGTAATACTATATTACTAGTCAAGTTATTATCATTAGGTGTAAGTTGTCTGAGTACTTGTTAGCCAGCACTTTCAACAAGTCATCCATAACCGCGGACAACACGGCTTCTCAAGAAGATTAACCCTGCAGGGATGCACCAATTTGGCCGTACACGTAAGAATGACCCGCCAGATGGAAATGCACTTCCACCAAGCGAGGCACTCAACACAGCCCAACTCTTCTTCGCATCAGGCCCAAAGAACCACGTGTTGTGCGTGCGCGGCTAATCGAGCCCCCACGAAGAAAAGGGGGACCCTCATAGCACTCTAAGACCACGCCGCCCTAAATGCCGACTACAAAAGTTCCACCCTGGCACCAAGGGTTCGCACCTGCATATGCATGCATCAAATGGAAAGCCCGAACAAAGTGTGGCGATTTGGACGAGATGCGAATCGAATCAGAATTGCGGGGGGCGCCCATACACGCTTCCCACATGCGGTTAGTGCGCTCATCATGGATCGGAGGACAAGACCCTTTTCCTAATTAAGTTCGACACTAGCAGGCCTCAAAACCACGCCGGGCCTCCTGCCGGTGCCTTATCATCAAATTACTATTACCCAAAACATTAACATGTTGTTGATTAAGACAAGCCCAACTATCAACTAAACAGGTGATAGAACAAAGGACAACAGGACTAGAGCGCAAACAACACTAAGCATGCAACTACGACACGAGGGCCAACAAGGTAAACAAACAACAGTTAATAGGAAGTGGAAGGAAGGCTATATCATGGCTGCAAGGTAAACATATGATAGGATCGAGACACAAGCATCGAATCATAAGGCTAGCATAAGGACAACGGAAAGAATCGGTAACAAGTGATGAAAGGCAGCCATAGGTAGCAAGTGAGTATACTTGCCTGGAATCCAGCAAGTAGAGGTACATCCGAAGAACTTGTCGGTGCTCACATCATCTCAACGTCCTATCCGCGAAGCAGCAAAGAGCTAAAAGAAACACCGGATGCAACAATTACTACTACGGTAAAAGATCCAGCATGATCCTAATTTTTTATATGCATGACAAGTTAAAGGGTGCATCAAAATAAATACAAGACATGATGACACATTTTAAATGGGCCCAAATGCAAAGATAAGGTTGCATTTGGAAAATCCCAGGTGCATGCATAGTTATTTAAGTGAATTACAAGCAAACATTAGGTTGAAGTGATTAAATGGCATGGTGGATGATGAAAACAAAATGTATACAACATTAGCTTCAAAGTGATATCTCATTTGCCAAATTTGGAATTTTAAATATTTAATTATGAATTTTTGCAATTTAAAAGGTTTAATGAAAGCATTGAATTATTGCACCACTTTTAATTAGGAAAAACAGTAAAAAAATTGTATATTTGAAAAGTACAGAGAATTTTGATTGGAAAACATATTTTACTTTTCAAATTTGGAGTTAAAATGAATTAGTTATGTGCATTTGAATTTCAGGGACCTTTCTGCAGTTAACATGGACGTGATTGTGAGAGAAACAGAGAGTGGGAGGGCTGCGGTGTAAAAATAGGAAGGACAGAGGCCTGGGTGCAAAGCGCCAGATCCGGATCTGGATCCGGGAGAATTTTTCCACCACAGTTGGAGCTAGCTTCGGTCAATGACAAGTGGGGCTAACCCTCACGCGGTGGAAAATAGAAAAAACGGAGGCACATTGCCTCGAGTGGGGATCGAACCTGGGTCTGCAGGGGTGCGGACTAAGTCCTTCGCCACTGGGCTGTGGTGCGCTTGGTGAACAGATCAGTGCGTGGCCCGATAAGAAACAAATCAGCCCCGAGGCGCGCGGTGGAAAAGAAACAGGAAAAAGGTGGGTTTTATTCGCCGCGAGGGGGAATCGAACTCGGGATCTCTGGGTGCGGATCGGTGTGCGCAGCCACTGGGCTGTTGCTGCTGGTGGTGAAAGTGAAGGAGGCTAATGCTACAAATAGGTTGTCTCCGCGTTAACTGAATTTTCAATCTGAAAAGGATTCAGACTTCAGGTAGAACAACGACGACGGATCAAGGAACGACGGTGACCACGGCTAGATTTCAAGCCTATGCGTGGGAGTGGTGGGAACAGGTGCGTTGTGTGCCTGTGCATGTGCGGTTGGGACACGGGACGAGGCATTAGACCCCAAAATCGATCGCTCGGAGCTCTGCCTCGCGTCCATGGCTAGTGCCACCGGAACGGACTCGCACGATGGCGAGGGCACAGAGAAAGAGGAGGAAGGGGAGGGTGTCTCAGCGGTTGGGCTCACCTCGGGAAGGTCGATGGCGCGAGGGTGCGGTGAGGAGACGACGACCTGGACCGATCGAAGATGAAGACGACGACGTGCCTGTGGAACTCCACACGGACGGAAAGCAGCCTTGGCGAGGATGGCGCGGCGCTGCTCGTCCCTCCCGGGTCCGACTCCTGGTTGTAGTCGACGGAGAACGAGAAGGCGGTTCCATTCCCGCGCTCGGATAGGGTCGCGACGCTCCATGGTGCCGGGTCGAAGGCGAGGTCTCCCGGTGCGCGCTCTCTCTCTCATTGCAGGAAAAGAGAGGAAGAACACAGAGAGGAGGAAGGGATGGCGGCAGAAGGAGGGAGAAGAGAAAAGCTAGGGCTGAGGAGGTGGGTGCGGTGGTGGTTTAAGGAGGGGAGCGAGCTGCAGCGACCGTCCCATCGAGCTAGCTTTTGACGTGGACATCCTGGATGCTCTGCCGTACGAGGAAGAAGAAAAGAGGTGGGCTGCTATGTGGGAGGTGGGCTGGAAGATGGGTTCGGTGGTGGGCTGGCCGGGTGGCCATGTGGGCCTAGCCGGCTAGGCTGCTCTCTCTCCCTCTCTCAAAAGATTTTTTTTTCTTTTAAGAAATTGTTTGGATAGTATTAAAAACAGATTGATGCAACAAATTAATTACAATAAATTTGGAAAACAAGATTGGATGATTTTTAAATAGTTTGGAAGTTTTAAAAGGCATGATGATGCATGATGTTATGAGATACACTAAAACAAAAACAAACAATTTTCTATTGGGAAAACCCCCGGGTGTTACAATTGATAGAGCGATCTTGATCGTTAGCTTGGCCTTGTGGTGAAGCATTAGGGTTTGGTGCATCTTGTTGGGTAGCTTGGTTATCAATGGATGTAGTCAATGGCTCCACTTGAGTGGGGCATAGTCCTTCTCCCTCCATCATCCGGTAACCCTCAATGGGAATTATTTCACCAATCCCCATTCTTCTTATGACGATGGGAGGAATTGCATCTCCTACAATACCATGATCTATACGGCCCCCTTGGGACCCATTATCCTCATCAAATACCACGTCTATAGATTCTGCAACTTGCCCGGTGGACTTGTTATAGACTCTATAGGCGTGAGCGTTCGAGGCATAGCCAACAAAGATACCCTCATAAGATTTAGTCTTGAACTTTGACAAACGTTTCCCTCTCTTGCGAATGAAGCATTTGCATCCAAAGACCTTGAAGTAGGAAACATCCGGCTTCTTGCCCGTGAGAATCTCATAAGGGGTCTTGTTCAAGATCTTGCGGAGATACAATCGGTTGCTAGCGTGACAAGTGGTGGAGACGGCCTCGGCCCAAAAATTATAAGGAGAAGAGAACTCCGCAATCATGGTTCGAGCCGCATCCATAAGAGTCCGATTCTTTCTCTCTGCCACACCATTTTGTTGTGGGGTGTAGGGAGTGGAATATTGATCAGCAATGCCTTCCTCACTAATAAATCCCTCCACAGTGTAGTTCTTGAACTCGGAGCCATTATCACTTCGGATAGCCATGATGCTTGTATTATGTTGCCGTTCCACCAAAGTGATGAACTCGATAACCCGCTTTTGAGTCTCACTCTTCCTCTTGAAGAAGTACACCCAACAATATCGTGAATAGTCATCCACAATCACCAAGCAATACTTCTTGCCTCCAAGACTATCATATGATAGAGGACCAAAGAGGTCCAAGTGAATGAGCTCGAGGATTCTTGAGGTGGTGATGTTGGTATTGGTTGGGTGAGCTTCTCCATGTTGTTTTCCAAGAATGCAAGAGCTACACACACGATCTTTGGCAAACTTAGCATTTGTTAGTCCTAGAACATGATTGCCCCTTCGAAGGTCATGCAACGTCCTCATATTGGTGTGGGCTAACCGGCGATGCCATAGCCAACCCACATCAACTTTAGCCATTAGACATGTCGCGGCACACGTGTCTCCTTTAGAGAAGTCCACTACATACATGTCGTTCTCGACATGCCCAACAAAGGCTACTTTAAGAGTCGTTTCCCAAGTGAAAATCACATTCTCCTTATTAAAGAAAGTGGTAAAACCACTTTTAGCAAGTTGAAGAACCGAGATGAGATTATAGCCAAGGGACTCAACAAGAGAACATTCTCAATTGACAAGTCATTTGAGATTGCTACCTTGCCTCGTCCCAATACCTTTAGTTCGGAGTTGTCACCAATAGTAACGCAATTGAGATGAGGTAATGGAGGATGAATATCACTCATTGCGTCATTTCTTCCGGTCATATGTTGGGATGCACCACTATCCACCGTCCATTTGCTCGAACCGGAAGCACTTCCCTACAATAGATTAGTTTCTTGATTTAGGTACACATCTTTGAATGGGTCCTCTTATGTTAGCGACAAGGGTCTTAGGAACCCAAATACTCCAATGATAATCATCACCATAAGAAGTACCAACATATTTAGCATATACATGACCATCTCTAGATTTCATAAGAACATAAGATGGGTTGTATTTCCCGGCAAAGTCATTATGAGTGGTGCTCCCCCTAGAGGTATCACCACCCACAACGGTGTTGGTCTCCTTCTCTTTGGTCACCTCTCCCTCTTGCACAAATCTTACTTTTTGTGAGGGGGAGGTGACTTTCTTCTTGTTCTTCTTCTTGTACTTCTTCTTTGACTTGGCTAAATAGCCAAGTCCCTCCTTTCCATTGTTGACTCGTTGAGAAGCAATCTCATGAGGATTCTTCTCACTTCCTACAAGATTAGTCGCACTACAAGCATTGCTAGGCAAGACATTTGATCTAGGAGATGAAGTGGACAAAACTTGCTTGTTTGATAGTTGAGATAGAAGATTGTCACGAGATTTGGTTAGCTTGTCATGAATTTCCTTAAGAGACATGAACTCCTTTTCGAGTTTTTCATGACGAGTGCCAAGTTCCTCGTGAGAAATTCCTAGCTTCAACTCTTCATGTTCAAGAGTTTTAATTATAGCAAGAGATTGTGCATTTTCCTTCCTAATCTTAGAGACACTTATGGCAAAGTTTTCTTCAAGGCAAGATAATTTCTCCTCAAGTGAGGCACGAAGGGAACGTTCATTATCAAGTGCTTTTTCAAGCTCTCGTTCATTGCAAGTGTGACCTTCATGGCCTTCCAAGGTCATGATGATTTGCTCCTTTTCATCTATAAGAGAGTTAGCTTCATCAAGTTGCCTCAAAAGGGCATTAGCCTTTTCCTTAGTCTCACCTTTAAGGCTAGATAGCCAAATGCCTAACTCATTAGACTCATCATCCTCCTTGCAAACATTCTCAACACAATCCAATAATGAAGGAGGGTTAGTGATAATGGTCTTGGAGTTAGGATAGCATACCGAAGTGGCTTTTGCCATAAGAGATGTAGGTCGGGTAGCCACAATTTCATTGGGGGATTCAAATAGAGAGATCGAAGGTGATGATGCGGTAGCTATGGCGATATGAGCAACTCCTACTACTTCATCTTCTCCTTCATCTCCGGAGACGTAAGTCTCTAGAACCGCCCTTCTTGAACATAGAGGGCCCTTGGAACCCGCTTAGCAAAGTTCTTGTTTTGAGGAGGCTTGGCCTTGTTTTTGCGAACTAGCTTGCCTTCGTTTTCTTCTCTTGGCTCAAAAGGGCACTCCTTCACGAAATGGTTTGCACTACCACAATTGTAACATGTCCTTGGGCGCTCCCCCTTCTTCTTGTAGTTCTTGTTTCGTGGAGGTCTTGGAGAGCCGGCCTTGTGAGCTTCCCATCTCTTCCAATATCCATGCATAGTGAGAGCAATGCACTTGTGAGCTCCCGTATAGGTGTCTTCATAGTCTTCTTCATCATCATCTTCTTCTTCACTTTCATCAACTCGAGCCATTGCCTTTGACTTCAATGCAAGATTGGGAGACTTTCCCATCCCTCTAGAGCGAGCTAGAGCATCATCCGCACTCTTGTGTGAGAGAGAGATTGCGATGAACTCACTAAGAACACCAATGGAGTTGAGAGTGTTGTAGTCCGCTCTTGTCCGAATACTAGTGGAGAGATTCTTCTCAAAGGGTGTGATAGCCTTGAAAAATTTCCTCTTTATCCACTCATCGGAGATTTCTTCCTTACCAAAGTCTCTCAATTGGTTGGCGAGAGTGACAACTCTTCTATAGAGCTCTTCGGGAGTCTCATCCTCTTGCATGACGAAGTTCTCAGAGTTGTCAATGGCCACATCATACTTGGAAGATTGAATGCTAGCATTTCCTTGAAACAAGGTGTCAAGTTTGTCCCAAGCTTCCTTGGCGGTCTTGCAACCACATATGTGAGTGACATGCTCCCTTGGGAGAGCCTTCTGGATAATAACAAGAGCAGTTTTGTTGAGTTGAGATTCCACATCCTCCCTTGGAGTCAAGTTGCTTGGGTCATGAGGGTGAAATCCATGGATCACGCTTCTCCACAATGTGGTACACGATCCTGAAATGTGAGATTCCATTTCAAACTTCCAAGAGGAGAATTCGTTAGTGTTAAGGATGGGTGGAACTCCAACATTAACGATGTGTGGCATGGAAACGATTGGGTGGATAGAATCATAGTTTTGCGGTGGTGGAACTTTTGAATTGGACCCCGAACCATTAGCCGTTTGAGACTTGGAGCCACCGTCACCCTCCTTTGCTTTGGCTTTAGCCTTTTGTGCGGCTTTAGCCTTAGCTTTGGAAATGTTCTCTTCGAGTTCGGAATTGTCCGGAGTCGTTTCCTCATCCGAACTATCCTCATCGGAGATGTGGGGAGAGTGCGAAGGCCCCTTGGTTTTACCCATCATGTTCTCCAACATCTTCTTGATGGAGGAAACCTCCGAGCCCACACTAGAGCTAACCTTGTACAATTGGGTTTGAATGGTACAAACCGTTGTCTCTAGGTTGGCTATAGTGTCGGCCATTTTGGAGAGCTCCTCCTTAGAAGATTCGGGATCATCTACGTTGACCATGATTACTCTTAGGCGGTTAAGCCTGATAAAAGAGCCGAGGCTCTGATACCAATTGAAAATGCAATATGGTCAACTAGAGGGGGGGGGTTGAATACGTGACCTACAAATTTTAATTCTTTTTCACTTTTAGTGGGGGCTTTGGGAAAGTAAAAGCTCGGTTATCTAGATGTGCAACTAAGTGAACACCCTAGGTGACAAGAAACAAGTAGCAACGGAAATAAAGGAATGGCACAAGATAACAACAAGTGAAAAACACGGAGACAAGGATATGTTTCCCGTAGTTCCTTCTTGAAAGAAGTATGTCTATGTTGGAGAGGTGGGGAGCCACCTAGGCGCTCCTCAATAGCACGGATGTGCACACCTTGTTCTCCTTGAGCTTCTCCGGTGAGGGAGATTCTCGTTTCCACTATGAGGTCGACTTGAAGGCGTTGAACAAACCTTTACAAGGGGTTGAGGCTACTCCACAATTGAGATGGAGGCTCTCAACAATCGAAGCTTCTTGCTACAAGGTGGAAGCTACAAGCACTAGGTTTTCCCTTGGATTGACAAAGCAACCAAGAGATTACAAGATCCCAAGAGTTGTGGTGTGGGCACACACGTTTTGGCTTGGTGGAAAGGTAGATCTAGTCCTCCTCCATGAGATCCTTGAAGGCCATCAAGTTTGGTTGGAGGAGGAGGGAGATCGGGGCGTTTTGAGCTCTACAACAATGGAGGAGAGAGAGGAATGGACGAGCTACCTATCTAGAGGAAGAAGACAGCTATTTATAGGCTCCTCCAATTTCTGACCGTTGCAGTCTGCCAGGGCCGGAATATTCCGGTGTTAGCACCGGAAATTTCCGGTCTCCTCTGGCCGGAAATTTGAATAGTCCGGGGGGGCGGATCTTTGAAATATCCGCCCCCATATCTGTGCGCGGGCACCGGCCCAAGATGAAAACTGCTAAGGACCAGAGGCCGGAATATTGAATAATCCGGGGGGTGGATAATTGAAATATCCGGGCCCGGAAATTTTCGGACAGAATTTCTGCCCCCATCTCTGTGTGCGGGCATCTGAGGACACTCCATTTTCTGCTAAGTACTAGAGGGCCGGATATTTGCACCGGATATTTCCGGGGCAAATTTCCGCCCCAACATCTGTGCGCGGGCAGGGAGAAATACTTAGTCGTTTTGAAGATGCCAGAAAGGGCCGGAATATTCCGGTGCCAGGGCCGGATATTCCGCCCTATAAGCACCGGAAATTCCGGTGTGATTACTGAAAAATCCGGTGGCAATCTTTCAAGTATATAGAACTCCTCTTTGATCTTTTTACAATGGTGTATCAATAATCATCTGAAAGATAAGCTGCATAGACTAAAACAACATTGTTAGATAGTTGATACCCGCGTTGTTATCATCACCAAAATCATTAGAGGGATCATGAGCTTTCAACCGGTGCCTCCTGAGGTACTTTCCCCTGGCTCTACGCGGCCCTGCGCTCGCATGGTTGCTAAACCTCCCGGACAGCTCCGTGAACTCGTGTGTGGACCTGCGCGCACAGTTTTCCAACGCTTCCGCCACTGCGGCTGTCTTCCCCGCGGTGAACCCGAGGGTCATGTGACTCTCTGGTGTTTCACCGTGGGACGCGGTAGCCACGGTGTGACGGAGGCGCACGACACCACCCATCACGCCGCGTGTATACTCGGCGGGTCCCTCGCCCCTTCTTCCGGGCGCCACCTCAAGCAAGCGTCGTGGGAGGTCAACACCGCCCGTCGCGGGGGCGAAACGATTACCCTTCCACTCAAGTGGTCCTAGCAGGAGATCTCCTTCGACGCCGCCGATCATCCCAAGGCCGCTGGATCAGTAGGAGCCATCCCACTGGTGTGTACCCCACGATCAACCACGTCGCCGTCTCGAAGACGCTTGTGGACGGAGGGACCGGCCTCAACGTAATCTCCCTCGGGACCTTCGAGAAGGTGCGCATCCCGCGTGACCGCCTCAGGGCCACGAGCCCCTTCATTGGAGTAACCATCGGTACGACCGTGCCGCTGGGGAGGGTCAGGCTGGCAGTAACGTTCGGGGCCCGCCAAAACTACCGCCACGAGGAGATTGACTTCAACGTCGCCCACATCGGGCTGCCCTACAACGCCATACTCGGCTACCCGGCGTTGGCCAAGTTCATGGCCATCACGCACACGCCTACAACATGGTCAAGATGCCCGGGAGCAGCGGACCCCTCGCTGTTCACAAGGACGTAAAGGACGCAGTGCACTCCATGGAGGACGCCTACAAGCAGGCGGCAGCATCACACCCCATCGACGAGAGCCTCTGAAGAAGAAACAGTTGTTCTCTCATGAGAGGGCAGCGACAAATAAGGTCTCCATGAGCCCCGATGGCAGGGGGCCATCACTCACCCTCGGGGTCGGGTTGCCTCCCCAATAGGAAAGCGCTCTCGTCACCTTCCTTTGAACAAACACGGACATGTTTACACGAACAGCGTCTGATATGCCCGGTGTACCAAGGGAGGTGATCGAGCACCATCTATAAGTGTGCCCGGGCGCACTCCCGGTCAAGCAAAAGGCCCGTCGCTAGGGCCCGGAGAAGCAATAATTCATCATCAAGGAGGTGGAGAAGCTCCTGGACGCCGGGATTATCCGTGAGGTCATCCATGCCGAGTGGATCTCCAACCGCGTCGTCGTCTCCAAGCACACGGGTGGAGGACGTCTCTGCGTGGAGTTCACCGACCTCAACAAGGCCTGCCTAAAGGATCCATATCCTCTCCCGAGGATCGATCAAATAGTGGACTTCACCGCTAGGTGCGACCTCCTCTATTTCCTAGACGCCTTCTTAAGCTATCATCAGATCAAAATGGCCAAAGAAGATGAAGAGAAGACCGCCTTCATGACGCCTTGCGGTGTGTTCTGCTACGTCTGCATGCCCTTCAGTCTGAAGAACGCAGGACCACCTTTTAGAGGCTCATGCACATCGCCTTGGGGAAACAGATAGGGAAGAACACAAAGGCCTACGTCAACGACATCATCGTCAAGACTCGCGAAGAGCGCACGCTCGTCGATGACCTTGCGAAGACGTTTCAGAACCTCCCCAGGGTCAACATCATGCTCAACCCCGACAAATGCATATTCAGGGTTGCGACATGGAAGCTGTTGGGTTTCCTGATGTAACATCGGGGCATCGAGGCGAACCCCGACAAAATCCTGGCCATTGAAGAGATGCAACCTCCACAACGACTGAAGGATATGTAACGCCTCGCGGGATGCGTGGCTGTGCTAGGGTGCTTCATTTCCAGGTTCAGTGACAAGGCGCTGCCATTCTTTCAGCTCCTGAAGCGTTTGGGTCCATTCAAATGGACTGCCGAGGCAGCTGCTGCATTTGAGGAGCTCAAAAGGTATCTGGCAAGCCCTCCTATACTCGTCGTGCCACGACCGCGGGAGCCGCTGCACTCGTATCTAAAAGGCCGGCTGACAAGAAAAGAGCGGCCCTGCCCGACCTGGAACCCACGCCCGCTTCTTCCCGGGAAGACCCCGTTGCAGGCGAAGAGCTCCACAAGGATAATACCCTCATGCAGCCTCAGGAGAGCCCCAACGCGTCAGGACAACTCACTGTCGGGGCCTCTACAGTCAGTCCCGTCGAACACCCTGTCTACTTTGTTAGCATCGTGCTTCGAGATGCCCGCGAGAGGAACCCTGTGCAGCAGAAGCTTCTGTACGTGCTCCTTGTAGCTTCGAGGAAGCTTCGTCACTGCATCGAGGGGAACCCCATCATTGTGGTGCCAGCCTTCCCCCTCGAGTAGATACTTCGAAATTCGAACGCCACGGGGCGTGGCATGGAGTGGGTTGTTGAGCTTCAACACTCTGAGATCCAGTTCCTCACGACCAAGACCATCAAGGGAGGAATTCTGGCGGAATTCAACGCAGAATGGACAAATCCACCGCTGGAAGAAGACCCCGAAGAGGAGACAGCCATCCCCGGAAAGCTGGCTCCTAGAGAGTGGACCATGCATTTCGACGACGCTTTCTCCTCTAGGGGCTCGGGGGCTATCGTCGTGCTCACGTCACCCACGGGCGACAAGCTCTACTATGCCGTCCAACTCCAATTTGGCCACAAGGCCAAAGTCTCCAACAACATCGCCGAGTACGAGGGGCTCCTCACCGGAATCAGGGCCGTCATCGCACTGGATGTTAAGCGCCCCGTCATCAAGGGAGACTCGCAGCTCCTGGTAAACTTCTCCCACAAGAGCTATGTCGCCAAGGACAAGCACATGGCGCTATACCTCGAGGAAGTTCGCAAGCTCGAAAATCCCTTCCTCGGCCTAGAGCCGTAACATATCCCGCGCGCGAACAACCAAGAAGGAGACAACCTCGCCAAGCGAGCATCAAGAAACTAGGTGCAGGCACCGGGCTTCTTCGAGGAAAGGCTCGCCAAGCAATCATCATCCCTCCCATCGACGACAAGGAGCCACAAGGACACCAGCACCTCGAGGAGGAGCCACCACCCGCTCCCTCCAAAGGCACACCTGACTGCGGTACCCCTTCGGGGAACCGCCTGGTGCTCGCCTTCACTCACGAGGAAGCATGCTGGAACAAGAGCATGATCGACTATCTCCAGAAGGGAGACCTCCTAGAAGATGAGGCAGGGGCCGAGTAGGTCGCCCGTCGAGCCAAGATGTACTGCGCCATCGACTCCAAGCTGTACCGGAGGAGCCCCAACGGCGGGGCGCTGCTGTGCGTCCCTTCTCGACGACGGTGTGGAACTCTTCAAGGACATCCACCAAGGCGACTGAGGCCACCACTCTTCATCATGTACCCTCGTCGGCAAGGCCTTTAGGTACGGCTTCTACTGTCCCACGGCCCTGAAGGATGCCACCGAGCTTGTCAAGTCATGCGAGGCGTGCCAGTTCCATGCCAAGCAGACGCACTAGCCCGCGCAAGGGCTCCAGAGCATTCCCATCTCATGGCCATTTGCGGTCAGGGGCCTGGACATCCTGGGACCCTTCCCTCGAGTTCTCGGGGGCTACCGCTACCTCTATGTCATCATCGACAATTTCACCAAGTGGGCGGAGGTAGAAGGCGTACGGGACATCTCGGCAAGGACGGTGGTGAAGTTCATCAAGGGGTTGGTCTGCCGCTTCGGCGTGCCCAACCGCATCATCACCGACAACGGCGCGCAATTTACAAGCGGCCTCTTCAAGTCCTACTGCACCAACCTGGGCATCAAGATATGCTACGCCTCCGTAGCGCACCCGCGCAGCAACGGCCATGCAGAGTGCACAATACTGAGGTCTTGAAGGGCCTCAATACGCGGAGCTTCAACAAGCTCAAGGACCACGGCAAGAAGTGGATCAACGAACTCCTGTCGGTCCTATGGTCAATCCGAACCACCGCAACCAAGCCCGCGGGGGCAATGCCTTTCTACCTGCCGAACTCAAGCTTGGCTCTCCCCGAGCCATGGATTTCAGCGAGGACGGGCAGGGGGAACTCCACGCCAAGGACTTGCTGCTTCTCGAGGAGGCGAGAACCCGAGCTGATACCCGCGCCGCTCGGTATCATCAAGGCCTCCGGCGCTACCACAACAATACCATCAGGCCACGCACACTGGAGGTGGGCGACCTTGTCGCACCCGGACTTCTAGGGGATACTCACAGTCCGTTAAACAGTAGATAAATGGCTTACGGGGCATACCGGCACCCACATCTCAATATGAGCAGGCCAACACGTAAACGTGTGACAACCATTCTCTTACTATTCATCGTCTGCGCAAACCATCCCGTAGAAATCCAGATACTTCCATTGACGTACTTCAAAACATACACACATGGTACGTCAACGGCATTGGAACAATTGATATCACAACAGATCTCTAAGACACAAAAGATGGAAATAAGTTGCAGATAGCTCTCATTAGAGCAGAGAGAGCAAATACAATCATTCAGAGGACACATGTCCCAACATATCATCATTACATCACAGCGGAAGCATTCAACATGTCTGAGTACAGACAAGATCCAAATAGGCCTAAGAGGCCGGAAACGAAAAGACGGAGCCCATCCACGAAGTCTCGGATCCTGCCCGGGTCCGCTATCTACTCGTCAACAGTTTCGTCATACTCCACGTAGTAGCCACCATGAAGATCCTCGGAAACGTAGTCTGCGGAAACCACAGCCCCAAAGGGGTCAGTACATAAACGTACTGGCAAGCAAGACTCACAGTTCACCAAAGTGTAGCCCGTCAACACCAAGCACATATGCTTTGGGTTCAACGGAAGGAAGGGGATATAAAAGATGCTGCAACTGGCTGCTCTAACCAACTACGGAGTTACTACCACTTCCGGCTATCAGAAAGGAGATAAGATCGTGTATAGTAACCAACTATAATTAACCACCAAACAAACCCATCCTGGACCTCGCCCCTTATCCAAAGAAGCAATCCGAGGATAACTCACACAGTTGGATTAATGATGGTTCAGATTATTGTGTCAATAAGCCTATTACTAGTCACATTGTTAATCATTGGGTCTAAGGTTGTTAATCATTAGGTTTAAGTTGTCCTGAGTACTTGTTAGCCAGTACTTTCACCAAGTAATCCATAACCGCGGAAAACACGGCTTCTCGAGAAGAGTTATCCCTGCAGGGTTGCACCAATTTGGCCGTACACGCAAGAATAACCCGCCAGATGGGATGCCTCCCACCAAGCGGGGCACTCTACACAACTCAACTCTTCTTCGCATCAAGCCCAAAGCACCTTGGGCGCACGGCTAATCGAGCCTCGAAGAAAGGGGACCTTCATAGCACTCTAAGAACGTGTCCCCCTATATGCCGACTACAAAAGTTCCACCCTGGCCTGGGCTCGCAAAAACATGCATGCGGCAAATGGAAAAACACGAACTAAATGAGGCGATTTGGACGAGATGCGAATCGAATCAAATTGAGGGGGGCGCCCATACTCGCTTCCCACATGCGGTTAGTGCGCTCATCATGGATCAGTAGACAAGACCCTTTTCCTATTAGGGTCGACACTAGCAGGCCTCAAAACCACACAGGGCCTCCTGCCGGTGCCTTATCATCAAATTATTATTTAACAATAACATTAGCATGTTTGATTGATTAAACATCGAGCCCCCAGAACATAATAGAAATAGTAACAGAAAGTAACGGGTAACAGACTCGAGCAAAACAACCCTAAGCATGCTAGTAAGACACGGGCAACAAGCAATGGTTATAGGTATGGAGGTGAGGCAATATCAGGGTTAAAGGATACATGTGATAGGTTCGTAAGAGAAACAACTATTCATAGGGCAAGCAGAATAGACAACGGAAAAGTATCGGTATCCAATGTTGAAAGGAACACGATGGTTCATGTGAGTGAATACTTGCCTGCAAACCCAGTAGCCTGGTACTGAGCTAAATCCTTAGAAGGGGTGTCGTAAGTATCGTCGGTCTCAACGTCGTCGTTTATCCGAGAAGAAGCAAACAAACAATGCAGAAAGATAAACAATCAATACCATGGCATAGTGCACAAACATGGGATGATGCATGATAGTTTAATTGATGCATCCAAAAATAAACTAGTTGACATGGTAACAACATGATTAAATGGACCCTCATGCAAATTGGATTGCATATGAAAAGCCCATGAATTATGGTTGAATTAATTGTTCTACAACTAATCATCATGTGAAAGTTGATTAGCATGATGCATGGAAGAGGAAAACATAAAAATAACAACAATAGAAGCAAATAGAAATAAGGTTTAACAAGTTTGGAAATTTGTTTATTAAGTTTTGGAATTTTGGTTTCTTAAAGGTGCCACACAAGCATTTGTTGTTTTCACCAATTTTATTTGTTCAAAATAGATAACAAAGTTTATATTTGAAAAGAACACCAAATTTTAGGTGGATTACATGTTTCACTTGTTGAAAAAGGATTTCAAATAAATTATTTATGAATTAAACAAGTTTAAGCAAGAATTAAATGAATTTAATTCAAACATGAACTTATTTGAATTTTTATTTGTGCAAAACATTGAGTGAAGTTCATATTTGAAAAGGTTATGCTTTTATGGTTTGAAAACATATTTTATATGTCCCAAAAGAATTTGTTTTGATCAAGTTATAAATTTAGCAATATTAAATGAATTAAACAAGGTTTAAATCATTTAACCAATTTTAATTATTCAAAACATGAAAATAAAATTATATTTGGAAAGGGGGTTTAATTTTGCATGCAAAACATATTTCATTTGTTGAAATTGGATTTAAAATGAGCAAGTTATTATTTTGGCAATTTTAAATGCAATAATTAAGAAACAGTTGTTTTCAGCAATTTAAATTATTCAAAACAGCAAACAAAATTTATATTTGGAAAGTACATGAAAATTTGATTGGAAAACATATTTAGTTTGTTGAATTTGGAATTTTTATGCCCAAGTTATGATTTTTGCAAAAGTAAGTGATTTAAACAAGATTTCAAATTTTGCACCAATTTAAAATATTCAAAACAGTAAACAAATTTTATATTTGGATAGATAATTCAATTTGGCACAGAAAACATATTTAAAAAGTTAAAATTGGAGTTAAGATGAATTAGTTATGCAATTTACAATTTTAGGGTGCAATCTGCCATTTTTAATTCATCTAGGGACTTAGGAAATATTAAACAGGGGCCTAAAAAGAATGTTCAGGGACTTATGTGTGATTCTGAGATGTTTCTGTGACCAAACAAAAAGAAACAAAAATGTTTGGTTTATCTGAGGGTGGGGTGATTCGAACCCCCCACCTCCTGCTGTGCGTTGGGGCTGCTAACCAGTGGGGTGAATCTGCGGGTTGTGACAGAGTAGAGGGGCTCGGGGGGTTATTCTTCTGCACGCGGGTGTAACTGAATTTAACTGAACCCGAACGTGCAGTTGCCTGCGACAGAGAGGAGGGGACGCCGGCGTGCGGCTGCTGCGCCGCGGTGCTGCGGCCGTGGGGTGTGCGTGCGGGGCGTGGGGTGTAGTGTGCCTGTGGGAGGAGGAGGGAGGCGAGAGGAGGAAGGGGGCTCACCTGGTGCCCTCAAGGGGACAGAGACCAGGAGGAGGCGGGCGATGCAGCAGGTGGTCGCCGGCGGCTCGAGCGGACGGCGGCGGCGCTACAATCCTCCTCGAGCTCAACGGAGTCGTCTGGGGTGGAGAGGGAGCAGTGGGGAATCCATTCCCACTGCTAAACGGAGGGATAGGAGGGTATCCCGGCGGCGATCGCCGGAGATACAGGGAGGCGGCAACCGGGTTCAGAGACAGGGAGCGGGGGTGAGCAGCGAGAGAGGAAAAAATCGGCGGCGGTGGGTCGGAGAGAGGGGTGGAGCTAGGGTAGGGCCTCGAGGGGGAACCCTAGGGGGGCTTTATAGGGCGCAGGGGCGACGAGGGGCCGTCCATGGCCGCTGTCGTCGACGTGGAGGCCTTGGATGTTCTGCCGTACTCTAGGAAGATGATGACCGAACCGGTATGGGCCAAAGGGTTAGGTTGGGCTGGGCTGGGGGGAGTAAAAAGAAAAGGCTGGGCCTCTCTCACCTCTCCCTTGTGCTGTTTTTAATATTTTGTTCTACTGTTTTTTTTGTAGCAAATGAAGATGGAAGAAAATAGATGGAAGTTGGGGTAGGAAAATTTATAGAAAAATTTGGGTGGCATACTTATTGTGTTAGCAACCATTTGGCCAACTTTAATTTCCAAGATTTCATAATTTAAGTGCTGTTTGGAAATTGGTTTAGATTTGAAGTATTTGATAATTAATTGATTACTATTGAAAACAACAATTTTAATAGGGTGAACCCTATTGATTAAAATAGAAAAAATGAATTGATTTGTTTTGATAACATTCATAAATTCAAATTAGGTGTTGTTTGATGATTTGATTCCAATTTAAATGATTTTGAGATTAAGTGATTATTGCAAACCAATGTTAAATGGAGTGATCAAATAATTTTGATTGGAAGCATATGATTAATAATTGTGTTGCAATTTTTATAAGATCCACATGGTTGCTGTTTTGGGCAATGTGATTTGAATTTGAATGTGAATTGATTCAAATGAGTTATTTAAATAGAAATAACAAGTTAATGGTTCTATTTAAATAGAAACAACTAGTTGTTTTAATGGAAACTTTTATTTGGAAATTTGTAACATAACAAGTATGAAACAAGGCATTTGGAAATTGGTTTGGAATTTCAAATGTTTTTGGTATTAGATGAACTTTTGTTAGAAACAAAACAACAGTTTTGAAATCACACTTTAATGGAAACAATTGATTGTTTTATTTGAATATTCATTTGGAAATTGTAACATCACAAGGATGAAACAAAAGGTTTGAATTTTTGGTTTGAAATTCAAATAGAAAACAAAGGAAAACAAATGAAAACAGTTGGAAAACAAATGAAAACAAGCAAAACAATTGCAATCAACATGATGCCATGATGCAAAACATAAAATAACAGAGAGCAAACATTTTAAAGGCTTATTTTTCATACTTGGGATGTTACAAAACGCCCCCCCTTGAAGGAATCGCGCCCCGAGATTCCTACTGAGAAAAGAAAAGGTCCGGAAACTTCTTGGGAAGATCCTCTTGAGCTGTGACACGTGAAACACCTCGTGCACATTGGATAGTTTTTCTGGAAGTTCAAGACGATAGACATTCCTGGCAACTCTTCTGGAAAGATGTCAGGGAATTTGGAAACCACCAGAACATTTTTGAGTAGAGGTAGAGGTTTTGCATTGAGGGTGTATAGCTGGATAGACTTTGATTCATTTGGAGAATAGATTATTTGGAATGTGGTGCTTCAGGAATGTTTCCTCGAAACAACCCCAGGTGATAGGAATGCCAGCTCTCATAGCCTGGAATCAACAACAACAACAACAACAACAACCTTGTCTGGCCAGATAGACTTGATATTTGGGAAGTTTTGATTAGACGCCGGTAGAAGAATTGAAATGGAAAACAACAACAAGATTTCAACGGACGAAAAGGATGTTGAGAAGAACATGATATCAACATCGGGGAAAACGAGAACAAAACTCCTGAGGTACTACGGAAAAACCCATCCGGGCTTCTAAAGGATCAATATCTACTGCTTAAGGAATAGAGGATTTGCTTCCGGGGCTTACACGCCTCCATTCTCAATCGTGAGTAGGCAACATGATAAATCATGTCACAACCACCTCCATTCCTATGGACTAGTAGATATAACCATCCTAGAGAAACCAGAATTCGTGAAATCCTAACTTGAAAGTTTAGATGAGAAGGAAAAACAACGTTACACTTCCTTACCAGAAAAGGGAGGGTGGGTGGGGAAAGAAGAAAAAGAACAGAATTCCTACTCTCACGTTTCATTTTTCCTATATAGCTACAAAATAGTTTCTAGACTCAACTGCGACCAGTAAAAAGGGATCCTACAGGCAGACAGGCTCTGATACCATTTGTCGCACCCGGACTTCTAGGGGATACTCACAGTCCGTTAAACAGTAGATAAATGGCTTACGGGGCATACCGGCACCCGCATCTCAATATGAGCAGGCCAACACGTAAACGTGTGACAACCATTCTCTTACTATTCATCGTCTGCGCAAACCATCCCGTAGAAATCCAGATACTTCCATTGACGTACTTCAAAACATACACACATGGTACGTCAACGGCATTGGAACAATTGATATCACAACAGATCTCTAAGACACAAAAGATGGAAATAAGTTGCAGATAGCTCTCATTAGAGCAGAGAGAGCAAATACAATCATTCAGAGGACACATGTCCCAACATATCATCATTACATCACAGCAGAAGCATTCAACATGTCTGAGTACAGACAAGATCCAAATAGGCCTAAGAGGCCGGCAACGAAAAGACGGAGCCCATCCACGAAGTCTCGGATCCTGCCCGGGTCCGCTATCTACTCGTCAGCAGTCTCATCATACTCCACGTAGTAGCCACCATGAAGATCCTCGGAAACATAGTCTGCGGAAACCACAGCCCCAAAGGGGTCAGTACATAAACGTACTGGCAAGCAAGACTCACAGTTCACCAAAGTGTAGCCCGTCAACACCAAGCATAGATGCTTTGGGTTCAACGGAAGGAAGGGGATATAAAAGATGCTGCAACTGGCTGCTCTAACCAACTACGGAGTTACTACCACTTCCGGCTATCAGAAAGGAGATAAGATCGTGTATGGTAACCAACTATAATTAACCACCAAACAAACCCATCATGGACCTCGCCCCTTATCCAAAGAAGCAATCTGAGGATAACTCACACAGTTGGATTAATGATGGTTCAGATTATTGTGTCAATAAGCCTATTACTAGTCACGTTGTTAATCATTGGGTGTAAGGTTATTAATCATTAGGTTTAAGTTGTCCTGAGTACTTGTTAGCCAGTACTTTCACCAAGTAATCCATAACCGCGGAAAACACGGCTTCTCGAGAAGATTTATCCCTGCAGGGTTGCACCAATTTGGCCGTACACGCAAGAATAACCCGCCAGATGGGATGCCTCCCACCAAGCGGGGCACTCTACACAACTCAACTCTTCTTCGCATCAAGCCCAAAGCACCTTGGGCGCACGGCTAATCGAGCCCCGAAGAAAGGGGACCCTCATAGCACTCTAAGAACGTGTCCCCCTATATGCCGACTACAAAAGTTCCACCCTGGCCTGGGCTCGCAAAAACATGCATGCGGCAAATGGAAAAACACGAACTAAATGAGGCGATTTGGACGAGATGCGAATCGAATCAAATTGAGGGGGGCGCCCATACTCGCTTCCCACATGCGGTTAGTGCGCTCATCATGGATCAGTAGACAAGACCCTTTTCCTATTAGGGTCGACACTAGCAGGCCTCAAAACCACACAGGGCCTCCTGCCGGTGCCTTATCATCAAATTATTATTTAACAATAACATTAGCATGTTTGATTGATTAAACATCGAGCCCCCAGAACATAATAGAAATAGTAACAGAAAGTAACGGGTAACAGACTCGAGCAAAACAACCCTAAGCATGCTAGTAAGACACGGGCAACAAGCAATGGTTATAGGTATGGAGGTGAGGCAATATCAGGGTTAAAGGATACATGTGATAGGTTCGTAACAGAAACATCTATTCATAGGGCTAGCAGAATAGACAACGGAAAAGTACCGGTATCCAATGTTGAAAGGAACACGATGGTTCATGTGAGTGAATACTTGCCTGCAAACCCAGTAGCCTGGTACTGAGCTAAATCCTTAGAAGGGGTGTCGTAAGTATCGTCGGTCTCAACGTCGTCGTTTATCCGAGAAGAAGCAAACAAACAATGCAGAAAGATAAACAATCAATACCATGGCATAGTGCACAAACATGGGATGATGCATGATAGTTTAATTGATGCATCCAAAAATAAACTAGTTGACATCGTAACAACATGATTAAATGGACCCTCATGCAATTTGGATTGCATATGAAAAGCCCATGAATTATGGTTGAATTAATTGTTCTACAACTAATCATCAAGTGAAAGTTGATTAGCATGATGCATGGAAGAGGAAAACAGAAAAATAACAACAATAGAAGCAAATAGAAATAAGGTTTAACAAGTTTGGAAATTTGTTTATTAAGTTTTGGAATTTTGGTTTCTTAAAGGTGCCACACAAGCATTTGTTGTTTTCACCAATTTTATTTGTTCAAAATAGATAACAAAGTTTATATTTGAAAAGAACACCAAATTTTAGGTGGATTACATGTTTCACTTGTTGAAAAAGGATTTCAAATAAATTATTTATGAATTAAACAAGTTTAAGCAAGAATTAAATGAATTTAATTCAAACATGAACTTATTTGAATTTTTATTTGTGCAAAACATTGAGTGAAGTTCATATTTGAAAAGGTTATGCTTTTATGGTTTGAAAACATATTTTATATGTCCCAAAAGAATTTGTTTTGATCAAGTTATAAATTTAGCAATATTAAATGAATTAAACAAGGTTTAAATCATTTAACCAATTTTAATTATTCAAAACATGAAACAAATTTTATATTTGGAAAGGGGGTTTAATTTTGCATGTAAAACATATTTCATTTGTTGAAATTGGATTTAAAATGAGCAAGTTATTATTTTGGCAATTTTAAATGCAATAATTAAGAAACAGTTGTTTTCAGCAATTTAAATTATTCAAAACAGCAAACAAAATTTATATTTGGAAAGTACATGAAAAGTTTATTGGAAAACATATTTAGTTTGTTGAATTTGGAATTTTTATGCCCAAGTTATGATTTTTGCAAAAGTAAGTGATTTAAACAAGATTTCAAATTTTGCACCAATTTAAAATATTCAAAACAGTAAACAAATTTTATATTTGGATAGACAATTCAATTTGGCACAGAAAACATATTTAAAAAGTTAAAATTGGAGTTAAGATGAATTAGTTATGCAATTTACAATTTTAGGGTGCAATCTGCCATTTTTAATTCATCTAGGGACTTAGGAAATATTAAACAGGGGCCTAAAAAGAATGTTAAGGGACTTATGTGTGATTCTGAGATGTTTCTGTGACCAAACAAAAAGAAACAAAAATGTTTGGTTTATCTGAGGGTGGGGGGATTCGAACCCCCCACCTCCTGCTGTGCGTTGGGGCTGCTAACCAGTGGGGTGAATCTGCGGGTTGTGACAGAGTAGAGGGGCTCGGGGGGTTATTCTTCTGCACGCGGGTGTAACTGAATTTAACTGAACCCGAACGTGCAGTTGCCTGCGACAGAGAGGAGGGGACGCCGGCGTGCGGCTGCTGCGCCGCGGTGCTGCGGCCGTGGGGTGTGCGTGCGGGGCGTGGGGTGTAGTGTGCCTGTGGGAGGAGCAGGGAGGCGAGAGGAGGAAGGGGGCTCACCTGGTGCCCTCGAGGGGACAGAGACCAGGAGGAGACGGGCGATGCAGCAGGTGGTCACCGGCAGCTCGAGCGGACGGCGGCGGCGCTACAATCCTCCTCGAGCTCAACGGAGTCGTCTGGGGTGGAGAGGGAGCAGTGGGGAATCCATTCCCACTGCTAAACGGAGGGATAGGAGGGTATCCCGGCGGCGATCGCCGGAGATACAGGGAGGCGGCAACCGGGTTCAGAGACAGGGAGCGGGGGTGAGCAGCGAGAGAGGAAAAAATCGGCGGCGGTGGGTCGGAGAGAGGGGTGGAGCTAGGGTAGGGCCTCGAGGGGGAACCCTAGGGGGGCTTTGTAGGGCGCAGGGGCGACGGGGGGCCGTCCATGGCCGCTGTCGTCAACGTGGAGGCCTTGGATGTTCTGCCGTACTCTAGGAAGATGATGACCGAACCGGTATGGGCCAAAGGGTTAGGTTGGGCTGGGCTGGGGGGAGTAAAAAGAAAAGGCTGGGCCTCTCTCACCTCTCCCTTGTGCTGTTTTTAATATTTTGTTCTACTGTTTTTTTTTGTAGCAAATGAAGATGGAAGAAAATAGATGGAAGTTGGGGTAGGAAAATTTATAGAAAAATTTGGGTGGCATACTTATTGTGTTAGCAACCATTTGGCCAACTTTAATTTCCAAGATTTCATAATTTAAGTGCTGTTTGGAAATTGGTTTAGATTTGAAGTATTTGATAATTAATTGATTACTATTGAAAACAACAATTTTAATAGGGTGAACCCTATTGATTAAAATAGAACAAATGAGTTGATTTGTTTTGATAACATTCATAAATTCAAATTAGGTGTTGTTTGATGATTTGATTCCAATTTAAATGATTTTGAGATTAACTGATTATTGCAAACCAATGTTAAATGGAGTGATCAAATAATTTTGATTGGAAGCATATGATTAATAATTGTGTTGCAATTTTTATAAGATCCACATGGTTGCTGTTTTGGGCAATGTGATTTGAATTTGAATGTGAATTGATTCAAATGAGTTATTTAAATAGAAATAACAAGTTAATGGTTCTATTTAAATAGAAACAACTAGTTGTTTTAATGGAAACTTTTATTTGGAAATTTGTAACATAACAAGTATGAAACAAGGCATTTGGAAATTGGTTTGGAATTTCAAATGTTTTTGGTATTAGATGAATTTTTGTTAGAAACAAAACAACAGTTTTGAAATAACACTTTAATGGAAACAATTGATTGTTTTATTTGAATATTCATTTGGAAATTGTAACATCACAAGGATGAAACAAAAGGTTTGAATTTTTGGTTTGAAATTCAAATAGAAAACAAAGGAAAACAAATGAAAACAGTTGGAAAACAAATGAAAACAAGCAAAACAATTGCAATCAACATGATGCCATGATGCAAAACATAAAATAACAGAGAGCAAACATTTTAAAGGCTTATTTTTCATACTTGGGATGTTACAGACCTGGTCCTGAGGAGGATTCTCCCCCGAGAGGGCTTGCACAACCTCTCTCCCATGTGGAAGGGGCCGTACCGGGTAACACACATTGCGAGACCTGGTGCGGCATGACTGGAGACTGAAAACGGCACGCCTGTACCAAACCCGTGGAACATCCAGTATCTGCGGAAGTTCTACCCTTAGTCCTTAGTTCTTGCTCGCTCACGTGCCTCCCCTAGGCCGTGGTGAAGCAAAATCAAGGGGACCCCATGACGCCACGGTGAAAACGACACCAGGACCTCCATGGAGGTCTCAGGAGGCATCTCATCAGGCGGCCGCTCGGCCGTAGAGATCCTCTAAACACACAAGTGGGAAGACGCATGTCAAATCTTTGCACCTGAGCTCGCGCGAGTCTCAGCCCAAAGACGATGGGAGTCCCGTGTCCGCATGGGGCGTCAAGTGCTTCTTGGGGGACCACGGGGTCATGACATTCCCAAGCGTGGGTTGTAGAGCCTCACCCTAGCAGTAAAATTTTTATCCCTGGCAATAACAACTGTCTCTTGGCAAGCCTTTCTTTCTTCGGGAGCATGCATCTATCTCTCCTTCTCGAGGACACCTCGCGAGCGGGGGCTGGGATCGGTACCCGTGCACGGGTGAGACCCAATCATAATAAATCCAAGAGGTAAAGCTCTGTCTAAACGGGTTGCTACCGTGCACAACACCTCATCAAACCCTTGGTGCTGACTTCCTCTCGAGGTATCCACGAGAAGAGTAACAGGCACGTACTCTCGCTCACTGCAGAAACAAGCACCTACCTCCGGAAGCGCCCACGCACGCACTTTTCGTAAGGAAAAGAATAATGCCTCAAGAGGGGCAGCGACAAATACATTTGCGGCAAGCGGCTCACCGCGACAAGGACTCCGAAACTCCCAGAGCTAAGTCTACAAAATATTTCCGCTGGCTCTCCAAAGAATCCGTTCGCAAATGATAAGACAAAAAATACATTTTCTTCATATTTACTACATGAGATACATTCGAGTACATGGAAATGTTACAGATCCGTCGCGAAGACAAAAGGTTGCTAGGACCAGGAAGGACCTATCCCCCTTCCGCGACTATTAAAGGAAGAAAATTGTGACCAACCTCGGCCGAACCTATCTTCGCCACATATGCGAAACATGATCGACCGAGGAGGAGCGATGGAGGTGACGAAGAGAAGGAGGAAGAAAAGGAGTCCAGACGAAGGCTGACTGATCAGGATCGTCAGGCCCTCCGTCTGGACGAAGGCACCCAAAGGCCTTCAGCCACTCGCGGAGCCCAGATCGTCGCTCTCCTCCTTGACGGCCGACGGATCTTCCCCGTCCTCCTCTTCAGCAACATCATTTTCATCATCGTCGTCGTCATCCTCCTCCTCGTCATTGCTCCCTCTCTCGATGTAGCACTCCACACGTTCGCCGCGACGACCAAAGATCTTCACGAAGAGGCGGCCCACCCCATCGAATCGGAGGTGGAGGACTTGGCTCTCCTCCAGCCGCTGGGCGCGGGCGAAGGTCTTCCACCCCCTCGCCAGCGACAGGTGGCCGGAGAAGCAAAACTCCACAGACGCCCACTAGGGCCCATTGATGCAGCCCACCACCTAAAGCCAGAAGCCGCGAGGTGGGTTGCGCTCGACGGAGGCGGAGAAGGCGTCGAGAGCCTCAGCTGACTGTAGAGACGACCGCAGAGGGCCACCAGGAACTCGTGCTCTGGCATGCGGGTGTCCTCCGCCCAGCGAGGAAGGGAACTCCCCATCACACCGCGGCCTCGGGGAGCATGGCCACCTCGACCACAACAGCTCCCCGCGTTCGCTCTAGCTCGAGCAGACGACCCCTCCGGCAAGTCCACGGCAACCACTGCACGCCTCGTGCTCCATCGGGGGGCAATGGCGGAGCCCAGGGACGAGCCTCTGCCTCGACCTCCGCAAGCCATATTTGGCTCCCTTTCCTTTTCTCTCTGCAGGTGAAGGACAGAGGAAAAGGAAGACGAAGGCGGTGTTGGAATGGGAGAGGGGGCACCCTCCTCCTATTTATGTCGAGGCCAAGAGACAACACTGCTCTCGTTTGGCCTTCCGCCGGCTCGAGCACTGAGGCAGAAGGGGCCATGTCCCAAGGGAGGATGTGACCAGACGACGACGCACTTGCTGCTCTGCGCCACCCGGTCAGAGCAGTAATTGCGACAAGACATTTTCGCCACCCGGGGAGATCGTGGGGTTTCCCTGCGAACAGTCACGCCACATGGAAGGCTAGGCCCACAGTCTGGGGCCTCCTAGGTGGCTCTCTGCCTCATTTTTAACGTAAAAATTTATTATAATTTTTCTGGAATTTTTCGAGAAACTTTATTTTTGAGGTATTTCCAGAATTTTAATAATTAATAAAAACCAGAAAAATGAAAGTGAAAGGTGGAAAACAAAACCAAAACCAGCACTACAGAGGTTCTATGACACTCTAATGGAAAAATATCCAAAGAAAACAAAGGTGGTAGTTGTGAAAACAAAAGTATGGGTGGTGAAAACAAACATAACAAGGTGAAAATAAGAGAAATCGCTGTGAAAACAAAAGTATGGATGGTGAAAACATGATTGTACTAAAGTAGCAATGTGATAACAAAAGTAAACATGGTGAAAACATAATGGGGAAGGTGAAAACATTGTCCTCTTCATTCAAAATCATTTTGTTAACAAGGGTGATCAAGTCTTGTTATCAGAACAATTTTCATATGAAGCAAAACTTTGCTAATCACTAAATAATTATGTTACCTCAACCTTGATAGACATAGTCCCAATCATAATAATTTCATGTTCTTTTGGTCGTACTGGAATGGGCCAATAAAATTCTCCAATCTTGATGGTCTCAATATTTTCAATTGAATTTAAACCATATCTTCTATCAATCTTCTTGGGAAAATAAATAGTATGCTCTTTATCATTAACATTAAAAGTTACTTTTCCTTGATTGGAATCAATAACAGCCCCTACAGTATTAAGAAAAGGTCTCCCAAGAATAATAAACATATTATCATCTTCAGGCATTTCTAACACAACAAAGTTGGTTAATATCAAACAGTTAGTACCAACTTGCACAACAACATTCTCACATATACCAACAGGAATGGCGGTGGACTTATCAGCCATTTGCAAAGATATATCGGTGTGTATCAATTTTTTCAAGAGAGAGTCTCTTATAAAGAGAGAAAGGAATAACACTAACTCCAGCTCCCAAGTCACATAAAGCAGTTCTAACATAATTATTTTTAAATAGAACAAGGGATACTAGGAATACCAGGATCGCCAAGGAATTAGCAAGCATAGTGAAAATTACCTCATTAGGAATTTTACTTTTGTTGGAGACAGTATCTTTCATATATTTAGAATAAGGAGGCAGTTTAATAGTATCAGTCGAAGGAATTTGCAAAAACAAAGGTTTCATCCACTCAAAAAACTTGTTATAATGTTCTTCTTCCTTAGATTTGTGTTTCTTACTAGGAAAAGGCATTGCTTTTTGTACCCAAGGCTCTCTTCCTTTACCATGTTTATTGGCAATGAAATCCTCCTTAGTATACTTTGTAGTTTTAGTTTGCTTTTCAGGTTCAGCTGCATGTTCTTCTTTATCAGAAGCATCACTTTTATCATTACCAGTTTCAGCATCAGAAATAGATATACTATTAGGATCATTAGCAGGTTCAGGAGATTCTACAACATTTTTATGTCTCTTCTTCTTTTTCTTAGAAGGAGAACTATTGTTTTTAGGTTACTGAGAATCTTGTTCAATTCTTTTATGATGTCATTCACGATACAAGGGGTCCTGAGTAGAAACACCACTTCTAGTAATTATTTCACAAATATGTTTATCTCTAGAAGAATTAGCTAGCATGTCTTTTTGCACTTTAGTAAGTTAAGCAATTTGAGTTTGAACCATTTGAAAATGTTTAACAAGCATTTTAACATCATTATAGGTTCTCTCAATAATACCATGCAAATTATCAGTAGCTCTAGAGTTTTCCATAAGGTGATTTTGCACTTTCTATTAAAGTTGTCTTTCTTAACAACATAATTATCAAATTCATCTAAGCATTGATCACTTCCTTCATCACTTCATCATTTAATTCAATCATCCCTCTCTTCTTGGGTGTTGGTATTGGTGTTGGCTCTGGTGTAGGTGTAGGCTCAGTTATATTCCAATCATCAATGTTTTTGGCTATTTTAGCCATTAATTCCTCATCTTCTTTTGGAGTTCTTTAATTTCCTGAAAACACAACCAACACAACTATCCAGGTATGTCCTAGATTCAACAGTTAGTCCATTATAATATATATCTAGGAGCTCATTTTTAGGTAATGGGTATCCAAGGCTAGCTCTTATTAAAGAACAAAACCTTGTCCAAGATTCAGGCAATTTTTCTCCTTCAATTTGCTCAAAGTTAAAGATGTCCTGCACAGCAGCATGTTGGGCACTGGCAGGAAAATATTTTTGAAAGAAAGCATTAACCAAATCCATAGGATCAGTAATATACAAGGTGACAGATTGTTAAACAAATTTTAGCTTCATATTTCAATGAGAAAGAGAAGATCTTGGTAAGAAAATAAGTACGCAGCTTAGTATCATCAGAAAATAAACTACTCAAAGATGAAATCTCATTAATGTGTTCCATAGCACTTTTACTTTCAGTTCCACAAAAAGGTTCCTTCTCAACAATAGATATATTAGATAAATCTAAAGAGAAATCATAATCCTTATCAAATATGTGTATGGGAAAGGTGGCAAACTTAGCATCAAGAGAAGATTTATATTTCACAGCATGTCTTGCAAGAAGACTCTTAAGAGCACTTGCACCAGTAGTAGAACGAGCTTCTTCAATAAAATCATCACTCAGTTTAATATAGGTTTCATCAAGATCATCAATAAGCTTAGTTGAATTAACAGGTGTACCAATATTTTCAGCAGAAATTTCAGCATTTTTCATTTGTTTGGATCTAGCAATAGTAGCATCTAGGAAAGAACCTAGAGAACCAGTATCATCAAGCACAGTAGAAGCATCATCAAAAGTATCAGAAACATTCTCAGATTCAGCAGAATTAACAGTACGTGTAACATGTGGTGGAGTAGGAAGCTTACTCATAATAGACGGTGAATCAAGCGCAGCTGAGGTGTTCAGAGTTGTACCTCTTCTTGTAGTGGATGGTAACATAGGAAATTTTCCATCACGAGTCTTGCTCATGATGAATGGCTTGTAGACAACAATATCATGATCAAGTGAGAAAATAAATAAAGCTATGTTCCCCGGCAACAGCGCCAGAAAATATTCTTGATGACCCACAAGTTTAGGGGATCGCAACAGTCTTCGAGTGAAGTAAAACCCAGATTTATTGATTCGACAAAAGGGGAGCCAAAGAATATTTATATGCCTTAACAACTGAGTTGTCAATTCAGATGCACCTGAAAGTAGACTTGCTCGCAACAATTTATCAGTGGTAACAGTTTTATAGCAGCAGTAGAAATAAAATAACAGTAGTAGTAAAATAGTAACAGCAGTAGGAATCACGAAAAACAACATTATGGGAGTACCGTAGGCATAGAGGGAATGGATAAACGGGCGTTGCTTGGATAACAAAGGTCATGTAATAATAATAACGTGGGCATTTCAGATAATAATATAAAGCATTAAACGTGTAGGAAAACCATAGGCATGTGTTCTAATATAGTCATATGTGCTCGCAATGAGAAACTTGCACAACATCTTTTGTCCTACCAGCCCGTGGCAGCGGGGCCTCTAGGGAAACTACTAGTAATTAAGGTGCTCCTTTTAATAAAGCACCAGAGCAAAGCATTAACACTCCGTGAACACACGTGATCCTCACATCACAACACTCCCCTCCGGTTGTCCGAATTTCTGTCACTTTGGGGCCTCGGGTTCCGGACAATGACATGTGTAAAACAACTTGCAGGTATGATCAAGAGACAATATTATACTCATGAAAAATAACATGTTTAGATATGAAATCATGGCACTCGGGCCCTACTACAAAGCATTAAGCATAACAAGTTGCAATAACGGTAGAAAACACTAATAATGGATACTATGCAGTATGCCCTAACAATCTCGCATTATTGCATGATCAATCTCATCCAATCCCTTACATCCCTCTCAGCCTACAACGGTGTTTACTCACACATGGACGGGGGAACCATGGATGGCTTATGGAGAAGAGGTGGCAGTGTCAATGGCGGTGATCTCCTTCGAATCCCCGTCCCGGCAGGGCGCTAGAACAGGAACTTCTGATCCCCGAATCGAGGTTCGGGGTGGCGGCGGCGCTCTGTTTTGTTTCTATGGAATATGACGGACCCCTCGCGTTTTAGGGTCGAAGGCAATATGTAGTCGAAAGGGGAGTCCGAGGGTCCTAGGGTGTCCCACACCACCAGGTGGCGCGGCCTAGGGGGGGCCGGGGGTGGTTTGGCCACCTCCTGACCCCTCTATGCGTCTCCTTCTAGCTCCCGGGGTCTTCTGGTGTTTTAGGGCCAATGGGGTCTTTTCTGGGAAATTTTCCGAAAGTTGATTTTTCTGCACAAAAACGAGACACCAAGGTAATTCTGCAGAAAACAGTGTTAGTCCGTGTTAGTGGTATCCAAAACTCACAAGTTTAGAGGAAAACAATAAGAAAAGTGTTCGGAAAAGGAGATACTTTTTCGACATATCACACCCCTAGGCGTGGCCAAAGGGGGGGCACGCGGACCTATGGTATGGGGACCTGTGGCTCCCCTCCAGGTCCCCTTCGGACTCCGTGTGCGCAAAAGATTTCTGAGACTTCCGGGCTTCATTTTGTCCAATTCCGAGAATATTTCCAGAACAACTTTTCTAGAAACTAAAACATCAGAAAACATGAACTAGCTATGTGGCATCTTGTCAATAGGTTAGTCCCAGAAAATCGATAAAAATGGCATAAAGTGTAAAGGAAACATGTAGTATATAGTATGAAAACAACATGGAACATCAGAAATTACGGATACGTTTATGACGTATCAACATCCCCAGGCTCAGTTCTTACTCGTCCTCGTGTAGGTAAACGATAAAAAAAAATCAGAGGTGACATGCTACCAACATAAACTTTATCATCTGAATTGTAAAAGCATATGTACGCTCAGATCATAGTACTTTAAACACATGCATGATAGATATAATTTTAACAATGAAACTTAGCAATCACCTTGCATCATGAAAAGTAACACAAATAAAAGATCATGAATAATAATGCACTTTAAAATTATACGTTTGGTTCGAGCATAAAGAAAACATATCAAAGTGATATTTCGCTTGTCCTTAAGAGTGGGGCAAAACATAAATGCCAGGACACCTTCAAAGTTCAAGTGGATGACTAGAACAGATAATTTGAGAGCAAGTAAAAACACATCATGAATCAATCAATAATAATCTTTGGGACTGATGCACATTAAACTCAGAATGGCAACTACGCTCTCTCAACTGTGCATAAAGTTAGAAGATGGAGACTCAACATAAAAGTAAGAGAAAGACCCTTCGCATAGGGAACCAGGGATTAACACATGTCAAAATCTCTTGGAGAGTTTCTATTTAGTATAAAATGATTGGTGTTGGAAAGCAATAAAATATTTCATGCTTATAACAGTGCAAAAAGAAGCTTGTTTAGACTGTCGCTAGACTTTATCATGTCATGTTGGATATTATTTTAATTCTATGGTTGGTAGTTATTATTGTAGCATGACTTGTCTCAAATATCTGAGAGTGCTTAATGTGCCATTGAAAGAATCATGAGTTGTTTAATCACATTGACGCATAATATTGTGGTATTCCCCTTCGAATGCTTTATTTGGTAAACTTGGCGTATGCTTACACCATGTTTTGAATACAAACCAGTCATCTATAGCCTCTATGATCATTTAGTTTTTGGTTTGTAATACCATTTATGCTTTGATTAATAATGTTTTTGTCGCTATGCATGATTGTGGCCAATACTGCTCTCTTAATTTGTCGCTCCCAGTCTTTGCTAGCCTCCACCTGTACTGAGTATGAGCTCTACTCGTGCATCCAACTCCCAAAAACCAAAGTTTGCCAAATCTGTCCACCATACCTACCTACATGTGGTATTTAACCGCCACTCCAAGTAAATTTCTCATGTGCTACCTTTAAACCTTCAGAATTATACCTGTTGTGTGCCCCTGTTTTAGCTCATGAGGACGTAAATAGATAATATTTATCTCACTTGTTGATTGAACTTTACACACCTGTACTAGTGGCACATCCGCTTATCCAAATTGATAGAAGAGCAGGCAGCGGGGTGCCTAGCTCCAAAATTGGTTACTTTAAATTCTCTTCACTCTTTTTGGCCCTGATTTATCAGTCAAAGCATAATTGTGTAAACAAAAGAGAAGAGGGATGATCTACTACCCCAGTAGCGTCCTTCAATGGGAGCCGCTCTTGTAAGGTCTAGTTGGCTTGTGACATACTGTATTGTCTGTTTACTATTTGTTGACATAGGCATACACCTCTCTAAAAACTGTTTTCAATAGCTTTGTTTAATAAAATAAAAAGCTCTTGCACATGAGCTAATCCCTGCTTCCCTCTGCGAAGGGCCTTTCTTTTACTTTTATATTGAGTCTCCATCTTCTAACTTTATGCACAATTAAGAGAGAGTAGTTATCATTCTGAGTATAATGTGATGAGTCCCAAAGATTATTATTGATTGATTTATTATATGTTATTACTTGCTCTCAAATTATTTGTTTCTAGTCATCCACTTAAACTTTCAAGGTGTATTGGCATTTATGTTTTGCTCCACTTTTAAGGACAAGTGAAATACCACTTTGCTATGTTTTCTTTATGCACGAAACAAACGTATAACTTTCAAGTGCATTATTATTCATGATCTTTTATTGTGTTACTTTTCATGTTGCAACATGGTTGCTAAGTTTCATTGTTAGAATTATGCCTATCATGTCTATGTTTAGAGTACTATGATCTCATCTTACAAATTCTTTTACAAATATGATGATGATTATGTTGGTAGCATGTCACCTCAGAAATTATTTTGTTTTTATCGTTTTACCTACTCGAGAATGAGTAGAACTAAGCTTGGGGATGCTTCATACGTCTCAAACGTATCTATAATTTATGATGTTCCATGTTTTTTTAATTCCATATGCTGCATGTTTTCTATACACTTGTTTTTTTTGTGGATTTCCTGGGACTAACCTATTAACAAGATGCCATAGAGCCAGTTCTTGTTTTCTGTTGTTTTTGGTTTCAGAAAATGTGTTCTGGAAATATTCTCGGAATTGGACGAAACAAAATCCCAGGGGCTTTAAAATATGTCACATACAGGGAGTCCGGAGGGGACCCGGAGGGGGGCCTTGGAGCCACCACACCATAGGGTGGCGCCCCCCTCTTGGGCGCACCACTAGGTGGTGTGGCTCCCCTGGCTTCCCACCAACGTAGCTCTTTTGCCTATTTAAGCTCCTCCTCGGGTTAACCCTAAATACCCGAGCCTCCATCCATGAAAAATTTCGTAGCCGCCGTCGTCGTCAACCCTAGTTCGGGAGGGTTCTGAAGCTCTCCCCGGCGCCCTGCCGGGAGGGGAATTCACCATCGGAGGGCTCTTCATCACCATGCCTGCCTCCGGAGTGATGCGTGAGTAGTTCATCCTTGGACTACGGGTCCATAGCAGTAGCTAGATGGTTGTCTTCTCCTCTTTATGCATCATGTTTAGATCTTGTGAGCTGCATAACATGATCAAGATCATCTATTTGTAATGCTACATCTTGTGTTTGGTTGGATCCGATGAATATTGAATGCCATGTCAAGTGATTATCAATTTATCATGTTTATGTTATTTATGATCTTGGATGCTCTCCGTTATTGGTAGATGCTCTGGCCAAGTTGATACTTTTAACTCCAAGAGGGAGTATTTATGCTCGATAGTGGGTTCATGCCTCCCTTTCATTCACGCTCGAGTGACAGAAACGTAACGGATGGGGGATGTGTTGTTGCCATTAGGGAGGAAACAACGATATTTTCATTGTTTACATCACACACTTTACTTAAGGAAATAATTTGTTGCTTACAACTTAATACCCGAGGTTTGATTGGATGACGCTCCGAGGATGGATTACTAGTCATAGATGCAGTTGGATAACGGTCTATGAATTATGTTGTAATGCCCGCATGAATCACATAGTAATTATCATGTCATGCATATGCACTACGGTGCAGCCTTTATATCTGTCAATTGCCTAGCTGTAATTTGTTTACCCAGCATGTTATCTATCTGTTTTGAAGAGACACCACTAGTGAACTGTGAACCCTGGTCCATTCTTTTACATTGATAATACAACCACTGCAAACACTGTTTTCTTTACGGCAATCATTGTTTTCCTTTCATTCATTGCCATCACTGTTCTCTTTTCATTTACTGCAAACAAGTACTATTTTCCATGATATACATCTAATCCTTTATGTTAGCAAAACCGGTGAGATTGACAACCTCACTATTTCGGTGGGGCTAAGTATTTTGATTGTGTTGGTGTAGATTCCACGTTGCTGCTGAGCCTGGTAGTGCGCCCTGCCAATATCAGATGTCATTAACCTTCATAAGTGATTTCTTTCTCCTACTGGTCGATTAAACCTTGGTATTTTCTGAGGGAGAACTCGCATCTGTACTCTTCATACCTTCCTCTTGGGGTCTCCCAATGAACGTGTATCCACACGCATCATGGATCGATCGACACTTTTTTGATAAATAACAGTGTCGAACCCAACAAGGAGCAGAATGTATTAATAAATAGTTTTGAGCGAGATTTCATTGTAAACACTAGAGAGAAAATGTTTAGCGATTTTTATAATAGTGAATAAAGCAATAACAATGCCCACCCCCATGTTTTTAGGTCAAGGGACAATTTGTAGGCGAAGAGGCGACATGGCGGAGCGAGGAGGTGGCAACACGGGGAGGGGGCACAACCTCCCCCTTTCCTGTGCCTAGGACCCTCCTTGGAACCTAGGTGGCCCCCTCCGGCTCTCCTTTGAACTTTTTCTTCGTTCCGGGTAAAAACCAACTTTCTAATTTTTGAGGATTTTTCCGTGAATATTTTCAGAACAACTTTTCTGAAAATTAAAAATAACAAAAACATGAGCTGACAGTGAGCATCTTGTTAATAAAAAATCATGAAACAATCAAAACTTATATATATGTTTGACACGTATCAAAGGTGCACAAAGGGCTTGGTTACCTCGTGACGATATTATCAAGGTGCTGGCCTTTCTCCTATACTAAGGGTTTGAGGATCGGATTGGGCCGGTCTCGAGGAAGATGAAAAAGAGGAGTTTAATTCAGGTTTTGCAATGGACTCCGATTTTTTAACAGTGAGAAGGAGATGGTCCACATCCAATAGGATTGATTGTCACCGTCAATCTTTAATCCGACGGTTTCATATCCCAACAGACGCACTAGCCCAGGCGCGGATTACAAGAAAGACCTCTCTGCACGAACTGAAAGATGCGCGGATTTCTCCTGTTATGTCCCATCAATGGAAAACGTGGGCAGATTCCATCATGATCACAACCTATAATTACGCCGGACGGGTTCGGATTCACACGCATCTGGGCACGTTACAACTCAAAGTCAGACATTCAGGACCAAGGGAGAGGTGCCACGCGTCAACGACCTCTCGGGTCGCGTTAAGGATTGATTGCACAAGCAGCTCTTGGACACGTAACTATCAAATCAACTGTACATGTAGTGATAATGCATGGGAAAACCTCATGCTCCTGCACGGCCTACTCACATCGTAGAGGAGCATCAGTTCTTGCTTTTACTAGATTGGGAAATACTCAACCCCTTAGAGTGACCTACTCACGCCATCCAATAATAAGAAAATTCCAGGTTCTGCAACGCAAACACCTGTCGTCACACTATTTCGCATGGACGAAAGAGGACGTCGTTTACTTCGAGGCCCCTCTCTAAAGAAACCCTACTTGGGTTTTAAAGGTAAAAATGCTATAAGAATGATTATGTCTTGCATTACTACTAATATGTTTTTCAACGACTACCTCGATACCTGCTACCCATGTCCAGGATAACATCGAGACCTCCCCAGGTCATGGACGCGCTTAGAAGCTCTAACCAAGTCACCGCTCCACGAAGGTGAAATAACTCATGGATCTCGCCATCAACAAGAAGTGATAGCCGGAGCCACTAAGGGAAAGCTCGATGGGGGAGGGATTAGTGGAGGGTTTTAGAGTGAGAGGTGTAAATAGGGGAAGAGTTTTGGCGGGAGGTGAGCAACTTTCTCCCGCATCTTTCGCTGCAGCGCGCGAGCTCATGCTATCTCCATGATCGCACGAGCTCGTGAGCGCGATCTTCTCCTTGCACGCAAAGGGTCTGGCTCCGTGGAAACGACCGATTCAGCCGTTTCTAATAGGCATGACTGGACGCCGCTTTAAGATTCGTGCGGCCCTGGCCCAGTTCCCACTGCCACTTCTTTCCGGAACAATCACCATCTATCCTTCCTACCAGACCTCCCAACCAAAAGAACGACACACAGCGCTACTGCTGCACCATTGACGGGCAAGATGGCAAAAACACAGGCACGCAGGCTGGTAAAGTTGGCACCGAAATGACAGAGACTGTACTCGTAATATTTTTCGTGACCTTACAATGGAGCAAGGCACAACAATCCAACAAACAACAAGTATATCGGGCATACATACGTCCCTGGCCCAAAATGGTGAACACGAAGCCGATCGAAATGTGAAAGAAACTAAGAAAACTATGTGACGGGTACTATTGCTTCCCTTCCTCTCAATCCTCGCCGCCGTCGCCGATAGACAGAGCCATCCGGCGGCACTGAACGCCAGAGATAGACCGAGGAGGAAGTCCCGTGTGTGGCCTGTACAGCACATCACTGCTCACTGCTGTATGTATATATATCCTACGTATAGGTACATGGAGGACCTGATCAGCCAAGCCTCTTCCAGTGCACGCGTTTACTTTGAATCGAATTCAGTGGGGCGATCATTGGGACGATGTCCTTGGAGCTGCATCAAACAAATTAAGGAAAAGTGTTGGCTAGTAATCAGGAGTTTCTAATGTCCATCTTCAATTATGAACTCAGGGTCGTGTCAGCATGTTGATGTAGGACATGAACTTGGATTATTTACCTAAGTTGACGGCCTCGGAGCTCTTCATGAGCCGGATCCGCTTGCAGGACTCGACAAACATCCTGCATTGACATGAATCATGCAATCAGCACATTTGTTTGTGGAAATCTCAAATCTTCAAGAACTAGGATATATATGTAGTGGGAGTTTGCTTACTTCCATGGGACGTCCCCGACGAGCATCCAGTCGCCGTCCCTGTCCTCGTAGGTGGGCACGTACTCGGCGCCGGTGGCCGCGTCAACGAGCCTGCTCCCTAGCTCCCCGTCTCCGCGGACGACGGCGAGGCAGGGCAGGAACATGCCGTGGAGCGCGCGGAGCAGCGCCTCGTACCCGCCATGCGCGGCGATGTCCACCTTGCGCAGGTAAGGGGCGCCGTCAACCGCCACCTTCACGAGCTTGCACGCGCCCTCCTCGCGCAGAGCGTGGCGGCGGTAAGCCTGCACAGGCGGCCATCCCACGGCGCGCTTGCGGTCGTCGGGAGAGGAGCCGGGAAGGGCGAGGGTGAGGGCGGTGTCGTCGTAGTCGAGGCCAGACACGGCCGGGGACTCGTTGGAGCTCGTCGACATCGGCGTGGGCGCGCGGCGTTGCTTTGGCCGGCTTCCGCTGTTCCGGTGAGCTGGTCGGTTGATGCGCGGTCGCTAGCTCTCGGCGTGAGGTGAGGACGCGTCGTGGTGTCGCTGGTGTGGTGTGTCGTGGGGGAGAAGGGAGGATGGGTGGGATGTGGCCGCGCGGATGCTGCCTATAAAGGTGCGCCACTTGCCCACCTGGAGAGTGGTTTTCCCACTATTACATGGATCTCCAAGACCTATCTGAACCGTTCATCCAAAATGGGGATACGAGCCAGCTACGCTCCCCTACAGAGCCAGCCAAATATGCTTTGACTATTAAAGCACACAGTAACCAACCGCAGAGATGCCCCTCGTCCTAATCTCACCTTCGGGACCTATGCGAGTGACCAAAATACCCTTCGAATGTTTTCCACGAAAAATTAGATCTAAGTATTGGCAAAAAAGAAAAGATTCCATATTTTTAACAAAATATTTCATATGTTAACAAAAGAAAATTTGAATATATTTTGGATCGTGCATTAACAGAAACTTAGTTTTTCATCATGCATATTTTTCTGCGAACATACATTTTACATAAATTTCTGACTCTGCATTAACAAAAAATGAATCATACATTAACAATTGATCTTTCGGGTCACTCACTACCAGAAACAAGATCATGAATTAAGATTTTCTTTTGAGCTAGAAAAACATTAAATTCTTTGGTTCACGGATAAACTTGGTTTTTTGCACTCCAATAAACATTGAAATATTCATATGCATGTCTAAGCATGTTTTAACAAGATATTTATTAATTAGCATGTCTTAAAATACCCTTGGCGTGTTTGGCAAATGTAGTATAGCTAGACGGTTCCTTGCTTGCCTAAAATACCTCGACCATGTGCAAACAAATCTGCTAGACCGGTTCCTTGCTTGCCTAAAATACCCAAGTGCAAGAAACGTTTGAATTGCGTAATAAAAAGAACTCATTTACAGGGATATTTGTATCCATGCATCCCACGAAATTTCTAAACAGAAAAAAATCTTGTACTATCAACAAGTATTAACAACTTTTCGGCATTTATGCATGCTTACAAGATTTTACGGATCAGGAACGCATGGTCTGTGCACCCGTAGAAAAGGAAAAAAGAAGCCCCGGATATAGAACCATTTTCTACATATATATGCATTAACATCAAAAAACTTAATCCTGCAAGTATTTGTGCAGAAACAACACAAAACCAATTTTTCTGGATTGTTTGTTTAAAAAAAACTATGGATCTTTGTATTTGCAAAGGTTCAAAATCCATGAATCACCAGCTTCAATAATTTTTTTTGTCTATGGTAAAAAGTTACTTCTGGAGCCATCTTTTTGGGAACTTGATGGCAGAAGATTTCGGATCAACCAAAAAAATCCGAGATGGAGAAAAAAATCCGGGACCAAAACATAAGTACTCGTGGTATCACATCGGATCTTAATGGCAGAAGATTTGTTTTTGAATCTTGATTGCATAAGAAAAGCAGAACCGGGATGGATACAAAACACACAAACTTCATGAAAAATAGAGAGAAAAAAGAAAAGTAATAAAAGAGATCCTAGATCCGGGCAGTTGGAGGCTTGCCGGAGGTATCACTCAGTGGCCGCTGGTCGCAGGACGCCCGTGGCCGCTGCCGCCGGACGCAGGTCAACCCTGCCGTGTCACCTCCCACGCCAGCGAGATCCGTCGGATGGAGACACCGGGCCCCTGGTCCAAGCGTCGGCCAGATCCGTGGTTGGAGGCAGTGGTGCCGCCGCCGAACGAGGTAGGCCCCGTCTCCTTGCTATCGGTGAATCTTGCCATCCATGCTCGGATCCCATCCATCCATGGAGGTACAGGGCAGAGGTGGAAGAAGATAGACAGATAGAGGAGGTAGGATGAACGAGAAAAGAAAATAAAGAGGCGTCGGTGTGTTGCGGCAAGACATCAGAGAGACCCACCAGCCATAATTTTTTCCTAATTTGCCCCCCACCAAATCTCTCTATGCTTAGATGCTGAACGTGGCAGCAAGTACACGGACACTGCGGGTCTGCGTTCACACGCAGGGGGTGGTCAAAGCACCAGCTCGGATCTCCAATTGGGACGGACGGCCAGGATAGATCTTTGAGATCCAAGTAATAGTGGCAATGTATTTTCGGCCCACCTGCTGCTGGCTGACTTGCCCGTTCCTTCACTCTTCGCTCTCCATAATACTACTCCATTTTCTTTTGCGAGATTCCTTTTTATTTCTATAATATTATGGTGTGTTATGTTATTTTATAGTGATCCAAATTCGTATTCGTATATACTGATAAAGGCCGAACTTCAAGACGTAGTGGAGCCGGAGGCGCAACGAAGTTAGGTCAGGACCTAGTTAGGTCAGGACCTAGTACGGTACGAGTTGTTACCGAGTCGGAGTTGGATTACCTGTTACCGACCTAGTTAGGTCAGGACCGCGTTTATATACCTCTTGTAAGCCGCCGCACGGGATAAGCCATACATTGTAAATCCCGGCGCGATTGTAACCTCACCCGAAATAGTGAAGTATTGCTGGCTGGCGCCCGTGGTTTTTTCTCTTCCTCATTGGAAGGGTTTTCCACGTTAAAATCTCGTGTCCCCGTTGGTTCGATCTTGCTTAATTTCATCGTTGTTTTGCTATTGCGTGTAACATGTTACACACAATTATGTGTCATATGATTTTCCATTTGTTATTCCTATAGATGCTCATAAAGTAAATATGCCATTAAGTAGGATTGGAGGTACTCCCTCCGTTTCTTTTTACTCCGCGTATTAGGTTTGTTCAAAGTCAAAATTACTAAGGTTTGAACAATTTTATAGCAAAAGATATCAACATTAGGAATATCAAATTAATATCATTAGATTCACCATGTAATATACTTTCATATTATATCGATTTGGTATTATAAATATTGATATTTTGTTCTAAAAATTTGGTCAAACTTTGTAACGTTTGACTTAAGACAATTATAATACGCGGAGTAAAAACAAAACGGAGGGAGTACTTGCGTGTACTATGTATAGGCTAGAACCATGTCAATGTACAGAGTATTAAACGGAGAGAAAACATCATTACGCTGAAAGGAGATATGGACGATGAAACTAAAACTGACTTTGAGTTTGGCTAGACTGTATTCATTTCGCAAGCTATAAGGCAGAGATGGTAAATAATCAGATAAACAACAAAGAGCCTATATGTTTTTTCCTTAGAATCTCGATAAAGAAAAAGAAGGCTATAATTAACTAGAAATGGGTCTATAGCTCAAGTTAAAACTAAACCCATTGACTCCCCTTTTTGGCGTGGGATCATGTCGGTGCGTCATGATTTTTTTAACCGAGGAAAGTTTGTCGTTGGTAATGGCTAAGGAACTCGGTTTTGGGAAGATAGGTGACTAGGGGATAGGCCCTTGGTGCATATTTATCCCAACCTTTTTAACATTGTTCACAATAAGAATGTTCTTGTTGCTGATGTTCTTTCGAATGCCCCACCTATCAACATTCAGTTTAGAAGGAACCTTCTGGATACTAAATGGACTGAATGGTTGCGCCTTGTGGAACAACTTATGTCGGTATCACTGTGAACCGAAAATGATGTATTTTTGTGGAACTTGCCCGCGAATGGATCCTTTTCGGTGAAATCGATGTATACTGATATTATGCATGACCATACTCCTTTTCTTCATAGTTATTTGTGGAAAATAAAAATACCGTTAAAGATTAAGATTTTTGTGTAGTTCGTTAATAGGAAGGTAATCCTAGCAAATGACAATTTAGCTCGACGAAATTGGGTGGGATCTAAACAATGTGTTTTTTGCACTCATGATGAATCTATCGAGCATCTATTCATATCTTGTCAGCTTGTGTGTAAAATCTGGAGATTGCTTCAGTTCACTTTCAATGTACCGCCCCCAACAAGTTTAGACAATATGTTTGGCTCTTGGCTCATGGGTTTACATAAGATGGTTAGAAAACGTATTCGTATTGGCGTTTGTGCGTTTCTTTGGGCTATCTGGACGTGCAGGAATGATATTTTTAACAAGGTGGAACACACTCACTTTTTAGAGGTTGTCCACAAGATTATTTACTGGATTACTACGTGGTCACTCCTTCTCAAGCAAGACCAGCGACCATTCATGGAAGCTGGTTGTCACCGTTTAATGGCGGTGGTCTGTGCCATCCTCTCATCAAATGGGTGGCAACATGATAAACATATCTGCGAGGCTTAGTGCGAGCAACTTGAGCTCCCTTTTCCCAGAGTGGCTGGTTTGTAGCCGACCTGGAATGCATTTTTATGTTTTATTTTTCTTTTCAAACTTTGTTCCCTTTTGTACTCGTTGAAACCTGAAAAGTTTGCAATAAAATGTCGTGTGTATCACTCCGATGCAGAGGTAGGGGATACCCATTTCTAAAAAAAACTAGAAATGGGTATAGTATAAGAAATCCGTAAAATCTCATATCTCAGTTATTAATCTTAAATGTTAACTAGTTCAATTTTTATCATATTAAACAACAAAATGATCTATCAAGTTATTTTATATTATAACTACCTAGTACTCCTTCCGTCTCAAAATAATTATCATTGAAATGGGTTGAAATCGATATATCTAGACTTCTATACATCTACATGACTAGATACATCCATTTCAATGACAATTATTTTGAAATGAAGGGAGTATTATAGTTATTACTAGTTTTTGACCTGTTGTGCCAAAATTAATATTGCTCGTTGATTGACTTTTCAGAAAAAATACAAAATGCTTGATGGATCAAGATTTGCTAATCGACCAAATTGCACATTACAAATTAAGTAGATATGCAACTATATGATTTTTATTGAATAGAAAATAACGTTAGAAATCGTCGAGTGGGAATTATTGGAAGATGAGAATGGAGGCTTTTATCTACACGTGACGAGTACGAGAACGTCACTAATTTGTTAGACAAGCCAATTCTCAAGATATCGATGACGTGCCTTTTTGTTGGAATCGTCCCACAAAATGAAAACCTACTCCATAGGCCAACCCGTTTCCCAACTTGGAAGTTTCCAAGGAAACTAGGGGGACTGTTTTCTAAACGCTAGCTAGCTAGTGGAACCCTAGACTGTGGGCAGTTCAAAAAAAAAAAAAAAAACCTAGACTGTGGGCACGAGGAAATACCCCTCCTCCCGCGCATGAACCACTCGCAACCCTAAGGCCTTCCGTAATGCATAGTATCTTAGCGCGCTATCATAGGTAGGAGTACAATCTAAGAAACAACCATCCTAATGCATTGTTTCTTATACATCGTATCTAAGTTAAGTTGCATTAATTGATTTTGGTCTAATACTTGCTTGTGATTGGACTAGCAACATTTTTTGCCTATGATCTCGTGCAAGAGTTGTATCTTATATAAGATACAACTACACTCTCTTTCTTCAATTAATAGGGTGCCACATAAGCAAATTGTCTATGATATCGTGCCAAGATACTTCCATTAGGGAAGGCCTAAGCAAAGCCAACATGAACTAATAAAGTACCCAAACCGCACCAGCGTGAGTGACGATGGAGATCGAGAGAGGCGTTTCGGGGATTATGTACGATTTGACCGGCACTAAACTAAGCCAAAGCGCAGTGTTTTTGGCCGAAAGCGTAGCTAAGCATCATTTGGAGGGGAGGGCCCGTGTTCCCCTGCCCACCATTCTGCGATCCTTTAGCAGATTAGGCAGATACTTTGTCGATATGCCTGTCGGTCGAGAGGACACCGACGCTGACGGCGACGCGCTCCGCCTAGAAGAACGTGCATAATAGTGCGGTTCCCATAATAATCTCCTTAATTACAAAGAGAATCGGCTCTGTTTGTGAGGTGAAAAAAGCGGACCGAGAACCAGTAACGTCGCCGATGTTAGGAGTCTCGACCATCAAAACTGGTTTGGACTAAAACTAAATAACCGGCGAGCATATACCATACTAGTGACGACGCATGTCAAAACCCTCATCGGCAACGGAAAATATCTTCGTTGCCATAAACGCGACTGGCTCATCTATAATGGATATATACATGTTTGCGGATCTGGCATCAATGGATGAAGAGTTTCAAAACTCCAGTATGACCTCGTCACTAACAACAAATTCTAGATAACAGCGTGTATTAACAAGTATTTCTACGTTCGTGTTATATTTTCTCGGTATACCCATTGGGGTAAGAAAGAGATTCTTTAAGCTTGGTATTGGGTCTGCTATAAACTTTTGGGAAGATATTTGGTTAGGTGATACACCTGTAAAAAAATCAATTTATATCTTTACATAACATTGTTAGAAGCAAGAACCCTTCTGTTCAACGTGTTATGTCAAATGCACCCCTAGCTATTAGCATGAGCTTTAGGAGGAATCTCATTGGCCATTTATGGAATTCATGGTCCCGTCTATGTCAAAAATTAATGGAGGTCACGAGGACACATGTTTCTGACACCTTTATGTGGAAATTAACTGTTAATGGTGTATTTACTGTTAAGCCTATGTAGGAAGACTTAATTAATGGTCATAATAGATATCTTCGCAAGTACCTTTGAAAACGGAAAATTCCACTAAAGATTAAAGTGTTACTGTGGCTCCTTAATAATAAAGTCTTACTCACTAAAGATAACCTCATTAAACGGATATGAGAGGGATGTACCAAATGTTCTTCTCGTTACTCGAAGGAGACTAGAGAACATTTGCTTATCTCCTGTCCTTTTGCTAAGCTTATATGGAGAGGGTTTTTTTCCTCGTATAATATCACGCCACCTACTAATATATCTAATATATTTGGTAATTGGCTGAATGGTGTTGATAAAAAGACAAAAGTTAGAAGGTGTTTCAGAGTTGTGCTGGTCAATTTGGAGCTGTCAAAATAATATTGTCTTTAATCGGTCCAAAAATATTATTTTTTGCATGTTATCTCTTTGACGGTCCACTGGATTTAGCACTCGGCGTTGCTTGTCCCAGTGGAACAGAGAGGACTTATGGTTACCGGGTGTTCTCCTCTCCCGATGATAGCTCAGGATTTTTTCAGCAGGTCCATACTAGTCAATGACGAGATGCATACTTCAAGGATGGTGTCATTGTTCCGTTGGTTGATTCATGTTTCAACCTTGATTGGTTTTTGAATTGTAATGGATTGATACTCTCTTGAATATTGCAATAAAAAGTTATATGCAGATGCAGAAGCTAGGGTTTTACTTCCCCATTAAAAAAAACAGTGTATCTTGTTAGTTCCACAAAACTACTACCTCGGTTCACTTTTATAAGACATTTTAATTTTAGTCACATACATTTTAAAATGAGTGAATCTAGACTCATTTTGTATATAGATTCACTCATTTTACTATATATGTGTTCCAAATTGAAATGGTAAGTGGTGTACCTTATAAAAGTGAACGGATTGAGTATTTTGGTTTACATCTTATGTTAGTGAACATTTTTGTAGTTAAAGCAAAATTGTTTCACAAGTTAATTACGTATATTAACATTAGAGAACTAAATCAGCAGCAGAATTTCTCATATTTACATGTTTCGGTCACAATGTGACGAGATACACAATATCATGTCAACGACAAGAATAGCTTACTGAACTTAGTCCAAATTTTATCTGGCAAAGTAAGTGTATCACCGCGTTGGCAGCAAAAGATGAAAAAACTAACAATTGCTTTACCAAGAGTTCTTTTGTTGATCCCTACTAGAGTGGATAGATTAGTGTTACCTTAATTAAAATAGTAATTTTATATGATTAATTATATCACATATTATATCTTGTATATTGGCTTTTTCCACTGTACATTACCTTTATATACATATATTAGGACACCACACAAGATTCGGAGGTATTCCGACACTTTCTCGTTTTGATAGCGGCCAAACCTTGATCTATGGACATTGCATCATTTACCCCTTTGACTGGCGTCGAAAGGGGTTGGCTAGACTTTTATCCTTCATTGTGTTAGGATAGAACATGGGAACATGGAAAACCAAATCTGAACACGGCAGTCCCGTTTGTGAAGGGGTCACACTTCAGAGTTGGCTATTAGATATTTCCACTTTCCACGACACACCATGCAAGATTGAGCATGATTCTGACATATCCTCCCCGACAGTGGTCAAACTATGATCTATGGGTCCTGTGTAGTCTACCCCTTGAACGGCATCCAAACGGGTTGACCAATGGAATTTTCTGCTTAATTATGTTAGGATAGGTCCAGGAAAATAGAAAACTAAATTTGAGCCCAAGTTATCACAAGATTCCCTTCGATAGCCTCGAGGTGGGAGTTTAGCACTCTAAGGGAAGAACCTTCTTTCACGACAGTCCCACCAATGAAGGGGGCACGCTTAAGAGTTGGGTATTGGCTCTTTCCACCTTCCACTACACACTAGGCAAAGGTTTCCGACACCTCCCAACCCCGACAGTAGCCAAACCCTGATTTATGGGACACACATCGTCTACCCCTTTGGCCACCATCAAAAGAGGGTTGACCAATGGATATTATCCTTGATTATATTAGAGTAGGTCTAAGGAACATGGAAAACAAAATTTTAGCCCAAGACCTTACAAGATTCTCTCTGGTGGCCACGAGGTGGTAGTTTCACACTTTATGTGCAAAACTTTCTTGTGGAGCAGTCTCGTCTGTGAAGGGGGTCACACTTGAGAGTCATGTATTGGCTCTTTCCATCTTCCACCACTCTTATATACATATATTAGCACAATATGCAAGATTCAGAAAGATTTTGACACCTCCCCACCATGCTAGTGGTCAAACGGCTTTGTATTGTCTACCCCTTTGAAAGACGTCTAAAGTGGGTTGACTAATGAACTTTTTCCTCAACGATGTTAGCGTAGGTCACAGGAACATGGAAAACCAAATTTGATCCCAAGTGGTATGGGTCCAAAGTTTATTTACACCAAGTCTCACCCGGGTTGAAAATTTTGTGGAAAAGAGGGAGGGTGGGGAGGGAAAAAATTATCGATTCAAAAGAAAAACAAAACTAATGCCTAGAAACTAAAAGGAGTAATTGTTTGAAAATAATTATAAAAATACTTAAGATGATAAATAAGTTTTGAGTTTCACGCTCGAAATATACTTACGCCGAGCGGACCCGACGTGGTGCTCGGTGAAAAAGCATTTCACTCCCTAAGTATTTTGGAGTGGATGACAACACACTTACTAGACTAATTGTGTGATCGAGTGCTATATTTGTTTTTGATGTCACAATCTATCGATTTGATGGCCCCTCCCCAAAATTTTATAAAGGATAAGGTGGTGTTTTTGAGAAGTTTTCATTTCATTCTTTTTGTATTAGGAACATTATACTCTCAAGAAGGGAACCCTCTATGGAAAGGTAGGGAGGGATTTGAGTTCAAGAACACAAACCAAAATGCACGCCATAGCCTCTAATCAAGAACATAAACCCGCTTTATTCTGTCTTGCGATAGTACCAGGCCATATCGTGGTAGTAACTCCCACTGGTAGTTGTACCGCAGAAACCTGCCAGACGCGGTACCACCATGGAAAGACTGTATCCCTCCTAGGAGAAGTACAACCGCCGGTGGTAGCGGTCAGGTACCGCAAGGTGGGGGGGTAAATACTCTCTGTTACTAGACCGGTACTGGTATAGTAATATCGTGCTAAAATCTTGAATTAAATCAGAGTGATGTTTTGCGGTAGTACTGGTATCTGTTCCGGTAGTACTGGACATGGGGTTGTGTGATACGCTGAGCCACAATGTGCGGAACAACTAGTATCGTTGGAATACCAGGAAGCGATAGTAACCCTATGCAGTTTTCTACACAATAAATGTCACATTTAAGGGCACACATAAATAAGTGGTATTCTTCCCCAAATAAAAAATCATGACTTTGCTTTCTCCATCATTACTACAAGGTTTAGTTGCAAGGATCTCCCACTCCCTTGAGCCAAAATCTTTGTTTCTTTGAGGGGTTAAGGAGGAGATCATGATCCGCACTTTTACCGGAGGAAATTCGAATCCACGCACCAATCTCTATTGCGGATCTTGTTACCTATTGGAATCTTTAGAACCCTAGAAGGAAGTTAGTGCTTGGATATTCACCTTGGTGCAAGAAGCTTCGGGAGTTTCTTGGGAGCCTCCAATGAAGTGGTGGTATTGTGCCCCAAGCTTGTGTAAACGTTTTGTCGGCACCTGCAAGTCGACCTCATAGTGGATTGAGCTTTCCCTCAGAGGAGAGGCTCGAGGATAATAGAGTGCGCACAAGTGTGTGTTGGAGTGCCTTGGTGGCTCCACACCCCTCCAACTAAGATGTACTTTCTTTGGAAAGAAACTTCGGGAATCATATCCTCGTGTCCACCATTACGGTTATCGCTTGGCTTTACTACTTGTATTCCATCGCGTGTTGTACTTCCTATAGTATCACACATGCTGATCATATAATTGCGTATTTAGATGATCTTGTGATTCCTTCTATCCCATAATTAAAAATAAAAAGGAAAAATTGATAGTCCCCGATTCACCCCTACCAATTCTAGTCGACCATACCGACCTTTCAATTGGTATCTGAGTCTCTTCTCTTATCTAAGGTTTCGCCACCTAAGATAGTATGGCCGACCAGTTTGAAGATTGTGGAGGTAGCACTATGAATGCTGACTCAGCCATCACTATGGGTCAATTGACCGGTGCTATGTCCGATCTTGAGTCCAAGATTAGCTCTACCATTTCATCAGTTATTAGTGACACGGTGAGGAAAGAACTTTCGAGTTACTAGGTAAACCTAAGGATTACGAAGCACTTCCCTTCACCACTTCTGGTGTTAGTAATGGTGAGAAAACTTCTGTTTTTACTAACCTGGAAGCGGAAGACAAAGCCAAGGAAAAGGCAGAAGCATAAGCTAAAGCTAATTTCGACAAGGAAAAGGTAAATGTAGAGGAGAGTGTGATGGTATCTAAACCACACACCGGGAATGATTCACCTCTTCCACAGGCGGAGCCACTTGGAGACCATACTGGGCTCCAGCCCAGTCTGATGTCTAGATCTTCTTTTTCTATTTCTTCTTCTAGTACAAAACAGGAAAAATTGAACCTATAGCTCCAATTTCAGATCGTGGTGGTACCAAACTGAACCTATGAGCTGAAGGTTTTTCTGCTCCTAAACATGAAGTGCAAGAATTGGAAGTGACTGTTTGACATTATAGCTAATTGGCCCTCCCTTAGTTTTCATCCACGCTCCGCCATTGACCTCTTCATTCTAGGGATCCTCCACCGGAGTTTTACTAGAATCTCCAAATAACTTCCATGCCTCACATCAATTGTGTTGGCCCTCCACCTATGCTTGGTACTAACAAATTTTCTTTGTGGAAGTTTCAAATGGAATGTCATATATGTAGCTCACTAACTCATTTGTGTAAGATTGTGCCAGAAGGCTTTCTCCAGGAGAAGAGATTGACTATAAACTCAATGCAACCTCCTTGCACATTACTCAATAGTATTTGTATTTGGAGAAACTTCCTCATATTTGTTCCGTTCAAAATGACCATGGAAGCTTGGGATCATCTCAGCACATTGTTCTCGGGAAACGCTAGCATTCAAAACTACAATTATGATGTTTCCCTAGATTAGGCCGATGATTTCATGATACTTGAGAAGGATTCTCCCTGAGATATCTATATCAAAGACTCGAGGTCTTCGCCGTATACTTCAGATTTTGAAAACGACTAAGTGGGTTATGATTGGATCAAGTACAAGATCCTCAAGGATATCACCCCCTTTGACAAGCAAATGGCTACAACTATTCGACCAAGTCCTGAATTTAGAAAATTAACCTTAAATGTGTTAAGCCGCGTCGTACCGAGCTAAGCTAGCACGTTGCAAACAAAAAAAATCGCCAACAAGGTACACCCATGTTCCGGAAGAGGAGATACGCCATGGTTCTTACCACTAGATGCGAACTTGCGGAATGTCGATGGCGCATCTCGCTCGAGGCAGTACAACCTTGGCCTCCCTGATCTGGGCTCCTACCATCCTGGTACCAACGAAATCTGCGACGTACGGTCAAGCACCAGAAATGTGGTGCCTCTGTACGTATATACACGTACAAGGCGGAACAACGACTACGAGCTGCTAGGCTTTACTCTGGTGCCTTGAGACGGGGGTGGGTGGAGGCACACGTACTCACATAGCTGGCGTATATATAATTTTTCAATGTTTCATGCTACTTTTATATTATTGTTACATGTTTCTACTATTATTTAATATCATTTTATAAAATTTTCCTAGACTAACCCATAGAAATATGCCAATACAATTCATCTTTTTATATTTCAGAATAATTGCTAAAGAAAATTCCCCATAAAAATCCCAAAAAAATTGACGGTCCTAACTTTCCGAAAAAAGTGAGGTTGCCAAAAATCATCAGCTTGGGCCACCAGCCAGAAACATGGGTGGGACCCACGAGTCCAGGCTGGCCATAGCCCACATCTGCCTCGCCGGCTTCAGAGGCCTATCGTGTCGCCCCTTCTCCTATAAATTCCTCTTCCCCACGATGTAAAAGTTATGGGACAGAGAAATTTTTAACGAACAAGATAAAGAGTCGCCACCGTCGCAAAAATCATTATTTGGTGTTCTGTCCTGTTCCGGCACCCTGCCGGAGGGGGAAAACGTGGCTTGAAGAATCTACACCATAATTTCTTTCTCCATAACAATGCGTGAGTAGTTATCCTTGGACTATAGGTGGATAGTAGTAGCTAGATGGTGATCTCTCCTCCGTGTTTTTCAATACAAATATCTTGTGATCTACATAACATGATCAAGATCTATATGTTTTTATTGTTTGATGTTGTTTTGCAGGGATTTGATGAACTGTGATGTTACAATAATCAGATTGTGCAGACTTAATATATGATGCTACTTGTTATCATGGTATGCTTTATTTACGTCCCTACATGCTCTTTTACATGTTTACTCTGCTCACGTATTTGTATAAATTTTCAAGAGGGAGTATATGTTCGATAATGGGTTCCTGCCTCACTTTTTCATGGGTCGAATGATAGAAATGACTAAGAGGGGTGATGCATTTTTTCCATGGAGGGTAAAATAACGGTGTTTATGTCCATGAATTGATAATGAATATTGATTATATTATGTGTTGTGCTTAAGTCAGTACTATGTTGTTTACAACTTAATATATATAGAGACACCGACGTAACTGCGCTTTCGAAGTGGAGTATTAGTTAAATACGTGGTATGGGTGTGTATTTATACGTTTGGCGTAATGACTACATGAATCTATCCATGTAATTTTTTTTATCATTGTATGATTTTTCCAATTCTTTCAATTGTGCTGTTGTATTTTGCGTACCCAACATGATTTATTATTTTTGGAGAGACAATACAAGTGAAATTATGCCCCCGGTCCATTATTTTATATTGATCGCAACCTTGTTTACCTACTTTTTACTATTGCTAGCAGATGGTCTTTTTTTACTTTACTTGCCTACAACTGTATTTTTTCCACTATACGTTTAATCTTTTGTATTCAACAAGATTGGAAACTTAAAAATCTTCATGGACCGCTCTGAAAAAGAGTTTTATATTTATTTATATTTCTACTACAAACCTCACAGAAGACTCATATTTTCACAGATTCGATAAACTTGGTTTCACAACCGAGAGGAGTTTTCTATTGCACTGCATCACGCCTTACACTTGGGATTCCCAACATTGAATTATCTACACCAAGAAGCACTCTCCAAATCGGTATCATGCTTGTGACCGCTACGACCCTACCTACCCATATATAGGGAGTGGGTGAGGGGACATATCGGAAGTGTCCCTTGTTGGAACGCGTAGAGATAAACAAAACTTTTCCTACGCGATGCTTCCAAGATCTAGCCGAGATAGAAGGCCACGAGTATTACCACTAAACGCGCAGGTGCGGATTATCGATGCAGCGCGTCGGAGCAGTGCAGTCCCACGATCCGGTCCGGCCGATCCAATCCCTCGAACGTCGAAGTGCTGAAAGTACAGCACCTCTGCCGGTATCCACACGTACGAGGAGGAGCTCCGACGGCGGACTGCTAGGTCCGGTGCGGCGGCTGGACTGAGTGGGGCTAGGGTTCCCAACGCATGGGAGAGTGGACTAACGTGCCCGCTGGGCAACCTGCGCCCCTCTTTATATAGCGTATGGTAATGGGCTTCACAACACTTGTGGCCCATTCCCTCTATCAGTCCGACTCACAAAACCAGTCCATTTCCGGTTTGTGTCCAACCCGACCAATACTTGCTCCCGCTCTTAAGTGTGCGACCCTGCAGGCTCATGGCGACTTGGACACGATTGGAGTCCAACTCCCAATCGATCAATCGGTAGCGGCTCCTAGCAGTATGTGCCGACTCCCAAGTACCAATGAGTCATGACGACATACCTTTCAATGTGATATTCATCTTAGTCCCTTTTGCCCCACGATATACCTTGTCGAGCTATAGGCGATTTATCGTCATCCCTTAAATAGCTCAACTCTCTTCTCGATCCGTGATATGAGATTCACCTGACTAACTCTTAGTCAACAGACACAGTTAACACTTAACTGAGTTGCGCATGGCCATGCTTCCTGAATCATATCACTCGAGAGGGCCCCAGAGAATATCTCTCCATTCGGAGGGGCAAAATCCCATCTTGATTATCCACATCACGCAGCTTGCTTCTCATTCGACCCGAACTCTGCCTATATAGTTGCCTTGTCACAGAACAACGTTTGACATAACCTAAGTCGGTGATCCACAACTCGGATTGTGCGACAACCTCAGGTCTAAGGATTACATTGATTGAGACATGCAAATGACGACTTGATCGTTGCATCTCAATGTGGGTCAGTCCGACTTGCTAAACTCTTTAGCCAAGTCCGTGAACGTTGGAATGGCATCACCATGCCCATGACAAGTGGAACCGTGTCATCAGCCAACACTCACATTAGTCTAGGGTGTGTGTCCAGCACAACCTAAATGACCAAGGACAATCTAGTATGAACAACATGAATATATAGTTCCACAATCGAATCACATATTCAATGACATATATCAGATGTTCAAAACAAGGACAACTTAATAATTTTATGAATACATTGGGAATTACATCATTCATGATTGCCTCTAGGGCATATTCCCAACAGTCTCCCACTTGCACTAGAGTCAATCATCCTGGCATCATATGCCTAGGCATATAATGCCCATACCTCTTGTGTGCGCCTCATGCTTAGGCTGTGGTAGTGCCTTTGTCAACGGATCTGCAATGTTTGCATTCGTGTGTACTTTGCATAACTTGATATCACCTTGTTCGACAAACTGGCGAATGAGGTGGTACCGCATGAGTATATGTTTGTTCTTCTGGTGTTGTCTAGGTTCCTTGGCTTGTGCGATAGCACCATTGTTGTCACAATATACGTCCAAAGGATTGGACGCGCCCTGAACCACACCAAGATCTATCAGGAGGTTCCTGATCCAAACAGCTTCCTTTGCCGCCTCTGAGGCAGCAATATACTCAGCCTCTGTTGTAGATGCAGACACCGTATCTTGCTTGGAACTCTTTCAGCTCACAGCTCCTCCGTTCATTACGAACACGTATCCAGATTGCGAACGAGAATCATCTGAGTCGGTGAGATAACTCGCATCCGTGTAACCCTTTACACTGAATTCCTCATCACCTCCATAAACTAGGAACATTTCCTTAGTATTTCTCAAATACTTAAAGATATTTTTAACCGCTGCCCAGTGGGCTTCGCCAGGGTAAGCCTGGTATCTGCTCGTAACACTTAGAGCATAGGAAACATTTGGCCTAGTACAAATCATGGCATACATGATGGATCCTATTGCCGAAGCATACGGAATCACACTCATCCGACTTCGCTCATCAGTCGTCGAAGGACACTGAGTCTTGCTAAGTTTTATGCCATGGGACATCGGCAAGAATCCCTTCTTGGACTCTTGCATTTTGAATTTCTTCAAAACTTTGTCCAGATATGTACTCTGACTCAATCCAATGAGCCGCCTTGATCTATCTCTATAGATCCTGATTCCTAATATGTAAGTTGCCTCACCCAAATCCTTCATTGAGAAACTCCTTTCCAATGACTCTTTGGTTTCTTGCAACATCATGACATCATTTCCAATCAGCAATATGTCATCCACATATAAGATTAGAAAATTTACTTTGCTCCCACTAAACTTCTTGTATAAACAAGAATCATGATCACTCTTGATGAAGCCAAACAATTTGACTACCTCATCAAAGCGAATGTTCCAACTCCGAGATGCTTGCTTCAACCCATAAATGGATTTCTGAAGTTTGCATACCTTGTCAGCATTAGCCGGATCGACAAAACCTTCGGGCTGTATCATATACACGTCCTCAGTTAAATTTCCATTAAGGAAAGCCGTCTTGACATCCATCTGTCATATCTCATAATCGAAATAGGCTGCTATGGCTAACATGATCCGAATTGATTTAAGCATCGCTACGGGCGAGAAGGTCTCGTCGTAGTCAACTCCTTGAACTTGTCGGAACCTCTTCGCGACAAGTCGTGCTTTATAGACGGAAATATTTCCATCCATATCAATTTTCTTCTTAAAGACCCATTTGCACTCGACGGGTCTTGCACCGTCAGGCAGATCAACCAAATTCCAAACTTGGTTTTCATCCATGGACTTTAACTCGGATCTCATGGCTCCAAGCCATGACTCGGAATCAGATCCCACCATCGCTTCCGAATAAGTTGCCGGCTCATTACTGTCTAACAGTAAAACATCTCGAGCACTCTGTAATCTGGCAGATCTCCGAGGTTCAGGTGCTGTAACCGGTGTAGGTACCACGACCGGCTCAGCCTCCAAGGCCATTGCCGACTCGCCCCTAGCTGGTTCTTCTCGAATTTCTTTGAGTTGCACCGTGCTCCCACTGACTTCCCGACTGAGAAACTCTTTCTCAAGGAAGACACCATTCCGAGCGACAAACACTTTGCCCTCTTCCCGGTTGTAGAAGTGGTACCCCAAGGTTTCCCTCGGATACCCCACGAAAATACACTTATCCGACTTGGGCGTGAGCTTGTCCGACTGAAGTCGCTTGACAAATGCTTCACAACCCCAAATCTTAAGAAAAGACAAACTTGGCTTTTTACCAGTCCACATCTCATGTGGTGTCTTCTCTACTGACTTTGATGGTACTATGTTTAGTGTGAAAGCTGCAGTTTCTAGACAATAACCCCAAAATGATAAAGGTAGATCTGTCCGACTCATCATTGATCGTACCATGTCCAACAAGGTCCGATTTCTCCGTTCTGATACACCGTTTCTCTGCGGTGTACCCGGCGGAGTGAGTTGAGGAACTATTCCACAACTCTTTAGATGGTCATCAAACTCATGGCTCATGTACTCGCCTCCACGGTCCGACCGTAGAAACTTTATTTTCTTGCCGAGTTGATTTTGTACCTCACTCTGGAATTCCTTGAACTTTTCAAAGGCTTCCGACTTGTGTTTCATTAAATAGATATATCCATACCTACTCAAATCATCAGTGAAGGTAATGAAGTACTCATAACCACCTCTAGTTGTCGTGCTCATTGGTCCACATACATCACTATGTATCAGTTCCAACAAGTCGGACGCCCTTTCACAACTCCTTGCAAAAGGTGTCTTGGTCATCTTGCCTAGTAGGCATGATTCGCATGTCTCGAATGACTCTAAGTCAAACGAAGTTAGAAGTCCATCATGATGGAGCTTCTTCATGCGCTTCCAACTTATATGACCAAGCCGACAGTGCCAAAAGTAAGTCATATTCAGATCATTTGGTTTCAACCTTTTAACATTTATGTTATAGACCGATTAACTATCAAGATTTAAAATAAATAACCCGTTCTGAACGGGTGCAAAGCCATGAAACATATCTTTCAAATATAAAGAACAACCATTATTCTTAATATTCGACTCATAACCTTGTCTCATCAAACATGAGGCGGAAATAATGTTTCGACTAATCGCTGGAACATAATAACAATTATTTAGTTCGAAAATAAATCCTGAAGGTAAATGAAGTTGCATCGTGCCGACTTCCAACGCAGCGACTCTCGCCTTGTTGCCGACCCGAATGTCAACCTCTCCTCTTGCCACGCTCCTAGTTCTTACCAGTCCCTGCAACGAGTTGTATATGTGAAAAACTGATCCGGTATCATATACCCAAGAACTATTAGGCGCATCAGCAAGATACATGTCTATAACATTGCACACAAGCGTACCTGAGTTGGAAGTCACACCTCCACTCTTGGCTCTGTCAGCCAAATACTTGGTGCAATTCCTCTTCCAGTGGCCATCTTGCTTGCAATAGAAGCAATTGGCTCCGGCTGTAGGAGAAGGTTTAGTCTTTGAGGGAGCACTCTGGACAGGGCCATGGGCGCTACCTCCTGACTTATCCTTCTTCTTCTTAGTCCAAGAACTCTTCTTGAACTTAGCCTTATTCTGCACCATCAACACTTGACTGGCGCCTTTCTTGATATCAGCCTCAGCCGTTTTGAGCATCCCATGTAATTCAGTGATACTCTTATCCATACCATGCATATGGTAGTTCGAGATGAACGGACCATAGGCACTAGGAAGAGAGTTCAGAATTATATCAGTAGCGAACTCTTCGTTAATTGGGAAGCCCAGCCGATCCAGAGACTGTATATAACCAATCATCTTGATTACATGCGGACTCAGTGGATCGCCATCTTTCAGTTTACAGCCCAGCAAAGCTTGAGAGACTTGATACCTCTCGGTCTTTGCCTGAGCCTGGAACATACTTTTGAGGCTTTCGATCATATCGTAGGCCTCAACATTTTCGAACTGCTGCTGCAAGTCCGGTTCCATGTGTGCAAGCACAAGACAGCTAATTTCCGTAGACTCATCTCTAGTCTTACGGTAGGCATTTATGACAGCGACAGTCGCATCGTCATCTGGCTCATCTGGAAGTGGAGTTTCTAGAACATGTTCTTTCTTGTCATGCTTGAGGACTATCCTCAAATTACGATACCAGTTGGTCAAATTAGTTCCATTAAGCTTATCTTTCTCTAGGATTGACCTCAACGCAAACGTGGACAACTGAGGAAGGTTGCTAGGTGCCATTGATCTACAACAGAAAATACGCAAAAACACTTAAGACATGTATTCATAAAAGAGCAGGCATATTAAACGCTTTAATACTTATGCTCCCACTAGAACCAACATCCCTCCAATGGTTGCTAAGTGATTCAAGATCCTAAATAAGCAAGCCAACTAGTGAGCTTTAGCATCACCGCTAGCCGTCAAGTGATCTAGGTAGGCAACACCTTGCCAATCGTATTCAATACGACTCCTGTTAGTTGGGTGACATCACATGCCCCGGCTCCCAACCTACCTCGCCCCGAGCCCCACAACCGTTGTGATGGACTCGTCTAGATTACCAAGTGCTTCTGCTTGTAAGAGTCCGACTCAAACCCACCTAACCGGAAAGAATTGGTAGCACCTCAATTTCATGAGCCCACTACCAAGAATGTCCGACTTATGATGGTGCAGCACTGGCGGGGCGACCGACTAGACCTTCTTTGAGGGTTTAAAATCTACCAACTATCTAAATAGAGGTAAATATAGACATAACAATAACACAAATAAAGCAATTATAATGTGAAATGGTATGGCTCTCTTCATGGTGATCTCCATCTCCACGAAGCTTGCAAGTCGACTCGTGCCAACTCTTGTCACGTGCCATCTTGCTCCATGTAGCCGACTTGTACATCGACTTGCATGCCTTCCGGGTTCTCCAACAAGCTACACTAGCTAGCAAATGAAAATTTACATAGAGAATCCGACACGCAGGCCGGTATACAATAAAATGACAGCACCTAGGCTCCAGCCGGCTGACATAAACATGATACGCAGATCATGTATGGATTACACACATCACATGCACATAAGCCATACCATTCACAACTTCCTGCAAAAACAAGTTATGCATAGATACGATATCTACCGGCGTTGTGAAACTCGCAACGACATCTAAGGCGCTACGACAGGGCGAAGCCGGCGGCCCGATCATGGATTTCTTCATCGGATAATTCGATTTTACCCGAATCTGATCCGTATTCCGATTCGACCAAACTCTTTGATCTTCGATCACCGCAACTGGATTTATGTGTCACGGTATACCCCGATGGCGGAAACCGACCGGTAGGGGTAAGTTGTTTCACGACCTTAGCAGTATGATCACGGAAACCAGATCATCCATTAACCCCGAGTACGATTGATCCAATCAACCTTGTACAAAACCGATCTATCTCATAGACCGACCACCAAAACAGCAATTAGATCACATCTAACGCTAACTACATATCACATATGTACGGATCTCGGGCCTAATACCAGAAGCTACCGCTCTGATACCACTGTTGGAACGCGTAGAGATAAACAAAACTTTTCCTACGCGATGCTTCCAAGATCTAGCCGAGGTAGAAGGCCACGAGTATTACCACTAGACGCGCAGGTGCGGATTATCGAGGCAGCGCGTCGGGGCAGTGCAGTCCCACGATCCGGGCCGGCCGATCCAATCCCCCGAACGTCGAAGTGCTGAACGTAAAGCACCTCTGCCGGTATCCACACGTACGAGGAGGAGCTCCGACGGCGGACTGCTAGGTCCGGTGCGGCGGATGGACTGAGTGGGGCTAGGGTTCCCAACGCATGGGAGAGTGGACTAACGTGCCCGCTGGGCAACCTGCGCCCCTCTTTATATAGCGTATGGTAATGGGCTTCACAACACTTGTGGCCCATTCCCTCTGTGAGTCCGACTCACAAAACTAGTCCATTTCCGGTTCGGGTCCAACCCGACCAATACTTGCTCCCGCTCTTAAGTGTGCGACCCTGCAGGCTCATGGCGACTTGGACACGATTGGAGTCCAACTCCCAATCGATCAATCGGTAGCGGCTCCTAGCAGAACGTGCCGACTCCCAAGTACCATTGAGTCATGACGACATACCTTTCAATGTGATATTCATCTTAGTCCCTTTTGCCTCACGATATACCTTGTCGAGCTATAGGCGATTTATCGTCATCCCTTAAATAGCTCAACTCTCTTCTCGATCCGTGATATGAGATTCACCTGACTAACTCTTAGTCAACAGACACAGTTAACACTTAACTGAGTTGCGCATGGCCATGCTTCCTGAATCATATCACTCGAGAGGGCCCCAGAGAATATCTCTCCATTCGGAGGGGCAAAATCCCATCTTGATTATCCACATCACGCAGCTTGCTTCTCATTCGACCCGAACTCTGCCTTTATAGTTGCCTTGTCACAGAACAACGTTTGACAGAACCTAAGTCGGTGATCCACAACTCGGATTGTGCGACAACCTCAGGTCTAAGGATTACATTGATTGAGACATGCAAATGACGACTTGATCGTTGCATCTCAATGTGGGTCAGTCCGACTTGCTAAACTCTTTAGCCAAGTCCGTGAACGTTGGAATGGCATCACCATGCCCATGACAAGTGGAACCGTGTCATCAGCCAACACTCACATTAGTCTAGGGTGTGTGTCCAGCACAACCTAAATGACCAAGGACAATCTAGTATGAACAACATGAATATATAGTTCCACAATCGAATCACATATTCAATGACATATGTCAGATGTTCAAAACAAGGACAACTTAATAACTTTATGAATACATTGGGAATTACATCATTCATGATTGCCTCTAGGGCATATTCCCAACATCCCTCTGGCCCCAAAATTCTAACCGTAGTACGCATGGGTCCAACCCACTTGACCGGTGTCCCTTTACCAACTCAAATTGTGCCTTTGTAAACTTAATATAGTCAGATCAAATCCGGTTTGCTCGTTCTCTTTAGTGTGTCACCCTGCTGGCTTATGGTAAGCTAGACATAGTTCGAGTCGCACTCGAAGCTGATATATCAACAGTGGCTTCAAGCAAAACATGTCGAGTCCCGAATACCAATAAGTAAAGCCATTCCCCAATGTGACATTACTTACAGATCCATTTGCCTCGTGATGTTGTGTCACACCACAGGAGCCAGTCTTCATCCCGTGCGGCTTGAACTTTTCTCATTTAGTGATATCCCACTCAGCCCGACTAATATTTTATTCTCATAGATTAGAACATCACATGTCTGAGTCGTGCACGGGCATGCTTTCACAGTCGTATCACACAAGAGGTCCCAGAGAATAATTCTCTGAGTCGGAGGGGGAAATCCCGTGTTAGTGTTCCGCCTCATGCAACTTGGTTCATAGACGACCCAAGCACCGTCTTTATGATTGCCAGTTATGAACAGTGTTTGACGGACTCTAAGGTTGCTGATTTGAAACTCGTATAACGCTAAACTTTAGCTCTAAGGGTTACATTTCAGTTTGAATGACATCTTACTCACACCGACTCAATCCTTGGGTCATCCAACTGGTTTAACTCTTTAGCTCAGCTAGGGTAAGACGGATCGACATCTCTATGTCTTGAAGTAGAACTTTGTCATCCCACCGTTAATAAATTAGTCTCGACAGTGTGAGTTCATACACAACCTCAAACGACCCAAGAAAAACATGCATGAACAAGTTACGTATAAGGTTCCACGTTTGAATCACATAATTAAAAACATATACAATAATTCGGAATACAGCTAGGAATGATTCGTCTCTAGAGCACCATTTCGGACAGTCGCCCCTTACACTAGAGCCGGTCACTCTGAGACATCTCCCTATCTAAGCATCGCAGGCCCATTGCTCTCACTTGCGCCTCATGCTAAGTGGCTTCATCAATGGATCATCAACAATTTTGTCTGTGTGTATCTTGCAAACTTTGATATCACCCGACTCGACGAACGAGATGGTACATCATGATTATGTGCTTGTTCTTCTTGTGTCATCTTGGTTCTTGGGTTTGTGTGATAGATACCGAGTTTTCACAGTACACGTCCAACAGACTAGACGAATTTGGAACCACACCAAGAATATCAGGAAATTTCTGATCCAAACACCTTCCTTTGCAGCCTCTGAGGTGGCAATGTACTCGGCTTCTCTTGTCGAGTTGGTCAACGTGGGTTCCTTAGCACCGCTCCTCCATTTACAGTGAGCACATACCCAGATTGTGATCACGAGTCTTCTTGGTCAGTCTAAGAACTGGATATGTGCTCCCTTTACATCGAGATCCTCTTCTGAGCCGCCATATATCAAGAACATATCCTTAATCTGTCTTAGATGATACAAGATATACTTCGTCGGTGTCCTGTATCAGCTCGGTACGCCGAGTGTCTCATATGCTGAGCGCCTCACTAGGCACACACGTGTGTTTGCTGACCTGCTCGACACACAAGTCTGTATGTCGTGCGCCGTCATTTGCCGTGTGTTTTTCTTATGCGCGGCTAAGAGCATCTCCAGTCGTGCCCCCCAATAGGCGTCCGGATCGGCGCTCGGGGCCCCCGGCCGTTTGGGGGCTCGTCCGGACGGCACCACGCCCACGAGGCTGCCCCGTTCCCAGCCGGCGCCACAACCCAAACCCCTTCTGGCTGCGGGCCCGCCGTATCAGCGAGGGAGAGGCCCGTCGCCTCGGGAGCCGAGCGCATTGACGCCTCGACGAGACGGAACGCTGCGGCGGAGCAGTCCTATCGCACAGGCGGTCGAGTAATGGCGCCGCCGCCGCCTCATCTTGCCCGCCCCGTCTTAAAAACCCAGCCCCGTCGCCATTCTCGTCCCCTCGTCTCGCCGCTCTTCCTTCCTCCTCTTCTTTCTTCATCTCTCGCCGCTCTTCCCGCCTCTCCCTCGCCATGGTGCACCGCGACTACCTCGCCGGCGCGGCCGCCAGCGGGTTCGGCCGTCCAAGCGGCCTGTCTGCTGTACGAGGCGAACTACTACTCGCCGCCGGGGATCAGTGCGCTAAGGCACTGGCGGCTCAACGCAGACGGCGTGCCTGTGCCTCCACCGCCCACGGGGCCCGAGCGCGTCGCCGAGATCGAGGAGATCTGGAAGGGGATGCCGCCGACGATGCGCAACCAGCCTGTGTGGCATCCCGCCAACGAGGCGGCCTGGACGGCGTTCTTCCAGGACAGGTTCGAGCGGGAGCTCGCCGACGTCCCCACCCACGGCGCCTTATCGAGCCGCAACAACGCCGCCGGCCGCCGCATGTGGTGGAGCAAACCCGGGCGCATGCTCAGCCATGTCCTCGCCCACATCGAGCGGCAGATGAGGCGGGGGATGAATCGCCGCACCACGGCCGCGCCTGCTCCCCCGCCCACTCCTCTCGCCGTCGTCAAAGAGGAACCGCAGGATGCGCCTCCACGTCGGCGGACTCGCAGCCGGTCCCTCGTCATCAGGAAAGGGCGCGCTCCTCCGCAAGCGCCGGGCGACGTCATCCTCCTCCCGAACAGCGACGACGACGACGCCTGCCCTCCCATGCCAATGTACCTTGGCGACCCAGGGCAGAGCAAGAACAGCGCTGCCCCGAAGGCCGAGCCGCCGAGCGACGACGGCGACGACGACGACGACGATGGCGACTACACCGACATGTACAAGGCCCTAGGCATGTAGGCGGCTGCGCCGTATTTAGTTCAAATTTCGTCCAAATTATGTAAAAACTCGCCTATATTCGGCCCCCTATATAAGAAATCTAGTTTGTTTGTCAAACTTGCGCACTTTTTCCAAGTTTTCACCTACTTGGACGGCGGCGCCGGTGGGCGAGAGCAGCGGCGTCGTGAGGCAGAGGAAGCAGACGTGGCGGCGTGGACCAGCTTTTGGTCGTCTTGGGTCGCTGGCAGGACGGGCCCGCGGCGCCGAACGACTCGTCCGGCGCCCCACGGGAGCTCCTGGGAGACGGGGTTGGGCTGGGTTTGCCGGACGGGAACAAGGGGACGTCTGGACGGGAAGGCCCAATGAGGGCGCGACTGGGCGCGCTCGGGGCCCGTCCGGACGGGAAGAGCCCGTGAGGGCGCGTTTGGGGGCGCAACTGGAGATGCTCTAACATACTTTTATGCCGAGCGTCACACCGATTCTGGTAATGTATTTTAGATGCACTCTACCACGCAACTCAATCACTGTTAAGTAGCAGCCAGCAGGAGCACACGTAGCCACACTGCTGCAAGAAATTAAATTGCCAGGTCGACTTCGACCTGATACGAAAAATCGTCTTTCTTGGCCGTAAGTCTAACAAGTTCAGGATCATGTATGGATAAGCAGTGATGCTAGTTAATATATTTCCATCCAGGGTGAACCGCAAATCTGCATACATCATAGAAGGATTACCTCCGGCCGGCTGCTCCAGCCCCGCGGCCCTGTAATTAAGGAGAGCTAACACGAACTCTACCGGCTCCAGCGTTATAACTGTATATCATGTGAGTTTCTTGCGGCAGCGCCGCAGCTAGCGACCGACCAAGAATAATCCTATTTCAGAGTATCATCTAATGCTAGCGAATTGATGGATGCGGTGTGCACAATCAGTATGCGTATATACGCACAACAGCAAGCAATCAAGACACGTAAAGGAATATTTGCGACCTGACGAATAACCTAACCGTCAAGCACTAGCTAAGATCTTGCATTGCTAATCCGTTGTCTAGCTAGCTAACTTCTGCAGAAAGTTATGGGTGCCCCTTCATTTTTCTTTTTCATCTGAAGGGCCATATATGTGGCATGATATAGCTAGCAAGCTAGCATCAGAAACTAATGAGAGGGGACATTATTGTTTCCGTTCAACAACTGGAATACTCCAAGAAAAGGTTGTGAGATTCTGCATGAATTGGAGATATGGGTTGCGCTTGTGATATCTACTGTAGCTCGTACTAATCATTACTTGCCTCACATGCGTAACGGACGGGAACATTGGGTTAAGTTATATTAATGCCCCATCACCTGTCTTCCGATCTAGCTAGCGGATTAGTACTCGTAAGTTGTATGCCATTGTAAGATATATTGATCCATTGTATATATAGTTTTAGAATCTTCTACACATGCCATGAGTCTATGTATATGCTACGTAATAATTAGGTTAACGGCCGAACCTGAAAATCTATGATGATATCTCATATACAAGTTCTATTCATGTTAGGAGAATCATCGGTAGAACCAGATTTGACCAGCATCCATGATTGTTTCTGACTTTAAGAAATCCATTTTTGTCACAACACTTGAGGGCCCGGAGAATTTATCATTGTGCATCCAAGCTAATGTTCCATGAGTTGGACAAGAGCACACATTACAAGATGTAAAAAGGATCCGAGTTTTGTTTATAAAAGATTGGCAGAACAGACACATATCAACGCAAAATTTCGAATTGAAATCTAAAATGGTCTACAACAAATAAACTCAGTTGTGATAGTTCACAACCCCAATCCAAAGCTTAATTTTTTGTATATCAAATTTTCACGACGTGAATTTATCTTTTCTGTTTCTCGATTTGTGGACTGAATTTAAAGTTCCATAATATTGTCGGTGTATCTCTTGGTTTATGTACTCAATAATTGTCTTACTCCTTTAGCGGCATGTTTTCCGACTACGGATGCACCACAAGTGAACGTACACCGAATACATCCTTTGAGAAGGCCGATCTCGGAAAACACTATCAGAGAAAATTATTAGCATATTTTTTTTATATGTTTTATTGTGACCATCTATTTAGTCCCATGAACAAAAACTAATACACAAATTATCTTCCTTAGTTCCAGAATAAGATTTTCAAACTAATACTCAAAATTGAAATATCGTAATAAAACGGCTAGAGGGGGGTGAATAAGATTTTCAAACTGGGTTTTTTACTTTCTTGCCATGTTTCTCTTAGTTTTTCTCACTTTTGCCCCGCTTCTAGTTTTCCTCATTTTCGCCCTACTGCACCATTTCGAGCCTCGCAGGCGGACAAGCGGAGTGATTCTGTATGGTCAGCCACGTTTGACTGTAACTTGACCTGACTAGTGGGGTTAGTCTGGGGCCAAATAGGGCGTTTCCGTATGGTCATAACTTGCCGGCCTGAGGCCTAATTTTGAACTCGTTTGATCCCGCTTTCCAACCCGTACCCAATTCTAACCCTGCAGCAGATAGACCCCAATACCCAATTCTAATTTTCACGTAAAAAATAATCCCTAATTATATGTACGGTGCGTGAATGTCGAATTCTAATAATTATCACATAAAAGTAATCTCTAATTATATCGACGCTAAGTGAATGCATATTTCCACTAAATGTCCTAATTATCACGTGATTTTTTTTAATTACATGTGAATGCCTAAATCTCCTAATTGACGTTATTTAACATGATTTTACATTTGAAAAGTATTTGCAACTAAAAATAATATGAATACCGAATCATAGGTATGTGAATGCCTAATCACCTTGCCTAATTCAGCACTACAAAAGAAGGTATTTTCAACTAAAAATAAAAAACAAAATTTTGAAAAATCAGACAAGTTTTTTGTATTCATTGCAACTTGAATTAACATGATTTTTCATTTGGAATGCCCCAAATGTAAACCCTAGTTCTACTACTACTGCCTTCTCTGCCCCTTCGATGGCTGGTCGTCATCATCATCGTCGTCGTCATCCTCATCGTCGTTGTCGTCGTCTTCGTCTTCATCCTTCCCGTCGGCGGCGTACTGAAAGTCGACGGTGGCGTAGCGCTTCATGGATTCTTCATAGTCGTAGCGGAAGGCGTACTCCTCATCCGCTAGGTCGTCCTTGTAGGAGTACTCGTTAGGCTCGGTCTCGTCCGATTAGTATCCCTCTTAGGAGGAGTCCGTCGGCGAACCATCCCAATAGGGGACATAGTCCTCGCGGTCCTCTGTGTTGTAGTCGGTGGTTGGACAGTAGTTCTCTCCGTTCGAATCCATGGTGCTAGTGGTGCTTTGGAGAGAGTGAGAAAATAAAGCTATGGATAGAATGAGAAAAGAATGTGGTTTGACAATGGGGATGGTACTTCTTATATACCTACGGAACATTAACCACGGCGAGGATTTCAAGATAACAATTAAACCGATTGTGAAAGTTCACAAGATAAATCAGTGAACAACGTTCTTGTTTTTCCACAACATTGAACCACGTTTGGATCGGTCGAACAACATCCTCTTTTTTTTAAAAAAAAGAATATTTTCTTACATGCACGCGTGTTGTAATCTATCAAACAGTTTACATGCACTCGTGCACATATGGATGTTTGGGGTACTGTTCGTGGCTGCTTTACCACGTCACTCACTAGCCAATCATGTCGCAGAATGAGGCTACTCACGGATCGGCCTTAGTAGTGAACCAATCTGATCCAAACCGTGCAGGCACGATGATCCAACGGTCCAGAAGGGTGCAGGGTTTCAGAGGGGTTTTTAGGGGCTTTCTAGGGTTTCAGCTAAAATCCTTCACACCTAGGCTGCTATAAAAAATAAAAAACCTTCACATATAATGATCTTATCGACACTTAGTCATCTTATGTCACTAGGTTGCTAAAAACAATAAATAAATTGGTCTGTGAATATTTTCATGGAAAAACCTTCACACAACTGAGCTCTCATGAACAAGATTGGAAAGTTTTCCGAGATTTTGTTAGTAGGATCGAGCATAAGTAGTTTAAAAAAATCAAAAAAATATAAAACCTTCGCATAGAATGGTCTTATGTGACCAGGCTGCTATAAAAAATAAGAAATTTGGTCTACGAATATTTTCATGAAAAGCTTTCACAAAACTAAGCTATCATAAACAAGCTTGGAGAGTGTATGACGTTAGTCATAGCATAGTTTGACAAAACGATCCCGAATTTCTCATGCATACTATATTATGACACTAAATTTCAAAGACATGTTTTTTTTACTCATTTAGACACTGTCCAAAAATCTTATTTGCAAATGGGGTTGTTTACCCTATATTTTGAGCTCATTTTAGCTAGGGTATGGGGTTAAGCATGGCATAGTTTGTCAAAACGATCCCTTCTAATGTACACAATATTATCACATTAAATGTCAAGGATATTTTTTTGGCTTATTTATATACGCTCCAAAAAAACTTGTTTACAAATAGGCTTGTTTACCCTAAATTTGGAGGTTACTTGGACCATATTTGTCATGACCATGAGTTTAAATTCACAGAAGGGCTCAAATCGATCACCTAACGCGCATAATATTTGAGAAGGCATTGCAACATCAATACCACGTATCAAACACTAGTAGAGAAGTGCCTTCCTATGGAACAGTTTCTGTGGCGCACCAAGCAGCCATGCACCATAGAAATTTATTTTTGTGGCGCACGGGGAGGAATGCGCCACAGAAAAAAGGAATTCTGTGGCGCACGGGACAGGGGTGCGCCACAGAAAAAAGGAATTCTGTGGCGCACGGGACAGAGGTGCGCCACAGAAATATGCTGGGGGCCAACCCACCCATAGCCACACTCATATTCTGTGGCGCATGGTGGTTAGTGCGCCACAGAAATATGACATTTCTGTGGCGCACCACTGTCCTATGCGCCACAGAATTCTCGCTCCCAAATTTTCTGTCCACATGCACGAACTCCACCCCCCCCCCCCCCCCCCCCGGAACGCCATTTCTAGTTTTTCACGGGAGAGTTTAAGGTCTACTTTTTTTATCAAATTTTGAAATATGAATTTCGACTTTCTGAGCAAAAGTTCGTTAAAAAAAGTAAAATGGGCATAACTTTACGATGTCGAAAAAAAATGATCAAGATATCAAAAAAAACTAGAGAGAAAAAGGAACCCAACCTCACTAGCCTTCGGCATGTGAGATTTTTTTAGAATTGCCAAATTCCAAAAGGAAAAAAAGTTATGGCCGTTTAAAGATTTTTGACTAGAAAATAAAAAAAAAGGGAAAAAATTCTGTGGCGCACCCCTACACTTGGTGCGCCACAGAATTGTTGGGCAGGATTCGAAATTGAATCCTGCCCACCAACACCTCTCCTTCTCCCTCTTCTTTCTCCTTCTCCCTCTCATTTCACTTCTTCACTTCTCCTCCACTTCTCATCTCCCCTCTACCTCTCCACTTCTCTACTCCACCACCACCTCTCCTTCTCCTTCTCCTCATCCTCCTCCTCCTCCACCACCACCACCAACACCACCTCCGGTGAGCTCCTCCCCCTCCTCCACCACCACCACCAACACCACCTCCGGTGAGCTCCTCCTCCTCCACCACCACCACCTCCTTCTCCTCCTCCTCCTCCTCCTCCACCACCACCACTACCTCCGGCGAGCTTCTCCTCCTCCACCAACTCCGGTGACCTCCCCACCACCACCTCCGGCGAGCTCCTCCTCCTCCACCAACTCCGGTGACCCTCATCCTCCACCCACCACCCACCTAAGGCCACGGTCACAACGGCATCCGACGAGCTCCGGCAAAATTTTGAAATTTCGACGAAATTCCGGCGGCCAGATCTAGATCCGCCTTTTTTTTAAAATTCAAAAAAAAAATCTGTGGCGCACCCCTACTTGGTGCGCCACAGAATTGCAAATTTCTGTGGCGCACGGCTGAGGTGCGCCACAGAATTGACATTTCTGTGGCGCACGGCCATGGTGCGCCACAAAAAAAAATTTAGTGGCGTGTATTCTGTGGCGCACCCCTGTGGCCCCTAGGTGCGCCACAGAATTGAAAAATGGTGCGCCACAGATGACCTTTTCTGTACTAGTGAAACGACTTGAAATTCCGATTCAAGTTTGAATTTTGGCTCAAATTTGAATATTGATTTCAATTTGAATGTCGTTTCAAATTTCAATTGCAATATCCACAAATATTACCACAAACATGGGTACCAATACCACAAATAGTACAGGTTCATGTTCACACTTGTAGTTTAAATTTGAAATTGTAGTTCAAGGTGGCATATAGCTTCTAAATAAAACTAATATATTCAATAATTATGCCTCCCATAAAATATAGTTTTTGTGAATTATATCTAAAAAACTAAAAAATAAAAATAAAGCAACATGCCCAAAATTTTCCGCATGAGCATTCATACAAACCATTTGAGATTTGAACATAAACCCAGTTCTCTACATAATTATACATATAGTAAACTAACACTCGGTCTCTCTAACATAACTAAACCCAACTAGTAGATCTATTTTTCACTCGATGCACAAATTTTTAAAGTCCAGAGCGGCAATGTCATCGACAACCTCAACAGATCATTTCCCTTGCCCTTGTCCTTTCCCTCTAACTCCATTGGGGCATTGCCCCTTACTCTCCTCCTCTTGTTCTGCCACTGATGGCTCGGTCATATCCTTTCTGCAGGCTCTCGCATGCTCCATAGCTTCTGCGTCGACTACAGAAGTGACCATAGTATCCATTAGTTGTTGTTTCTCAGCGGACTGCATGCCTACTCTGCGGCGTGGTACTCGGTCCTCGACAAGGCTATAAACCAAGGATAGGTGATGGGACGATGCCAGTTTGAGCTGCCGCAGGCGGGGGCAGAGCGGCTAGCACCATGAGGCATCAAAAGATCAGAGAATTTTGGAGTGGAAAGGATAGAAGGTGGAGTTTAGTAGGCGATGTGGGCACAAGGGGGAGGAAAATTGGCGCTTTTCTAGTCGTCTCCGGTCGGACCGGCAGTAATGGCGACCGGGGAGTGCTCGGGAGCTGGGCATTGATTCGGCTCGTCAGAATTAGCCTGTAGCGGGACAGATTAGGAAAAATATACGGGGAGGCGGCGGAGCAAAGGAGTGGGTATGCCGACAGTGTAAGCGGCAACACAACCTTTTGTCGGCCAGCGGGAGCGCTGTCAGCCAGGGAGCAGCACCATTCAAGTCATGAGGGTAGGGACCAGCATGGATGTGCATGTACGAACGGCCCCACTTCTAAGATTTAAATGGATCCCACCCGTGATGGAATTGGTCAACAAGTGGTCTAGCACTTACAATTACCCGTAGAGGAAGAAGATAACGAGGCATGCACATACATGCAATAGTCTAGCACTTACGGAAAAAATTGCCCAACGCAACCGCCAAGATCTGCTATGAAGATAACAAGGCATGCCCATACATGCAATGGTCTAGCACTTACGATTACCCATAGCGGAAGAAATGAAAAGGGCCAATTGGGAGAGGACTCACAATTGGGATTCCAATCCTATTGGGGCTATCGGAAGGGTGCGGCCAGCCCTAGGGCAGACCACAAAACGACTTGCCCCTATGGCAGGTTTCACTGGCCTCCCACTATATATACTCCCACCCCCATGGGAGAAGACGCACCAATTGGCCTGCGTGCCTATTCTCTCTCTCTCTCTCTAGTAGAATTAGAGCCTCTTCTAATTGGGATTTTGAGGTGTCCTATCCCAATAAGAGATTGCTCTAATATCTAATTCTCTCTCATATGTTAAGAACACACGCCTCATATAGCTCTAATCAACTTGATGAGATCTACCACCAAAGCTACACCGAAAGGTTGGTCTCTCTTTGTTAGCGCCGAGTTCTGAACCGGAGTGCTAGCGGGTTGACGCAAGTGGATGCGTGGATACTATATAAGGTATTGCACGTGTGATCCTTGACGAGGGAGCTTAGCAACATCCTAAAAGCTAGGCCTAGCTGTGAGGATTTACGATTTTCATAATCTACTATAACTACACCGTTCTTCTGCTATGAGTTATCATAAGTGCTAGATCCTTGCATGGGCATGCCGCGTTATATTCATAGCAGATATTTGCGGTTGCGTTGAGAGAATTGTTGGATGTATGCCCGAAAGGAAATAAAATTTATACATCTGTTTCATAATTATGATTCATATTACTATGCTATAACAGACGTGGCTGCTTAATATGAGATTCAGAGGAAAGCTCACGCTCAAGTGTAGTAAGATGAACAAAATATCTACTACAAAGTATCAAACCCTAGTCTTGACTTTTACGAAAAATTCATTGGATGCTTGGCTGTGTTTTCCTGATCATGGACATTAATTGTTTATATCAGCATCTACGAATAGCATATTGTGGGAAGTGAACAATATATCTGGGTATACCCTGTTAGTTGATATTCTAAGAGAACCCGTTAAGAAATCTTTTTCTTAGCGAGATATCACAACATGGTTATATTACAATACATCATTTGACCATGAGGTTGTCGGGGTGATATATGCGGGAGGTTTTACTTTGGTATCATCAAGCGTCACACCATAAACTGGGTGAACATAATGGTAGACACTTGATAATTCTAAAGGATTATATTACATTGATGTTCTAAGATGGGAATTACTCCTCTGCAAAAAGAAAGATACAAGTCTCGGTCCACTCGGTATTCTTGATATACCAATAAGTTCTGCAGACAATGCATGATGACGATACATCATGTAGGATATCATAATACAGTAACGAGTAAAAGGAATTTTACAGGTTAACGAGATAGATAAAGGTATAGTGAACCAAAGATTGTTTCACGGTAATACTAGAATTCATAGTCTCGAGTAAGTTTGGTATCGTGAGTAATGATAAATTGTATAATAGCCAACAAGTTCAGCTGTTTATTCGTATAGTATGTGGGAGCCAATATGGTTTTTCATGGTCCTAGTATTGATTACTGAAAAGGAAAGAGTTTCCAGTTTCATGTCCACACACTATCGAATCTGTAGGGGAAACACACTGAAGTTACGGCTCGTTTATGTGTACATCGGTAGGTACGAATTAACAAGGTGTATCATCGGAACTACGTTTTTGAGTGATAGATATATTTTATATATCGGAGAGAAATTATAATGAGGGCATTGGATGTGTCGGGGGGATACCCCCGAGTAGGGTAAAGGCAAGTGCTAAGAGCAAGAACAGAAGAGACGCTTGGCAGAGTAGCGGCTACCCGGAACTCGCTACCTGGTCGTCCGCTATTCGGCCGTACACACTGAAGGCCAGGAGGAAGAATCAAGGGAGTTATTCTCCTCCGGGTAGAGGAAGTGGTCCGAGTAGAAATGGCGGTCTCCTACTCGGACCAGAAGTCAAAGGAGCCGTTCTGACACAGGATCCCGCGTATCCCGGGTCCGTACTTTGGCATTGTTCATCTGCAGAGCGCGTTCCTGACCGCGACAGTGTGTCAGCAGGGCGTCGCAGGATAGGGGGACCTACTCTGTGTTCGTGGCAGTGATAACAGATCGGTTCCTTGGTTTTGCACAACGACTTTACACATGAAGACAAGCTAGGAAGCCAAAGTGGTCAGCGGGAACCCGGAAGTACACAGTGTGCACACACTGTCGACATCTTGGCTGTATTCGGCTGGGCACCGGTATATAAGGTGCCATGCCCCCTCCTGCGCGAGGGACGACGTGAGATCCGAGACTTGGTTCACATTCTTGACCTAGTTCTTCACGTAGAGAGAAGAGTGGCTACTCTGTAGTGAGAAACACTTGTACTGTGGCTACTCGGTGAGACTCGAATATAAAGAGAGAAAGGCAGGAGTAGGGGTTTTACCTCCACACGAGGGCCCTGAACCTGGGTAGATCTTGTTGTTTGCAGTGCTAGCTTCACACTCACGCGGCTACTCGCTGCGTGATCCCTCCCCGAGCGCCTCCAGCGTCCATCGTCCCCACAACTTTAGCCATCCTATGGCATCTGCCGTGACACCACCACGACAGTTGGCGCCCACCTTGGGGCAACCAGCGGCGCTGGCTGGAGTTTCCGTTCGGACGGGATCGATTTCTGCTACCGGAGAGCGCGTGGTCTGTGGCCTCGTCCACCGATTCGGCTCCTTCGACTTCGTCACCGACAACGCCGGCAATTTCGGCGGTAGGGCCATGCCGGAGGGCGGCTCGGTGATCTCCTTCGGCGCGCACCTCGTCTACGTCGCCACCGTCATCGACCGCGCGTACCCCAGGGAGGTGCATGTCGCGGAGGATCCCCCTGCCGTCATCGCGGCACGCGGGAGGCTGTTGGGCCGCTCTGCGGACGTCGCGGAGGTGATGATGACCGGCCCTGCTGCTGACGTCGGGAAGGGTGCGGCTGCTGCTGCCGCGGGCGTCATCGAGGATCTCGCTGGCCCGAGCGCTGGCGGGAAGACCCACAAGCCCTACGAGAAGGACTGCAACCTGCCTCCCTCCACTACTCCGACGATACCTGTGTCCGCCGTGCGGATGGGCATGCCGCCTCCCACCGAGCTCGAGCTCATGACCATGCGGGTGCAGCTCGAGCAGCAACGCCAGGCGTTGCTCGCGGAGCAGGCGGAGCTGGATAAGGTTAGGCTTGAGCTGAACCTAGACCAGAACGAGTACAACCGGGCTCACGGCTTCACGCCCGTGGTGAGGAGGCCTTCCAAGGCAGACGCTATGCGCCGCAACCTAGGCACCGAGATGGCAGCAGTTGGAGAAACTGATGGCCAAGCCGCTAGCCAAAACACCGCCACCACCAGACCCAGATACAGCACCCCCGCCAAAACCCTTAGAGCTGCTGAGGCTGTAGCTGCTGAGTTGCCGCATCTCGCTGGCGACGCGCGCGTTAGGCAGCAGGAGAGGCTCAACGAGCTAGTGCTAGAGGCTGCTAGGCAGAACGAGGAGTTCCGGAAAGCCAACCCGGGTGCTGGAGCTTCTCAGGTAGTGCACTCGCATGCGGCTAGATCTAACGATCAGGCCTCATCGCCGCATCCGAGTCGCGAGAAGGAGCGAAGTGGGCATTCCGGCCGAGATAGGCAGATGCAGGTGTACGACCCGGCTGTCGCTGCAAAACAGCACGTTGTAGCGCGCTAGTCCGGTCAAAAACACAACGCTGCAGGAGCAGGCTTTCAAGCCCATAAAGCTCAAAGCCAGGCCCGAGATGGAGAACGCCCAGGCCCTTCTCAGAACCCAGTTGCTCAGCCTACTCGGCAGAGGCAGCAGCCGCGCGCAGTGGCGCCAGCCGCCAACCCGGTGGAGCAGCCTGCAGTTGTGCAGGTGGACAGATATGATGATGGCTACTCGGCCATGGGGTTGGCTGGCTACGACATCCTGGATCTCGTGGGTGAGCGCGTGCTGGAGCCCAGCGATGCCAGGCACAAGCTGGACCGGATTTCTCTGTCCGCGTAACTCGAGAGCAAGGGGCCGCCTGGCCCAGAGTGCTTTGGTCCCCGCATCATGACGGAGCCTTCCGTGAAGCAGTTCCAGCTCGCTAGGGGGACCAAGTGCTATGACGGCAGCACCAAACCGGAAGATTGGCTCAATGACTATGTCACAGCCGTGCACATTGCAGGCGGCAACCGGAGGTGGGCCGTGCGGTACATCCCGCAGATGCTCGAGGGACCGGCAAGAACTTGGCTCAACAACCTGCCCCAAGCACAGCATCAACTGCTGGCTTGACTTCGCGGAGGCGTTCGTCAGCAACTTCACCAGCACTTACCGGAGGCCGAATAGGCCGCAGCAGCTATCCGCTTGCAGGCAGCGGGAAGAGGAGACGGACCGCGAGTATCTTACTCGGTGGAGTACTCTGAGGAACACCTGTGAGGGGGTGAATGAGGCCCAGGCCATCACTTGGTTTGCGCAGGGTTGCAGACATGGCAGCATGTTGTGGCAAAGGCTCCAGAGGGAGATGCCGAGTACCCTTGCTGAGACCATCCGGATTACGGATCAGTACGCACTCGGGGACCCGACACAGCCTCTTCTTGATGCTGCTGAGCCGAGAAGGAACTACAACATCAACACCAGCAAGCGCAACGAGTTCCGCAACAAGCGCAGAGGTGACCGGATCGATACCCGGTACGATCCTGAGTAGGTGAATGCTGTGGCAACCGGAGCTGGGAGTAGCCAGAGCCCGAAAACTGCTGGAGCCCAGTACGGGTAGAACCAGAATCAGGGCTAGGGCAACAAGAAGCCATACAGCGCTTCCCTGCAGGGTAGCGGCAACTCGGGTCCGGCACCGAACTTTGTCTTCAAAGACATGAAGGATGGCCCGTGCAGCTTCCACACTCGGCATCCCGCAAGACCCGCCAACCACACTACTCGGCAGTGCAGTTGGTGGGAAGAAATCAAGAACGAGGGCCTGCCTCCTCCTCCTCCTCTGCCAGCTGCGAATGTCGCTGTACAGCCTGCTCGCGCACCCGCTTCTCGGCCCCCAGCCTTTCCGAGAAGAGAGAATGTGAATCAGGTGGCTTTAGGAGCCAACCGCTACTTCAACAATGATGGCTACCACAACAACAACAACAACAACAACAACAACAACAACTACTACACCCGCAACAACAACAGAGGCAACAACAACAACAACAACAACAACCAAGGTAACAACAACAACGGCAACAATGGTGGAGGAGACCGCAATCGGTACCAGGAGCACCACGAGAGCTACATGATCTTCACCTCTGAGCCTGTTGACAAGAAATCCCAGCACAGGCGTGCCATGGAGGTCAATGATGTGATCCCTGCTGTTCCTCACTATATGCATTGGTGCAACCAAGAGATCACGTGGTCCCGAGTAGATCATCCCAAGGTGATGCCCAACCCGGGCAGCTACGCCTTGGTGCTGGATCCTACCTTCTTGGGTCCCGAGAAGAATGTGAGGTTCAGCAAAGTACTGATCGACAACGGCAGCAGCATCAACATTGTGTACAGAGACACACTCGAGAAGCTCGGTATGGCCGAGAACATGCTGCTACCTAGCAAGACCACTTTCCATGGCATTGTGCCGGGAGTCTCTTGCAATCCAATTGGCCGAGTATGGATAGACGTGCTATTCGGCACCAGGGAGAACTGCCGCACAGAGAGCCTGCAGTTTGAGGGGGTTGATCACCAGAGCCCCTACCATGCCCTACTTGGCAGGCCTGCTCTGAGCAAGTTCATGGCCTCCACCCACACTGCATATCTGAAGATGAAGATCCTTGGTCCCAATGGCGTGATTACCATCTCTGGTGATTACAAGAAGTCCATGGAGTGTGCCTCTGCTGGCTCTCAGTTGGCGGAATCCATGGTGATCGCTGCCAAGAAGAAGAAGATGTACGAGGTGGTGGCTATGGCGCAATCCGCGCAAGCTGGTGCGCCTGGCATGCCGAGTTCCCAGCATGGGACGGCGTTCCAGGCATCTCAGGAGACAAAGAAGATCCAGGTTGACCCTGAGTTTCCCGACCGAGTTGCCATCATTGGCTCCGGGTTGGGGGAGAAATAGGAAAGCGAGCTCATCCACTTCCTCCGTGAGAATCGGGACATGTTCGCCTAGTCCAATGAGGATTTACCAGGTGTCTCGAGGGAGTTGGTTGAGCACTCGCTACATGTGCGTCCTGACGCCAAACCAGTGAAGCAGGCTATGCGCCGTTTCGGAGATGAGAGGAGGAAGGCCATAGGTGACCAGATCACCAAGTTGCTGATAAGCAATTTCATCATGGAGGTGCTGCATCCGGATTGGCTAGCCAACCCGGTCATGGTCGAGAAGAAGAAGGAGGATCCCAAGGCTGCTACCGCATGGCGTATGTGCGTCGACTACACCGACTTGAACAAGGCATGCCCCAAGGATCCCTTTCCGCTACCTCGCATCGATCAGGTGATCGATTCCACTGCTGGTTGTGAACTGCTGTCTTTCATAGATGCCTACTCTGGCTTTCACCAGATAGCTCTCAATCCTACCGATCAAATAAAGACTGCTTTCATTACCCCGTACGGGGCTTATTGCTATCGTGTCATGTGTTTCGGGTTGCGGAATGCGGGTGCCACTTATCAGAGATGCATGTAGAAATGCTTGCACGATCAGCTCGGCAAAAATGTGCAGGTGTACGTAGATGACATTGTCATCAAAACGAATAAAACACATACTCTACTTAGTGACATTGAGGAAACTTTCGCTAACTTGCGCAAGTATAAGATGAAGTTGAACCCGAGTAAATGCACCTTTGGCGTCCCGGCTGGCAAGCTACTCGGCTTCCTGGTATCCAGTCGGGGCATTGAGGCCAATCCTTCAAAGATAAAAGCTATTGAGAGCATGTCTTTGCCGAGATCCCTGAAGGATGTGCAGAAATTCACTGGTTGCTTGGCATCTCTGAGCCGTTTCTTGGGCAGAATGGGCGAGAAGGCCCTACCTTTGTATCAATTGATGAAGAAAAGCGACAAGTTTGTCTGGACACCGCAAGCGGATGTGGCATTCAAAGAGCTAAAGGCAATGCTGGGTAGCGCTCCCATTCTGGCTAGCCCGCTACCCAAGGAGCCAATGCTGCTATACATTGCTGCCACTAACCGAGTAGTTAGCGTAGTGATTGTGGTGGAACGGGAAGAAGAAGGCAAAAGTGTGCAGAGGCCGGTGTATTATCTCAGTGAGGTGATGTCCAGTTCCAAACAGAACTACCCTCACTACCAGAAGATGACCTATGGTGTGTACCTGGGCGCCAAGAAGCTGAAGCACTACTTCCAAGAACACCCCATCACGGTGGTAAGCTCAGCTCCCATCTCGGATATAATGGGCAACAAGGAAGCGAGTGGCAGGGTAGCCAAGTGGGCAATCGAGCTGGCCGCGTACGCTCCCGAGTATGCGAGAAGAGAAGCCATCAAGTCTCAGATCCTAGCAGAATTTCTAGTGGATTGGGCAGAGGTGCAATATGAGCCTCCCACTCCGGTATCCAACTACTGGACGATGCACTTTGATGGCTCCAAGATGAAAGAGGGCCTTGGTGCTGGCGTGGTGCTTACGTCACCCAAGCGAGATCAACTCAAGTATGTGCTGCAAATCCACTTCAAGGCATCCAACAATGTTGCAGAGTACGAGGCTGTGGTACATGGCTTGAAGGTAGGAAAGGAAGTTGGCGTGCAGCGCATCATATGCTATGGAGACTCGGATCTAGTCGTGCAGCAGGTCTCTGGCACTTGGGATGCTCTGGATGCCAACATGGCGTCATACCAATTCCTGGTTCAAACCATGACAGGATTCTTTGAAGGTTGCGAGTTCCAGCACATCCACCGAGCAGAGAATGAAGCAGCTGATGAGCTGTCCAAGTTGGGATCTTCTCGGCAGTACATCCCGGCTGGGATTGCCTTGGAACATTTGAGAAAGCCATCCATCAAGCCATCCCCCAACTCGGAGTCCATCTTTGTTCCTTCCCTGCCTGATGAGGAAGCAGTTCCAATGGAGATTGACTTGGAAGGTGCCAAAGGAGACCCGGGGACTGCCGTCTCCATCCTGGGGACTGGCGCCTGCAACCCGGGGACTGCCCCTCTCTACTCGGGGACTGCCCCTCCCTACTCGGGAACTGCTCCTCCTTACTCGGGGACTGCTCCTCCTTACTCGGGGACTGCCCCTCTCAGCTCAGGGACTGTCGCATTCCTTGAAGAAGTCCTTGCCAACCGCTCGGGGCTGCAGAGAGTCAACCCCAACCCAGAAGGTGATGCAACAGTGCTTGTTCCAATGGAAGTGGACGAACCAGTGTTTCCCGCGCGGGAGACGCCGAGTTGGGCCATGCCCATATTATCCTTTCTAAAGGACGGCACCCTGCCAGATGATGAGGTTACCGCAAGGCAGATTCAGAGAAGATCCAAGGGCTACACCATCTTCAGAGAAGTGCTGCACAAGAGGAGTGCCACTGGCGTGCTGCAGCGATGTGTGGAACCGGAAGAAGGAGAAGAGATTCTGGTAGAAATACACCAAGGGGAATGCGGGCATCACGCCTCTTCTCGAGCCCTAGTCAAGAAGGCTTTTCGGCATGGCTCACTACTTTGAAGCAAGCTGAAGATATCGTGAGAAAATGCAACGGCTGCCAGAGGTTCGCAAGTAAGATCCACATGCCTGCTTCCGAGTTGAAAACAATTCCCATCACTTGGCCGTTTGCTGTTTGGTGTCTGGATATGGTTGGTCCCATCAAACCGGCCAGAGGCAACATGACACACATTCTGGTCATGGTTGATAAATTCACCAAGTGGATTGAAGTGAAGCCTATTCGGAAGTGTGATGGAGCTACTGCTGTGAGTTTCCTGAAGGATGTGATCCTGAGATACGGTTACCCGCACAGCATCATCACAGATAACGGCACTAACTTTGCTAAGGGAGCCATGGTGAGATTCTGCAGAGATAAGCACATCCGACTAGATGTCGCGTATGTCGCGCATCCCGCGTCCAATGGACAGGTGGAAAGAGCAAATGGCATGCTGCTTGCAGGCATAAAGCCAAGGCTGATTGAGCCGCTGCTGAAAACACCAGGGTGTTGGCTAGACGAGTTGCCAGCGGTGTTGTGGAGTCTAAGGACTACCCCTAACCGGTCAACCGGCTACACGCCATTCTTCTTGGTTTACGGGGCTGAGGTCGTGTTGCCAATCGACCTAGAGCATGACTCCCCCCGAGTAACCCTCTATACTGAGGCGGAGGCGAGAGAAGCTCGAGAAGACGACGTTGACCTGCTAGAAGAAGCAAGAGAGCTTACTCTGTCACGTTCGGCTGTATACCAGCAAAACCTGAGGCGTTATCATAGCCGAAAAGTAAACCCAAGGGTTTTCCGAGAAGGAGACATGGTCCTTAGGCTGGTGCAGCGCACAGCCGGGATGCACAAGCTTCCCCCCCCCCCCCCCCCGAGGGAAGGGCCGTTCATTGTGAGCAAAGCTCTACACAATGATGCGTACTACCTTGTAGATGCGCGACCAGCACAGAAGAACAGGTCGGATAAAGCTGGGGAGGAATCCAAGTGGCCCTGGAATGTAGCTCTACTACGTCGCTTTCATTCATGAGCAAAAATGTGTATGTACCCCCTTATCCGAGTTAAACTTCTACTCTGCAATGCGAAATTGAACTCGGAGACTGCCCTCGTCCAAAATTGCTCTAAGTGTTTCTACTCTGTTGCCTTTTTGTCTACTCGGTTGCTACGCTTAGAATTTCAAAAGCATACAAAGTAGTGTGTTTATACTCACCGGACACTCTGCGACTCTGCTGCTGTCCGCAAACCGGCTTCATGGCAAGCCAGAGAATAAGCCAAAGAGTCAATGAACACATGAAAAATTGCAAAGGAAAGGACGCGTGTGGCAACCGAATAGAGCGTTTTTTACTGTCTGTTGTTATCCTTTTCGGCTATGTGGTGGGTAGCGTTACTATGACTGTTTCCTAGTGGCTAAGTATTTGAAACCTCAACTTTGAACTCTTGTGACTCGAATACCAAAAAAGCAACAAGTTGCAGGTAAGAGCTGAGATAAAAAGGAAGGGTGGATGAAAAATGCAACTCGGGGACTCGCATGATAACGCAACCCGGCATCAAGCCAAAGCTGCTCAAATTTCTAAGTATAAAAACTTCAAGTGAAATAAAACTGAGTAGCAGCGGGAAGATAAATTGTTCAGTACATATGCACGCGGCATTCCGGGGATTTGATAAAAGTTTCAAGCATAAGTGTTGCAGGACATAAATAGGTAGAGGTAGCAGCATTTTCGGTGTCGGCATTGGCGGCATCAGCTTCCGGGTTGGCGACATCGGCCTTTGAGGCATCCGCTTCTGTTTTGGTGGCAGCCTAATCAGAAGTGGCTGTAGCCACCGAGATGGGGTCCGTCACCGAAGTAGAGGCCGTGGACTGAGCGCGGAGTAGCGCCGTGTCGTCGAGGGCTGCGCCTGATGAAGTGCCGAACTCGAGGGCCGCGGTGTCGATGGTCATCTCCACGCTTTCAGCTTCTTCGTCGCTATCCGCGACGGCCGCGCCCTTGCCCTTCTCGGACTTCTCATCGGTGCTGGCGAAGAAGCTCAGCCCGTCTGACACAGTGGCCTCCTCGTCATCATCTTCATCCTCGCCGTCGCCCTCGCCTTCCACATCCGTGTCGGGCTCGGGGAGGCCTTCGATGTAGCGCGCGGTATCCGCGTAGGAGGTGATCTCCCACGCGACTGCCTGACGGCGAGTCACGCACTCGGGTTCCTTCTCCCACTTGGAATCGCGGCGCATCTCGAGGATGGTATTGAGATTAAGATTCTCATACCAGCTGCAGATGAAGAGGAGCAGCATGTCCGCGCCTGCCCGAGCTCCGGATGCTCGCCACTTCTTCAGCTCGGCCTTGACGCTATTCAGCTTCTCGGCGAGGGCGCGGATAGTTGAGGGCAAGGGCTCTTTGGGCCAGAACAAAGTGTGGAGCCTGAAGGCAGTTGAAGTCAAATCTGTGCCCAAGCCCTTAAGGCGCTGAAGTTGTCCCTGGATATTCGTGAAGCTGTCCTCGATTGAAGCCTTGGTATCCATGGGCAGCCCCTTCTCTACTCGAACATCTTGAGCCTTTGACAGGGCAGGTTTGCAAGCTGAGCAGAGATCGGGGAAGATTTCTGAAAATGCTAGCAGAAAAAGATTAGAAGAGGAAACAGCAAAGAGATGCAAATCGGACAAAATAGAAGAGGAAGGAAACAGAGAGGCACTAAGATGCGAGAACTTACTGTTCAGGTCGCAGAGTATCGACTCGAGCTTGCGCTTCCATGACTCCTCATCAGCGACGTGCCGCTCCTCGACCCTCCGGAACTGGGCCAGTTGGAGCATGAGGTCCGAGTTGCTCTTCCTCAGCGTATCGCACTCCAGCTAAAGGGCCCTTTCCTTGGCCTTGGCGGCTGCCTCCAACTTGTTCTTCTCGGCGGTTAGATCTAGGATGTCCTGAAGGGCAGTCCTTAACTGGACCTGCAGCGGCTCCAGCTCGGTGGTGTGTTGGCTCTTGAGCTCCACGGCCTGGCTTGCCAATTGCTGCTGCAACTCGGCGGGCTGCACGCAGTCAAGGTGCTCTTCACGAAATTTCTTGTAATCTTCTACGGAGGAGAATAGTATGGTCAGCAGATAGCAGAGAAGAAGGAGAACAAGCCGAGAAGGCGACAACTCACCTTCCAACTTCTTGATGGTGGTCTCGGCGTTTTCAACAAAGACGTGACAGTGCTGGTGCTCCTCTGTCAGCGAGCTTGATCTTGCCTGCAGAGTGCAAAGAGTTAGAGCAGGAAGCAAAAACGGGCGTAAACACAAAACGCATGAACCGAATGGCTAGAAGCTTACTCTCGAGCTCGGAAAGCTGAAGGGTACGAGCTACGGCCTCCTTCTCGGTCACGGCATCGCTTTTGCGTTCAGCTTCTAGGGCCTCAAGGCGCCTTCTTGCAATGCTGTGATTCCAGAGCAGGGTCCGATAAAGGGACGTTCTCTTCAAAAGGATATTCTGAGAAGCAGAAAGAAAAGGAGTTAGACAATATTATGAAGATTTGACCCGAGAAGACGGCAACTCGGTCGAGTAGCCGCCTACTCGGACCGAATCTCAGGGACTGGGTGATGGATAAGAAGAAGAAGAAGAAGAATAGAAGAGAAGAAAAGCGCAATTCAGAACAGGCAAAGCAAAACTTACCGCATAAGTCTGCTCAAGATCCTCTGCAGCCTTGCGGTGGACGAACAGCTTTGCGGCAAGCGTACTGGTGGCGGACGAGATGGTCATGTGATTGTAGCCCATGTCCGCCTTATTCCAGTCGGTGCGCCAGTGATCCAGCGTGCCCAAGGCCAGACCATTCCAAGGCTCGTTGCCAAGGAACGCGCTGTTCCACTCGGCGTCGATAAAGCCCACCCGGTCGATTATCTGCTCAAGACCCTGGGACTCCACCTCGGTCTCCTGGATCTCGCGCGAGAAGATCGATTGGGTCTTGTCCTTGGCCGGCAGCTTGGAATCCATAGCCTGGGGCTGCTTGCCTCTCGTAAGAGCGAGTTGTTTCTCGGCCTTGGTCAGACCAATGCTATATTGTTTGCTCGCTTGTAGCATGTAAGGCGGGTAGGCAGGCGGGTCTTTGACGCTTGATCCCGCGGTTGTGCCTGCACCGCTGCCGGAAGCACCAATGGTAAGCTGCCCACTCTTCGCGGCAGGCTTCGCAGTTGGTTTCGGTGGCGGCATCACGGTGGAGTCTTGAGCAGCGACCCGAGAAGGATTCCTACGGACGGGAGCGTCTGGCTGGGCAGCTTTCTTCTCGGCTGCTGGCTTCTCGGCAGCTTGCTTCTCGGCGGCCTTCTTCTCGGCAGCAGGCTTCTCGGCGGCCTTCTTCTCGGCTGCTGGCTTTTCGACAGCCTTCTTCTCAGCAGCCTTCTTCTCGGCTGCATCCTTCTTGCCAGCAGCATCGGAAGCAGTCTTCTTGGTGACCTGCTTGGCTGGAGGGCTGGCTATGGTCTTGGTCTTCTTCATGGGCGGGAAGCTTGGCGCAGTTGTTGGAGCGGCCTGCTGGGTAGGCGGCGCCAAGGACTGGCTACCGGGCGTAGCGTCCGGCTGAGCGTGGCTCTGCAGGGCCGGCTCCACAACAGTTGTCTCAACCCGCTGCTCGGCAGCGGGGTCTGGCAGTACGTCATCTTGATTATCTACCCGCGGCTGGGCCGCGGGGTCATCTTGGACAGCAGCATTGGTGTCTTGCTGCTCTTGGCTCTCTTCCTGCCGCTCAAGGGCGGCACGGTCTTGGTGCTCGGTGGCTATTTTTGTATTCTCCCCAGCTGTGGCAGCTGGGGGAGAAGGTGGTCTCTCGTCGCGAGCAGCATCCTACGCTTGTTGTTCCGCGCGGGCCTGCTGCTCCTGCTCGGCGTCCTGGGCGCCAGTGTCCATGTCCTGGACGTTGGTGTCGTCCTCATCCTCACCCTTCACGGGAGAGGACGCACGCGCCTCATCCCCTGCAGCGGGCTCGTCCTCTTCGGAGAGGTCGATGAGTTTGTCGACATCAATGGAGGCTCTCTTCTTGGACTTGGAGGGAGCGGCAGCAGCATCAGCGTCCAAGGGGGCGCTGAAGAGAAAAAGGAAGTTCAGGAAGGAAAGAGAGAAAGAAGAAACCGAGAAGCAGCGGCGGAACAAGAAATTCAGGAAAAGCAGCGACAGCGGAAGGCAGCTGGGAAGAAAATCACTTACCCTGCACGTGAAGGGGGTAGCCGTCTCCCAGCAACCTGCTTGGTTTTCTTCTCGCCCTTCTTGGCCTTCTTGGCGGTGGGCTCCTGGGCACCACTGCCCGCCCTCTTCCGAGTGGCGGGAGCGGCAACCGCGAGCGGATCGACCTCAAGGGCGTCCTCATCCTCTTCCTCGTCAGCATTAGCATCCTCTGCAAAGTAGGAGAGAAGAAAACAATTGAGAAACAGAAAGAAACTAAGTTGCGCTAATCGCGACCGAGAAGGTGAACTTGGTCACCTGCGTCGTTGTCTTCGGACCAGTCCCGAATGGACGTGTCGACATGGTGCTTACCCGGCTGGACGGCATGGGGGATGCAGAGGGTGTCCGTGGTGTCGTAGGAGACCTCGTCATCCTCCTTTCGGTCCGCGTGCCAGTTGGCCTCGAAGCGCTCCTTGCTCTCAGCGAGCTGGCGAGCAAGGCGCTGGGAATACAAGCAAGCAGCACAAATCAGTTGAGCAGCTTAAGGGATTCTACGCGGGATGAGATGCAGGCACAAAGCATAACAGAGTAAGCGTCCTACTCAGCGAGGCGTGCAAACACAAAGCACATGAAGCCTAACAGATAGTGGCCAGTGTTCTACTCGGGATGTAGTGCAAACATAAAGCACATGACGTGTCCTACTCGGCACAGAGTGCGGATACTAATCAAACCAAGCTAGGAAGGCTATCTACTCGGAATCAGTAGGCGGGGAACAGAATAAGAAGTACTAACCCGCTTGATTGGCTTCGTGCGGCTGTACGGCACGAAGCCGTACTGCCAGTGGTCGGTGAGGCCGGTGCTCATGATGGAGCGCGCCCAGGAGGCCACGTCCGCGTTGCTGAGCTCGAACGTAGTCGTCCGAGTGCAGTCTCTGTTTTGCCGCCCATGTAGCACATGAGGTGTGCGCGGCGCTGCAACGGGAGCACCCGCCTGGAGATCCAGCAAGCGATGGGGTCTTCATCCCTGAGGCCCTTATCCTTCAGCTGGGCGAGGCGCGCGTTGATCTGCTTGAGGTCGCCGTCTAGCGGGGGCTTGAGTCCCCAATTCTGCCCGGTAGGAGGCGTATTGGTCCACCGCGCAAGGTTGATCTGGTCCACCAGAGGCTCACCTTCCTTGACAGGGATATTCTTCACGTAGAAGAAGGTCTTCTGCCACTTCCGTACGGATTCAAGGCCCTTGACGCGCGGATGGTTAGTCCCGCTGCGCTGCACCATCATGGCGCTGCCGGTCTCGGTCATCCCGCGGCTGCTGTCCGCGCTACCCGGCTTGGCCTTGCTCTGCTTCCTGAAGAAGAAGTAGCGCGCCCAAGTCATCGGCGTTGGGCGCACGCCCACGAAGGCCTCGCACACCACAGCGTGGTATGCGAGCATCACCATCGCGTTCGGCGGCAGGTGGTGCGGCTGGATCCCGAAGTGGTCGAGGAAGCCGCGGAAGAAATCCGACACGGGCAACCCGAATCCCCGCGCGAAGTGCGCGAGGAACACCACGTGCTCGTCCGCTTCCGGGGCGGGGACAAGCTCACCGTCGGGGTGCCGGCAGCGGACACCGGGAGGAACTCGCCGGGTGTTCACCAGTCACCGGCACTCGTCCGCCATGACAGTGGATCCAGCCCACCCGGCGCGAGCGTCGTCGTTGCGAGCCATCAGGCAGGAGGGGAAATCTGGTGGTGATTCGGTGGAGTTTGATGGAAAAAACTGGCCTTTCGGCGCAGTGAAGCTCGCGGCAGTGCAGTGAGGTGCGCGGCGGCGAGGAGATCTGTGGCGGCGGAGAAACGAAGAGACTGGGGGAAAGTGAAGGCAGGAAGAGGAGAAGGGAGTTACCGAGGGGGTATTTATACCACCCCTCGGGTTGCCGTTACGATTGAAAGTAATGGGATCAGTTACGCCCTGAGATCGTGCGGCGTGGGGTGTGTGGGCCGGTTAGAAACGCACACAGCGCAGAACGCGCGCGTAACGGCCACAATTGATCCCACGACGCGATCGTGGGTAATAACTGCGCTTGATGGGACATAACGGGCTTGTGGGCCCAGGCCGTGAAAACTGGGCGCGTGGCATGTCAGATCCCGGGCACCGAGGCGTCGGGAGTACGGGAACGTGACACGTGCCCAGTTGCGCTGCCGAAAGCCGGATTTCGCTCTGCCACGCAGAGATTCTGATTGGAAATCTCGCCAAGTCATTTTACTCGGAGACAGGAAAGAGAAGTGGCCCTATTCGGAAAAGAAGAAACTTGAGATAGAATCAAGGGCTACTCGGAGGTTCTACTCAGCAACCCAAGGCTCAAAGGCAAGATTGGTTTTTAAACTGGCAGAGCCCAGTGAACAAGTTCGCAGGACTCTACCAGCTTCGGGGACTAATGTCGGGGGGATACCCCCGAGTAGGGTAAAGGCAAGTGCTAAGAGCAAGAACAGAAGAGACGCTTGGCAGAGTAGCGGCTACCCGGAACTCGCTACCTGGTCCTCCGCTATTCGGCCGTACACACTGAAGGCCAGGTGGAAGAATCAAGGGAGTTATTCTCCTCCGGGTAGAGGAAGTGGTCCGAGTAGAAATGGCGGTCTCCTAATCGGACCAGAAGTCAAAGGAGCCGTTCTGACACAGTATCCCGCGTATCCCGGGTCCGTACTTTGGCACTGTTCACGGCACTGTTCATCTGCAGAGCGCGTGCCTGACCGCGACAGTGTGTCAGCAGGGCGTCGCAGGATAGGGGGGACCTACTCTGTGTTCGTGGGAGTGATAACAGATCGGTTCCTTGGTTTTGCACAACGACTTTACACATGAAGACAAGCTAGGAAGCCAAAGTGGTCAGCGGGAACCCAGAAGTACACAGTGTGCACACAATGTCGACATCTTGGCTGTATCCGGCTGGGCACCAGTATATAAGGTGCCCTGCCCCCTCCTGCGCGAGGGACGACGTGAGATCCGAGACTTGGTTCACATTCTTGACCTAGTTCTTCACGTAGAGAGAAGAGTGGCTACTCGGTAGTGAGAAACACTTGTACTGTGGCTACTCGGTGAGACTCGAATATAAAGAGAGAAAGGCAGGAGTAGGGGTTTTACCTCCACACGAGGGCCCTGAACCTGGGTAGATCTTGTTGTTTGCAGTGCTAGCTTCACACTCACGCGGCTACTCGCTGCGTGATCCCTCCCCGAGTGCCTCCAGCGTCCATCGTCCCCACAACTTTAGCCATCCTATGGCATCTGCCGTGACACCACCACGACAGGATGTCCCAGGGGAATAGAAACAGTTTTGGTTTCTGCCAGAATTTATTCAAGAGTTTTTCTGAGAGAGAAAAAGAGGCTACATGATTTACGGAGCATGATCAAAGGGACATGAGATGTTCTGAGATGTCGGAAATATATTTTTGACATCGTTGGATAAGGTTGATGATTTTATATATAGGGTTCACAGGGTTCCAGAAGACTTTCTGACAAAAACCAAGAAGGGGGTGCCGGAGGGGGCAGGAATGCCCCTCATGGTTGCACCCAATTTTGGGGGCTGCCAGGTGGGCCCTAGGTCACCATTCATGGCACACCATCCTCCCTGCATTTTCCTGGATTTAATTGGAGAGAGAAGGATAAAAGAAAAAGGGGGAAAGGAAAGGGAAGGTAGAGTTGGACTCCACAAGGGGAGTCCAATCCGGATCCTCCTAGGAGTGGGGTGCGGCCACCCCTTGTGGGTCGGTTCCTCCCTTATTGATTGGGGGAAGGACTCCTCCTTCTGAAGAAAGGTCCCCTACCTCATCCCACTATATCAAGGACCCCGAGGCTCTATGGTAAACACACAATTAGCTCTCAAGCCCCTCTCTCTCTCTCTAGTAGAATTAGAGAGTCTAATTAGAGACAATCTAATTGAATTAGAGATTCTTCTAATTGGGGTTTGAGGAGTCATCCCCTAATTAGATCTAGCTTCTAATTATTCTCTCTCTCTCTCTCTCATGCGTTGAGAATTCCACCTACATACACACCCGCGTCGTCTAGTCCTGGACGGCGAAGCACTGCAGGACTGGTCCCGACGTATCTGTGCATACTCTAAGAGGGGTAGCATGTGAGACCCTAACTCTGCTGGATCAAAATGATGGATACGGGGACTCTACAACATCCTCACCCACATGCTTGTGTGTGAGGATCTTCTACAGGCTTCATCGACATTGTCACCAACACCTCTTCTACTTTATAGCGTGTGGTACATGATCTTTAGATCTAGATCTTGGAATATTTATTCGCTTGTATATCCATAGATATATATTTGCAGTTGCATAATATACATGGCGAAAAATTTAAATCACCATTGCACAACCCAACAGTGGTATCAAAGCGGTGTATGTGTAGGTACAAGATTTTATCTAGAGCACCGGTGAGTGCGGGAATTGCATAAGCTTGTGCACGTAAGTTGGAAAGTTCTCCAACGTTCAGATTATTTATGAATGGTTCCCAATAAGCTTTGTTGTTTTCTTTCTAACGGCATATCGAGATTTTTACAAACTTATAGCAAACCTAGGAGGTTCGAGTCGCCCCTGGCGCATCTCGTCTAGTCCGAAGAAGTGCTTAAATACCTTTGTGTCTCTTTATAATTTGTATTGTTAACAACATTGTGGAAGCGACATGTGGATTGGATTCACACGGGCGGTCATGGTTATCAATAAGCTTAGATTGAGGATCTACACGTTTTTGTAACATATGTGTTTTAATCACCCAGCAATGTCAATCTATCGATGTGAATAATCATGCCTTATGGAAGCGTAGGTTACTTAATGGTTCGTTTCGTAGATCCTACATCCACGCTAAAAGATGCAAACGAATGTTAGAGACGTCTAACTCTATTTTGCAGGAAACGTGATGTGGTATAGTCTCGAAGTTTAGAATTTTGAGATGCTTTACCTAACACTGTATTATAGCCAGCAAACCATCCTTAACCTGATCACGGCGATGATACAAAGGAGAAGGTTGCACTTGTCGTAAACCTCGACATGGCACCACAAACGCAAGATTCGTTTGATATGAGGAAATATTATACTATATCACTAGTTATTTTACTTGTGCATGTTATATTTTTTTCTTTCCGTCCTTTGATTGCGCAAGTAGACATGATTATTAAGGTGATTCCTCATAAACATTGTGGCTGGGTAGACCCAAGTAGTTGAGATACTAGAGGATTAGTTTTGCTAAATAGTATCATCACATAATGGTTGTTTTGTTTGCTTCCTTAGACCATGAGAATATTCAATGATGTTTACCATAAGGATAATTTTGGTATAGTCAAGTATCACACCGTAAATTGGTTGATCAAAAAGGCTAACATTGGGTGGTCACAAAAGTATTCAGTCATTGTGATAGTTCAAGATTGTGAATTACTTCTCTAGTTAATAGAGAGATACATCCAGGATCCATGGAAGTATTCATTCATGCTAATAGTTCAAGATTGTGATAGTATCAGTAACACTGGGTTGTCACGAAAGTATTCATTCATTGTGATAGTTCAAGATTGTGATAGTATCCGTAAATAAGTCTGCGCAAACAAAGACATGACACTAGTGATGGGATAGTATGTCACGGTAATGAGTAAAAGGAATCATATTGGGTATCAGGAATAATGTGATAAGGTGATTAAAGAGTTTAATCACAGTATTATCATTTATCTTGTCCCGAGGTATTGATTGGTATCGCGAAGTAATAGAAACTTATTTAAAAACCAACAGGCTCAGCAGTTTTCTTCATATAACTTGTAGGAATCAATATGGACGTCCACGGTCCCGATGTTGATTATTGATTAGTAGTTTTTTTCCAATCATGTCTACTAGTTATCGACCCTGTAGGGGTCACACACTTAAGGCGTCAAAGTCTGTTGTTTGCATTGGTTGGTCCAGATGAGAGTAGGGTATCATTCGGGTAATTCCGACGTGATAGAATTAATATTCAAGAGAGATTACAGCGGACATCGGATGTCTCGAGATGTTGGAAATGTGGTTCTAACATAAATAAGTAATGGTTTATGTCGTTACGATATCACAGAAATAAGTATAGTGTCAATCGAAGTTGTTTAAGGCAAGTTACTATCAGAGAGAAATAATTTGCACGCTTTACGGAGAAAGTGCAAAGGGGTGTGTGATGTCTAGGAGATGTTATAATATATTTATAACATCATTAGATAGAGTCAATGATTTTATCTATAGGGATTATATGGTTCTGGATGATTTCGCAGGACTTTCCATAAAGGGGGAAGTGTCGAAAGGGGACAAATTTTCTCCTCTGGGCAAACCTAATTTTTGGGGTCTGCCAGGTGGGGCCCATGGTCTCACAACACACACTACCATCCCCTGGGATTTCTTGTTGAATTATTTGATAAGTAAATGAGGTGGAAAAGGTGGAAAAGGGAAAAAGAAAGAAAGGGGGATTGGACTCCAACTAGGAGTCCAATCCAAGTTCCCATAGGGGGCTTGGTGCTGCCAAGGAGGGAGAAGGGAAACTGATCTCCCCCTTTGGAAACCCTCCCCTTTGTCCCACTATATAATCCCACGCCCTCCCTCATTGTTGGGACACAATTAGCTTTCGCGCTTCTCTCTCTTTCTCTCTCTCGGAATTAGAGATCTAATTAGAGATCCTCTAATTGAATTAGAGCCTATGATTAGAACCTCTCTAATTTGGATTAGAGCCTCTAATTGTAATAACTCTAATTGGATTAGAGCTTCTGATTAGAGACCCTCTAATTGGTTTAGGGCTTCTTCTAATTTGGAGATGATTATCATCTCTCGATTAGACCTAGCTATAATCTCTCGCCCTCTCTTTCGCATGTCTTGGGACCTCTCCACCTTATTTGTGAACCTGCGGTGCCAATTCCTAGACGGAGAAGCACTGCAGAACTATGACGGACGTATGTGTGCAAGCTCTCAAAGGGGTAACACGTGATACCCTCACTCTTCTGGATCCAGAAGGTGGGATATGGGGAATCGGAAATTTTCATAACGCTAGGCTTAGCCGCGAGACTCTTCATAGGGCATCACTGGCATCGTCATCCACACTCGTTTTGCGCTTCGTGTCAGTAACGAATCAGATCTAACTTGGCATGTACCTCGATAGTAGATCCTATGTTCTATGTAGGTCGGAAAATTTTAAATTCTGCTACGTACACCAATACATAATGCACCTTGTATTAACTTTGGTCCATTACTTGAGAAGAAATCATTTTCTTCCAATGGGAGAAACTATGCGGATTGGGTCTGTTCCCTGGAAATTGTTCTCAAGGGTATTAAGAAAGAGTATGTCCTCGATGCTCCTCCTGAGGAGGATATTGATGACAACACTTCTGCTGTTGAAAAGGATGCTCACACCTTGAAGAGTGATGATGCAATAGTTGTTCAATGTCTCATGTTGACATGTATGGATACTGAGTTGAAGAAACGGTTTGATCGTACGTCCGTGTATGATATGATTGTTGCACTCACGGCCATGTACCAGACATGAGCCGAGACTGGACGTTCTGAGATAACAAAGTCTTTGTGTTCATGTCACATGGTAGAAGGAATCTCAGTAAGCGAGCATGTAATCAAGATGTTTGGTTATGGAACTAGGCTTTAGACTTTGGGCTTTCCAATCCTGGCTGAGCTAAGTACGGATTTGGTGATTGCTTCACTCCCCTCGTCTTACAATAGTTTTATCATGAATTACAACATGAATGGGATGGAGAAAACACCAAATGAACTCCTTGCTATGCTAAAAACTGCTAAGACTGGTGTGAGAAGGGAAAACAATCAAGTATTGATGATTTCCCAAAGTACACCATTCAAGAAGAAAAAGAATAAAAGGGGCAAAGGTGCTAAGACGCGGAATAAGCCCAAGTTTTCTTCTTAGAGCAAGTCTGAATGTTCTTCCGTAAAAACAAAGGGCATTGGAAGACAAACTATAAAAGCTTCCTCAAATAAAAGAAGAAATTCAACAAAGGTGATAAACATATAAGATTTATACCCAAATGATATTTGTTATTCTTACTAGTATCTCTGGTGTATCGATTGCTAAAGTATTTTATGCATTTGATATAGAAGCTGCGTAAAGTAAGGAGATGGGAGACTAAAAGGTGTTGATGAGAGCCAAGTTTGGCGCATAAAGGATCATCCAAGGATGAAGACATCTCCACTTTTATTTTTATAACTTCAAATGATTTGAGAGATCCGACTCAAGTTATTGTAATAAGGTCACGTGATTGGTGATGAAATACTCTTGTCGATTCATAGGACGAAGTACTAATTATCTTATGAGAATATTATCGATCGCTCCCTTCATGGATGATCAAGTTACAAATCTTTTGAATTAATGATATACCATTTGTTCTTAAATATTTAGTGTTTGGGTTGACACCACCTTCATGTGGCACTATAATTTCAAACATGAAAATGTTTTGAGATAAGAGTGAAAGACTTGATGCATTTCACACTTCATTGAAGGATGATTTTATTAAATTTTTCAAGCACATAGTGAAGTCAACAAGAAAAGAGTTGTTGGATAATTGATGTTACTCTCGTCAACAGCCAAGACTTCACAATAAATTTTAGAAATTATGTCTTAATGATGTCTTGGAAGTTTTAAGACATGATCTCACTCAGTGAGACAAAGTCAGCTCTAAGAAAGATTCTTTTCCACAAAAGTACTTGATATTTCCCATGAAATAGTAAAGTAACTTAATTTAAAATTTTATCACAAAATTATTATCTTTACAATGTGTCATTGTTTTGAAAGATAAACTATAAAGAGACACATTTATCTTAGAATCTAAAAGTTTCTGAAATATTGAAACTTGATCCTAAGATGGAGACACAAAGTTATACTTTGCAGGTTGTTCCAATTTCACATTGGAAATACTTATGTAAAACCACCACATAAGTAATAATGTTTTGTTACTAGAGATATGTGATTCTTAAGAAATTAACTCCTTGTTGAATTCAGTGGGAGGATGGTGTTTCTTGAAGGGATTACTGAATCTCTGGAAATAGTTATCAGGGTTGTCCAAGAGGAAGCGATTCCAATTGAAAATTATTTTAGACTAATACTAAGAGACATTGCGGATTAAGGCATGGCTTCTTGTAAAAAAACACTTAACCAAGAAATGTACATAAATGGATTCAACGCAACTTGAATCAAGGATGTGCATGTAATTAGTATAATAAAAGGGCTCGAATATCTAAATGACTTACATTCAAAAGAATTTTGTGTCATTGATTTCAAGTTGAAAAACTTGAAGAAATTTCCATAGGAATAATGTGATCATAAAGCTTGTTTTGTCTTAAATGATTTTATGACAAAATCAAGAGTTGACTACTAAAGATCTTAAGATCTCTAGCAAAGTTTTATCGATCTGTGTAACAAATCTGTATGAGAAATTAACAAAACATATTCCTTCAAAGGAAAAATTATCGAGGTTGTGTACTAAGTATAACTCAAGGGTTTTGTCAAATACAGTACTAATTATACAAAGGCAAAAAAAAATCTACGAATAAAATCCAGTCGGTATACAATTTTGGAGTGGCCATGTAATTTATGAATTAAAAAAAAGGGTTGTTTTGACTTCATGGAAAATTACAGAAGTTTTAAAAGTTAGTGGGAGCTATTCAATGGTGTATAAATAAGTATAAATCATTGAATAACTTGTTTCACAAAAAATATATATCATTGAAAAGATTGTTTTGTAAGATACATGTGATAGAAAGTTTATTGATTCACATAGGATTAAATCATAGGTGTGAATTGATATAATACTATTAAAAGAAAAAGCATGAAGTTTTAAATGAAAATTTAGAACTTGGGAGAGCTAGGTTCTGAGAGAAATTGGGATTTCAAGTGCAAGATCCAATGTTGTAAAACAATGGTGAGCATGGTCAAGCGATTTATCATTATGATTATAGTGGAAATTCCTCAAACCATACATTATGTCAACACATGTAAAAAAATAGTTGTTGGAGAAGTTGAATTTTACAAAAGTTCAATGAACTCCAAATTATTATATATTCTCCATAAAGTAATTTTGAAGATGTTTCTTCATAATGGGAGGACAATAGGCTTGTAATGTAAAAGTTATATTTTAAGAAATGACTTATGATATAAGTACATGAAAGTAATTATTGCCAGTTGTGCAAGTGGGAGACTCTTGGAATTATGCCCAAAAGGCAATAATATTTATGCATATGTTTCATAATTATGATTAATATTACTATGTTATAACTGACGAGGCTCATGAATATGAGATTTAGTGGAAAATTCACGCTCACGTGAACCGTAGTATTGCCTTTTAGAATAATTCATTGGATACTTGATGGTTGTGTTTTCCTGATCGTGGACATTGTTTATGTCATCATCCATGAATATCATATTGTTGGAAGGGAACAATATAGCTAGATATTCCCTAGTAGCTTATATGCTAAGAGATTCCATTAAGACATCTTTGTCCTTAGCGACATATCACAACACGATTATATTACAATACATCCTTTGACCATGAGGTTATCAGAGTGATATATTCTGGAGGTTTTACTTTGGTACTAGCTAGCATCACGCTGTAAACTAGGTAAACATAACAATAGCCATTGGATAATTCTAAAGGAATATGTTACCTCGATGTTCTGAGATACGAATTACTCCTCCGTAAAAAGAGAGATACAAGCCTGGGCCCACTCGGTATTCTTGATATCCATAAGTTCTTCAAACAATGCATGATGATGATACATTATGTGCGATATCATAATACAGTAACGAGTAAAAGGAATCTTACCGATTAACGAGATAGCCAAAATTACAGTGAACCAAAGATTGTTTCACGGCAATACCGGAATCCATAGTCTCGGGTAAGTTCGGTGATACGTGTCAAACATCTCTATAATTTCTGATGTTCCATGTTGTTTTCATGACATTTGCTACATGTTTTCTATACACTTTACATCCTTATTATGGATTTCCTGGAACTAACCTATTAACAAGATGCCACATCACCAGTTCCCGTTTTCTGCTGTTTTTGGTTTCCGAAAAGTTGTTCTGGAAATATTCTTGGAATTGGACGATTCAAAAACCCCAAATACCCAAGCCTCCATCCACGAAAAGTTCCGCAGCCACCATTATCTTCAACCCAAGTTCGGGAGGGTTCTGAAGCTCTCACCGGCACCATGCTGATACGTCTCGAACGTATCTATAATTTCTGATGTTCCATGTGGATATTATGGCAATTGCTACATGTTTTCTCCCTTCTTTATAGTATTTTTACACATTTTCCAAGACTAACCTATTAACAAGATGCGAAGTTCCAGTTCCCTGTTTTCTGTGGTTTTTTATTTCAGAAAAGTTGTTCTAGAAATATTCTTGGAATTGGACCCCACGAATCCCGAAGTTCCTATTTCCCCCGGAAGCATCCAGAAGTCCGAAGAGGAGTCGAAGACGGGAACCAGGGGGCCCTCACCATAACCAGGCGCCCCCCTTGGCCGCTCCTGGGGGTGGTGAGGCCACCCTGGTGGCCCACCGAGGTTGCCCTTTCACCTATATAATCTACCCGATGCAAAAACTATAAGAGAATCGGCGAAATTCTACGAAACCTTCTGCAGCCGCCATCATCATCATCCAAGTTTCGGGGAACAGATCTCTGTTCTGGCACCTTGCCGGGACGGGGAAGTGCCCACGGAAGCCATCTCCATCGACTCCACCGCCATCTCTATCGTCGTTGCTGTCTCCGATGATGAGGAGGGAGTAGTTCTCCCCCGAGGCCGAGGGCTCTACTGGTAGCTCTGTGGTTCATCTCTCTCTCCCATGGTGTGATCTATATGTGATCGTGAGCTTTGTAATCTAGTTGAATAAGTAGAGTATACTCTTCATCTTGTGCTACTCAAGTGTTTTATTAATATGAACTTTGGAGTCATGTTATCCCGCGGTGTGAAGGTGACAGTGTGCACATCGTGTGTGTCTCCTCTATGAATTGTGGTGTTTGTCTAGTACCTTGTAGGGTGCTCATAGAGATAGCGTGGGGTTAACTAGACATGGGAATTCTTACTTTAAGGAATGCTTTTTGCAGCCCTACGCAATGATTAGTGTTCGTTATCCAACCGGAGAGGGTTAAGAGTAGCATAGTGAAGAGAATATATTTAGTTATTCAATTATGTGATCATTGTTGAGAGTGTCCACTAGTGAAAGTAGGATCCCTAGGCCTTGTTTCAAAGCATTGAAACACCATTTTCCGCCTGTTCTGCTACATGTTTGCTTGCTGCCATACTTATTTCAGATTGCTATTATTACTTATAATCATCCATATTACTCGCATTTCACTATCTGTTCGCCAAACTAGTGCACCTCTATACCTGACAAGTATATTGGGTGTGTTGGGGACACAAGATACTTCTTGTATCTTAATTGCAGGGTTTCTTGAGAGGGATATCTTTGACCTCTACCTCCCTGAGTTCGATAAACCTTGTGTGATCCACTTAAGGGAAACTTGTTGTTGTTCTAGAAACCTCTGCACTTGGAGGCCCAACATTGTCTACAAGAATAGAAACGTGTGTAGACATCAAGCTCTTTTCGGGCGCCGTTGCCGGGGAGGTAAGGTAAAAGGTACTCACATCCTCGGGTGTGAGTGCTCGGAGTTATTTCCTTTAGATTCTGCAATTTTGTCTTTTTGTTTCTTATTTTCACTAGTTAGGCTTATTTTTACTCGCTTCTTGTTTTTATTTTTTGCTAGTAGTCTTAATGGAAAACAACAACAAAATGAGATAGCTTTATAATATTTATCTTGAGTTAGGACATGAAGTGTTTGAAGATAAAATTAAAAAACCTATGGAGCTTTATTTGCATGCTAATAGCAATGTTATTAGTATGAATTCTTTGAACACCATTATTGCTAATGCTATGGAAAAGTCTAAGCTTGGGGAAGCTAGTTTATTTGAAAATGATCTTTTTAGTTCCCCAGGAACGGAGAAGAAAATTAGCTTTGATGATGAGCCTATGCCTGTTATATATAGTAGTGATCATGATTGGGAAAAGCACACTACTTTTGATATTTAAAATAATGATATAGAAAGCTCCAAACTTGTGGATGATGTGTTTGAAAATCCTTTTGCTACTTATGATTATATTCTTGATACATCTCCTCCTAGTAAAAATGATGATATGTTTACAAATGACACATTTTGGAGGATAACTATTCTATTGCTTATGATGATATTATTCTTCCTATATATAATGATTACAATGATGAATATGATATTTTCAGTCCACCTACTATTGAGGAGAAAATTTATTTTGATGATACTATGCCTCCTATATTTGATGATTATGGTGATGAGAATAATAATGATAGCTATTTTGGTGAATTTGTTCCCACTACTATTAATAAGAATGACTATGCTTATGTGGAGAGTATTAATTATTTTATGCATGTGGCTCGTGATAAGAATGTTTTATGTGATAGCTATATTGTTAATTTTATTTATGATGCTACTGAAAGTTATTATGAGAGAGGAAACATGGTTTTATGCATCTCAACAATATTAAGTTTCCCCTCTTTATGTTGAATTTTTTGAAGTTGCACTTATGTTGTCTTCCTATGCTAGTCACTTTGTGCTTCGTTGACTTGTTTTTCTACAAGATTATTTTTTATAGGAAGTGGGTTAGACTTAAATTTGGTTTACATTTGCTTATTGATGCTCTATTTTGCCTCAATTCATATTTATCATGTGAGCATCTTCTCAAATCACCATGCCTAGATAAAAGGCTTTAAAGAAAAGCACTTCTTGGGAGATAACCCATGTTTTTTATTTTTGCATTGTTTTTCTCTGTTTTCTTTGAGTCAAGAGGTTGTATACTTGTGTATCAACTCCTTTATATCTTTATTTTCATGTATTAGTTGAGCCAAGTAAAGCCTCTAGTGGAAAGTTGAGACTATATTTTGGATTTCTGCGCAGGAAACAGATTTCTGCTGTCCACTGTTAAATTCGTATAAATCACAGAAAATTCAAAATGACCTGAGTTTTTTGTGCGTAATCCCGGGCTATATACGCAAATTTTCTTAGTTTAACACTTTTGGATTTGAGAAACAGAAGATTTTCGAAAAAAAATCATCTTTACCTGCTGTCCTGTTTTGACAGATTTCTGCCAATAATTGCATTTGCATCTTAATCTCTTTCTTTTGGTGTTCTTTTGAGAAAAGAGTTTTATAAGAAGTTGTGACAGTAGCTGATGTGTTTATGAGTGTTAGGATTTTGTTGAAACTGAACCATGTGAATTTATTATTTCGATTGCACTAACTTTGCTAATGAAGATTGTGAGAAGTTTGGTGTGAAGGAAGTTTTCAAGGGTCAAGAGAAGAGTATGATATGACGTGATCAAGAAGAGTGAAGATCCTAAGCTTGGGGATGCCCCGGAGGTACATCCCAGAAAATTCTAAGAAGACTCAAGCGTCTAAGCTTGGGGATGCCCAAGGCATCCCCTTCTTCATCGACAAATTATCACGTCACTTCTAGTGAAACTATATTTTTATTCGGTCACATCTTATGTGATTTACTTGGAGCGTATTTTATTTTTCCTTCCATTTTTTTAGTTTTATTTGCTGTAGTTTATGGTTGTATCTTATCATACTTGTGTGGCAGAGAGACACGCTCCATTTTCATTGCTTAGAACACTCTAGTTTTCATTCTTATTGTTCTGTGAGTGTTCACTTTTTGCTAATACAGTGTTTAGCCTTTGTTTTCATGCATCTCTTATTTAGAGCTGTTAGTTTTACTAGTGTCATGTGAGTACTCTCATGTTTGCTTTCTGTATCATGTAGATTATTTTTGTTAAAACATATCTTGTATGGTGCTTGTTGGGAAAATAAATTGCTGCTTGAAGTAGAATTTTTAATGGTGCAAGTAGAAGCTTGTATAGACTGTGGCTAGAACTTTTTCATATCATGCTAGATGTTATTTTAGTTTTAAAGCCTTGTGGTTATTGAGTAGCATGATTAGCCTCAAATAGCTGAGAGTTTTTAATGTGCCATTGAAAGAATCATGAGTTGTTCTTGTCATATTGAAGCATAAATTTGTGGTATTCTCTTTTGAATGTTTTATTTGGTTGACTTGGCGCATGCTCACACCATGTTTATGACTATGAACCAGTCACTAATAACCTCTATGATCATTTAGTTTTTGAACTTGTGGTACCACTTATGCTTTGATTAATGATGTTTATGTCGCTATGCATGATTATGGCTCTTATGCTCTCTTGATTTGTCGCTCCCAGTCTTTTGCTAGCCTCCGCCAGTACTGTGTATGGAATTCTACTCGTGCATCCAACTCCCTAAAACCAAGTTTTCCCATTGTGTCCACCATACCTTCCTACATGTGGTATTTAACTGCCACTGTAGCATCCCAACTTTAATAAAGATGGAATACATGTGTTATTGTGCTAGTCCCTGGATCAATTGCTAGCACCACAGTACAAAATGAAATATCATGCAAATGCATCAAATTCTATTACATCGCATGATCCAGTCTTTATAAAATAGGATTAGAACTTGCATAGTCTTAGAAGACTAGCAGAAAACAAAGAAATACAGCGAAAAACATAGTACAACATTGAGCCATATCTTCTTCATGTGCTTGAGTCTTGATCTCCATTTTGCTAACTTGATGATTTCTTGAAGCAAGAATAGGGGAATGGAGAAGTAGATAGAAAGCAAAGGTACTAGGGTCTAAGGTTTACCACTTGGTCTTGTATGTGATTTACACATACTAGGTACTTCGTCTTGGCTCCAAAATAGCCATAACAACAAAGGTAAACAATGATAGAAACAACTCTAATACTTAACCAACTAGGTGGACTACTATGATGGATTTTTGGCTAAAATACATGGTCATGGTCCAAGGGTGTCCAAAATGGTTGGGCAAGGTTTTTCTGGTCCAAGGTTGTCAAATGGAACAATTTTGCAAAAGGAACTATATTGAAAATATTTATAGAAATTAATCTATGTCAAAAACACTCAAATAGACAACTAAATTCTAAATTCAATTTTAATTTTTTCAAATATTATTTTGGGAGAGAGTATATGAAAGTACACATCCTAAGGTTTCCAAATATATTTTATTTACAATTTTTGGATTTGTAGAATTTGAATTATGCCAATTTTCATTAAACAAGAATATTTGAAATTGAACAATTTTAAGTTTGTCAAATTTGAATTTGGTCAGTGCCAAAAGTTTCTATATGTTGTTTTGATTCCAAAAAGTCCAATTTTGCCAAATTTGGGCTTATGGATCAACAGTTGTGATGATTCTAGTTTCTAGGGGCTTTTCTGCAAAATTATAATTCTATTTTCTATTCGGAATTAAATCCAGAGAGGGGCTGGGCCGAAAACCGCTATCTGCCGCGCAGTGCGACAGACAGAAAGTGGGCCTAGGCTGGCTGTGCGTTGCACCGAGCGACGAGTAGCTACTAAACGCACAGGCCGACGTGGCGCATTCTTATTCGCCGATACCTCTTCAGGTAAGTGATCTAATCCGGCCCGTACAAAGTAGATCTAACGGTTGAGGTTGAATGGAGAGAGTTAGGGTTACCTCCCGCCGGAGTTCTTCGCCGGAAATGGAGTGGGCGGTGGTGTTGTGCTCGGAATCTCACCGGAATGCCTTCCGGTGATCCGTGGGCTCAATGAAGACGTCGACGGGGCGCGGGAGAGCACGGCGGGGATGATGGTGACCACAGCGCGGGATCGTGTTCCCCCGTGTGGCACCTGTGCGCGGACGAAAACGAAACAGACGCCGGCGAGCTCGGGCTTCAAGGCGTGGTCGAATCCCTGCGCGAAAGGTACGAACAGAAGGATGAAAAAACCACCCCTAGCATGAAAAAACCACCCCTAGCATGTTTGTTTCTTGTTTACTTAAAGTTTTGCATCATGTCATCATGCTCACTTATTTGTTTGCATTTGTTTTACCTTGTTTTCCATTTGTTGCTTCTGTTTTACTATGTTTTCACAATTCAAATTCAAACATTATCCAAACATTTATTTCATACTTGCTCTGTTACAACCTTTTAAATAAAAATTTCAAATAAAAACAACCAATTTGTTTTCATAATGCTCAACTATTAAAATGATGGGTTTAATCAATCAATTAATTCCAAATCACATTCAAAAATTCAAATCAAATCCCACACAGCATCCAATTGGAATTTATGGATATTATCAAAACAAATCAACTCATTTTGTTCTAATTAAACAATAGGGTTCACCCTATTAAAAGGTTTGTTTTCAATAATATTTACTTAATAATAAAATCCATTCAAATTTTGATTAAATCACAAACAGCATTTTAATTTGAAACTTTTTGGAAAACAAAGTTAGCATTCAGTTGCTATGGTGAAAACTAACCTAACCATAATTTTTTCCAATTTTTCCTAGCCCTAAAAACTACCTTTTTCTTCCATTTTCATTTCTGCAAAAAAAAAACAGAGGAGAAAATTTTTTAAAAAAAAAAAGAAAAAACGGGCGCCAGGGTCGCTGGGCTGCGCCCAGCCCACCTTCTCCTTTTCTCCCGCGCGCAGCCCGGCCTTTTCTTTTCTCTCCAGCCCGCGTACCGTTTCGCCGTTCTGTTCCTCGTCGTACTCGCGTACGGCAGGACATCCGATGGTGCCACGTCGCCGCCGCCGCGAGCAGACGGCCGTCCTCGCTCCCGAGCCCCTATAAAGCTAGCCCTAAGCCGCGCCGCAGCCCTAGCCTAGCTACTCCCTCTTCCCTCGAGCTCCCGCCGCCGTTTTCCCCTCTCGCTGCCACCTCCCTTCCCTCTGCAACCTCGCCGGAGAAGCGCCTCTCTGAACCCACGATGGCAGCCGCCGCAGCAGCCCTCCATCGTCCGCGCTAACCACGGGGATCGAGCCGCCGCGTCACCCTCGAGCCTTTGGACACCACCGCGGGCACGGAGCACGTCCAGATCGATGCCGCCGTCCTCGACCTGCCGCCACCGGAGCTTCCCCGAGCCTTTGCTCAACTCCATCGCTGGTGAGCACGCCACCGTAGCCCTCTCCTCCTCCATCCCTGCTTGCGCGAGCACAACCGCACCCAAACGCACACATCCAGCACCCCACCGCAGCACGGCAACCACGGCTCGTCGCCGGCGTCGTTCTCTGACGAGGTTCAGACAGCGCGCGCGCGCGTTTAAATTCAGTTAACACGCAGTTGAACGATAACCTCACCGCGCCCCTGTATCTGACAAAACTGACAAAACACCGCAGTGGTAACACTGCCTCCCTCGCTCGCGCACGGTCGCGGGATCAAGCCCTCGCGCCGCGGAATAAAAACCAAGTTTTTGCGCGAGCCACTGACAGGCAGGCCCCCTCTGTCAGTGGGCTGCGCTGCCACGCAAGCACACGCGGGCCACCGTGGTGCCCTGGGCCCTCTGTCAGTGGCTGTGTCCAGCCACTGCTGAGTAACAAAAGTATTTCAACCCTTTTCTGTTCTAATCTAAGCCCTTTAAAATTACAATTTGGTCCTCCAAATTAAATTGCTGATAACTTTTATTTTATAACTCCAAATAATAAAAGTAAAATATGTGTGTTGATCCAAATTAAGTTATCTATCTAACGAAACCACTTGTTTTCTGTTTTGAATTTTCCAAATGCAATCAAAATTTGAATTCAAATAATTCAATTGCAATTTGCTAAAATCCATAACTAATTCATACTAAATCCAAATAATGCAAATAAAATATGCTTTCCATACCATTTTGAACCACCTATTCAAATATAAATTTTATTTCATGGTTTTAATAATTAAAATTGCTTAAATAATTTAAACCTTGTTTAAATCATTTAAATTTGCTAAATTCATAACTTGCTCAAAATAAATTATTCTTGAACATGTAAAATATGTTTTCAAACTAGAAAAACATAACCTTTCCAAATATGAAGTTGAATTTATGTTTTGAATAAATAAAATTCAATTATTATTCAAACTTGTTTTAACTTCATTTAAAACTTGTTTAATTTTGTTTAAGTCATAATAAATTCATCCTAATTCCTTTTTCAATATTTGAAATATGTAATCCACCCAAAATTTTATGATCTTTTCAAATATGAATTTTGTTATTTATTTTGCACAGTTTAAATTGGTGAAAACAACAACTATTTGTGTAAACCCTTTAAGGAACCAAAAAAATCCCTTAACTTAATAAATAAATTTCTAAACTTGGCAAACCCTATTTTAACTTGGTTCTATTGTTGTTATTTTGTTGTTTTCCTCATCCATGCATCATGCTAATCCACCTTCACCTGTTGATTAGTTGGAAAACAAATAATCTAACCAAAATTCATGGGCTTTTCATATGCAACTCAAAATTGCATATGTGTCCATTTAAATTGTGTTACCATGTCAACTAGTTTATTTTGATGCATCCATTAATTTGACATGCATCATCCCATGATTGTGCACTATGCCATGATATTGATTGTTTATCTTCCTGTATTGTTTGTTTGCTTCTTCTCGGATAGACGACGACGTTGAGACCGACGATCTTTACGACACCCCTTCTGAGGATCTACCCCAGTACCAGGCTACTGAGTTTGCAGGCAAGTTATCACTCACATGAACCATTGTGTTCCTTTCAACATTGGTTACCGATACTTCCCGTTGTCTATTTCTGCTAGCCATATGTATCGTTGTTTCTGTTACGAACCTATCACATGATACCCTGGTCCCTGATATTGCCTCACCTCCAGTCCTATAACCCCGTTGCTTGGGCCCGTGTCTTACTAGCATGCTTAGGGTTGTTTTTGCTCGAGTCTGTTATCAGTTACTTTCTGTTATCATATTTGATTATATTCTGGGGCTCGATGTTAAACAACAACCTGTTAATTTGAGGTAATAATAAATTGCTGATAAGGCACCGGCAGGAGGCCCGGCGTGGTTTTGAGGCCTGCTAGTGCCGACCCTAATAGGAAAAGGGTCTTGTCTACTAATCCATGATGAGCGCACTATCCGCATGTGGGAAGCGTGTATGGGCGCGCCCCCTCAATTTGATTCGATTCGCATCTTGTCCAAATCACCACACTTAGTTCGGGCTTTCCATTTGATGCACGCATATGCAGGTACGAACCCGAGGCCAGGGTGGAACTTTTGTAGTCGGCATTTAGGGCGGCGTGGTCTTCCAGTGCTATGTGGGTCCCCTTTTCTTCGTGGGGCTCGATTAGCCGCGCACGCACAGCACGTGGTGCTTTGGGCTTGATGCGAAGAAGAGTTGAGTTGTGTTGAGTGCCCCGCTTGGTGGGAGGCATTCCATCTGGCGGGTTATTCTTACGTGTACGGCCAAATTGGTGCACCCCTGCAGGGATAAATCTTCTCGAGAAGTCGTGTTCTCCGCGGTTATGGTTGACTTGGTGAAAGTACTGGCTAACAAGTACTCAGAACAACTTACACCTAACTAATGATAACTTGACTAGTAATAGGCTTATTGACACAACAATTTGATCCATCATTAATCCAACTGTGTGAGTTATCCTCGGATTGCTTCTTTGGATAAGGGGCGAGATCCAGGATGGGTTTGTGTGGTGGATAGTTATAGTTGGTTACGATACGCTATCTTATCCCCTTTCTGATAGCCGGTAGTTGTATCATGTTTTCTGTAGTTGGTTAGTGCAGCCAGTTGCAGCATCTTTTATATCCCTTTCTTCCGTTGAACCCAAGGCATCTGTGCTTGGTGTTGACAGGCTACACTTTGGTGAACTGTGAGTCTTGCTTGCCAGTACGTTTATGTACTGACCCCTTTGGGGCTGTGGTTTCCGCAGACTACGCTTACGAGGATCCCCGTGATGGCTACTACGTGGAGTTTGACGAGGCTGCTGACGAGTAGGTAGCGGACCCGGGCAGGATCCGAGACATCGTGGATGGGCTCCGTTTTCTTTTCATTCCCGGCTTCTTAAGCCTATTTGGATTTGTCTGTACTCAGACCCTTTGAATGCTTCCGCTGAGATGTAATGATGTTATGTTGGGACATGTGTCCTCTGGATGATTGTATTTGCTATCTTTGCTCTAGTGAGAGCTATTTGCAACTTATTTCCGTCTTTTGTGTCTTAGAGATCTGTTGTGTTATCATTTTGTTCAACGCCGTTGACGTACCATGTGTGTATGGTATGAAGTACGTCAATGGTAGTATCCTGATTTCTATGGGATGGTTTACGTAGACGGTGAACAGATAGGGGTTGGTTGTCACACATACGTGTGTTGGCCTACTCGTAAGAGATGCGGGTGCCGGTAAGCCCCGTAATCCAACCAACTACTGTTCAACGGAACTGCGAGTATCCTCTAGAAGTCCGGGTGCGACAAATGGTATCAGAGCCTGTCTGCATGTAGGATCCCTTTTACTGGTCGCAGTTGAGTCTAGAAACTATTTTGTAGCTATATAGGAAAAATGAAACGTGAGAGTAGGAATTCTGCCATTTTTCTTCTTTCCCCGCCCACCCACCCTTTTCTGGTAAGGAAGTGCAACGTTGTTTTTCCCTTCTCACCTAAACTTTCAAGTTAGGATTTCACGAATCCTGGTTTCTCTAGGATAGTTATATCTACTAGTCCATAGGAATGGAGGTGGTTGTGACATGATTTATCATGTTGCCTACTCATGATTGAGAACGGAGGCGTGTAAGCCCCGGAAGCAAATCCTCTATTCTTTGAGCAGTAGATATTGATCCTTTAGAAGCCCGGATGGGTTTTTCCGTAGTACCTCAGGAGTTTTGGTCTCGTGTTTCCCGTTGTTGCTTCGATATCCTGTTCTTCTCAACATTCTTTTCGTCCGTTGAAACCTTGTTGTTGCTTTCCACTTCAGTTCTCCACCGGCGTCTAATCAAAACTTCCCCGATCATCTACAGATGGATCTCAGGTTCTTCCCGCAGGTGGTTCGGATGACTCGTTGCGAGAGCACTGCCGGTTATCCGGAGATGCTGAGAGACATGGTCACTTATCTGGGGTTCCGTTGGGCACCAGAGTACCAGGTCTACGAGCAGCAGCGAGAGTTTGACCAGACCTACTACCAGGCTATCGTCTACATTCTGTCAGATGATGGCATGAGCGTTGTCCACCGCTACGAGGCAGTAGGTTCCACAGTGGATATGGCTGTGCAGCAGGCAGCTTATGTGAGTCTCACCGTCCTTCGTGCTGACTACTGGGGATTTGACGATTCTATCTATCGCCACATCCCCCGTGGTTACATCACTTCGGAGGGAGCTCACTTCACTCTCTACGACAACTTGGATGTCTACGAGCATGATAACACCAGGCTGCACACCACCGCTCAGTTTGTGAGGCACAGTGACGCAGTTGCCACCACACTTTCTCAGGAGTTGGCTTCAGTCAGAGAGCAGCTCTACCTTGCTTTAACTCGTCTGGCGACGTACACCACAGACTTTGTTGGAGATGAGCGTTTTGCACGTTTCGATCAGCCAGTTGGTCATCGTCTGCCAGATGCTGGAGGTTACGAGCCGATCAGAGGTCCACTCCTCAACCTCGGTGCTGGTTACACTGGGATTCCGCGCTTTGGAGCACAGGGAGTCGACGCTATGTACTTCACCACACCTAGAGTCGCTCTCAGACCACGTCAGATCTATGTGGATCGTCGTTCTACCTACTTTCGTGGGCGTGCTCCTCACCGTACCCCTCGTCGTACTACTCACTGCCGTCCTGCGTGATGAGCATGAGAGTACCGATGTATCCATTCTTAGCTATGTTTAGTTATCCTGTGGCACTTGAACCATTGATGGTGTGTTGGATATTCTGATGTATTTGAACATGTGATGATGTACCTGTTGGTTATCTATTCATGCGTCGGAATAATCTCTCTTTCGGTTTCCAAGTCTATCTGTTTCTGTTGTTGTGCTAAAATGCATGTCTATTCAGGATGCCGCCAACAAGGAACAACCCGCCTGAGCCACCGCCAATCACGGAGCTGTTGACTCAGATGACTCAGGTCGTGACGCAGATGGCCCAGATCCAGGCTAACCAGCACAACAACCAGAATGCTCCACGAGTCAGCATCAAGGAGTTTCTGAGTTTGGGCCCGAGAGCTTTCGTGGCAACACGTGAGCCTCTGGATGCTGATGACTGGATCCGGGAGATGGCCAGGGCTCTGGACATTGCTCACGTTGCTGAGGAAGACAAAGTCAAGTATGCCACCTACCTACTGAAGGGTCAGGCAGCTACCTGGTGGGAGAACTACCAGACCATGAGAGCTGGCTACCCAATCACCTGGGGTTGTTTCAAGGATGCCTTCCTGAAGCACCACATTCCAGATGGTCTCATGGAAAGGATGCGTGAGGAGTTTTGCTCTCTCAAGCAGGGCAAGCTGGACGTCATTGGCTATCAGAATGAGTTCAATCGCCTCGCTCGTTACGCTGGTGATGAGGTGTCCACTGAGGCTAAGAAGATGGCAAGGTTCCGCCGAGGTTTTAACCCGGAACTCAAGTACGCCCTCACCAACATCAAGGCCAAAGACTTCGAGGAGCTCGTGAACACCGCGCTCAATGAAGAAAATGGGCGCAAGGCGTTCGAGGAGTCTCGAAAGCACTCGCGTGAGGGTGGTTCCTCCTCCAACATGACCACCCCTCCGCACAAGCGCCGCATCTGGGTGCCAAATGGTGCTGTCACTCGGGCTCCATATGCCCAAGCTTCTCAAGGCTTCGCTTCCCGCCCACCCAACCCATCTCATATGCAGGCTCAGAGGTTTTCAATGGGGCAGCCAAGGCCAGATGCACCTCGTGTCGTCACTTGCTACAAATGCAAGCAGACAGGGCACTATGCTGACAAGTGCACTCAGAGGCAGCTACCTCCACCACCTCCTCGCCCCAACACCAACCAGGCAATGGTGCGTGCTCCCCCGGCTAAAGCCTTCAACTCCAACAACAGGCCTGTCGGGAGGACCGCGAGGGTGAATCATGTCAAGGTCGACAAAGCTGAGGAAGCTGCTAACGTCGTTCTCGGTACATTCCCCGTAAACTCTAACCCAGCTAAAGTGTTGTTTGATACCGGAGCATCGCATTCGTTCGTGTCAAAGATCTTTGCGACAGCAGTTAAACTACCTTTTGTTGGTTTGGGTTCCCCGCTAGTAGTAAACTCCCCTGGAGCAACTATGCAAACTTCCAAGATCAGTCATGAGAACCAGATCCTAATTGGAGGTCACATATTCCTTGCTTCCCTCATTCTGCTTGGCAATTCTGACATTGATGTCATTCTTGGCATGGATTGGTTGAAGGCCAATAAAGCTACGATTGATTGTGCTCAGAAGTCAATAACTCTGTTCCACCCTTCTGGCCAGATAGTCTATTCTCCAAATGAATCAAGTTCTGTTCAGCTATACACCCTTGATGCTAAACCTCTACCTCTACTTGAAAATGTTCCGGTGGTTTGTGAATTCCCTGACGTCTTTCCAGAAGAGTTGCCAGGGATGCCTCCGGACAGAGCAGTTGAGTTCGTGATCAAGCTTGAACCAGGTACTGCTCCAATCTCTAAGCATCCATACAAGATAGCTCCTCCTGAACTGAAATTGTTAAAGGAGCAAATCGATATGTACATGGAGAAAGGTTACATTCAACCTAGTTCTTCCGCTTGGGGTTTCCCAACTCTGTTCGTTGCCAAGAAGCATCAAACAAAGAGACTCGTGGTTGACTATCGTCCTCTCAACGAGAAAACCATCAAAAACAAGTATCCAATTCCTCGTATCGATGATCTTTTTGATCAACTTGCTGGAGCCTCAATATTCTCAAAGTTGGACTTGAGGATGGGTTACCATCAAATAAAGATCAGAAATGAAGATATTCCAAAAACATCTTTCACCACTCGTTACGGTCTATATGAATACACCGTCATGTCCTTTGGTCTCACCAATGCACCGGCGACATTCTCAAGACTCATGAATTCTGTCTTCCATGAATACCTCGACAAGTTCGTTGTCGTATATCTCGATGACATTCTGGTCTACTCAAAATCTGAGGAAGAGCATGGAGAACACCTTCATCTCACTCTCATGAAACTTCGCGAGCATCGTCTATATGCCAAGTTCTCCAAATGTGAATTCTGGATTCTAGAAGTTGCTTACCTTGGTCATGTCATCTCTGCTAAGGGCATAGCCATTGATCCAGAAAAGGATAAAGCAATTGTTGATTGGAAACCTCCTAAGACGGTAAAGCAAGTACGAAGTTTTCTTGGCTTGGCTAGCTATTGCCGTCGTTTCGTCCAAAACTTTTCCAAGATTGCCAAACCTCTCACTGATCTCACAAAGAAGGACAAGAAGTTCGTTTGGTCTCCACAATGTGATGAAAGTTTCAATCTCCTGAAGACTAAACTCACTGCTACCCCAGTTCTGGTTGGCCCAGATACTACCAAACCTTTCCAGATATTCTGTGATGCATCTCTCCAAGGTCTAGGTGCAGTTCTTATGCAAGAACGTCAAGTTGTGGCTTATGCTTCACGTCAGTTGAATGCCCATGAGCAAAACTATCCCACACATGACCTAGAACTTGCAGCAGTTGTGTTTGCCCTCAAGAAATGGAGGCAATACTTGTTGGGTAATCGCACTGAAATCTTTTCCGATCATAAGAGTCTGAAATACATCTTCACTCAACCAGATCTAAACCTCAGGCAAAGGAGATAGATTGAAAAGATTAAAGACTTTGATCTCACCATTTCTTACACTCCAGGCAAGGCTAATGTTATGGCCGATACTCTCAGTCACAAGTCGTATTGCAATAATCTCATGATCATGGAAAGCCAACCTCCACTTCATGAAGAATTCCAGAAGCTGAACCTTGGTCTTGTTCCTCAAGGCTATCTTGCGAGCTTGAAAGCCAGTCCAACTCTCGAGGACAAGATTCGTTCTGAACAACTTCGTGATGCTGAAATCAAGAAGATGGTAGAACACATCAAAGAAGGCAAGGAGAAATTTAAGTCCTTCTCAATTGATGACAAAGGAACTGTGTTCTTCGAAGGACGCTTGCAGTTCCTCAAGTTCAAATTCTCAAAGATATCATTCTCAAGGAGGCTCGTGAAACTCCTCTCTCCATCCACCCTGGAAGTACAAAGATGTACCAGGATCTTAAGACACTGTATTGGTGGCCTGGCATGAAACGTGAAATTGCTCAATACGTTTCTGAATGCGACGTTTGTCAACGTGTTAAGGCAGTCCATCAGAAAACAGCCGGTCTACTCCAACCTCTGAAAATTCCTGAGTGGAAGTGGGACATGATTGAAATGGACTTCGTCACTAGTTTTCCAAAGTCCAAGAAGGGCAACGATGCAATCTTCGTTGTTATTGATCGTCTCACTAAAGTAGCTCACTTCTTTGCTGTCAAAGAAACAATCTCAGCTAGCCAGTTAGCAGAGCTCTACACAGCAAAGATTGTTCCTCTTCATGGTGTTCCATTGGAAATAAGCTCAGACCGTGGAAGCATATTCACTTCTCATTTCTGGAAAAGCTTTCAAGAAGCATTAGGCACCAAACTTCTGTTCAGCACAGCTTATCACCCTCAGTCTCAGGGGCAAGTCGAAAGAGTCAATCAGATTCTTGAGGATATGCTCAGAGCATGTGGTATCTCTTTTGGCATGAAATGGGAGGATTGCCTTCCATATGCTGAATTCTCCTACAACAACAGCTACCAGGCAAGCCTAGGTATGGCACCATTTGAAGCACTCTATGGCCGCAGATGCAGGAGTCCAATCAATTGGTCTGGAGCTGGTGAACATTCACTCTTAGGCCCTGACATTGTTAAGGAAGCCGAGGAGAAAGTTCGTATCATTCGTGACAATCTCAAGATTGCTCAGTCTCGTCAGAAAAGCTACTATGACAGCAAGCACAGGGATATGATCTATGCACCTGGTGACAAGGCATATCTCCGTGTAACTCCCCTCAGAGGCACTCATCGTTTCGGTGTGAAAGGAAAGCTTGCACCAAGATACATTGGTCCTTTCAACATTCTCTCAAGGCGGGCAGAAAATGCCTATCGTCTTGAACTTCCAGAAAAACTATCCAAGGTGCACGATGTGTTTTATGTGTCACAGCTCAAGAGGTGTTTCAAAGATCCAGATCGTGCAGTTGATCATGATTCCATTGAACTGCAAGATGATCTATCTTATGAGGAGCACCCTGTTCGTATTCTCGATGAGACCGAGCGTAAGACTCGCAACAAGAGCACCAAGTTCTTGAAAGTGCAGTGGTCGCATCATTCCGATAAAGAGGCAACGTGGGAGACCGAAGAGGATCTTCGCAAGAAGTATCCGGACCTTTTCCTTTCTTAGTAGGAATCTCAGGGCGCGATTCCTTCAAGGGGGGGCGTTTTGTAACATCCCAAGTATGAAAAAACCACCCCTAGCATATTTGTTTCTTGTTTACTTAAAGTTTTGCATCATGTCATCATGCTCACTTATTTGTTTGCATTTGTTTTACCTTGTTTTCCATTTGTTGCTTCTGTTTTACTCTGTTTTCACAATTCAAATTCAAACATTATCCAAACATTTATTTCATACTTGCTCTGTTACAACCTTTTAAATAAAAATTTCAAATAAAAACAACCAATTTGTTTTCATTATGCTCAACTATTAAAATGATGGGTTTAATCAATCAATTAATTCCAAATCACATTCAAAAATTCAAATCAAATCCCACACAGCATCCAATTGGAATTTATGGATATTATCAAAACAAATCAACTCATTTTGTTCTAATTAAACAATAGGGTTCACCCTATTAAAAGGTTTGTTTTCAATAATATTTACTTAATAATAAAATCCATTCAAATTTTGATTAAATCACAAACAGCATTTTAATTTGAAACTTTTTGGAAAACAAAGTTAGCATTCAGTTGCTATGGTGAAAACTAACCTAACCATAATTTTTTCCAATTTTTCCTAGCCCTAAAAACTACCTTTTTCTTACATTTTCATTTCTGCAAAAAAAACAGAGGAGAAAATAAAAAAATAAAAAAAACGGGCGCCAGGGTCGCTGGGCTGCGCCCAGCCCACCTTCTCCTTTTCTCCTGCGCGCAGCCCGGCCTTTTCTTTTCTCTCCAGCCCGCGTACCGTTTCGCCGTTCTGTTCCTCGTCGTCCTTGCGTACGGCAGGACATCCGATGGTGCCACGTCGCCGCCGCCGCGAGCAGACGGCCGTCCTCGCTCCCGAGCCCCTATAAAGCTAGCCCTAGGCCGCGCCGTAGCCCTAGCCTAGCTACTCCCTCTTCCCTCGAGCTCCCGCCGCCGTTTTCCCCTCTCGCTGCCACCTCCCTTCCCTCTGCAGCCTCGCCGGAGAAGCGCCTCTCTGAACCCACGATGGCAGCCGCCGCAGCAGCCCTCCATCGTCCGCGCTAACCACGGGGATCGAGCCGCCGCGTCACCCTCGAGCCTTTGGACACCACCGCGGGCACGGAGCACGTCCAGATCGACGCCGCCGTCCTCGACCTGCCGCCACCGGAGCTTCCCCGAGCCTCTGCTCGACTCCATCGCCGGTGAGCACGCCACCGTAGCCCTCTCCTCCTCCATCCCTGCTTGCGCGAGCACAACCGCACCCAAACGCACACATCCAGCACCCCACCGCAGCACGGCAACCACGGCTCGTCGCCGGCGTCGTTCTCTGACGAGGTTCAGACAGCGCGCGCGCGCGTTTAAATTCAGTTAACGCGCAGTTGAACGATAACCTCACCGTGCCCCTGTATCTGACAAAACTGACGAAACACCGCAGTGGTAACACTGCCTCCCTCGCTCGCGCACGGTCGCGGGATCGAGCCCTCGCGCCGCGGAATAAAAACCAAGTTTTTGCGCGAGCCACTGACAGGCAGGCCCCCTCTGTCAGTGGGCTGCGCTGCCACGCAAGCACACGCGGGCCACCGTGGTGCCCTGGGCCCTCTGTCAGTGGCTGTGTCCAGCCACTGCTGAGTAACAAAAGTATTTCAACCCTTTTCTGTTCTAATCTAAGCCCTTTAAAATTACAATTTGGTCCTCCAAATTAAATTGCTTATAACTTTTATTTTATAACTCCAAATAATAAAAGTAAAATATGTGTGTTGATCCAAATTAAATTATCTATCTAACTAAACCACTTGTTTTCTGTTTTGAATTTTCCAAATGCAATCAAAATTTGAATTCAAATAATTCAATTGCAATTTGCTAAAATCCATAACTAATTCATACTAAATCCAAATAATGCAAATAAAATATGCTTTCCATACCATTTTGAACCACCTATTCAAATATAAATTTTATTTCATGGTTTGAATAATTAAAATTGCTTAAATAATTTAAACCTTGTTTAAATCATTTAAATTTGCTAAATTCATAACTTGCTCAAAATAAATTATTCTTGAACATGTAAAATATGTTTTCAAACTAGAAAAACATAACCTTTCCAAATATGAAGTTGAATTTATGTTTTGAATAAATAAAATTCAATTATTATTCAAACTTGTTTTAACTTCATTTAAAACTTGTTTAATTTTGTTTAAGTCATAATAAATTCATCCTAATTCCTTTTTCAATATTTGAAACATGTAATCCACCCAAAATTTTATGATCTTTTCAAATATGAATTTTGTTATTTATTTTGCACAGTTTAAATTGGTGAAAACAACAACTATTTGTGTAAACCCTTTAAGGAACCAAAAAAATCCCTTAACTTAATAAATAAATTTCTAAACTTGGCAAACCCTATTTTAACTTGGTTCTATTGTTGTTATTTTGTTGTTTTCCTCATCCATGCATCATGCTAATCCACCTTCACCTGTTGATTAGTTGGAAAACAAATAATCTAACCAAAATTCATGGGCTTTTCATATGCAACTCAAAATTGCATATGTGTCCATTTAAATTGTGTTACCATGTCAACTAGTTTATTTTGATGCATCCATTAATTTGACATGCATCATCCCATGATTGTGCACTATGCCATGATATTGATTGTTTATCTTCCTGTATTGTTTGTTTGCTTCTTCTCGGATAGACGACGACGTTGAGACCGACGATCTTTACGACACCCCTTCTGAGGATCTAGCCCAGTACCAGGCTACTGAGTTTGCAGGCAAGTTATCACTCACATGAACCATTGTGTTCCTTTCAACATTGGTTACCGATACTTTCCGTTGTCTATTTCTGCTAGCCATATGTATCGTTGTTTCTGTTACGAACCTATCACATGATACCCTGAACCCTGATATTGCCTCACCTCCAGTCCTATAACCCCGTTGCTTGGGCCCGTGTCTTACTAGCATGCTTAGGGTTGTTTTTGCTCAAGTCTGTTATCAGTTACTTTCTGTTATCATATTTGATTATATTCTGGGGCTCGATGTTAAATAACAACCTGTTAATTTGAGGTAATAATAAATTGCTGATAAGGCACCGGCAGGAGGCCCGGCGTGGTTTTGAGGCCTGCTAGTGCCGACCCTAATAGGAAAAGGGTCTTGTCTACTAATCCACGATGAGCGCACTATCCGCATGTGGGAAGCGTGTATGGGCGCCCCCCTCAATTTTATTCGATTCGCATCTCGTCCAAATCACCACACTTAGTTCGGGCTTTCCATTTGATGCACGCATATGCAGGTACGAACCCGAGGCCAGGGTGGAACTTTTGTAGTCGGCATTTAGGGCGGCATGGTCTTCCAGTGCTATGAGGGTCCCCTTTTCTTCGTGGGGCTCGATTAGCCGCGCACGCACAACACGTGGTGCTTTGGGCTTGATGCGAAGAAGAGTTGAGTTGTGTTGAGTGCCCCGCTTGGTGGGAGGCATTCCATCTGGCGGGTTATTCTTACATGTACGGCCAAATTGGTGCACCCCTGCAGGGATAAATCTTCTCGAGAAGCCGTGTTCTCCGCGGTTATGGTTGACTTGGTGAAAGTACTGGCTAACAAGTACTCAGAACAACATACACCTAACTAATGATAACTTGACTAGTAATAGGCTTATTGACACAACAATTTGATCCATCATTAATCCAACTGTGTGAGTTATCCTCGGATTGCTTCTTTGGATAAGGGGCGAGATCCAGGATGGGTTTGTGTGGTGGATAGTTATAGTTGGTTACGATACGCTATCTTATCCCCTTTCTGATAGCCGGTAGTTGTATCATGTTTTCTGTAGTTGGTTAGTGCAGCCAGTTGCAGCATCTTTTATATCCCTTTCTTCCGTTGAACCCAAGGCATCTGTGCTTGGTGTTGACGGGCTACACTTTGGTGAACTGTGAGTCTTGCTTGCCAGTACGTTTATGTACTGACCCCTTTGGGGCTGTGGTTTCCGCAGACTACGCTTACGAGGATCCCCGTGACGGCTACTACGTGGAGTTTGACGAGGCTGCTGACGAGTAGGTAGCGGACCCGGGCAGGATCCGAGACATCGTGGATGGGCTCCGTTTTCTTTTCATTCCCGGCTTCTTAAGCCTATTTGGATTTGTCTGTACTCAGACCCTTTGAATGCTTCCGCTGAGATGTAATGATGTTATGTTGGGACATGTGTCCTCTGGATGATTGTATTTGCTATCTTTGCTCTAGTGAGAGCTATTTGCAACTTATTTCTGTCTTTTGTGTCTTAGAGATCTGTTGTGTTATCATTTTGTTCAACGCCGTTGACGTACCATGTGTGTATGGTATGAAGTACGTCAATGGTAGTATCCTGATTTCTATGGGATGGTTTACGTAGACGGTGAACAGATAGGGGTTGGTTGTCACACATACGTGTGTTGGCCTACTCGTAAGAGATGCGGGTGCCGGTAAGCCCCATAATCCAACCAACTACTGTTCAACGGAACTGCGAGTATCCTCTAGATGTCCGGGTGCGACAGAGGGGGCCTCACCTTGCCGGAATTGAGCTTGAACGGTGGCGGCAGAGAGGATTCCGACGAGCCAATACTCGTGTGTGCGGGCATGAAACAGCGAGATTGGAGAGGGGAAACGGAGAGGAGAGCACGGGCTTTAAGATGGATGGATCGGTGGAATTAATCTCGCACTAAAACGCGAGGAATCAAAGCAATTGAAAACGGCGGTTTCGGTGTTCTTCAGTTACTAGAGGAAGAAGAAACAGTGACGTCATTGATGACGTCATCAATTCTTTTATTTTTCTTTTTAATTTCTGTTTAATCATTTCTTTAATAACTTCTGTATAAAAACTCCAATTGGCATGAAACAAATTTCTAAATTCTTAAAATTTAATTTCCCTTCCAGAAAACCCATTTTCACAAACTTTTGAACATATTACATTTTTGAATTATGAAATTTGAATAAATCATTTAAAAGTGACTTAATAGTATTTTTAATACAAAAATCAAATATAATTTTGAGAAAGGGTTTTATAAAAATAAAGAGACATTATATAAGTCAAATATCATTTTGAAAATCATTTACACTTGTTTTGATATTTTATATTTTGAAATAAAATGATTTCACTAATAGCCTATTAATGTCATTTTAAAAATATCAATTATATAAATGAAAATTATTGGTTGAATAAAATATCAGAGACATCAATGTGATAAAATAACATTTTACAAAATCATATTTAATGGTTTTCATATTTTATGATTTTAAAATATGAAGAAACAATGATAGTCACTTAATACAAAACATTAATTTTTATATGATTAAAACAATTTTTAGAAATATTTTCTATGGTTCAACTATTGTCTTCTAAGACCCTTTTAGGAACTTTCATATTGTATATTTTCAACATATTAGTGAAACCACAATTAGTATCCTTTTGTTATATTTCAAACATAGAGAATTATTTAATAAATTTGGAAAATGGGGTTTAGTAAAAGCAGAAAGGTTTCCCCAAATGAATATGTTGTTTTCCCAAATGAAAACATTGTTTTCTTAAAGTATCTTACTTGTTTTTAATAAACAATTTATTTCCATAGCACTATATTATTTTGTTGATTGAAATAACACTTGGAAAACAAGGATCCAACTTATATCTATTTTGGGGTTATCAATAATAGTGAAACCCTTTTTTTTACAGATAAGAAGAAAATATTAGAGATAACAATTCTCTAGTTTTTATATATCAAAAATATTTTCAAGATCATAATTGGGTTGAAAACATGTTTGGTGTAAGGGTTTGCTTAAGAAGAAATATTTTCTTTATGTAGAAATATTTATTTTGAAATGACTTTAGGGTTTATGGAATAGAGGTATATTGGATTTTCATTTCCAAAACATTAGAACATGCATTGTTTTCATTTGTTTCTTGCATCTCATTTGGTTTTTGGTGACTTGCATAACATGAAAACAAAAAGTTTCAAATTTTTGTGATTTTTTGAGTTTTCCAAAAATCAGGGATGTTACAGACTACCACCCTTAAAAGAAATCTCGTCCGGAGATTTGGGAAGGTTAGAAAGAAAGATTGGGTAACTGGGTTCCACAACAACTGGATGGGCTACCACCCTTAAAAGAAATTTTTGTGGGTAGTCTATTTTCATTAGATTGGAATGTATATTGATCTGGGATTGGCTTGAGTAGAACTTTCCTTCGTGGTAGAGTTGTAGACCAACATAGGTATGTTGGACTACCTTTGACACTGAGGGGTCACTCTTTGGGTCAATCAAAAGTCCTTGGTTCACTCTCAACTTGATCTTTTGATGTCCTTGGAAATCTTCCATCTTCCTGTTGTCATCCTTGAAGGAAAACACCATGCTATTTCTAAGGAAACTCTCAGGGTAGGCAAAATCTTCCATTGCTTGATAGCTCCAAGGTTAGCTTGATCCTTATTAGACAGTTGGCATTGATCATGGATGTGATTGTTCCTTCACACAGAAGAAAGAAATTTGATACTAGCATTCCTCAAATGGGATGGCTTGTGTATCAATAGGGTAAAGGTTGTATGATTCCAAATGGTTCTCACTATGGTTGGTGAATGAGTATGGTGTTGGGTTTGGTCTAGTAGGGATGAGTAGAGATTTAGAAAGATAGCTAAGGAAGGTTCTTATCCAAACATAGCAGATCAAGGAAACTCATCTTACAAACAACACAGAACAAACATATAGCAACACATTCACCACACCAAACAACATGGTTTTTTGAAAACACTAATATTTTCATACCACACTCATTGGTATGATCAATACACTAACACGTTAACGTTGTTATAACCAAGTAACTAGATTGGTGGTCTCATGTATATCTTCTTGAGTTTCTTCAAATTCTTCTCTTACTGTCTTGAGGTGTTCTTGATTGTTGAGAAGTCTATGTTTTTCTTCAAGTTCTTCAATAATCTTGAGTGTAGGTCTTCATGTGGTGAAAATACTTCTTGCACTTCTTGGTATGGTCATCAACAATCTTGCCTTGAGGGTATTGAAGAAGTAGTTCATCTAGAAAGTTTTGAAGGTGAACAGTAGATGAGAGGATATGAGAAAGATTAAGATGATTGTTTTGTTTCTAGAAAGTTTGAACATAGAAAGTTTTCAATCCTAGGGTGATCAATGGGTTATTAACAACTTGTTGCAAATTGGATATTCACTATAGTGAGAGATACTGACACCCGCAAGCCAATCAGGGAACGGTCTCGTGTCCGTGGACACGTAAAGTTGTCCGGGCCGCTTCATCTCACTATGCCGCTAGGATCCAAAATACTCTAAGGAGATAATAACATGATCAAAAATGGCTTCCAAACCTAAGGGTCTCGAATCCTACAGGCAACACAATGCTCTGATAACATTTTGTAGCATCCCAACTTTTAATAAAGATGGAATACCTGTGTTATTGTGCTAGTCCCTGGATCAATTGCTAGCACCACAGTACAAAATGAAATATCATGCAAATGCATCAAATTCTATTACATCGATGATCCAGTCTTTACAAAATAGGATTACAACTTGCATAGTCTTAGAAGACTAGCAGAAAACAAAGAAATACAGCGGAAAACATAGTACAACATTGAGCCCATCTTCTTCATGTGCTTGAGTCTTGATCTCCATTTTGCTAACTTGATGATTTCTTGAAGCAAGAATAGGGGAATGGAGAAGTAGATAGAAAGCAAAGGTACTAGGGTCTAAGGTTTACCACTTGGTCTTGTATGTGATTTACACATACTAGGTACTTGGTCTTGGCTCCAAAATAGCCATAACAACAAAGGTAAACAATGATAGAAACAACTCTAATACTTAACCAACTAGGTGGACTACTATGATGGATTTTTGGCTAAAATACATGGTCATGGTCCAAGGGTGTCCAAAATGGTTGGGCAAGGTTATTCTGGTCCAAGGTTGTCAAATGGAACAATTTTGCAAAAGGAACTATATTGAAAATATTTATAGAAATTAATCTATGTCAAAAATACTCAAATAGACAACTAAATTCTAAATTCAATATTAATTTGTTCAAATATTATTTTGGGACAGAGTATATGAAAGTACACATCCTAAGGTTTCCAAATATATTTTATTTACAATTTTTGGATTTGTAGAATTTGAATTATGCCAAATTTCATCAAACAAGCATATTTGAAATTGAACAATTTTAAGTTTGTCAAATTTGAATTTGGTCAGTGCCAAAAGTTTCTATATGTTGTTCTGATTCCAAAAGGTCCAATTTTGCCAAATTTGGGCTTATGGATCAACAGTTAAGATGATTCTAGTTTCTAGGGGCTTTTCTGCAAAATTATAATTCTATTTTCTATTCAGAATGAAATCTAGAGAGGGGCTGGGCCGAAAACCGCTATCTGCCGCGCAAGGCGACAGACAGAAAGTGGGCCTGGGCTGGCTGTGCGTTGCACCGAGCGACGAGTAGCTACTAAACGCACAGGCCGACGTGGCGCATTCTTATTCGCCGATACCTCTTCAGGTAAGTGATCTAATCCGGCCCGTACAGAGTAGATCTAACGGTTGAGGTTGAATGGAGAGAGTTAAGGTTACCTCCCGCCGGAGTTCTTCGCCGGAAATGGAGTGGGCGGTGGTGTTGTGCTCGGAATCTCGCCGGAATGCCTTCCGGTGATCCGTGGGCTCAATGAAGACGTCGACGGGGCGCGGGAGAGCACGGCGGGGAGAGCACAGCGCGGGCTCGTGTTCCCCCGGGTGGCACCTGTGCGCGGACGAAAACGAAACAGACGCCGGCGAGCTCGGGCTTCAAGGCGTGGTCGCATCCCTGCGCGAAAGGTACGAACAGAAGGATGAGGGGGTGCGCAAGGATACGGGGGTCCAGGGAGAGGAGGTATCAGGCTGGGAGGGGGCCTCACCTTGCCGGAATTGAGCTCGAACGGTGGCGGCAGAGAGGATTCCGACGAGCCAATACTCGGGTGTGCGGGCATGAAACAGCGAGATTGGAGAGGGGAAACGGAGAGGAGAGCACGGGCTTTAAGATGAATGGATCAGTGGAATTAATCTCGCACTAAAACGCGAGGAATCAAAGCAATTGAAAACGGCGGTTTCGGTGTTCTTCAGTTACTAGAGGAAGAAGAAACAGTGACGTCATTGATGACGTCATCAATTCTTTTATTTTTCTTTTTAATTTCTGTTTAATCATTTCTTTAATAACTTCTGTATAAAAACTCCAATTGGCATGAAACAAATTTCTAAATTCTTAAAATTTAATTTCCTTTCCAGAAAACCCATTTTCACAAACTTTTGAACATATTACATTTTTGAATTATGAAATTTGAATAAATCATTTAAAAGTGACTTAATAGTATTTTTAATACAAAAATCAAATATAATTTTGAGAAAGGGTTTTATAAAAATAAAGAGACATTATATAAGTCAAATATCATTTTGAAAATCATTTACACTTGTTTTGCTATTTTATATTTTGAAATAAAATGATTTCACTAATAGCCTATTAATGTCATTTTAAAAATATCAATTATATAAATGAAAATTATTGGTTGAATAAAATATCAGAGACATCAATGTGATAAAATAACATTTTACAAAATCATATTTAATGGTTTTCATATTTTATGATTTTAAAATATGAAGAAACAATGATAGTCACTTAATAGAAAACATTAACTTTTATATGATTAAAACAATTTTTAGAAATATTTTCTATGGTTCAACTATTGTCTTCTAAGACCCTTTTAGGAACTTTCATATTGTATATCTTCAACATATTAGTGAAACCACAATTAGTATCCTTTTGTTATATTTCAAACATAGAGAATTATTTAATAAATTTGGAAAATGGGGTTTAGTAAAAGCAGAAAGGTTTCCCCAAATGAATATGTTGTTTTCCCAAATGAAAACATTGTTTTCTTAAAGTATCTTACTTGTTTTTAATAAAAAAATTATTTCCATAGCACTATATTATTTTGTTGATTGAAATAACACTTGGAAAACAAGGATCCAACTTATATCTATTTTGGGGTTATCAATAATAGTGAAACCCTTTTTTTTACAGATAAGAAGAAAATATTAGAGATAACAATTCTCTAGTTTTTATATATCAAAAATATTTTCAAGATCATTATTGGGTTGAAAACATGTTTGGTGTAAGGGTTTGCTTAAGAAGAAATATTTTCTTTATGTAGAAATATTTATTTTGAAATGACTTTAGGGTTTATGGAATAGAGGTATATTGGATTTTCATTTCCAAAACATTAGAACATGCATTGTTTTCTTTTGTTTCTTGCATCTCATTTGGTTTTTGGTGACTTGCATAACATGAAAACAAAAAGTTTCAAATTTTTGTGATTTTTTGAGTTTTCCAAAAATCAGGGATGTTACATCCACTCCAAGTAAATTGCTCACGTGTTACCTTTAAAACCATCAAAATTACTCGTGCTTTGTGTTCCTGTTTTTGCTCATGAAGACGTAAATAGAGAATCTTTATCTCACATGTTGATTGGATTTCACACCCTGGACTAGTGGCTTCATCCTCTTATCCAATTGATACAAGAGCTGGCAGCGGGGTGCCCAGCCCCAAATTAATACACACAAAATCTCTTCACTATTTTTTCCCCTGATTTATCAGTCAAAGCATACTTGTGTAAACAAAAGAGAAAGAGGTATGATCTTCTACACCAGTTGCGTCCTTCATATAGGAGCCACTCTTGTGAAATCTAGTTGGCTTGTGACGTACTGTATTTTCTGTTTCCCATTCGTGGACATTAGAATACATCTCCCAAAATATAGACACTCCTCCACGGTATGTGATTGTTGGCAGGCACCCGAGGTTTCGGTTAGCCATAGTTTGGGTAAGATGGATGGGAGGAGTGTCAAACTTTTAATACCTCTGTTTAAGAAAATAAAAGCTCTAGCACATGAGTGATCCATGCTTCCCTCTGCGAAGGGCCTTTCTTTTACTTTTATGTTGAGTCTCCATCTTCTAACTTTATGCACAGTTGAGAGTGCATTTTTGCCATTCTGAGTTTTATGTGCATTTGTCCCAGAAACATTATTAATTGATTCATGATGTGTTATTGCTTGTTCTTTAATTATTTTTTCTGGTCTTCCTCATGAACTTTGAAGGTATCCTGGCATTTATGTTTTGCCCCACTCTTAAGGACTAGCGAAATACCACTTTGCTATGCTTTCTCTATACTTGAAACAAACGTATATCTTTCTTTGCATTGTTATTCATGATCTTTTATTTGAGTTATTTATCATGATGCAAAGTGATTGCTATGCTTTATTATTAGAGTTCTATTTATGATGTTTGTGTTAAAGTTCTTTGATCTCAGCTTACATATGCTTTTAATTTTGATGATCAAGTTTTGTGTGGTAGTTGTCACCTCAGAAATTATTTTGTTTTACCGTTTACCTACTCGAGGACGAGTAGGAACTAAGCTTGGGGATGCTTGATACGTCTCCAACGTATCTATAATTTCTGATGTTCCATGTTAATATTATGCCAATTTCTACATGTTTTCTCCCTTCTTTATAGCATTTTTACACATTTTCCGGGACTGACCTATTAACAAGATTCCAAGTGCAAGTTCCCTTTTTTCTGTTGTTTTTTATTTCAGAATAGTTGTTCTGGAAATATTCTCGGAATTGGACCCCACGAATCCCAAAGTTCCTATTTTCCCCGGAAGCATCCAGAAGTCTGAAGAGGAGTCGAAGACGGGCACCAGGGGGTGCTCACCATAGCCAGGCGCGGCCCCCCTTGGCCGCGCCTGGGGGTGGTGACGCCACCCTGGTGGCCCACCGACGTTTCCCTTTAGCCTATATAATCCCCCAGATGCAAAAACCCTAGGAGAATCGGCGAAATTCCACGAAACCTTCTGCAGCCGCCGTCATCGTCAACCCAAGTTTCGGGGGATAAATCTCTATTCTGGCACCCTGTCGGGACGGGGAAGTGCCCCCGAAAAAAGAGAATTCCTTATTTATCCCTTACTTAAAATCTTGTTCCCTATTTGGCCCTAAAAAAATTCTTCTGTATTTGACACCTTAGTTTCATTTTCTTCCTAACATGGCCATATAGTGCATTCTAAACATAAATAAGGATGTAAAAAGACTCATTTTCCCCTGATGAATTTTTTACCAAAAATAGACATAGTTAGATTCTATGCCATATTGGTCCCACATGATATAAAGATGAGCGCACCTGCACGGCAGATCGTGCCAGCTACTGCTCATGCGGAGGCGCACACCGGCCGGCGGTCGCAAACACCACCACCCGTTCATGGAGGCTGATAGAATTAATCTTGACATCAACATTCTAGACGTGTAAGTATGCATGTTGTGTGTTGATTAATTAGTGCATGGAACTACCCGTAGTGCATAGGTTGTTAGCTAAGTGTACATGTGTCGGGTCATTAGTGGATATGGTTAGTGGGCGAGTTTGTTAGTGATTAGTTGTTACGTGGTGTTAGCTAGTGGCAGAGAGTGACGCCAGCACGTTCCCGTTCATCATCGTCGTCGACTCGCCTGTATCGGGCAGAAGCACAAGGTGCTTCCGTACAACCAGAAAGGAAACGAGACGAGCATGGACATGGACCGCATCACCGTCTTCGTTTCCAGCAATGCAGGCATGCGCACGCACACCGTGGCACATGCCCCTGCTGTGACGTGGTCGATGATGCACCGATGGCGCACGCTCTTCGGCTGAAGCACACATATGTGCGCATGACGACCCACCAGCGAGCACCATGTCTTAGACTGACGGATGTGTCACACGTTCAAACCGCCGCTGTTTGCAGCCGCCGGCCGGTGTGCGCCTCCGCATGCGGAGTTGCTAGCACGACCTGCCGTGCAGGTGCGCTCATATTTGCATCGTGTGGGATCAACATGGCATAGAATCTAATTATGCTTATATTTTCAACTTCTATTATGAATTTGGGTACAAAAATTCATCAAGGGCAAAAGAGTCTTTTTACATCCTCATTTGTGTTTAGAATGCATTATAGGGCCATGTTAGGAAGAAAATGAAGTTAAGGTGTCAAATAGGGAAGAAATTTTTTTTAGGGCCAAATAGGGAACAAGATTTTAAGTAAGGGCCAAATAAGGAATTCTCTCCCCCGGAAGCCATCTCCATCGACTCCACCGCCATCTCCATCGTTGTTGCTGTCTCCTATGATGAGGAGGGAGTAGTTCTCCCCCGAGGCTGAGGGCTCTACCGGTAGCTATGTGGTTCATCTCTCTCTCCCATGGTGTGATTTATATGTGATTGTGAACGTTGTAATCTAGTTGAATAACTAGAGGTTATTCTTCATCTTGTGCTACTCAAGTGTTTTATTAATACGAACTTTGGAGTCACCTTGTCCCGCGGTGTGAAGGTGAGAGTGTGCACATCGTGTGTGTGTCCTCTATGAATTGTGGTGTTTGTCTAGTACCTTCTAGGGCACTCATAGTGACAGCGTGGGGTTAACTAGACATGGGAATGCTTACTTTAAGGAATGCTTTTTGCATCCCTACGCAATGACTAGTGTTTGTTATCCAACCATAGATGGTTAAGAGTAGCATAGTGAAGAGAAAATCCACTAGTGAAAGTAGGATCCCTAGGCCTTGTTTCCAAGCATTGAAACACCGTTTTTCGCCTATTCTGCTACATATTTTCTTGCTGTCATATTTATTTCGGGTTGCTGTTATTACCTATAACCATCAATATTAATCGCATTTCACTATCTCTTCGCCGAACTAGTGCACCTATATACCTGACAAGTATATTGGGTGTGTTGGGGACACAAGAGACTTCTTGTATTTTTATTGCAGGGTTGCTTGAGAGGGATATCTTTGACCTCTACATCCCTGAGTTCGATAAACCTTGGGTGATCCACTTAAAGCAAACTTGCTGCTGTTCCACAAACCTCTGCACTTGGAGGCCCAACACTGTCTACAAGAATAGAAGTGTGCGTAGACATCACCTTCCGGGAGGGAACATCAGCACCGGAGGGCTCTACTGTCACACCCCAGTTTTTTGACCCTTGTACTGTAGTTAAGGGAGATAAAAATGTGGGACAACAATTTTTTTCTCTCAACATGTTTGTGGGGACCAACATGTGTATGTGACAATATTCATATAAGCAATGCAAGAAATATTTTCTTTCATAACAAATATTAATTTTCCTGATGATCACTATTGTTTCTTTGATGTTTTTCATATGAGGCTTTGATGAATTTTTGTCCCAAGTGTTCGATCAAGGTTATTTTCAACCTATCAATATTATTTTGCTTTGTTTAAATCAAGAAAACAAAATGGCAATTGAAAATTGGATGTTTTCCTTTGATGTTTCTATTAAGTTTTATCTCTGAAAAACTACCCAAGTATCACTTTTTAGCACTTATTATCTATACATTAGAGAATCCAATTTTATGTTTCCTTGCCATATAATTGCTCTCTGATATATGGACTACAAATCTATAAGCCTTGTTTGATTTTTGGAGTTTGAAAACAATCATTTGCATGCTTGTTTTTGTGGAAGAAAAATAAGACAGAAAAACAGGGATTTGGAAAAACAGAGAAAAACAGAGACTTGGACTTTTTCCACCTTGTTTTCAAAACCTTCCAACATTCAAAAATGTTTTCAAAGGATGTTTATGAAAGTTTGGAATTCATTTGCTACTTGAAAACAGAAGGAACTTTTGGTTGAAAATATCTGTTTCTAGGACTTAGCAAAATTTTGCTAAGAGTTTAACTGAACTTTATTTTTACTGAAGTTTGAGTGGATGATTTTGATTGTATTTGTGAAAATGGGAAAATTAAACCATGCCAAAATATATCACCTATGTTTATGCTTGGGTTTGCTGCCTTGGATACCTTTTCTGGTCGAGTGGAGAGTGAGAGAGAAGGGAGGGAAGAGAGGGGGACAGAGAGAGGGGGACACGAGGTAGGCACATAGTGCACGGCCACAGTGGCCATGTCGCCGCCGTGCCGAGCTCCCCAACTCCGCCATGCACTGGTTCCTTCCCACCCTAAGCCCCTAGCCCTTTGTGCACGACACCACGACACCACCCGGGCTCTGCCGTGCGTGTCCGAGCACGCCCGAGGACACCACCCTGCGCCTCACGGATATAAGCCACACCTCACTCCCTCACCTCGCTAGCGACCTCATGCACTCCACCGCACACGCCCCAGCACGCAACCTTCTCCCTGCTTTCCCTCTGGAAGCAACGTGAAGTGGAAATCGCCGCCAGCCACCGTGGGCTCTGTCTCAAGGTCGTCGTTGATCCTGACCTTTTTCTTCCACCCTTGCGCCCTAGAGTCACTCCCCGTAACCGTGCGTGCCTCCCTGACCCCTTGCCCTGCTCGATTGTTTGCAGGTTCACCGCCACCATCATCGTCGCCGCGGACCCGCACCTCGCCGTCGTCGATTGGGGGCGTCCCGGATGCTGCTGCTCGCGCCCTTGCATAGCCTCGACCTCCTGCATCCCCCACAACCCTACGCCACCGCATCTCGCAGCCCCACGGTGAGCTACGCCCATCGCCGTCCTCGGTTGGTTTTTGTGAGGAGAGAGAGGGATGCGAGGAGGAAGACGCGCCAGGGCCGTTGATCCACGGATCAACGAACCCCTTTTAAACCCAGTGCTCCCATGTAGCGCAGCGTGCGTGCGCGAGCCACAGGCTGATTTAGCGCTGGTTGGGCCACGCCGGTGACAGATCTGGCCTGCGCTGGAATTTTTCCTCTGCGATTTTATTCTTTTAAAAACTAGACAGAAAGTGCACCATAGCTTTAAGCTTAGGAAAAATAAAAATAAAGGGTTTTTATTCAAACCAAAAATCATGCCAGTAGGGAATCTTTTTATAAACCACATCCAAGTTGTAGATGTAGATTTTGTGGTTTATTTTTGGAGTAGTATTTATTTTGGCATAGACTTTTTGTTAAACCATTTTGAGCATAACTTTAAAAATAGGAATCCTTATCTTGAAAAATAATTTTTTTTGAGTAGCCCTTGATGATACCTATCAGTAGAACTTGGCCTTTCCTCAAGGAGAGCTTCCTATAGAAAATTCCATGCATTTTGGTAAATGTCGAGTGGGCATTTCTATGATTTTTGTAGGTTGTTTAATGATTATTTTTATGTGAATCCAATTGGATGAGTTTGTGTATGATTATATCTACCTAATCCTAGCTTGTGTAATTTTTAGATCTCTAGATTAATTATGGTGTGCATACCTAGATTCAACACTTTTCTGTTTTTATTAGATCTTGTGTAAATAGTTTTAAATAAATGTTTGTGTTTTAGAATATTGCTTTATAGCATGTGTAGGTGTGTTACTCTCTGTTACCATGTTGTTTTCTTACAGCATTAGGATGTTAGGAAGTTTGGGCTTTTTTGGAAACAAATAGAAATAAGGAATGGCATAGTATTGTTTTCTAGTATTTGTATGAGATAGAAATGTGGGCATTGTATTGTTAGGATTAGAACCTAGGTTTTTGATGTTTTCATGAGGAGTCCAGTACCACTTTGGTACTGACTTTATGTTGTTATCACCTATGTTATCTTGCACTTTAATTTATAGGAAAGCGTGAGTAGCATTCGCCTGATTACTTTGCACCCTATTGTTTTCACTAGTATGAGTAGTTGGTGATGATTGTGTAGTGGAATATTATTTTTCCAACAAGTGTAACCAGAGGCATTGTGACCCTCAAATACCTTGGAAGGCTAGTGGAACACCCACTGGTCCCATTTCATTTTGGTAAGAAATACAATTTGTCCACCATAAGCATATTTATAGTAGTCTAGTCTGTTATTAATTGTTGCCTTTGATTAATTTGAGTTTTGTTTGCACTAATAGAAACATTTCCTAGTGTTGAGGATTATGTGTAGATATAAATTCCCTTGAGTGGCTGAATTTTAGAAAGTGTTGTTTGAGCATAAGTACAGTGCATAGCTACTGATTTTATAACATGTTATTTTGATGCTTGTTCTTGGTTGTTGGAAAAGCACGGTTAATTAGACTTGGTTAATTATTGTTGAGTAGTGTTTCATAGAATTAGTTTTGGTTTAATTATTTACTAGCATGTGTAAAGTGTATGCTTCTGTTTTTGGGAATGTTCTTAAGCATGTGTTGCTTGTTAAGTAAAATTCATCCTTGTAGCATTGATTGCTTCTTTCTTAATGTATTGTAGTGCCCCTATCTTTTATGAGTTATCCCTTTATTATTGCCTTCCTATGTTTATTGGAGTATGTTAGCCTAGCTTGTTTAACATGTTTCCACTCCTGATATTATGGCATGACTTTTTTAGTGCTAGTGGTATTGGATGTGGAATACACTACTTTTTAGTCATGCATGTGTAATAATCTTTCATACTAGTATGCTATTAGTAAACCCCTGCTTTTATCCTATTTCTAGCTAGATTTATCTCTTATGGTGGCTATGGGCTTGGTAACACCATATGGTATCATTTTTGAAAAACACCCTTTTCCAAAAAATGATACCATATAATTTTCTCTACGGCCGCAACAATTGGGTCTCCTGTCATGGCGGTGTGGGACATGATGCCGGGGAGAACAAACCCAATTGAAGAGATAGTCATTTGCTAGCTTGAACATAGTGGAAGGCTAGGACCAGTTATCTGATGTTCGCATAATGTCAGAGACAGTCCGTGGTTGTTCACGGCGGATGTTCTAGATCTTGTGGATTGTGTACACCTCTGCAGAGTTGAACTATTCGGAATAGCCGCGTCCTCGGATATGGACAGTTGAATGGCCATGTAGCTAGTATTGTGTCAATGCTTTCCAAGAGGATGTTTTTGAAAAAGGATTTGTACCTTTGAGGTACTGGAAAGAGTAACCTTGTACCTATGAGGTACGGATGAGGAAAAGCTGGAAGTTGCTTTACAAGAAGTTTTGCAAAGAAAAACTTCCTTTTCTAACAAAGTCTTACAAAACCTCTTGGACATGCAATATCTACAAGAGAAAGAAAACTATATTATTTTCTTTTCAAGTATCTTCTTCAACAAAGATATACAGATGTCAAAATCAACCATGATGTATCTTTCATCCATCATAGGTAGTGAACCCTATGTATAGCCTACCCACTCCACTATATAAGCATACTTGCATTATATAAGCTTCATAAAGGATGTCTTGCAGAGTACATTCAAATGTACTCATATTGATTTCGTCCCTAGTATCTACTTGCCAGATTTCAAGGAGTAGCCTCAGGAGGAGTTCTACGAGGAGGAGTACTACACTGACGGCCCTGCGAACTAGGCTCGTCTCCCGGTCAGCAACCTATAGGTTAAGGCGTGACTTGGTCTCTACCGCGTTGTGTGATGTTGACTTCCGCTGTGTTTTTTTAGTAGCGTGACATGTGTGGCAGTTGTGTTAGACTGGGCCAGATGACCATACACTGTTGTAAAACCTTTATGTAATCGCGTTTTGGATGATGTATCTGTATGCCAACTTGGTATGTTGTTCATGACTGGTGTGATCTGGGATCGTGAATGTATGCATATCGGAGGTCCTTGGACTGTTGTTCTGGGGCCTTACAAAGTTGGTATTAGAGTTGTCCTGACCTTAGGAGATCTTAGTTTGCATGGACGTTAGCGAGTAGTCTGAAAATCTAGTTTATAAAAAAGACTAAGTTACCGAAATGACTAAGTACTTAAATATTCTATATACCACATCACCTCTGTGTTCTTAAAACTCCATTCATGCTAAGTTACATTTTTGAGTATCTTAAAATCTTGCACAGTGTTACCTAACTTAAGCTATACTTAAAAATTTGTGTAGATGGCAGTTGCCTTCGCCGAGGCCTTTCGGCTGGGTACACATGCACCTTGCTACTGCCGTTTTGAGGAGGATTTGATCAAGATGGCTCATCTTATTGGTCGCCCAGTACCTGAGTTGAAGGGACCTCAGATTCACCATGACGGACGGAAGTTGTCCTGGTTGGTGGTCTGTACCATTCATACCCCTTTGTTAGCACCGTCGACCCCGGAGATCACTTACGAAGTGAAGGAGAACAGTTGGGAGGATGGTATCCTTAGAGTGATGCAGCTGACCATCGCAAAGCTCGCAAACTTTTTTCGCAAAAATTTCGAGGGCACTCCCTAGAGATATTATGGGAGGCGCGATGAGGATGACATGCCAGTAGATGACTCAGAAGACTTTGTCTTTGCTCGTCATTTCCAGCACATGGAGGGACAGCTGCACAGCATTCAGTTTGCCCTTGATAGTCTCAGGGAGGAGTACGACCTCCGAGGAAGAGAGATATCCTGTCTGGAGAAGGGCCTGAGAGTTTCTGTGGCAACTGAGCGTAGTCTCGTGGCACGGAAGAAGACCCTAAAGTATGTTGACTTCCACCTTCATGCACAAGTGAGAGACCTTCAGTTTCAGCTTGCAACCAGCAAGACCAGAGTTGGAGAGTTGGAGGAGGAGCTACGCTCATCGTCGAGCACTTAGGATTGCCGCGGGTTGTTAGGAGATTTGTGATATCCCCACGTGAGACGTTTTTTTGTGTTGTGTGGATCTGTTAAGAACTATGTGTGTGCTAGATGTATTGTAAGACCTATGCTTGTTCTATGTGAAACTTAATTTTGTGTTACTGGAGACTCTACTTTATGTGCACGTGATTGTGGTTTTCTTAGAGGCTTGTCTTTGCAGGTTGTGTTATCTGCCGTTTTTGTCTCTCTTATAAGTCGGTTGGTTTCTCAAGATTTCAATACAAAACCACCCTTTATCTACTCTCGTCTTATACCCCTTTCATTTTCTTCAGTATGGCCAGCAATTTAGCACCACCACCTGAGCCTATGGTTTCTCAACCTTTTGCACCGATAATGGAAGACCGTGAAGCTACCCGTGCAGACTACAAGGCCACCCTTGCTGCCCTGCAACATTTGACTCAGCTTGGCACTGTCAATGCTGAGAATAATCTCGCCCTTATGAAGGAACACCAGCGCCTGCTTGCTGGTGAGAATCGCAAAAGAAAGATGGTGACACAAGGAGAACCTAGTTCACCTAAGACCCGCAGTATTTCACCTGCGAGGCCACCACCCTCAAGGAAGCGTGTGAATGTCAGAACTAAGACCATAGGTTGTTTTACTTGTGGGAAGGAGGGACACCTCACTCGCGATTGTCCCTAGAAGAATCGTGTTCTAGCTCGTCCTGATGCGACCCAAGAGACCTAGGGTCCAACCCAGAAGAAGCTGAAGAGTTTGGAGAAGGAACATCGCGACCAAGAAGATGTTAAGGAAGAAAAGGAGACTCGTGCCTTAGTTATGGGTACGTTTCCGAACCAAATCTGTGACAGCCCTAGTTTTTTTTGGCTTCGTACTCTGAAAAATCCGACGTAACAGGACACTAGTCGTGTCTCGTCGGACTAGAAAAAGTATCTTTAAAATAAACGACACTAACGTACTGTATCTAACTTTAGATTAACACATAACCAAGTTTTAAAATTACTAACATAACTTTTCGAAAACCAAAGAGAAGGGTGCCATAGGATGTCTTATGGTTAATTGGCAGAAAGGAGAAGTTGAAGAAAATATAGAAGCTTAGATCCAAGGTTCTACTAGGAAATAAGATCTTTCGTGCATCGTTTGGGGAAAACCAGATTTTAGTATATAATTTTGGTGAATTAAATTTTCGGTTTAGAATAGAAGTGAAACCTTGAGTAGAATACGAGAATCATTGAGTTTGGGCAAAGGATATGATAGTACGTATACTCTAGGGCTAACCAGTTGTGGACCCCAAAACCTTCGAAAGTATCTGGAGCAACAATAGGTAACGTTAAGGATATGAGTGGAGGTTTAGAAATTTAGATGGAAACTATTGGACTTTTAGGAAGCACTTGCTCAAATAATGAAGATTGGATTGGCTAGGAGCAAGTATATTGAGGAGAATTTTGGTATTGGAATAAAAAGGATGATGGTTTGCACAAAGTGACTCTCATGGTAGATTGTTATAGAAATATCGATTTAAGTAAAAGATGGGTTGGTGAAATATTGGATTGACATGGGTAGGAATATAATTGGGGGGCATTAAAGAATGATTTTCAGATTCTACGCAAAATCAATATGACTTGGAGAAAATAGCTGGATATTCTGGGAGACATAAATTTTGGAGCTTGTCGCGCTCTGTTGAGATTGTTCTTAAAGAAATAGCTTAGCTTGGATGATGAGATAAGAGTCGATATGCTTACGAAACAAATTATGTAAGTAATCAGTAAGTGGATCAGATCCCAAATAATATGAGTACATAATTGTTGGATTCTTGGTTTAGCATCGGCAATATGATCGTGAAACAAATGACCCTTGAGGGAGGCAAATGATATGAGACGTGCCTTTCTAAGGATAAACTATGTTAAGAAAAGTATAGTGGACCACCCGGAGTTTTTAGAAAGAAACAATAGAAGGTTCACACTTAAGAAAATTTGGTGGGTATCCGATAGATTGAACTATAGAATGATGGGAGAATTTATACCAAAAGAGATGATGGATGATTGATAAACCTAGCTTGGTATCCCAGTGATGGTTCTAATAACTAGTTGATTGTCGGGGGCCTACCCCCAAGTAGCGCAAGGTTGGTAAGAAATGGTGTCTGAGGTACAGTTTACCGAGTTGGATGGTACCGAGTTGGAAGGTTAACGAGATGGAGCTATCTCGGTAAGAAGGTCAAGGAGCCAAGAGAAGAAATATGTCTTCTCTGGATTGACCGAGTAGAACTTGGTGAATCCGGGTAGACGAAGATATTCTCTATCTCGGAGGGAGGTCAACAGAGCAGTTGTAATCCCGCAGATCCAGGGAGAGTACGCGCGTGCGGTTCAACTTACTAGGTGTGATGATGTGTATACGTACGCTGGTACAGTGCAGGGTATGGGCGAGGCCACGTCCTGTCTCTGACAAGGGGGACAGGACATGGCAGCGGTCACGACGCAGAAGTCTTTCAGCGTCAGTCTGCGAGATTACACGAGCGTGCGCTACGGCATAGTGTATTCTACACCTAACCTGTACGACTAGTGGTGGCCACCAGTATATAAGGTGGCCTCCCCTCCTGCGTGAGGGTCGACACTTGAGAGGAGAATGAGTGCTAGTTTGTAGAGAGAGAAAGCAGTAGAGCTTCTTCTTCCTCTAGCTCCTTGAGCTTGAGGAACACTTGTACTTCGTTACCACATATACAGAGAGAGAGGCAGTAGTAGGGGTGTTACCTCCACACAAGGGCCCTGAACCTGGGTAGATCTTGTTGTTTGCAGTGTAGTGAGCGCGCCATCTAGGCGTGCGATCCCTTCCTGGATACCCACAGTGTCCATCGGCCCCAAACTTAAGCCATCCTATGGCATCTGTCTTTACATCACCACAACAGTTGGTGCCCACCGTGGGGCCAGCAACGGCGCTGGCTGGGGTTTCTATCCGGATGGGACCTCTTCTTCATTCGGGAGGGCGCGTGGTCTGTGGCCTTGTGCACAGATTCGGCTCCCTCAACTTCGTCACCGACAATGCCGGTGATTTCGGCGGCAGGCCTGTGCTCGCAGGCAGCTCTGTCATCAGCTTCGGCGCACATTTGGTCTACGTCGCCACTATAGTCATCCACGAGTACCCCGAGGTGGTGCTCGTTGCTGCAGATCCTCCTGCCGTTCTCGCCGTCCGCGGTAAGCATATCAATCGCCCCATGGGAAGCGTGGAGGTGATGATGACCATACCGGCTCCTGCAGCCAAGAAGAGCGCGACCAATGTTGCTGATGTTGTTGGCACGTCGGCTCGGTCGGGCCACAAGCCATTGGAGAGGCCTGAGAACCAACCGGGCTTCAAGGATCCTGCTACTTCGACTCCAAGGTCGTATCCTTTCACCGAAGTCATCGAGAATCTGAGCGTACCTATCACCGTGGATGCGGATTCGGCGATGGTGCGGCAGCAACTCGAGGAGCAGCGCCAAGCCATCCTGCTTGAGGCCAGAGAGATGTACAAAACTAGGCAAGAGTTCGATTTTGACAGGAATGAGTACAATAGGGATCATGGTCTTACTCCTGTTGGAAACAATCCTAGTCGGTTGGGGATTGTGCGGAACCGAGGTCGTAATCTCGGCGCCAAGTTAGCTAGAGATGGTAGAATTGCTAGCAAATCTGCTAGTATTGATTCTGCTGGTAGGACGAAATATAGTTCTCCTGCTAAAACACTGAGGGCGGCACAGGCAGTTGCTGCCAAGTTGCCAAATCTAACCAGTGAAGCTCGCTCTAGGCAGCAGGACCGACTTAATGAACTTGTTCTTGAGGCTAGCAGGCAAAACGAGGCTTTCTGGAAGGCGAATCCGGGAGCCGGCGCATCTCATGTGGTTCAGTCACATGGGCGAGATCCGGAGGCCAGGCCTCCTCCCCTCATCTCGGTGGTGGAAGATCTTGGAGTGTGAACTCCGGGAAGAACAAGCAGATCCAAGTGTATGACCCAGCTGTCGCCGGAAAATAGTTAGCTGTATAGCGGCAGCCCGGGGGGCAAGAACACGTTGCTCAAGGTGGCCATGATGCTGCCCGAGTTTAGCAAGGAGGAAAAGGACGCAACCGAGATGGTCCATCTCGGCACTCGGCAACCAATCCGGTTCAGCCTCAACCCGGTGCCGCAATTGCTTGTTTAGCCGCGGGGAAATGCCCCTACAGCCAACCCGGTTCAGCACCAACCCGATGGTGGACATCAAGACCGTTATAATGATGGTTACTCGGCAATGGAGCAAGACGGGTAGCAGAGAAATGATCGCTATGCTGATGCTGGAGGTGTTGGAGCCGAGTGATGCAAGGTACAAGCTTGACAAGATCTACCTGTCAAAGGAGATGGCGGAGCAAGGCCCTCCGGGACCACTCTATTTCGGTCCCAGAATCATGAATGAGCCGGCTATGTCCAAGTTCCTGCCGGCGAGAGGGACAAATACATAGGAAGGCAGCACCAAGCTGGAAGATTGGTTGAGTGATTACGTCACTGCCGTGCACATTGCAGGTGGTAACCGCCGGTGGGCGGTGAGGTATGTGCCACAAATGTTGGAAGGCCCAGCTCGGATCTGGATGAAAAACCTGCCGAGAGACCGCATTAACTGCTGGCTTGACTTCTCGGAGGCTTTCATTAGCAACTTCACCAACACCTACAAGAGGCCAAACAGTCCGCAGCAACTCTCTGCATGCAAGCAGAGAGACTGGCACAGGAGGAACACCCTGAGGAACACCTGTGAAGGTGTGAACGAGTCTCAGACCATTGCTTGGTTTGCACAAGGGTGGTGACGTGGCAGCATGTTGTGGCAGAAGCTGTAGAGAGAGATGTCGAGTACACTGTCCGAGACCATCAAGATCGCTGACATGTATGCTCTCGGAGATCCGACACATCCTTTACTAGACTCGGTTCAGCCGGGTAGGAGGCACCACATCAATGATGGTTCCAGGTGGAATGACGGCTCCGATTACCGGAGCAAGAGGAGAGATGACAGGCCAGATGTCCGATATGGCTCGAACTATGTGGCCGCGGTGGATCCGGATCAACCTGGTGCAGGAAGTAGCCAGAGGCAAAAGAACGTTGGCCCCAGTATGGGCAGAACCAGAACCAGAGCCAGAACTACAAGAAGCAATGGATGGACCCCAAGCAGTCCGAAGATGCACCGCAAAGGTTTACCTTTGAGATGATGAAGGATGGGCCGTGCAGCTACCACACTCGGCATCCGAGTAGGCCGGCAAACCATACCTCCAGGCAGTGCAGCTGGTGGGACCGTCTTAAGAGCGAGGGTTTCGGCCAATTGCCTCCTCCTCCGCCTCTGCTAGCTCTGGGTTCAAACATTCAGCCCATCCGAGCAGCAGCTCCAAGGCGTACAGAGAATCAGAGGAGGCCCGAGAATGTGAACCAAGTGGCTCAGGGATCCAACAACAACTACTACTACCACAACCGCAACAACTACAATAACAATCGCAGCAACAACTTCAACAACAACAACAATGGTGGCGGCAGAGGTCGAAATGACTACCAGGAACACCACCAGAGCTACATGGTGTTCACCACTGAGCCGGAAGACAAGCAGAGCTAGTGCAGGCGCGCGAAGGAAGTTAATGCCGTGATGCCGACACTGCCCAAGTACATGTACTGGTGCGAGCAGGAGATCGTTTGGTCTCGGGCGGATCATCCCAAGATCATGCCCAACCCGGGTAGCTATGCCCTGGTGCTGGACCCAACCTTCATTTGGCCCAAGATCAATGTGAAGTTCAGCAAGGAGCTGACTGAGAATGGCAAGAGCATCAATATTATGTACCGAGATGCAATGGAGAAACTCGTTATTACCGAGAACATGCTGCAGCAAAGCCGGAGAACTTTCCACGGCATTGAGCCGGGAGTATCTTGTGCCCCTGTTGGCAAGATTTGGATTGATGCACTCTTTGGCAACTGCCAAACTGAATGCTTGCAGTTCGAGGTGGTGGATTTTCAGATCCCTTATCATGCTCTTCTCAGCAGACCAGCTCTGTCCAAGTTCATGTCCTCCACTCATGCGGCCTATTTGAAGATGAACCTTCCCGGTCCCAATAGCATCATCACCATCTCGAGTGATTACAGGCGCTCTCTGGAGTGCGCATCAGCTGGATATCGACTGGCCGAGTCGATGGTCATTGCAGTCGAGAAGAAGAACATACATGAGGTAGTGGCCATGGCTCAGGCAACTCAACTCGGCATGCCCGGGATGCCCAGCTGTAACATCCCTGATTTTTGGACAACTCAAAAATCACAAAAATTTAAAACTTTTTGTTTTCTATTAAAGCAAGCCACCAAAAACAAATAAAACTCAAACACAAATGAAATAGTAGGTCCTATACCAAGTTTATTGGTATTGGAAATCCAGTTATGCCTCTGTTCCTTAAACCCTAATACCTTATTCAAAAATAAGCTTCTTTATATAAAGGGAATATTTTCTTATTAGCAAACCTCTTTACCTAAAATGTTTGCAACTCCAATATTACTTTGAACATATTTTATGGCAACAAAATTAAATATTTATAACCCTTAATAAAGTTCTAAGCCTCAAAATTATTTGATGAGAATAAAATATTTTTAACTTTTAGTTGTTATTCCAAGTTTTAAACATAAAGGTGTGAAAATAAAATGCATTGCTTTGAAAATAACATAAAAGAGGACATTGAAAACAATATTATGACTTGTGGTTTTATTCTAATTTTATTAAGCCACTTTAATGATTATTAGTTTTCTAATTTAAAAAATGGCATTAAGTTGCTATTAATAAATCACTTATATCTTAAAAATATAACTTATGAAAATAAGTAGTAATGATCTTCAAAAATAATATTCCACTAATAGAATGTCATTAAAATTTTATTTGACTAAGTTTTACATTTTATTATTTTATATTTTAAAATTTTCATTTAATCACTATTAAGGAATTATTCAAAATTAAAAAATACAAATTATGTTCAATTGTTCTCAAAAATGATTTTCACTGAAAGATATTAATAATCCAAGATTTTAGAAATTTATTTGAGGTTGTTTGGAATTTTAAAACAGAAGTTATTATCATTTTGATTAAATAGGAAAAATAAAATGAAAAGGAAAAGAAGAGATGAGGTCATCGCTGACGTCACCGTCCTCCTCCTCCGGATGGCAACCCCAGCCGTTTCGACCAAGATTTTTGCCGCCTGTTTAAGGGCCATTAAGGCCGTGATTCCATCCCCTCTACGCGTATTTATAAAGCCCCCGAGGTCCTCCTCGTTTCCCCTCTCATCCTCCCTTCAATCGCAACTCGAGGACAAATTATTTTCTCGCCGGAGAGCTCAATGCCCGCCGCTGTTCCTTGACGAATTCATCTCGGTAAGCAAGCTATGGGGACCGAGACCTCACCATTTTGAAACCCCGTGGTCGTACGCATCCATTGACACCCTCGTTCGTTGTTTCCGTGCAGGGAATTGACGATGATGTGTGCGTTTGCATCTCACCGGAGACCGCGCAGCTCCGACCGTGCGTCACCGTCACAGGATAGAATCCCCGAGCACGCCAGCGCCTCCACCGTCTTCCCCGAGCCGTGCTGGACCCCATCGTCGCATCCCTGGGCCTCGGAACCCCCTGGACCGTCGCCGTCGTGGACGCCCAAGGCCAGCGCCACCGCCCACTCCATTTTCGGTGAAGAAATACAGCGGGAGGTAACCCTAGATCCAGATCGGACGTCCCCGATTAAAAACACTTAAACGAAGAGGTACAGGCCAATTAGATCTCGCCACCTCAGCGCCCAGTCAGTCGCGCGTGGTTAGCCAATCCGTCGCTCACCGCACACCATAGCAGGCCCAAGCCCAATTCTTGCCCATCGCGCTGCGCGACAGATAAGCCATTTTCGGCCCAGCCTGTCTCTCGATTTATTTCCGAATAGAAATAAAAAGTAGTTTTTGCACAAAAGCCCCTGAAACTTTGAAACCTCATAACTTTTTAACCACTTGGCCAAATTGGGTAAACTTGGACTTTTTGAAATCCCCTGGATCTATAGAATCTTTTAGCACTGTTCAAATTCAAAATTGTCAAACTTAAATTGGTTCAAATTCAAATATTCTTGTTTGATGAATTTTGGCATAATTTAAATTCTACAAATCCAAAAATTGCAAATAAAATATATTTGGAAACCTTAAGATGTGTAATTTCATACCCTCTGTCCCAAAATAATTTTTGAACAAATTAAATTTGAATTTAGAATTAACTGGTATATTTGAGTATTATTTACATGGATTTAATTCTATAAATAATTAGATTATGGTTCCTTAACCAAAATTGCTCCATTTGGTAACCTTGAACCAGAGACATTAGTGTCTAACCATTTTGGACACCCTTGGATCTTGGCCATGTGATTTTTACCAAAAACCCAACATAGTGATACATCCATTTTCACCATGTCTTAGAAAAAAATTCCATCGTTTATTCTTTGATATATTGGCTATTTTGGAGCCAAGACCAAGTCCCTAGTATATGTCACCCATACAAAAGACCTAGTAGTGAACCTTTGTTTTCTATCTACTCCTCCACTCCCTCTTTCATGCTTCAAGAAATCATCAAGTTAGCAAAATGGAGATCAAGACTCAAGAACAAGAAGGAACTCCATCTTCAACTTGGTGGCAACATGAAGAGCTACAAAGATGACCATTGAAGAATTTGAAGTAAGGGATTGGACTTCAAAACAACTAGAAGCAAGTAAAGGAAGTACAAGTGTGAAGAAATCTAGAAGAAAACATCTCCCTCTCTTTGTCTATCTTTCTTCTTAATTCTTTCCAAATTGACTTAGTGGTATTTTGTGCCCATCCTACCTTGGACCAACTAGTGAGAAGGTCATGAAGAATTTATCAAGACCAAGAGAAGAATCCATCCAAGGAACAAGACTAGAATAGAATCATGAAGATGATCTTCAAGACAAGCATGTGAAGACTTGGACAAATCCATACAAGTTGAACAAGTTGTTTTTGTCCAACCATTGACCCTAATGGAAAATACCAATATTTTATGTTGTTATCTCTATTGCTATGAAGTTAGTTAAACCTAGACCTATCTTAACCCAAAATGGAAGGACTAACTTAGATCACTCATGTTTTGATAAAAACAACGCCTCGTTATCTTCTAATTGGATTTTGAGGTGTCCTCTCCTGATTAGATCTAGTTCTAATCACTCCATCTCTTTCTCCCATGTGTTGGGATCTCTCCACATCAATGTGCACCTGCGGTTGGCGAAGCGCTGCAAGACTTTGATTGGCGTATGTGTGCGAGCTCTAAGAGGGGTAACACGTGAGACCCCTCTCAGCTGAATCTAGAAGGACAAATACAGGGATACGGCAACAGTCCCACCGCTAGGTTTAGCCGTGGGACTCTTCATCAGGCATCACCGACATCGTCATCGACACATGTTCCACGCTCCTTGTCGGTAACGATCAAGATCTATAGTCTCTTAACCTTCATAGTAGATCATGTTTGTTGTGTAAGACTCTCGCTCAAGTAGTGGCAAAACCAACCGATTCTCCCTTTTGGAAAGGTCAGGTGAGCGTTAAGGATGAGTTCTTTAATCGAGGTTTATTAAAACTTGGAGTTCGTAGCACCACTAGGTTTTTGAAGGATACATGGTTAGGCAATACCCCACTAACAGTTTAGTATCCATTGTTATATAATATTGCTGAATGGAAAGACGTTTCTGTTCGGAGTGTGCTAACTAGTACACCGCTGATGAGTTTTGAGCGGGGTTTAGTTGGTGCTAGATGGGATGTGTGGTCTCATCTTTGTTATCGCCTAATGGAGGTAAATCCTTTGGATACTCCGGACACTTTCATTTGGAAACTCACAAGTAATGGTGTGTTCACTATTAAATCAATGGATGAAGATCTAATGAGTGGACATACGAGATTCCTACGAAAATACCTTTGGAAATTAAAGATACCACTTAAGATTAAGATTTTCATGTGATTAAAGATAACCTTGCAAAAAGAAGGTGGCAGGGATGTACAAAGTGCTTGTTTTGTGGCTCTCCGGGGATTGTAGAACATGTGTTCATTACTTGTCCTTTTGTAAAAATCATATGGAAAATTGTTTATTCTACATATAACATCCACCTCTAGGCAATATAACTAATATGTTTGACAATTGGCTGAATGGAATTGATAGGAAGACAAAAGCTCGAATTCGTATTGGGGTCTATGCTTTGTGTTGCTCAATATGAAATTGTCGGAATAATCTTGTTTTTAGCAGGATTACGAAATTTCACCTTTTACAAGTTATCAATATGGTTGCTTATTGGATACAGTTATGGGATTTCCTGCTACCCTAGGACCAACGAGAGCTCATGGTTTTTGGATGCACTCGACTCCTAACGGTCACTCGGGACAATAACTGCCGGGCTATGTGGCAACATCCTAGACGACTTAGGGATGCCTAGTTGTACTTGGTTGCCCTTATTTCGTTGGTTGATAAGGTCTCAACCTTAAGTGACCAGCGAATTGTAAACTTCATACTTTCTGATAACGCAATAAAAGTTGTGAACATCGATCGATGCAGAGGTTGGGATCTTTCCCCATTTCGAAAAATAAAAATGGATTTTAACATAGTCATGTCCACATTTTTAACATAGAGTGTTGGCTTATTAATAAGAACCATGCAATGTCTGAAACCAGAAGCAAGATGCTTAAGGAAGGCACAACCAAATTAGACCACCATGTCCCCAACAAGGTAGTAACATATGTCTAATTGTTGGTCCCATTTTTTTGTTTCGTGAACAAACATGTGCTTTGTTGGGTCACGAAAACAGATGGTACCGCCTGAAACCAAATTTTTGTATACGTGTTGAATCTACGGTATCCCACAAATGAAAATACATGTTAATAAAAATTAAGTTGATAGTTCACATCTATATGCACATGTAAAAAAACATAATTTCTTCAGTCTTAAAATATATTTTTAAATTTGTAAAAGAGGCTCCATGGAGGCTGGGAACTATTTTGTATTTTCGGCTTTCTGAATACGAGCACTCCGTCCGTTGAGTACTTTGTGTAAATCTGTAGCATTCGATTCGTTGGGTGGAAATAGAGGGGCCTGGTCAGACCAAAAGATGGGCCACTACCACGTTTGTGTTTCATTGAGTTCCTTTGGGTTCAAAATTTCTTGAAGGTTTCGTATCGGGCTTTCCCAGGGTTATAGTCGTCCGAGTTTCTGTCAGACTTTTTTTTTCGTTTGAGGGCAGAGTTTCTGTCAGACCTCATCATAAGCTTTTGAAACTTTTCTGAAAACTCACATAAACCTACATGAAACCACAGTTAATTAAACCGAACGTGATACATGCACCGATCTTAAAACGCTGAACTCACAATGAAACCGCAGTGGAAACTAGATCACGGGTTGATTTTAATAAAGAGCTACAATTTTCTTTTTGCGTAATATGCTCCTAGCCCAAATTGTGGCTGAATCTTGCTGATTGTTTTCCTATCCAACAGCCCAAACGCCACTGCTGCTGCAGGGGTGCTCCATAGAACGGATCACAGGATACGCTATCCTGAATACCTGTAGCTTGTGTTGCTCAAGCATAGAACTTTAATCACACAGGCTAATTGGGTAAACATGCACGATCATTTTGTAAGATAACGGGGACCCCTTCTAGTATCTGCAATCGTAGAATGCAGTTGGCCACTCGATCTACTACATACCCGATTATTCAGCAATATAGTTTACTCCGACGCGGCAAATAACCAGTCTTCCGAAACGAGGCACTCCCATACTCTTTCAACCATAAACAAACTTATCAATCGGCCAATCGAAGAGCATTGACCCTTATCTGCCATTAGTTCCACGCAACTAATCCTCGCTTGTCCTCATTAACTTAGGTAACCAACCTCGAACCACCACCACCTTTGACAAGACATGTTTAGCATCCAGGCATAACCTTCACGTCTGAGGTTTTGACTCAATCTCACATGTACTTTGCAAGTGCTTCTATTCCTCTGAAAATTGCATAAAGTCGCGATCCCAAAAGGTTGGTACCATTCATGGAATACCAAAGAAGTTGGTCATGTCCTCTGCATTCTTACACACGCAAATGGAAAGAGTCACAGAAACTGCATCTTCAGAACCGAGATGTCATGGAATATTTTTTCAGAAACATGCAGGTGACATGATACCTTCGGAGGAAGTTTCTGTCGTCGAAAAAAAAAATCGGATTTGATGGGTCAACCCAGTAAAAATGAACTGGAAGCTGTGTGAGCCCGTCATTGCTCACGTCAAGCTGCCTACTCCAACTAAGCAAGTCAGAGGAACTTTCAAAGCATCTAGTAGCTAGTACACCATTTCAAGGTTGGACAGCTCAAGACCCAGATCTCAAGTCTCAACAAGCTTTCGCAACAATCAGGAGAAAGTACTCGGAGACCTGGAATTTACAATAAAATCAATATAATATATGAGCTCAAAAGTTTAACTAAAACAGGCTGCTTTAGGGGGTCCTACTATATATAGACACACGGCCCCCAGGCTGACCAAGTGTGGAGAAGCCTTCACTTCCATCACACTGCAGTACACTACAAACTCAGTAATTACATCACCCATTCCTGTAACTAAAGATCTTCACAAAGAAAAGTAAAAACTGTAACAACAAAGCATGCACAAGAGGCCTTCTTTGTCTTCTGTACTGTGTGCTCCTGATCTCTTCCTTCCTTGTCGCCTTCATGTACACTTTCTTTCTGAATAATTTTGGTATCCCATTGCTATGGCCTAATGGGATTATAGACATATAATCCATGTATATGTGTGCTTTCCAGTAGACAACACAAGTACTGCAGTTGTTTGCAGATTTTCCAAAAGTTTTCTTGACGACGATCACCATGATAGAGCCACGGTTTCCTGGCATTTGGTTCCCTTTGGCCTCCACATGGTCCGGGCCTTCACAATGATAGGTCCTGATTCCAGTCTCAGCAGATGCTCGCAGTGCAAAGTTGTTTCTCCCGACTGGTTGGTGCAATCAGTGTACACGGTAGTGTGCGACTCCAGAACATTGTCTCGGCCACACTCCCTTTTGTAGTCTAGGACCATGCCCGCCAGTTCATGATTCTCCAGAATGGAAATTGGTGCACTCTGAGAGGAAAACGAAAAAAAGGTTAAGATGCAGTGCTGCACATGTAGCAATATTTTTGTATAATCTGCACTAACTGAATGCCAATTTTCCTCATTTCTTTTCGGCTATTTCAGAATTATTTCACTGGTTGGGGTTGCAGGCCAGTAAGGAAGTAATTGGTTTATACCAAAAGTTAATAAATAACTACTCTGTGTTTTTTGAATTTTCAATCTACCAACAAATGATGTGGTTATGACATGACACGTGTCATATTATCAATCAGACACATAGCCATTATGTTTATGCTTTAGTTCTTTGATCTAAAAAAGAATGAATGACATACAGACAAGTAACAATATAAGAATTCCAGTCAAGATCTTTTATGAAAGCAACACAAGTGAGCGATATGGTTAGGTACCTAGGTGACCAACCAAACATAGTTAAATCTATCAGGAAATACATTTCTTGTCCAACTTGTGCAACACTAATAACTAGCAACTTATCAGGAAAAGGTAGTTGGACATGCTAGTCGTAGCGTAGACGCGTTAGTTTTGGGATATTTGGCCACGTGTTATCTCATATCTCATTTTCCCAAAGAAAATTCTAATCATATTTAAACAGCATGATTTTGAGCCCCTCAAGCACCTAGAGTTCTAGTGCTTTTTAACTTGTTTAACCAGTTGGCTCCAAAAGTTCAAGCAATAAACACATAGGAAATAACACTTTCATAAATGATTTATTTCGAAAGTGTAGTGCAACAACAGCACTGTATGTGCACCGAAAGAGCAAAAGGCAGGTATAGCCACAATAGTACACAAGAATACGGTCCAACACATGACAACTTATTGTGAAGGAAATGCCATGCAACAACAGAAACCATTAGGCAACCGATCCATGGAGTGTTCACAGATATAAGATAGTCAAAATATTATGAAAGTAAATTTTGTGTGTTTCCAAGGTCGATAAAGATGCACATAAAAGGGAAACTTTCGTCTTTTACCTCAAGGATCCAGCCAATATATTTAACATTATTGACATGCTGATTGATATCGAGGTCGGCCCACCGAGGCTGCATTATATATGACAAAAGCACACAAATGTAAGAAAACCAGACATGTAGAATAGACTTGCAAATCGTGTATGCGCATACAAAACTTACAGTCAGGCCTGTCCGGACATATTTGGCTGAGGTAGCACGTTCATGCTCTGGCAGTAGTTTTCGGCTATCTTCATCCTCAATGGCAGCATGCTCAAAAAAATACGGCTCTATTTCAGTCCGCACTTCATCCGGAATTCTTGCAAGCTTTCTAGTAAGCTTGTTCATCATAACCCATTTACTGCAAATTTAACAAAGGTTAGAATGCATAGAAGACAGCAGCATGTTGAAACTGTGATTCTGTGAAAGAAAAACAAATCTACCCAGCATTAGCTAATACTGGGTACGTGATTATGTGCTATCTATGGGAGTTGTTAAATTATGAACCTCGTAGCCTTCAATACTGTATGCCCCGTCATAGAATCGCGTATATGCCAATCTCGGCGCATTCCATTTTTACCATGAGGACCAACCCAAGTATTCACTTCAACAGTGTCACCCCTGCAGAACAATGAAAACCAAATTAAAACAATAGAAAAGTAAATCCCTTTCAGCAACTTGCAACTTTCAGCTATCCACTTTAAAGCCTTTTAACATCTGTCAGTACATGTAACACAATACATTAAGAGAATGTAAGAAGGCCTCTCTGCATCAATTACTCAAAGTCAGCTACCTGCACACATAGTGACAGATGGCAATTGCTGACCTAATAATTATTGCATAAAGCAGAGTATTATGGAGCATCTCTTTCACATTCATTTGTTAAACTACTTGAGAGCTCCCCTTAACTGAACCTGTTGTACCAAGATTATTGTAAAGCATACGCTTGTTACTGTAACTATGGTAAAATACTACCATAGTAAAAAAAAAAAACTAGGAAACAAGCTTGAATCAACCTATACATCTTTTACCTACAAACTGTCAGCATGGATGGAAGAATAAACACATAACGCCAAAAGCAGCAAGTCAGCAACCTATTCAAGCTTAACTTAATAGGAGTATGACATATACCAGCATGGAGAACAAAAGGGAAAGAAATGCTAGTGTGAAATATACCAGCATGGATAACGCTCGACGATGGCCTGCATTTGGCTGACAACCCAGAACAAGTTGCGTTTACTCATCTCTGGTGTTGAACCAAAGCCATCTCCTAACAGCCCAGCGCTCTTCACATGATTGAGTGCGGTTTCCTGCATAATTTTTTTTGACAGCGTTCAAATACCCAAACATAACAATCTCATGCCTAACAGTTCCCTGGAAAAAAAAATGTTCACCGGCAGGCAATTCACCTGCAAATGGTTCATGAGCGTCTCTATGGACGCCGTCCTATCTGCCCCAATCTCGTAGGACCTAATGGAGAAGTTCTGCCTGAACATGAAGCCGTCATGAATAATCCTGCCGAAACCGAACGAGTCAACAAGCATGTCGGGCCGCTTGGGCTTCCAGTCAATCAGCGTCCACTGCTTCTCGGCAGCCAAGAAGATGGTCGTGATCGCCGCGAGGAGCATGCTCCAGTCGGGGAGCTGGTTGTAGAACGTCCTGGGCGCCGCCGCGGAGGAGATGATCTCGTGCTCCCCATCCGCCAACGCGGACTTGCTGCCGTTCACCTTGGGGACAGCGGCCGTGGGTGCGCGTCCTGCCGGCCCTCACAGCAGACGACGATGACCCCGCCTTCGCGGCGACGCCACGGACGTCCAGAATATCCGGGCGCTCGCCGAGGCCGCACTTGGGCGCGGGCGGCGCCGGCAACCCCGGGAAGAAGGCCGAGGCCGAGATTGACCCGGCCATGGCAAGCACGGGGCACGGACTAGAATCTCCTTGCCGATTCAATGGCGACCCAAACCTGAATTTCGCACAAGAAGAACATCAGAGGCAGAGTTACAAGAAACGAAAATATGTTTTATCCAATCTAAGCAGCACAAAAAAAAAATATAGCACAGTGCAGAGACGCCATGGAAAGTAGCAACAGCAGCTCACGAGGAGTTGCCGAGCGTCGAGGCGAACCGCACGAATATGGCAAAGTGTAGAGAGAGAACAGAGGAAAGGACACTAGGCCAAGAAAAAAGAGGCGCCAAGCGGCACATCCGAATCCCGCGGCGGAACGGGGAACTCGAGATCCGGCGAGCGCAAAGATCCTAAATTCCGGCGATTCCTCAGGCGCCAATGAGCGCGGAAGCGCCCAGAAATGGCCGCGGCGGACCGACAGGCTCGCCACATGGCTCCCTCGCGCACAGTTACCCGACCAAGAAGCGCCCCCCCAATAAAGCCAGGAGATATGTACAGGGAGCGAAGGAATGCGGCGGATGTGAAGCTACCAACCTCTTTCCCGGGAGGAGGAGGCGGCGGCTCACGGCGCTGCCGTCGGCAGTTGGCGCCGAGGAGGAGAGAGGACACGGTGGTTCAAGTTTTGGCGGCTTCGGTCGCGCTGGGTCGGGCGGGGGCGGGGCCAGGAACCCACTTTTCTCCGCTGTCTCACAACACACACAACTCACAGGGCGTTGGCCACCGCGGATTTTAAAAGAGAACCAGCTTTCAGGGGCTGCCCGCGCTGAATGACCCTTCTGTCCCTGCCTCCCGAGGCTCTGGAGCCAGCCAGGGATAGGACTATTCCTGCCTGATCGACGACTCGTGAGTAAACGCTCCGGTGCGGTTGCGGTGGGCACGGGGGGAAAACGTGGGGAAATGGGAGCGATGGCATGTGGCGCCACCACGGCCATCAGACTTGAATATTGTGATGGAAACTCATGTACCCCAGGGTTGTTTTGGAATATTGAAAAGAGAGTTCCACAATCCAATCTTTCAAAAATTGTGGCGCTCCCTTTTCACTTGCATGAATTTTGTGCTAAGGTTCGACAGTTTTATGGCTAAGAAATGGTTAATTCTTGTTATCTACGACACAGTTAAACATTTACAAAATATACCTGCAAATATAACAAATTACCTTTGGGGAGTGCAGTTTGACTCCCAAGCTCATATGCTCTTGGCCGAGTAGGACACTCAAACAAAATTAGTAAAACATTTTCAAAAGTTATGAAAAAAGTGGAAACAAACATTTATAAGTGTCCAACATATGTGTAAAGTTTCGTGATGAAATGAAGTTTGTGATGCTCCGTGCAAAATTATACTCTATTTATTTTCTTTTATTTTTGTAAATCCTTAGTTGGCCAAAAAAAAATCCCTTTTAGCATGCATCACCATAAATTCTATTTCATCACGAACGATTTGCACTCATGTAAAACACTTGGATATTTTTGTTCATTTTATTTAGAAATTTTGAAATATGTTATTATTTTATTTTATATTTTCTACTCACCCAAGAAGCATATGAGTTCGGGAGCCATTTTGAATTTTTGGTAAATTTTCTATGATATGAAACTTTTGTTTTTCACGTGAATACGCAGCCACCTTCTACCTAGAAAACAAAGATGGAACATGGTATTTTTTGGCCCATGAAATCCACAAAATTTGAGGCGGTCATTTCTATTTCTAAAACTTTAAATATATTACCCTCCCTCCTTCCCACCTCCACTTTTTTGTCTAACAAAATAATATTGGGAATCAGAACGGCTGGTCATAAGTGCAGGAGGGGAACCTGAATGTGGTTTTAGCGGGGACATTTTTCTCAATTGTACGAGATGTCTTATGATAATTATGCATTTTCTAGTATGGCTTTGATCATGCTTTAATTTTAGGAGCATTCAATCATTATTTGTTAGAGGTTGCATAAGATATACCAATGTATGAATTTTTTTTAAACGGGCAAAAGCTTTGTCTTTTCATTAACAGGGAAGAACATTTTAACATTTAGTTAACAAACGAGCTGGCCCAAAACAATACCAAAGAAATGGTCACCGACCAAAATCCATATGGAGGCCTCGTTCTGCGTGGCGGGGAATACTGCTAGCGGGGTGGAGTGATGGTGTGAGGAGATCCTTGTGTTGCAGTCGTTCCAAAGCTTCCGAGAGACAAGCATGAGGATGGATGTCATCGCCGTTCTCTCGGGTCCCTTGCACGGCAGAGATAGATATCCACCAATCCTTAAATAATTTGAAGTCGTTCCACATGCACGGTTAAAGGTGAAGACTTGGCAACCAACTGGCAACCAATTGCCAAATTATTTTGGAGAAGCAATATTGGAATAGAAGTTGTGCCATGGAGCAAGGGGGGCACGCCCCACAATTGGGCTAGGCGCGCCGCGCAAGGGGATATGATGTCTAAGGGCATCTCCAGTCGTCCCCCCCCCCCCCAGCGCCCCCAAGACACAAAATAGCGTCGTTTTGCTCGAAAAGCGCCGTTTTTCTACCAATCGCCCCCCCAGAACCCGAAATAGCGCCGTTTCGGCGGAAATTAGCGCCGTCGCACCCAGGCGGAACCCAGCCCATTGGGTTCGGCCTGGGGGGGCGGCGGAAGGAAAAGTGCGCGTGGGTCAGCGCTGTCGGCGAGGGAGCGCTATTTGCCCCACTTTCCCCACCCCCGACTCGGCTTTTTCTCTCGCTCGCCTCGCCGTCGCCACCCCATCGGCCACACCCCACGTCGCCGCCGTCGGCCGCCATCACACACGAGCAGCGAGGCAAACCACCGCCGGCTGCTCCACCACATCGTCGCCGCCGTTTGCTCGCATCTCCGCCTCGAAGGAGGTTGTGCCCGGTGAACCGCGTCCACCACCCGCAAGGTGTTCGACGTTCTGTCCGAGCCATGGACTCCGACGCTGAGGAGATGCTCGCAGAGCTCTTCGGCGAGGAAGACCAGGCCTCCATCGATAGACTTCCTCACCAAGCGATAGGAGATTCGACACGCTGCAACACACCATGCTCTGCAGAATGACCTGGTGCAGCATTTGTGGGCGCGAAAGGGGAATGGCAATGTTGAAGACGAAGACGATGACTAGTGTAATTTATTTTTTGTTTAAATTGTTGAACTATTTATTTGTGTGCCAAAACTCTATTTATTTGGTGGCAAAAGTTCAATTATTTATGTGTCAAAACTCTACCTGCCCAAATTTGGCCGAATCGCCGGCTGGGGGGACGGTCTGGGTTTCACGGCTGGAAACGCGCCCCCCCCCCCCCCCCCAGTTTCCAGAATTGCGCCGTTTCGCGCCGCGGCGGAAAAGGGGGGGGTTGCGTCCTGGGGGAGGCGAACGGCTAGAGATGCCCTAAATCCTGTTCTAGAGCACAAGCCAAGCAACCGACTTACATTTTTTATGGCACCCAACGTGGATTGAAATTTTGTTGAGATAGCGCCGAATTAGGCTATATATGTCAAAGCAAAGGAGTACATGGTGTTGGCAGTTAGGTTCCAGGTGATTGTGTCCTCGACGCCCGTCTCCAAATTAATGTCTTAGACGAAAAAAAAATCGAAATGGGAGAGTTGTTCCCGCCTCTGCATCGAAATGATGTGCACAACTAATTTATTAAAAATGAGTTCAAGAAAGAAAAATTCAGCAGCCAACAACATCGACCCGAAAAGAAGACCCGAGGCCGACAATAACTCCACCAGGAAGTCACTAACCGATACAAGACAAAAACAAAACGAAAAATACACAGCTTTAGGCTACGCCTTCAAGAAGTAATCGTCGCACGTGCGTCGATGGCGACGAGTTCAACACAAGGTTGAACTCCGGATTCTCATCCCGCAAATTTGAGTACACCACCTTCAGTATGAATACGATGCATCGCGCGCCGACATAGCCTGATCAGAGATCTTGTATTTTCACTGACGTGCATAAATTCGTCATTAAGGTTGTATCATCATTCTTTTATTAGGCTGCCGACGCCACACTAACCTGATACCGCTGGAGAAGACAACGAAAATAAGACATCCCATACCGCATGCCTCGTGTCACCGATGTACCACTTTTGATTCGGCATCAACAAGTTGAACATGACACCTCCGCCAGAGTCGTCGTGCAACACCTTCCGGTAGCAGGCATGACTTGACGCCTCCGTATGAAGCGTCGTGCATAGCATCCACCGAAGACTTCATTAGACGGCGACAGACATTGCTTGACATATCCGAAAGAGACACATGTGTCATGTGCCGAGCCACATCGAACCTGATTTGTTGGTGGAGGGAACGTCCCATACCGCCATCAGCCTTAGAAAGTCCTTCACCACCTCGAGATCTAGTCTCCGAGTCGCCCACACGACCTCGGAGATCAGCACTGTTGAAGAAGAGGGGCCGCCACCCCGATTCCGGACGCTAGGGGTAGCACCCACCGATGTGATAGTTGTTGTCATCGCCCATACAACAGAAGTCGCCGCAACGATCGTCAGATCCGGACACAAGTACCCGAATCCCTTGCGTGCTGCCACCTGGTCAGCCGGCTCAACCTCTCGTCTTCTCTAACAAGCTGATCACCCCTAGAACCGCTGCACGCCGCGCCAAACCTGCTCCACAAACCCTATGGTTCGAGGACCCAACTGCCATGCAGTCGGCACCGCCGCAAGGCCAGTGTCGGTTGCCCACGCAGCCACCGCCACCGGCCACCACCGAAGGAACCTAGAGCCGCCCCGGCGTCTGTGCTCTGACGCCCGCGCCAGCCGTCCAGAGCCGCCGGACGCATCTAGCCGAGGCCTCCCATCATGTTTGGATCGAGGAGCCGTCCACCACGCGGAGGGTTGTGCCCCTGATAGCTTCCTCTGGCGGCGGGTGGGTGGGATGAAGGGGATGCAGGGGCGGTGGCGGCTAGGGTTTTTTCCCGCGCCTCCCTCGCTAGGAGCGACACGAGTGTACCTGGTAAGAAAATCATGTCTGCTCCTCCTTCGTGTCTTGGACCAATGACCATAGGTTGACAAATTGTTGAATATGATTGAGGGATAGCCCGTCATTTAAGTTAATGTGATCAAGTCACGCGTGATGATGGAGAGCTTGTTGCACATTGATGTTCTTCTTTTTAGAGATGTTGAAGTTAAGATGGACAATCTCCTTTGGCCTTCTCCCTCCCAACCATGCGGGTGGCTAAAAGTTTGCTTTGCACTTGTCCTTGTCCTCTAAATGATATGATATGTAATGCCAAGATAAAATCCTCTTGTATGATATATAAGACGACCCAATCATTCTTATTCCGCGGTAATCTTTTCAATCATTTTTACTACCCATAGTAGATCTATGTTAAATCAATCTTTATAAAATTTGAATAAGTTCATAAAAAATATCAACATTTATAATTACAAATCAATATCATTGGATCGAACATGAAATATATTTTCAAACTTTCTCGATTTGATATTACAAATGCTGATATTTTTTGTCCATAAACTTGGTCAAACTTACAATGTTTAACTTAAGATAAACTTAATATGTTGCAGAGTAAAAATGACCCTACGACGTATTCAAGTGTAAGAGCATCTCTAACTGGGGTCCCCAAATTTGGCCCACAAACTGTCTGCGGACACGCCCGGCGTGTCCGCGGAGAGTGACCGGGCAAACCCCAAAAATGGTGTCCTATAACCATAACCCCCAAATTAGCCACCCCAAATCCTTATTAAGCATGCAACGTAGATCATGTACTACGGATAGATAGTTCGACGGATAAATAAAACTTAGTTTGGCGGTTACAAGTTCATAGACTAGGGACATAGTTCAGCGAAGACGGATAGATAGCTCATCCGATAGATCATAAAAAAAGGTCAGCGTTCGCCGCCACCCAATCTAGTTCCCTCTGCCGGTAGAGGCGAGCTTTCTGACCCGCGGAGTCAGCCCGTGCTTGAACTTGGCTCTCCGCATCAGCGCGTTCCCGCTTCCGAGCACGGCGTGCCATCCGACTCTGAGTCTCCGCTTGGCAAATTATGTCCTTCTTCGTGGAATCCGAGGTTAAGTCCACGAAGGGAGAATCCTTCAATTCGTCCCAACAAAGGCTCAGCTCCCACTGCATCATTCTCCCCGAATGTGCATCGTACATTTGGAAGGCATCATCCTCCTATTAAATAGAGTAACACTCCATAAAATAGTACAAATGTGATTTAGTGTACAAAGGAGTGTCGGAACTTATGCATCCCACTTCGGCATAGTATCCGGCAAACTTGTCGATCTCGGCCTAGATGCAATGCCATCTATGTCGGAGAGATTGCTCGCTGTGGACTACACCCGGGTTTTTGTTGAACACTTCATCGACCACACGCGAACAATGGAAGTCCGTCCACACTCGAAACACGCGACCTCGGTCGCCGAAGCAACTGCTGCGGGAGGGGTTTTCTTCTCCTCCCCAGCTCTGCTTGGAACCTCCGCCTCCTCCACCGCAAGGCTATCTCAGTACATCTCAGCCGCAGATCCGCTGTAAGAGTCGGGCATCGTCGAGTGAGACTACGACCAAGAGTAGAGAGAAAAGGAATCGGCGGAGAGTGGAGCTAGGGTTTGCTCCGGAGAGTGGAACAAGTGGATATATGTAGGGTTGGCGTGGGCCGAATCCGACGTGGCGGTTTGTCCGGGCGCATCCGGACAACCAACCCTTTAGGGTTTGCCGGATAGCCCGTGTCAAGACATCATAGTAGGGATCATAGACGGGGGGTGCCATGATCCTACGGATAGAGACGTGGGGGGAACGTGGTAGTATGACAACCAGGGACACCAAAGTTTATCCAGGTTCGGTACATCGCGACTAGGCGGTGTTCCTACTCCTGCAATCTCACTAAATCAGGGTTGAAGCCTGAAGTATACAAAGTACAATGTGAGTATGGGTTTGCTAACTCGACGAGGATCAACTTCTTGGCGAGTTGGCTTCTAGCTAATTGTCTATCTCTGTTCTTCTCTCCCGTCCGGCTTTATATAGATAGTCGGGTTAGGCCTTACAGAAAGGAAACCTAGAAGACTATGGTAAGCTTCTAACTTGGAAGGCAAGAACCCGCCTTCTACTCCAAGCCGCACCACATGGGTCGTGGTCTGGGTTCTTCTAGAATCCGTCTTCTGCGTGTCAGCTTACTGGGCCGCCGAATGGACTGTGACCCATTACCAATCAGGCCACCCTGGTAATCCGGCTCTTTAGGACAATGCCGGACATACCCCTAATCGGTATATATCCGACATTAGCCCCCAAGAAGGATTGAGACTCCAATTCTCCGTATTTCGTCAATTTGAATTATTTCCGAGAAATGTTGGCTCTTCGTCTTGATTCTTCTTTTCCTTAAATCATGCATTAACGCGAAACTCGGATTTCGGAGGAAAATCCGGCTTTCTCTTCCACGAGCCTTCGTGGAGAAGGAACTTCCTACGTCAGCGATAAAAGCATGCTGACGTCAGGGACGTTTGGGTTCCAAATGTGAAACCCTGGAACGTATCTCTGACAGATTCTCGCGGGAAACGAGGAGATAGCCATAATCACCCGCCACCTCATTTTCCGGATTGTCCGGCGAGTGACACGCGTTGAAGATCTAACGGTTCAAAGAGCCGTTGAAACACATCTCAAAGGTTTTCCGTCTATAAATAGCCTCCCTCGAGCCCTCCGGCGATTCTTCTGCTCTCACTTCACCTCCCAGCTCCCAAGCGCCATAGCCCCCGAGCCAAAGTTCTTCGAGCGAGAGCAGAGCCCGTGCACGTCCGGCACCATTTCCGGAACTTCTCCGTCGGAAGCTCAAGACCCTCACTGCGCCGCCCGCGAATGGACACCGGTGATTCACCGCGCGCCGCAGAGGAGCACTCGGTCTCCGTCGACATCGACGAGATCATTAACAACATCGACCCGCAGCTCGATTCTCCGAGCCGCGTTGCCATAAGCGCGCCAGAGAAAACTCCCGGCGACCAGGTCTGCGAGGATCCTCCTCTAGCGACCAAGAACCTGGCTGCCTCTTCCTCTCTGCCGCCTCCGCCACTCTTTCCCAAAACGGCGGAAGAGAAAATCCTCCTCGTCGGGGAGGAGCTCGCCGCTGCGGCCGCCGCCGCCGGAGCCGAAGACGAGGGCGAGATGTCCGGCAATTGGAGCCGGTGCAACTTGGCCCCTGCCCTTCTTCCGACAATGGAGAAGGAGGGGCTGATTGTGAAAGCAAATGGCGGCATGAAGAAGACGAGTCCGAGCCCTTGCCCAATGCCGGGGAAAGGGTTCTCCTGACCTCGCACATTTCTCGAGGTATGGGAATTCCGCCTTCTTTCTTCAAGTCCTCAACCACTACAACATCCAACCCCACAATCTGCCTCCAAACTCCATTCTTTATTTAGCCGGGTTCCAGGCCCTCTTCGAAGGGTATCTAGGGTTAGAACCTAGGTTAGATTTCTGGCAGTATTGCTTCGGGGTTAAGCAAAACCCCTCAGAGGGCGCACTCCCGACTTGCGGGACCATATCCTTCACCCTGCGTAGATCAGGGAGGATTGGTTCCCCAAGATCAAAACATCGGAATCCGTCAAATTCTGGACGGGTTCCTTCTTCTACCACCAAGACATCCCGTGTCCTGGAAAGGAAACGGGGGTTCCACCTTTTACCAATTTCGCTGCCACTCCCCAAGATAATTGGGCAGAGGACGCAGTTCAAACCCTGCCGGATGATTTGATGAAAATCAAACGGCGCATCGCGAAACTCGTCTTTTCCAAACCTCCTCTTACTGGAACCGACACTGTCTTGTGTTGGTTCGGAAGACGTATCCAGCCTCTGGCGTATCGAACTCGGCTAAAAGTCATTTTCTCATTACTTTGGCTCTTTCATTTTCCATTTTTATAGGCTCTTTCTTTTCTTCCTTTTCTGCTTGATAGAAAGAAGGGCCCTTAGGCTTGTTCCCGTCTCAGGTATAGACAGAGAGAATCTTTTCCTTCTCTACTCTCGTAACTGAAACCGCTTCATCGAGGAGTTGATGTCTATACTCTCTTTCCCTGCTGCCAAACACATTAGGAGGATATTCTACATTGCCTTGAGGCATTGGTTGGAAGGAAGCTCGAAATTCTTGGTTCTGTGTGAATACAAAGGCCCGGAAGATACCACGAGGGGGATGGACAAGGCATTCTCGAAGAGAGACTTCAAAAAGCGGGTTAATCATTTGGTCGCCACACGCGACCAATATGAAGAAAGCCGAGAGATGTACCCTGAAGGAAACCCCGTCCCAAAGGTAATACTTTTTCTTCTTTGGGCAATTTCTCGGATTTTTATTTTTCTAAGGTTTCCTGACTTAGTCGGATATTGTTCTTTTTCCATAGTTTTCCGACCTCACCGACAAAGATCTTGCAACTGATGCCGAACTGGACACAATGCGTGCCAAGTTTTCTGGTGGTCGGAAACGCAAGAAGTCATCAACTGCTGAAGCGGTGGTGGAACTTGACGGAATTCCCGTTGCTACTTCCAGGTAATCATCTGGGTTTCCGTTTTTCTCTGCTTTTGGTCACAGGAGTTATTTTACTTTCTCAGAAAACTGATTTATCGGAATTTTCTTTTACTTCCTTTCCTTTTCAGCCTTGCTCCTACTTCTCTGAAGCCAAAGAAGCTGAAGAGACATAAGGAAGCTACTGGCAAGGGGGTGCATCCATCCCCTGCTGCAGCTCCTGATACCCCAGCTGCTCCAGGAGGAGAAAACCAATCTGCAAGGGAGGAAGAGTATCCCCTGCCGACCAGCCAACCCATTGCATCTGAGGGCGGTGCCGGAAATGGGTGGCCCTTCTCGTACAACTGAGGAGGAACCCATTCCGACTTTTGACAGAGACTTTAAGGTAAAGGAAGAACCGTTCGACGAACACGGATACATTCGTCCGTGGGCTACCAAATTCTTCGCTCCAGCACCTCTGATCAATACTTGGCGGCAAGGCGGGCTTGTTGTAAGGAATAACTTCGCGTTTTCGCCTCGGCAGGTCATCCAGGACGGTCTTTGCCATGTTGAGATTATTTTTACTGACTATGCAAAAGAATTCAATGAAAACTTGGCAAACCTTACCAAGATGAGCCAGGTAATATCTCTAGCCCCCAAGCAATAAATCAAATGTATACTTTTGTCTGAATGCTTTTTTCATTGTTATGCTTGTTTTTAACTTAAGCATTGTTTGTCTCTTTTCTATGTTTCAGCAAACTGCTGAGAACATCAACTCGGAAGTTTTCAACAAACTTACCATCAAGAACAAGGAAGTGAAAACCCTTCTTTCCATTCTTGAGGATAAAGAGGCAGAACTGGCATCCACTCAGCAAAAGCTGAGCGAATCAGCAGGTAAGAATTTCTCTGCTTTCAGTTGTGATTTTTTTTCTAAGTAGTTTTCTGAGTTTCTAACTCTTCCTTTACTTTCTTTTCATCTTCTTTGCCGAAAGCCAAACAAATTTCTGAAGATGTCGGCAACGCCGAGAACCTCCGCCGCGAGAACCTGGATCTTCACAAGCTAACTGTGAAGCTCCAAAAGGACCTGGAGGCCAGCCAACTAGCTGTTGGCATTGCCGAGTGTAAGGCCTCCAGCCAGGCCAAGAAAGACAAGGCCACCATCCGGGATCTAGAGAATGCCTTGAACCAGCGCCTTGAGGAAGGCACCGAGATGGACCGGATTGTCCTTATTTTCTCCTCTCCTGTTTTTTCTAACACTTGTGTGCTGATTGAAACAGAAGGTAGCCCCCAGCATACCCGGATTGAAAGAATCCGGGCTTTCGGGAAGGTGTTCACCGCGATCAAGGCTGTGGGAATGCTACTTATCAACAAGTACATTCCCGAGAAATCTGGGAGCTCTCGGAAGTTGAAAAACTTCCGGAAGCAATCGTGGAGGTGGCGAATCGCAAGGAGTCCCTGCTCCGTTCTGCAGCTCGCGGTGGTGCACGCATGGCCCTTGGGCTCATGTGCATGCACTACCCTACTGCCAAATCTTGGCGTGTGGCGTCCGGCATCCCGCAAGGATACACGGATGCCCAGCGTACCAGCATCTTTGATGGAATCAAAGGTCACGCCACCAAGATCGCCATATGGTGAACATCTCCACCTTCTACCCCGAAGAAGCAATCCCGGCAACTCCGAGGAATCCAGTAGCGAGGAAGAGTCGGATGCCTGAAGAAGCTGTCTGGTCCTGAGTAGGAGATGGGAAAAAATAGAAGCACTATTGTTCTTACAATGTAAACCTTATGGTAATGCTTTCTATTCCTTTGTATAAACAAGTACTCCGCTTTTGCAGTTTAATTATTAAGTCTTTGCAAGTTTTCCGGGTTTTTATTCCTTTATCTTCTAAGTTCTCTGGTTTATATGTCTTAACTGTCCTTAGTGTTTGAAATGGCTCGGTAGTACTTAATCTTCATGCCAAGTGACCGGGTATAACCAATCATTCGAAACTCGGAAACATGGATCATACTAAAGACATTTTTACTTACTAGCTCCAGTGACCCAACATAAAAATAATCAGATAATACTTATAGAAAAAGTAAGAAATTTTGCATGAAACTCAGGCACGCAGGCACAATCTGGGTTTCCTTAAGCCTCCTTAGGCTGAAAATCATTCCGTTTTTTTTTACTCCGAGCACGCAGGCACAATTCGGTTTAACACTGAGTATTTTGTAAGATCATTGGGAAATAGATAAGGCGGACTTATGCTTTGTATGAAAACAGATAAAACAATAATGCATGAATTCCGACAACTTTATTTCACGATCTCAAAGATGTTTACGTAGAAATTGAACTAAGTGTAGAAGGGACGTAACTGCTCGATGCTCCAGGGCTTTTTTGTCTCTCCTAGCTCAACATCTATCTTTCTCTTTCTTTTGCGATTCGGATGCTTGGGATCATCTTCCGTGTCTCGAATATCTACAAGATAATAAGATCCATTTTTCATAGCCTTGCTAATGACAAATGATCCCTCCCAAACTGGGGCTAACTTGTGCTTCCTTTCTTGCACCAATCTTAGCACTAGGTCACCTTCTTTGAAAGATCGATGCCTGATTTTCCGACTATGGTAGCGTCGCAATCCTTGCTGATAAATGATAGATCTTTGAAGCACAAGGTCTCGTTCTTCTTCTAAAACATCGACGGCATCCTGTCGAGCACATTCGGCATCCGAGTCATCGTAAGCCTGCACTCTTGGGCTATCATGGAGCATGTCCGTTGGAAGCATTGCTTCTGTGCCATAAACTAAGAAAAACGGGGTTTTCCCTGTTGATCTATTTGGCGTCGTTCGAATACTCCAAAGCACGAAAGGTAATTCTTCTACCCATGCTCCAGCTGCTCTATGAAGAGGAGATTCGAGTCTTGGGTGTATTCCTTGCAGGATTGAGCTATTCATTCTTTTAAACTGCCCATTGGATTATGTGTGAGCCACGGACGCAAGGTCTAGGCGTATTCCCGTCTGTCGGCAATACTTTACCAACTCTCCAATAGAGAAATTTGTCCCGTTAACAGTGATTATACTATGTGGAACGCCATATCTCATGACTACATCAATGATGAAGTTTCTGGCTGTCACACCGTTAAGTTTTTTGATGGGTTTTTCCTCCACCCACTTGGTATACTTATCTACTGCAACGAGTAGATGTGTGAGTCCGCCTCTTGCAGTTTTGAATGGTCCCATCATATCTAGCCCCCATACCGCAAATGACCATGTGATAGGGATAGTTTTGAGTGCTTGGGCTGGCATATTCGTCAGCTTGGCGCAATACTGACATCCGACACATGTGTTTACTATGTGTTCGGCGTCTGTCTTGGCTGTTAACCAAAAAGCCTTGCACGGAATGCTTTCTTAACTATAATTTTTGATTGAGCATGATGTCCGCAATCCTCTGCATGAATTTCTTGCAGTATTTCTCGGTCTTCTTCTGATGAAATACATCGCTGAAAGATTCCGGTAGTGCTGCGTTTATACAGACAACCGTTGATTACCGTGTATCCTTTGCATCGACATTTTATTTGTGTTTGCAAGACCTCATCTGCTTCATCTGGGTACTTCTGATCTACTAAGAAGTTTAAATATGAAATTTTCCAATTCGGGTTAACGAGCAGGACTTTCAATTGACTCGGACACAAGAGGATAATCAACATCTCCACCTTTTATCGATGGTTTATGCAAATGTTGGACAAACACACCTGGTGGTAGGGTTTTCACTCTTTCCGAGCCCATGCGGGCTAATGCGTCCGCGTTCCAATTTTCTTCCCTTTTTACATGAAGTACTTCAAATCTCATGAAGCAAATAGCAAACTCGTCCACCGTTCTCCGATATTCGGCCATGATGGGGCTTTTGGCGTCCCATGTTTGGTTGAGCTGATGCTGTACCAAATCTGAGTCGCTATAGCATAATATGCGTTTGACACCTATTTCTTTTGCAATGTGCAAGCCATGAAGCAAAGCTTCATATTTTGCCACATTATTGATGGCATTGAAGTGTATTTGTAATACGTACTCCATAGTATCTCCCTTTGGGGATTTTAGCACTACACCAGCTCTAGCGCCTTCCTTCATCTTGGATCCATCAAAGTGCATAACCCAGTATTCCGACTCCGGCATTGGTGTGTTTTCCATTTCTTCTGTCCAATCAGCGACGAAATCTGCCAACGTCTGGGATTTAATTGCCGTCCGTGGTTGGTACTTAATGTCGAACGCAACCAGCTCGATGCCCCATTCGGCTACTCGGCCTGTTGCGTCCGCATTGTTAATTATATCCCCTAGTGGTTCTTTACATACCACTGTTATGGAATGTCCTTGGAAATAATGGCGGAGTTTTCGATATGCGAAAAACACGCCATATGCCAGCTTTTGATAGTGTGGGTACCTTTGTTTGGAATCGGAAAAAACTTCGCTTATATAATATACCGGATGTTGATCTGGTATGCTTTGCTCTTCTTTCCATCTTTTCACAACTATCACAGCGCTAATAACGCTGTTTGTTTCTATGAGATACAGTAACATGGGTTCTTCGTCTTTTCGTGATGCCAAAATCGGAGCTTTCATCAAGGTATCTTTTAGCTGGGTTAATGCTTTGTCCGCCTCCTCTGTCCACTCAAATTTGTCGGATTTCTTCAACAATTTGTATAATGGCAGAGCTTTATCTCCTAGCCGGCTTATGAACCTGCTGACGGCGGCTGCAAAACCCGTCAACCTTTGTACATCTTGTAAGCACGTAGGCCTTGTGATGTTTAAGATTGCCTTGATCTTTTCCGGGTTTACTTCTATTCCTCTGTGAGAAACAATAAAACCCAGAAGTTTTCCTGAGGGAACCCCGAATACGCACTTTAATGGATTCAACTTTATTTTGTAAGTGCGCAAATTTTCGAAGGTTTCTCGCAAATATTCAAGGAGTGTGTCTTTTTCCTGGAAATGACGGCAATATCGTCCACATAAACGTGAACATTTTTTCCAATCTGACTATGCAAACATCGTTGCATGCAACGCTCGTAAGTTGCACATGCGTTCTTCAGGCCAAAGGGCATGGTTATGTAATAGTATGTTCCATACGGGGTTATGAAGAAAGTTTTGATTTGATCCTCTTTTCTCATACGTATTTGATGGTACCCAGAATAAGCATCCAAAAAGCATAAAAGCTTGGAGCCAGCAGTGGCATCTATTATTTGATCGATTTATGGTAACGCGAATCTATCTTTTGGACACAACTTGTTCAGACCGGTGTAATCTATACACATACTAAGAACAGTACTATCTTTCTTCGGGACTAATACTGGGTTCGCAGACCATTCCGTATGTATAACTTCCCGGATAAAATCAGCTGCGAATAGCCGGATGATTTCCTTGCCAATAGCCTTCCGTCTTCTTCCGTCAAATTGACGGAGACCTTGTTTGACGGGTTTAGATCCTGGAATCACCTTGAGTTGATGCTTAGCAAGTTCCCTGGGTACACCTGGCATGTCCGCAGGAAACCAGGAAAAAATATCACAGTTCTCACGGAGGAACTCGATGAGCGCGCTTTCCTATTTGTCGGTCATCCCTGTCCCCACTACGACAAAAAAATTCAGATCTTTGGGATTGAGGATAACCTGTCTTGTATTCTCGGAAGGTTTGAAACTATCTGCGGGCTTCCGGCTTTCTTTTCCTGCCGGCAATTTTGTCGGTGATACTTCTTTTGCCAGCTCTTTCAATCCTCCTTTGCTATCACTTTTTCTACGCAAAGGGCGTTTCCTTTTTCCAGCTCGTTTGCCAATTTGAAGTCACCTGATATGGTGATTACTCCTCCTTTTGGCCCTGGCATCTTCAGCTTGTTATAAATATAACATGATCTTGCCATAAATTTGGTGAAAGCTGGACGTCCGAGAACTGCGTGGTATACGCTCTCGAACGGCACAACCTCGAAAGAAATTTTTTCCTGTCGGAAGTGCTCTCTTTCTCCAAAGGTTACGTCTAGGGAAATTTCTCCTAGGGATTGTGCTTGTCTGCCAGGAACGATGTCGTGGAAACGTATGTTGCTATGATTGAGCTGGGTCTCGGAGATTCGCAGATGCTTCAGTGTATCCAGGTACATTATGTTAATGCTGGATCCTCCATCCATCATCACTCTTTTTAGCCTAGTGTTTTGAACAATAGGGCTTACAATTAGAGCTTGTGTGCCTGGTTCTGGGATATTTCCGGGATGATCAGACTGATCCTAGGTAATTGGTGTATTCGAGTACTTCAAGAATTTGGGGGTTGGTGGAACAACCGCGTTTATTTCTCGAAGTGTCTTCTTTACCACCTTTGCTGAGGGAGTTGCAAGGAAAGTTAAATTGCATTCTCCATCAACTCTCGGGAACTTTGGTTTGCCTTTTCGCTGTTGTTCCTGAATTTTTTTCGTCAGTGTCCGATTCACTGTCTTCTTTTTCAGCTTCTGGCTTTTTCTTGGAGAATTTTCTCTTGGAGTTCTTCCCCTTGTTCCCGGATCCTGCACTGCCTTTCATATGCTTATTAAGCCGGCATTGTGCGTTAGTATGGGTGGGTTTCCCAAATTGCGAATGGTCGACACATTTCTCCGACTTAATCTTTTCCTACTCTTCCTTTGTCTAGGAGATAGCTTCTGTGTTTCTTCCTTTCCATTTGCTTCCATTATCCTTTCCAAAGGCTATGTTAACTTCTTTGGGCTTTGGCTGTGTTTCTGGAGTAGCTTTCTTCTCAGAACGAGGCATCTTTTTGGCCTGAGCCAAAGCGTCAATATTTCAACCTCTCACTCTGATGTCATCTTTGGCCGCTGCATGCTCATTTGCGGTTGTAAGCATAGATCTGAGATCTTTGTGCGTCTTTGAACCAACCATGAACAGTACGAGGCCGGGTTTTAAGCCATTAACGAAAGCATGCATTGCTTGTACGCCTCTTACTCCAGAGCAGTTGTTCGTCATTGCAGTCCATCTTGAGATAAAGTCCACGTATGGCTCATCCTCAAACTGGGTGCAGCGGCTTAGCTGGTTGATGTTGTTGGGGCGTTTGTAAGTTCCCCAAAAATGTTGAGTAAAAACTCTAGCCATATCATCCCAGCTATCTACGGTTCTTGACGGAAGCCCGCATCCAGTAACATCAGTGGGAGGAATTTTACCGCCTCTAAATCTGCCCCTTTGTTGATCTAGACGACTGTATAATAGTCTGAGAGCCAGGTATCCGGGTTTGTACTGCCGGTATATTTTTGATATGTTGGACCAACTTTGGCGAAGCCAGAAGGTAGAGTTATCCTTCGGATCCTGTCAGTGAAACACTTAGGTTCAAAGTATAGATCATCTCTTTCCGCCTTATCGGAGTGTGCGGAATATCTACCAGCTGAATGGACAGAAGGGGATCTGCTCCTTTCTGGTCCATTGTTGCACGAATACGCTCTTCCGGGATTATCCCTGTTTCTTTCTTTATCATGCCCTTTGGAATGAGGCGGAGTTCTGCTCCTTGGACTTTCCTTATTCCTAGGGGGAGTAAGGGATCTCTCAGGCCTGTGAGGAATATCATATCTTCCGGATTTTTCACCAGGGCGCCTCAGAGGCGGCATTGCTTTTCCTTCCTTCCGGTTCTGTTCTTCCCGGTCACGGGGGTTGACTCCACCTTTCGGCGGGTGGGATCCTGTTCTGGATGTTGCATCCTTGTTATCGGGAATTTTCTTGTCCTTTCTTCTCTTTTGAATTGTCTGAATTTCTAGGTTCTCCAGGTCCAGGTGCTCCAGCGGCGCATGTGGCTGTTTTACATAGGGCTGAGTCGTCATGCAACTTTCCTGATCTTGCCTGCCCTCGCTGCTGTTGTTGCAATGCTTTTCCTAAGAAAGCATACACCCCTTGGAGTTTTTCGCCATTGGAGTACAGATCATCATTGAGGATGGCGAATGCGGCTTCCGCGTTTTCTGCTGCGGTTTTGTATATAGGTTCGCCCCTGGCATCGATGCCGTTTACTTGCTTTTGCCAGGCAGGGTTTTGGAACCGTTCCTTCGGCTGCAATACTTCCGGTCTTACGATTCTGGGTAACCGTGTAGGTTTTATGCTAGATCTATTTATTCTCTCGTACTTCTCAATTCCTTCCTACTTCAACTTAATGTCAGCCTGGGTTTGTAGGAGATTTTCCAGAGTTCTGAATAGATGTTGATGTTGCCTTTGGAGAGCTTATCTCCTGGCTTCCAGCACTTCAGAGGGTTCGTGTAGTCCCACTGGTGTTTGAAGTAAATCCTGTTTGTCCTGTTCTGACATTAATGGAACAGGCATTTGCTTCGTTTTCTTCTCCACAGACTTGACTCCGCTTCCTCCTCCTACTTCAAGGTTTTCGTTGGCGGGATCCACCAGTTTTTTCTTCCGGAGTTTGTACTGGAGTTTCTTGGCAGCATTGTTTCTTTTCTTGGAAGAGGGAGGTTTTTACCAGGTTCTTCTTCTGTCAATTCCTTGACATAAGGGTAAATTGGACTGGTTTCACCGTCCTCTCTTTCCTCGTCTCGTGGAGGTGTTTGAGGGTCTTCCTGACTTTCGGCATCCGTGTTTTCAGCCGGTTTTGCCATAAGCACTTCGTGGAGTCCCTCTTGAAGATATTTGACCTTTCTTTCGAAAGCATCTTCATCTTCGTCTTCGGAATCGAGTTCATCTGATACGGGTTCCGACTCTAATCTCGCCTCAATGGCGGCTAACACAGAGTCGGCTTCCGAGTTCGTCATCGTATCGACGGATGTCAGATCTTCCACCTCTACTGTGGGATTGTTTTCTTCTGCCTTTTCTACGGGATTGTTTTCGTCCGTGTTTTCGGCGATCTCGGATTGCACCATACCAATAAGTGTGATTTCATTGCAGGCATCTCCGAAGAGGCAGCAGTTTGAGCAGAATATTGATGATCCGAGCAAAATCCGGTATCATAGTTTTCTTCAACTGGGTATAGGGCGGGTGGGATAAATCTACTTCCACCATAGAATCCCATTGCCTCTGCAGTTAATCCGATAAAGATGTTTGCAGATCCAATCGGTAAAACGCAGGCACTTACCAGATGATTCCGTGTTGGCATGTACGATCCATTGTCGAGGAAGCGCCCGACGTCGTTGTCGAATTCCAAGCTTCCGACAGTTATGGTACTGCCTATTCAGCCGAGTATCCTCGATCGAAACATAACGCCTGACGTCGCTGGCCCCACGGTGGGCGCCAACTGTCGAGACATCGTAGTAGGGATCATAGATGGGGGTGCCATGAGCCTACGGGTAGAGACGTGGGGGGAACGTGGTAGTATGCCAACCAGGGACACCAAAGTTTACCCAGGTTCGGTACGTCGCGACTAGGCGGTGTTCCTACTCCTCCAATCTCGCTAAATCAGGGCTGAAACCTGAAATATACAAAGTACAATGTGATTATGGGTTTGCTAACTCGACGAGGATCAACTTCTCGGCGAGTTGGCTTCTAGCTAATTGTCTATCTCTGTTCTTCTCTCCCGTCCGGCTTTATATAGATAGCCGGACTAGGGATTACAGAAAGAAACTTAGAAGACTACGGTAAGCTTCTAACTTGGAAGGCAAGAATCCGTCTTCTACTCCAAGCCGCACCACATGGGCCATGGTCCGGGTTCTTCTAGAATCCGGCTTCTGCGCGTCAGCTTACTGGGCCGCCTAATGGACTGTGATCCATTACCAATCAGGCCACCCTGGTAATCCGTCTCTTTAGGACAATGCCGGACATACCCCTAATCGGTATATATCCGAGCCCGATCATTTGGGCTAGCTTTAGGGGGGCATGGTTGGGTGTGTTTTCTTTTTGGCCCAAATCTTACCCGGGTTTCCGTCGGACGTATAGGGTCTATTTGGGGACCGGTTGGAGATGCTCTAAGGGCATCCACAATGTTGCCAAAGCCAAATTTGTCACATAGATTTATTTGGTATGAATGCTAAGTTTACTATGTTAGCTACAATGTGGCAAAGCCAAAGACCAAAATCACTAAATATGTGGTCCACTAAGTACAAAGTAATAATAAAATATTTTGGCCTGCTCACTTCTCTCTAGTCCCACCGCTCCATCTTATTATTTTATTCACTTCAATGAACTTGGTATTGTATGTTTTAGTTGCTCTTACGCCAAATTATTTGGCTTTGGGAACCAAATTTGACACAGCCTGGGATGCCTAAGGTACGATATGATGTGTGTGAGGGAACCATCACAGTCTCCATGTTTTCGTGTGCTCCCTTCTTTCGGTTGAGAGCAGAGACCATGGCGCAAGGCGACGGCTTTGGAAGGCTGGCGCTCGTCGGGATGCTCATCTGTAGCTAGTCCTCGCTCGACGGTGTAGGGGTGCGATGTGCTCGGTCGATGGCGCCGGAGGGCGACGGGCTGCTGGAAGGGCTGGACCAGGCGCGGGTCGCCGACATCCGCGGTCGCCGGTGGGCGGACGTCGCGGACGAGGCGGAGGAGGCGCGTCTGGAGGCTGATCTTCGTTGCTCGCCACCGGCGCCCCCGACCCTGGGGGAGTTCCTTGCCCTTGCGACCTGGTCGCCGTCGTGCCGCCGGCGGGCTGGTCCGTCCGTCCGGTCCTCGGTGTTGGCCGCGCCCAGGGGTGCCCTCGAGAGGTTGGTGGAGGGCGTAGGGGCTAGGGTTACAGTGCGCGCAGGTGAGGTGGGCGACGCTGTTGCGAGGAGCTCCCTCCCGGCGGCGCGCTCACCGGAGTCCTCGCCGCTGGCCCTTGGCTCCGCGCCGCCGCCGCTCTCGGGGCGGAACCCTGCGATGGTGCGGGTGACCCCGAACGGACTGCTGGGCCACGCCGTGGTGGGCCAGCCTGCGAACGGCCCGGTTGGCCAGCCCATTTTGGGCTGGCGGAGCCAAGACATCCGGGCGCGCTGTAGCTTCCCCCGCCTCCGCTTTCGCTGCTGGGCCCGGGCCCAGGCCGGCCCGCTCCGACTGCTGGGGCCTGGATCTGGATGAGAAAGGGAGTGCGCGATCTGGCGCTAGGTTTTGCGGCACGGACGGACCAGATCGAACGGTTTTCGGCCACAGCTCGTCGAGTCATCCCTAACCCGCCGCCGCCAGTCCAGATACGCTCGTACGCGGAGGTCGCTGCATCTCCCGCGATGAAACAGCGCCGGTCGCGCTCTCCATCTCCGCCCCGTCGCACTGCCTCCCCGCCCCGTCGCATACCCCATTCCTCTCCGCCTCGCAGGAGCCCGCCGCACCGTGCCATGGAGGGCCTGTACCGGCCGCCGGGCCGGCGCTCGCCGCCGGGGGAGCATCCGGTCGGGCCACGCAGGCAGGCTCCCGCCTCGACGGGGCGCGATGAAGACTGGCGCAGGTCGCCTCCTCGGGTGCCGTCCCCGGGCGCGCTTCACCGTGAGCGTGATCTACGTGGGTCCCTCGAAGCCCATCGTGGGCGGCAACAGGCGGGCCGGGGCGCTACTGCGGGTGCCCGAGAGAGTGGTCGGACGGGCAGGAGGTCTCCCCCGCGTACCGACCGGGGGTGGTTGGGCCGTGCCTCGTCACCGTTGCACGTGCCTCAACCTGCCGAGCGTGCGGTGGTGGCGGCAACGGGGTCTCGTATGTTGGATGGTGACGCCAAGAAGAAAAAGAAGAATAAGAGGAGGAAGAAGAAGCCCGCCGCCGATGTGTCTGGGTCGCAGTCCCCAGGAGCCCCCCGTCCCGAGGTGACCTCCGCGACACCGACTCTGGAGGGGGTTGGAGTGTGTGGATGTGGGGGACAGGGGACTTGCAGCTTTTGGGCCAGGGCATCGACACGGGGTTCTTCTACCTCGACATGGGTGGCATTGAGATTGCTGCGCCGGAGCACATGGCTACCATCTCTGTTCTACCTACCCAGGATGTAGAGCACTCGTTTGAGATCACGAGCGAGATCATTCGTGAGGAGCTCGTCCGTCTCGATGCAGTGGCCCCCTGGGTGGTGAGGGAGATCTCAGCTTCGGTGTTTGCGGTTGCCTTCCCGTCCCTCGGCCTCCTCAACGCCGTGTCTTGGGCGTCCACGACCACTCTGCCAGTGCACAACATCAAGTTCGCCATCACCAAGTCCGCCTTGGACCCGGACACGGTCGCCACCCTCTCCTCAGTCTGGATCAGACTCTTCGGACTTCCTCGGGAGACGCGGACACACAAGTTTGTGGCTAGGATCTCACAGGCGGTCGGAGTGTTCCAGGAGGTGGATCCTCTGTCCTTACCTGGGGATGGTCCGGTTCGCATTCGGCTCCTCGTTCCAGATGTAGACAGGCTACCAGGTACTCTTCCGCTGTTCTTCTTTGGCAGGCAGGGCAGATCCCTGGAGGTGGAGGTGGAGGCAGCATCGGGCCAGACGGACCCTTCTCTCTCCCCCCGCCTGCCGCCGTCCCCTACTCACGGCCACTCGGCGGAGGACCGGTCTGGCGAGGAGGATGATTCCTCCTCCGATGACGGCCACTCCGACGGACACGAGGACGGGAAGGGTGCTCAGCCCTCTCTTGGGGGGCGGGAGAGCTCTCCGCCGCCTCCGCCGTAGGGGTTGGAGGCGAGGGTGGAGGCACTGTGTCAGGCATCTTCGCCAGGACAGTTCCAGGCCCAGCTTTGGGCGCTCCGCTCTCTCAGTACGGCTCCAACTTCAGTGTGGGTCCAGGGTCCATGGAGCTTGGGCGCCGGAGTGACACTGTTCAGGTTCCTCCCGAGTCTCCGCAGCAGCTGACGGAGGGAGAGAAGGACACCACGAGTGTGGGTCTGGTGGTGCAGGCCCCCGACTCCCCGCGCTCGCCAGGGGTCGTCTGCTACGTCCGCTCGCCTGGGACCCCCCGTCCCCGCCCCAGGGGTCCCCGTCGCTCGTCCCGGCTACGCCTACCGCGGGTTCCCAGGACACAGTCCCGGTCTTCCCCGACACTCCCGTGGCTGATCCTGGGGACCGCCCGTCCCGGCGGTCGAGGCCCCCTCCCCCCCCCCGCCCACCCGCGCCAGTGCGAGGCTTGCCTCGAAGGCAGGGGTGAGCTGACGGTTCCGACGGTGGAGGTGGTGGCCTCCCGCCGTCGGGCGGCTCGCAACCTCGAGACTGGTACGCCTCGGCCCTCCTCCTCCCGCCCCCTCTTCCCCCCCCCCCCCCACGCTCCTCCCCCCCTTCTGGCTCTCGGTTCTTGGTGCTAGACTCGGTCCATCTGGACCACTTGGCTCAGGTGGCTGCCGACTGTGATATCGTGTTTCGCGGTGAAAAAGGGTCCAAGATGTGAACAGATTGAAGCTATTAGAGCGAAGGAGATCTTTGAGGGGGCCCTTGCGGCCGCGCGAGCGCAGGCTGAGCGTGTGCAGCAGGGGCCCCTGGATCCTACTGGACCCGTGCAGGAGATGCAGGGGTTAGGTAGTGGATCCGCTCCTTCGCAGGCTCCCGCGGTGACTCCTGCTGCCTCCTCCCAACCTGGGAGGAAGCGCGGGAGACCCGCCAAGTCGTCGTCCCGGCCCTCGACCTCTGGTAGGGCCCGATCTGTCCCCCGTAAGGGGACGAACCCGGCTAGTTCTCAATGAATGTTTCCCAATTCATTTGGAATATGCGGGGGTTCGGGCAGGACGGCCGACGGCGCCAACTGATTAGTTACCTTCGTGACGAAGACCCGGATATAGTTGGCATTCAGGAGACGATCCGTCGGGATTTATCCATCCCGGAACTGGAAAGCTTGAGCCGCCATAAATTTGCGTGGCAATGGCTTCCGGCTACGGGTCGCTCGGGTGGGATTCTCCTTGGCGCCAAGGAGGATACCTTCGAGGTAGAGGATATGGACCGCGGGGAGTTATTTTTGAGCATGTCCCTGACCCACAGACGTACTCACTTTCAATGGGAGGTGATTATCGTTTATGGCCCTGCGGACCATAGTAGGTCTCCTGAGTTTCTGGAGGAACTGAGGGGTAAGGTGGACCGCTGCACTACCCCAGTGGTGGTGGCGGGAGACTTTAACCTGATCCCCTGTCCGGAGGAGAAGAGTTCGTAGAATGTAGACTTCCCTAGGATGCATATGTTTAATGACTTCATCGCGGATATGGCGTTTATTGAGATAGAGCGGGTGGGGGCGAGATACACCTGGTCCAATAACCAGGCGGACCCTATCCGCAGTGTATTGGATCGGGTGCTTGTCTCGGTGGAGTGGGAGGCGGCTTTCCCGCTGTGCTCCTTACGGGCCATTACGCGGGTAGGTTCCGACCACTCACCCCTTATCCTGACGTCGGGGGGGGGGGGGGGGACAGCGGGGCCGAGGCAGAACCGCTTCCACTTCGAGGAGTTCTGGCTTGGTCAACCAGGCTTTGTGGAAGCAGTTCGGGCTAAGTGGCTGGCGGCTGCTGCCTCCCCCCCTCGCATGTATAATGCGATAGATGTGTGGCACTTTTGTGCCAAAAGCATCCGTCAATACATGCGGGGCTGGGGGGCTAATCTAGGTGCGGAGCTACGTAGGAGCAAAGATGCCCTCCTTGGCCAGATTCAATCTTTAGATCTGGCCGCCGACGCTGTGGGTCTGACCGCTGATGAGTGGTCCCTACGGTACACCCTGGAGGCCTCCCTTATGGAGATCTACAAGGGTGAGGAGGTTTTCTGGCGGCAACGGAGTCGCCAGAACTGGATCATGAAAAGGGATTCCAACACGGCGTATTTCCATGCTATTGCCAATGGTAGGCGGCGGCGGTGTTCCATCCCCCTCCTCAGGGATGACGGGGCGCTCCTGGAGACAGAGGCGGCCTTATCCTCCCATATTTATTCCTTCTACAAGGAGTTGTTTACCGCTTCCCCCAGATCGGGGGTGGCCTTGGAGGAGGAGACTTGGTCCCTTGGGGCTATTGTCTCGCCGGAGGAAAACGCACAATTGCTTTTGCCGTTTCTTCCGGAGGAGGTTCGACGGGCAGTGAGGGAGATGAGAGTTAATTCGGCCCCAGGGCCGGATGGACTCCCAGTGGCCTTCTTCCAGACCTTCTGGGAAACCTTGCAAGAGGTGATCATGCCGATGTTCCAGGAATTCTATACTGGTACTCTTGTCATGTCGCGGCTAAATTATGGTGTGGTGACCCTGATCCCGAAAGTAGTAGGGGCCATGGACATCCGCCAGTTTAGACCCATCACGGTGATAAATGTCATCCATAGGATCTTCTCGAAGGTGTGTGCGATGCGCCTGGCACCAGTTGATGAGCGTATTACCCATCCCTTTTAGTTTGCATTCCTCAAGGGACGCTTTATCCACGATGGGATCCTTGTGCTCCATGAGATTGTTCATGAGGTCAAGGTCCGACACCACAAAGGGGTGTTTCTGAAGTTAGATTTCCAGAAGGCATACGATCGGCTGGACTGGTCTTTCCTTCGTCAGGTGCTCCAACGGCGTGGCTTTGATGGTCGCTTCATCACGTGGATTATGCAACTCGTCATGAGTGGCAATACCGCGATCAACATAAACGGGGCTATTGGCCCATATTTCAGTTCCTCCTGTGGGGTGAGGCAGGGGGATCCTATATCCCCCATCCTGTTTGACCTAGCCGTTGATGCCCTGGCGGCTATCCTAGATAAAGCCAGGATGGCCGGGCACATTTCAGGGGTTGTCGGTCACCTCATCCCAGGGGGAGGGGTCACCCATCTGCAGTATGCAGATGACACTATGATCATGGTGGAGGGCTCGGAGATGGATATCATTAACCTCAAGTTCCTGCTACTGTGCTTTGAGGCCATGTCAGGCCTAAAGATTAACTTCGAGAAGAGCGAGGTGGTAGTCCTCGGATATCCCCCGGAAGAACAACAGCGGATAGCAGACAACCTCAATTGTAGGTTGACCGCCTTCCCTGTTAACTATCTAGGGGTGCCTTTGAGCGACTCAAGGATCCTCATCAGGGACCTCGAGCCCACGTTGGAGAGGGTGAGACACAAGGCAGAACCTTGGCGCGGACGCTTTACCTCTAAGGGAAGCAAGTCCACCCTTATAGGGGCCTGCCTGGCTAGTATCCCCTCCTATGTGATGGGGATTTACTCACTGCCTGAGGGAGTTCACGCCGCCTTTGACAAGGAGCTCTCGCGCTTCTTCTGGCAGGATGCTAAAGGTCACCAGAAATATCACATGGTCAAGTGGGCAGATGTGTGCGCCCCCAAAGATTTTGGGGGCATAGGTCTTCTCGCGTCTCGGAAGATGAATGTGGCTCTCATGCTGAAATGGGTCTGGCGCATCCTACGAGAGGAGGGGGGCCTTTGGCTTCAGCTTGTTAAAGCCAAGTACCTTCAGGACCGACCCCTCTTAGCTTGCGATCGTCAGGAGGGATCTCTGTTCTGGAGATCCATCCAAGCGATTAAACAGAACATTCGGAAGGGCGCTAGATTCACCCTTGGTGATGGCAGAGGGACCATGTTCTGGTTGGACCCCTGGCTTCGGGAGCGGGCGCTGCAGCTGGAGTTTCCACGACTCTTCGCTATCTGCGCTGAGCCCACCCAGTTGGTAGCGGCGGCATTCCAGAATGGCGGGTGGAACGTCTTGTTCCGTCGCACTTTTGGACCGGCCGAGACCGCTGAGTGGGCAGCGCTTAGGGATGAGTTGCCTGAGGCCCTCCTGGGGGGGCCTGATCAGGTAACCTGGTCTTTGGCCCCCTCTGGGGCCTTCTCGGTCAAATCGGCGTATAGGGCCCAGTTCGCTGGGCCAACTAGTGTTTGGGCGGTACCACTTTGGAAAGCCCCTCTCCCGCTGAAGATTAAGATCTTCGTCTGGCAACTGTTATGGGATAGATTGTCGTCTGGGCTGGAAGTGGCGAAGCGTCACGGCCCTGGGGATGGGCTTTGCCCCCTCTGTAGGTGTCCGGAGTCTAGTACTCGCATCTTCTTTGTGTGTCCCGCTGCCCGATTTGTATGGAACTTCGCCTATGAGGCGCTGGGGCCGGCGTGGCAGGCCTCGGACCTTGGTGAGTTCCTGGAGGATCGGGCACACCAGACCGGCGGGGGCTCCCGCCTCTTCTGGTTGGTGTTCGCGGCGATGATGTGGTCCCTGTGGACGACGCGCAATAAGATGGTGATTGAGAAGATTTTCCTGCGACGTGCATCTGACTCCTTGTTTAAATGTTTGGCTTTGTTGCAGCAGTGGTACCCGCTCTGTAGGCTGCGGGACAGGGCACGGCTAGATGGCTTCATCGACAGACTGCTTGCTACCGCGCGCCGCATCGCTTCCCCGGTGCCCTCCTGAGGCGCCTTCCTCCCGCGGCGCCCCCCCCCCCCCCCGTCTGTGGGGCGGTTCTCTCATCTCTCTACCCACACCACCCCCCCTCCGCCCTTTTCTTTCTTTCTTTTTCTTCCTTTTTTGGGCATTGTTTTGGCTGTTGCCCCAGCAGGTTGTACTTGAGTTGGCCTAGAGTGTTGGTTGTGGTACTCTGTATGGATGTTGTGTGGTTGCTTCATTTATAAAGCGGGACGAAAACCTGTTTCGAGATCGAGCTGTTTCCTACGATGTATGTCCCGCCCTCTGCTCTTGTGGAGTGTTTGGTTCTCAGGATCACGCAATCCAAAGATAGGGCCGACGCATGATCGTCAAATTACGTCGGGGAGACACTACCAAATAATGGGGGTGGCGTGGCGATGGGACCAATTAATTAACTTACTCGATTCATCAGACAGAAACAGTGATCTAGTTCGGAGCTACAGTCTGAGTCAGACCGTCTGACGGCCATTCGGCGCCGTACGGTTCCTCGAACAAGTGAAAACCCTTTCTAGCTAGCTCAGGCGATGTAGCATGGATACATCGACCGATGATTTTACGTACGTAAAACCATTCAGTAAACTTCCGTTCTGAATTGAGCATTTTTCACGTGGCGCGCGGTGGGCACGCGGAAGAACTAATCCGAGCGGCCGGCCGGCCATTGACGCAGACGAGTAACCGTGCTCGCCGCCATCCGGACCGCTCCAACGCCGCGCGATGGTACTAAAACTAGTTAAGAGGTTGGGGTGGTTATCCGGTGGCGAATGGAAACGTCGGAGCAGAAGCCTGGAAGGTGCTTCTGCTGGTGATCACTCATCAGTGATGTGATCTAGACGGGAATTGAAGGTGATTGTGGTTGGACCTCTCTTTCTTGATTTCTGCTTGCACCTAAGTCAACCACTCGTCCGCAGCAGTGTGGATCCATTAAGCTCCGGCCGGACAGATCACGATGTTTGATCTTTTATCTAACACACGCGTTTCTTAGGTCCTGCTCGCATAGTACACGAGTAAGTAACGGGAGATGTGTGCTCTGTGGTGATCCAGAGGACACAGACCACGTCTTTTTCCAGTGCTTCTTGGCTAGATTTATGTGGAGTGCACCTAGAATCCGGCCTGCCACGCAGAGGTTCATAGGGCCATCAGTTTACACAAAAGCCAAACCAATAGGATAATGTGGATATGCGTGTCCTCTGTACGACTAGTAACAAATTTACGATTGAGCGCATCTTGCCGAGCCAACCTTCTCATATGTTATACAAAATATGCTCTTACTTGTAGGTATGGAGACCCATGTCTAAACAGAAGGACAGGGCTGCGCTAGGAGATGCGCTACGGCAGTGCTCAATTGCTCCGGACCAGTCCTTTTTGATCAGCCCCGAACAAAACCAGTCCTCTACGGGGCTGCTCATACGGACAACTGTCCGTTTTTTTGTTCGTGGATGCTCAAATCCAGACCAAATTTGGTACAGGTTTAAGCAGTCCACGGACACAGGCCGTAGGTCTGATCGACTTTGAATTACTACTTCGAACGGATAGGGTCGCTCTCATGGTACGTTCTCGCTCCATGCCTACACCCTGTAGACCTCTACGGTCAGCAACACCCATCCCATCAACGTGATCACGGAGTACCGGAATGGTGAGTAATCAACCAGCCAAAACGTACATCACCCGATCGAATCGCCAATCTTATCTCCGCTTTCAGCAACCTGATGCTGTGATGGCTGGGCGGCAGGTCCAGCCGTCCAGGCCCAGAGAGCGGTATTACGCTGACAAGCACCCGTAACGGCGCACCCAAACCGCCCAATTAAGTGCTGCTTTCTCAGCGGGGTGGTGAAGCCTCTCCAACTTGCCGGCTCTGTTGCGGCTACAGTCCAGTCCTCTCTCCCTATAGTCGTCGCGTACCAGGAGACCCTGCTCCTGTCTCTCGAGTTGGCCCGGTGGCTTTGCATGATAACAGATTTTTTTATTATAAAGAGAATATATTAATGTTGAGAAGATATTAGTTACACTTGGCCTCTGCACCAATAAGTTGACAAAAGACATCAACGGACATCACGAATGTACGTAGCCAGAAAAATGAAGAGGGAAAAAGAAAACAAAGACCCCATCATGGTGAAAAATCACTCGCAACCATCGCACTCTAGCCGCCAGGACTGCAAACAATATTCTTCAATAGCAACGCCTCTAAGAACTAAATAAAGTACAAGTCTTGTCATCGCCCGATCACAGGTCTTAGGTTTTCACCGTGGAGAAAGTCTGAGTTTCCAAACAATGCATTCAACAAGAGCTAGATACAATCAATGAAGAGCGGGTCTTAGCCTTTCACCCTGAAAATTGTGACTCTGTACTCGAAAAGTACCACCAAGAATGCAATCCACCTGTGCTGCCACTTCCGTTTGCCAAGGCTGCTGCTGCAAATCTCCAAATACCCGACACACATGGAAAATATGTGCCGCATAGTCCTCTTCGCAGCCAATAACTTCTCCGCCATCATCAACATCCGATCCCAGTCACTAATAAGACATGTCCCATGGTACTGACATAAGGCGAAGCTTCGCACCTCGCCCAAAAGAAGCCACAATGGCTAAAGAGGAGGGCGCGCACGACCGCATCAATTCCGCTATAGATATTCAGTAGTAATATTCGCCAAACTGTGGAAATCACTAAGCGAAAGGACGGAACTCGTCGGTGGCTAGATCAAGAAAGCCTTCATGAACCACAGCAGGGCCAAACTGTCATTATTCAGAACACATGCCTTGTGCCACACACACTACAGAATTAGAGGCAAGGCACCGCCATGAGTGCAGCACCTCCGACTCCGGTCACTGCGTCGTCCGTGCCACATCCACGGTAACCGTGATCGCCAAATACCACCAGGGCCGCCACCTGAGATCCCGCACCCACCTAACCCGGCATCGGCGACACCACCGTGGTGCCCTTCTGTCTATGCAGCTAGGCACCCCCACGCCGCCGATAGTCACGACGCCAGACCGAGCCCGCCTAGGCCCAAAGAACAGGGCGGGTCTGGGGCTGTCGGTCGCAGCCATAGGGGCACGACGTCCAAGTGTAGGCCACCACCAGTGGCAGAGCTAGCTATCTGGCAAGCTCTGGCTTTTGCCATACCTAAATTTGTATATATTTTTTTAGAGTACATATGTGTAATTGTGCATAGATTAGTTGATTTTGCGTAGTAACTATTCATCCTGCCAAACCTAAATTTTTATTCTATTTCCGCTACTGGCCATCGCCTCCTCCGCTTGCTAAGATCACCGCTGGAGGACCACGGCACCACACCGCCGCCGACTCGGTGTATCGTCACCGCCGCCATGAAGAAGGAAGGTACGCCCGTCTGGAGAGAGAGACCCCGTCGCCGCAGTCATTCACGGGCTTTGCCCGACCGTGGCTCCGGCGGCGGCGAGGGCAGGAGGGCTAGAGGAGGGTTAGGGTTAGGAGGGTCGTGAGGGAAGGAGCAGGGAAAGAGGGAGATCATCATACCACATATAGTTCTAAAAAAATTTGCATGAAAACTTCTAATATATTTGCAAATATTTTAAAGTATGAACTATCAACTTAGAAAGAACTTTGAACAACAACAGATCAAATTGATACTAGTAGATTCATCATCATGGCAACAAAGGTCGTGGTAGAAAACATTGTCAGTCTCCTAGACGAGGTGGTACTTTGACATGAAGTGATGAAGAACTGGAGATCACAGTTCGTTGTGTTCCTTTTTGTTTTTAAAAGGACCATGCCATTGTGTTGGAACCTTGAAAACAGATCGTCCTGATAGACAGGACTGTTCTACCAAACAGCAGGTGGGTCAAGAACTCAAGATGCCAGACGAAAAGTGAACATGATAAAAGGAATTTCGGATTACACCCCATATTCGGGACAACAAGGGCTAACATTACGAGCAAATTTTAATGTCAGCACCATGTTACAGCTTGGCGCTGTTTGTCCCATATACTCAAGACGGAACTACTTCATGTACGACGCCTCCTCGTACAGAGATCCTGGTACGATGCAAGATCCGGCATAATGTTGCAGACAAAAAGTGAACATGATAAAAGGAATTTCGGAGTACACCCAAGATTCCGGACAACAAGGGCTAACATAAAGAGCAAATTTTAATGTCAGTACCATGTTACAGCTTGGCGCTGTTTGTCCGTATACTCAAGACGGAACTAATTCATGAAGCATTTCTAAAAACGTGAGAGAAAATAACTACTCCCAAACATCTCCTTTTGTACTTGAACTCCCAAACATGAGTGGATGATGCAAAAGAAAAGCAAAAGTAGTAGATATTTATTACTGAATAACTAAGAAATAACTACATCGCAACCATCACTAAAAATTATCCCGCCGAACTTCAGGATTCTTTTGCAAATGCATAAGAAAATAAAAAATATTGGTCTCACAAAAGATAAACTAAGACAAGACACCGACAAAAAACATGTACAGGAAAAAGCAAGATCGCCTCCAGCCCGGCATCAACTCTGCTCAGCCTCTTGCAAGCCCTCAGCTTGTGCCTAACTCACGAGCAAGAACTATGAGCATAGCATACGCATGAGATAAAAATTGTAAGAGTGAATTCCCTTTTTGACCCTCTAATTGTGTATTTCTTAAACTAATTACCTCATGTAGTTAAATATCTTCCAGAGTACCTATTTTAAAAACTTTGGATCCTCTTTTTTTTATGTATCTGAGAACAATTCCGGCAAGAGAGGAGAAGAGGCGGAGGAAGAAGGCTCTGATGGCGTGTCGTTCATCGATCCAAGGTGAGTTCACATCTTCAATGGGATCCACGCCTAAGAGTCCGTCTCTTGGGCGCAGGGGATCGTCTGATCTACGTGTTTCTTCGGGGGTAGATCGGGTTTTCGAGGTTTCGCCGGAGGTACATGGGATTACGTCCCCGACTACCTTCCTGCTCGATGATTTCAACCCATCGGAATGGGTGCTGGTTGAACACCGTCCTCGTCATAGGCTTAAAGATCTTTTTAATCGTGCTGCTCTAAATGCAAAACCCGGTGATGTGTCGCCGGTGCGGATGAAGATGAGCGGGTTTGGTGGAGAAGATGCTTTTTTGAATTTTTATATGGTATATGGACGTACCGGTGATGACCCACAAGTATAGGGGGTGTATTGTAGTACTTTCGATAAATAAGAGTGTCGAACCCAACGAGGAGCAGAACGTGTTGACAAGCAGGTTGGATAGAGGATTCACTGTAAACACTAGCAAACGAGCTTTTGGTTGTTTTGGATATAGCAAATAAATAAAATGTGAGTAAATAAAAAGCAGTAAATAATATTGCAGCAAGTGGCCCAATCCTTTTGAGAGCAAAGGACAAGCCGGTTGAGTTACTTATGACTACCAAACGTTCTCGAGGACACATGTGAATTTCGTCAAGTGCTTTCGCTTCGTTACGGTTGATTAATATCCATTGGTTCGTGAAGTGTTGTGTGGGTGAACCTATGCTAATGCACCGCCCACCTAGGACTAATACATACTTGTGATTATACCCCTCGTAAGCATCCGCAAATATAATAAAGTAATTCAGATAAAACTAACCACAACTTTAAACTCCGGGATTCTACGCTCCCTCGTGCATTGGTTTCCTAACGGGGGTTTAGGTTTCTGTCACTCTGGCAACCCCACAATTAGTAGCCAAATACACAATGCATCCTCCTAGGCCCATAAAGGTGAAGTATCATGTAGTCGACGTTCACATGACACCACTAGAAGAATAGTACCACAACTTAAATACCAAACCACGAGATATTACTTCACTATAACTTCATTACTAACATCATGACTTCTCCCATGTCCTCGAGAACTAAATGAACTACTCACAAGACATCATATGGATCATAATCAGAGGTGATATGATGGATGATAACAATCTGGTCATAAAGTGCTAACAACATAAATCTCACAAGCATCAACTACTAACAAGTAATCCACACCAGAAGAGAGATCTAATGTAAAACAACGATAGAGTCCCCTAATTGTTACAGCGCAATGATGGTGGATGATGAGGGGTGATGGTGCTGGTGGTGATGATGATGATGACCCCGATGAAGGCCGGAGTGATGATGGTGACGATGGCGGTGATTTCCCCTCTCCGGAGAGGAATTACCCCGGCAGATTTCTCCCTGCCAGAGAGCTTTTATCTCTCGGGTGTTTTCCGCCCCGAGGTGGCGGCAGAATAATTTTTCGATGATGGTATGGGGCTTAGGGTCCCCTGGGGGCCAAGTACGTGAAAGATATCCCCCAGAGGTGGGCCACCACCTGGTGGCGCGGCCAGGGGCGCGCGCCACCTCATGGTGTGGGCCCTTGGTGGCCCCCTCTGGCTCCCCTTCTGGCTAGACTCCTGCTCTGAACTTCTAAGACAACCCCGGTGTCCCCCTTCTTCTTCTGATCTTCTGAAATATGGTATCTCGATGGTGCTTTTTTCCATCAGATTTCTGGCCCCGGTGTTTATTCTCCAAAAATTATAAAACATGCAAAATAAGATAAAATAACATAAGGGATGCATCATAACATGAAATATATCGATGAATAACAGAAAATAATAACATAAAATGGTGATGCAAAATGGATGTATCAATTCCCCCCAAGCTTAGACCTCGCTTGTCCTCAAGCGAAACTGAACTCAGTAAACATGACTACAGGTTTATGGAGTGAGGTGTTGATGCATGTAAAATGCATAGATGAATTTTGCATATTTTCACATGGTTTTCTATTACATATTGCATCATATAAGGGTATAATTCAATGTTTTATAATATTTTGGGGTTAAATTACAAAGTCCCCCAACTTTTATGGAATTAACCCTGCCTGTCAGAAACCCCGTTTTCTATATTTTTGACGTTTCAGGGGGCAAACTTCCGCGAAATCACCTGAAAATCTGCGGGGGTCATTTTCTTGGAAGGAGAAGACTTGCGGGCGAAGGATCCACGAGAATTGGGCAAGGAGGCCCAAAAGAGGACCCTCCACGCGGCCAGATTCCTTGGCCGCGTGAGAGGCCCCTGTGGCCCCAATTCCTTCCATCTTCGACTTACCGACTCCGTCTTGACCTAAAACCGACTATAAAAAGGGTCCCTCGTACCCTTACGGAGAGGAGCGCCGCCGAAACACCAAAACACCGAAACAGAGACCTGGAGTTCTAGATTGGAGGGGGAAAACTCCGGCGGGGCGCCGCCGGTGTGATCTCCTACCCCTCCAACGTCATCTCCATCGACATCTCCATGAAGAGGGAGTAGTCCACCCCAGGGCTATGGGTTTGTGGAAGTAGCACTTGTATCTCTCTCTCTATGTGCTTTACTAATTAGATCCGTATGAGCTGCCTCACATGATTATGGGCACCGTTGTAATTCCTATGTGGTGGATCTTTTCTATGAGTTATTGAATCTGAGATTGCAATTGTTTGTCTTGAGTTATTTGAGTAGATGTATCTTATGTACCCCGTTCTTATTTTCTAGCTTTGATCAATCTAGTTCTTGAGAGCGTGTGTGGGGTGATGGGTGCATTAGTTGGAGTAACGGGGGGTGGCTAGTGTTGTGAAAGTGACAGAAGTTCAGCGATCCACTTAGGTTTTGTTAAACCTTTCTTAGTTACCTCACTAGGGATAAAAAGGAGTACCTTGTTACCGGGGATTTGAAGTGACACTTATCAATCTCCATGACTAGATCTACCAAGTTCTTACTTCAACTTCATGTCACATTGCTTAAAGCTATACTCTGGTTTTTCCTTAATTATCTAGGTGTTATGATTTATTTCGCATCTTGGTGGAGTATAAGAGGGATCAATATGACCGTAGAGGTCTATATGCTAGGACGTGATGTCCATATGAAAGTACTCAATGTTAAACATGTTATTGTAATCTCACATGTAATTCTTTATGTCCACCGTCTACTAATTTATTTGAGAGAATGCAAGTGTGAAACCATGAACCCCGGTCCTATTTTAATTATAAGAAAACACTCTAGTTACTTTGCTGCAATTTACTTTACTTGCACTTTACTTTACTTGCATCTCCAATTCGAATTTACATTATCTCATCACCACTTGCATCACAAAAATACAAAAACAATCCATTGCATATTTATTTTCTCATTTGCATTTAGTAGTAGATTTAATTATTGCACATTTACTTTCAGTTTTGCATTGCAATTTAGAAGTCTCACACCAACCACTTGGTGAGGTTGAGGGCACAAAACTCTCTATTTGTTTGCAGGATCCTGGAGGAAGCTTGGAAGACAACTACTGAAATACTGGCTCCCCAAGAGTTCAATATAAACCCTCGAGTCACCCTCGTGGGGAAGAAGGCTTGCCACTAGCTACACACTCTGCACTTGGAGTCTCAACCTAGCCATCAAGCGTTTTTCTGGCGCCGTTGCCGGGGAGCCATAGGTGAAGGAGTTGTCCAAGGGAGCTCACAAGAAGTCTTCATCACCAACAAGGTGTGAAAACACCTAAGCTTGGGGAGGTTGCACCTACGTGAGTACCGTCCTTTTTATCTCCACCTTCTTTCAAGTAGATTGTTTTGTTTCTTGTCTTGTTTTTGTTTTTGTTTTGTTTTTGTTCTTGTTTTTGTTTTGTCTTGCATATTTTATTTTAGTTTGCATTTTAGTTTTGCATTTAGTTATCTAGTTTATTTTAGTATTTTGAATTTGCCTTGTTACTTTACTTTTCAGTTTTGCATAAAAAATTAAAAACTACATAAAAACTGTTAAAATGGGTGATAGAACTAAATTAAGTGACTACACAAATACACCCAATGACCAATTCATTGCTAGGCCAATTTCTACACCTGAAATACAAGCTGAAAGCTATGAAGTAAGTCCTAGTTTATTGAATTTAATTACTAGAGAGCAATTTGGTGGTAGTGCAATGGAGGATGCCTCTATGCATCTTCATGATTTCATGGAAATATGTGATATGCAAAAATTTAAAAATGTGGAAAGTAGTGTTTTAAAACTGAAATTATTTCCTTTTTCACTTAGAGGAAAGGCTAAAGAATGGTTACTTTCACTACCTACATCTAGTATAAAGTCTTGGGATAAATTAAAAGAAGATTTCATTAAGAAATATTATCCTTTCGTTAAAATTTTGCAAAATAGGAATAATATCCTCTCATTTAGGCAAAATGATAATGAACATGTAGCCATGGCATGGGACAGAATTAAGTTAATGCTTAGAACATGCCCATCACATGGAGTAAATGAATGGACCATACTACACTCCTTTTATAATGGTCTAAACTACATGTCTAGAAATATACTTGATTCTGCTGCTGGAGGTGCCTTTATGAGTAAAACTGTAGGTGAGGCTAAGAGCATATTAGAAAGCATATTGCAAAATTATAGTCAATGGAATACTGAAAGAGCACCCAATCCCACTAAGAAAATAAACTCAATTGAAGAAGCCAATGATTTGTCTTCTAAAATGGACACTATTCTTGCTTTTATTAATAAACAAAATATGGAGAATGTGCCTTTGCAGGAGCTAGTTGGTAGTAATTCTGAAAGTATGGATGTTAATTTTGTTAGGAATTATGGTAGCAATGGTTTTGGTAATGCTTACAATTCATATAGTAAACCTCCTTATGTGCCAAATAAATCTTTTGTTCCATATCCTAATGCTAATGAAAATAAGTGGAAGCCTTCTAGTGAAATTTCTGAATTTAATAAATTGCTTATGGAACAAGTTGCTAGTCACAATGCTATGATACATGAGTTAAATAAGTCTATTGCATCCATTAGTAGTGATATTAAAGGATTGCAACTTCAATCTTCGAATTTAGATAAAGCATTGTCAAAATTAGCTGATAATCAAGCAACTCTATTAAGCATGTCAGCAGGAAAGCCACAAGCAAAACCTAGTGTAGGAATGAATTTTATTACTATTGCTGCTCCTATTATTAAAAATATTGATCATATTGCTGAGAATACAAGTGAGCATGTCCCTACTAGCTTAGAAGAAACTTTGAATGAAATAGTGAAGTACCCTGAATATTTACTTCCATATATGTCTTATCTTGCTAGCAAAGATGAAATTAGTCCTCATGAATCAAGCATGCTAGCTAAATTAGAGAGTAAAGTAGAGGAAATTATGATGCTTACTGAAATTAAGGATCCATTGCTTGATTTAGAAAAAAGTAGCTTGCAAGAACTTATTGCTACTCTACAAAAATTTGCTAGTGATCCCACTATAAATGTTAATCAACCTGGCTTTTGATCTTATATTGCTAATCATGTCTTGCAAGAAAAAATTGCTAGGTACAAGAATGAGGCCATGATACCTCCTAAGCTTGGGGATGCATGGATCCCCAAGGTGCTAGTTTCAATTGGAAAAGAAATTCACCATGCTATGTTAGATCTAGGTTCTAGTGTATCGGTACTCTCTAAAGAATTATATGAATTGCTAGAACTAGAAAATTTAGAAAAGTGCTCAAGTGAATTTGTCCTTGCTGATAACTCTACTAAACATGTTGTATGACAAGTAAAAGATGTTATGATTGAATTGCACATGACTTTCGTACCCGTTGATTTCATTATTATGGATATGGGGGATAAATCCCCTAGTCCTATTATTTTGGGTAGACCTTTTCTTCGTACTACAGGTGCAATCATAGACTCCAAGGAAGCGAATGTCAAGTTTCAGTTCCCTCACAAGAAAAGCATGGAGCACTTCCCAAGGAAGAGGGGCACGCTGAAGAACAAGCTCCCTCATGAGCTTTATCCCTCTTGATTATCAAGTAAGTAAAGCCTAGCTATATGGCTATAAAGAAAGCGCTTTACGGGAGGCAACCCGGTTGTTTTTGTTTTGATTTTCCTAGTGTCCTCTTGCTGTCTCAAGAGATTAGTTTTTTTTTGTTTTAATTCTGGAGTTTTCAATAAATAGTCAAGTCAAACCCATTTGGACTTATAAGTTGCTATCCTAGTGCATGAAATTTCTGTTTCAGCACGAGTCTGCTCACCGTATGATTTTACGTTTTTTTATTGTATGTCGGATTGAGCTAATGTTTTAGGATGTTCTGCAACTTTTTGTCATCTGTAAGCACACAAATTGGCTTAATTTTTTGACGAGTCTAGCTTAGGGAAAAACGTTCGTTTTGCTGCTGTTGCTTTTCTGGACAGATTCTGCCTTCTTTTGTTTTATGTACTCTTTGGGCTTGGGAATCGAATTTCCATGATTCTTTCAAGCAAGAGAGTGAACATACAACATAATGAACCTTATTGTGTATCTTCTGGAGCATTTGATTTGGAATTTTGCACAGCAAGCATGTGATTTGTTTGTCCTTGCTAATCTCACCCCACAGAAAAAGAATGGGAGAAACATGTTTTGTGAAGTTTTTTTCACAGGGAATAGAGGAGCTGCGCCTCAAGACATCCAAGAATGGTGAAATCCATAAGCTTGGGGATGTGATGAACACCCCACTGGAGCTACACTCTTTTGGTTAGCACACGTCTATTTTCTGTTTTTTCTAAGCAAAGCATTTATCGTAGAGACTTGAAGCGTCTAGTTTTTGTTTTTATTTTTGTTTTGATAAGACCACCACCATCATTTTATATGAGATTGAGCTACTGGAGTTTGGGGTTGGAATGTATTGGATTCTAGTATTATGACTTGGAATAGGGGTGCCATGGTTGATTTGAAGAGCTACATATGTTTGCATGATTTATAGGCTTTTTATGTGTAGAAATTTGCAATAATGTTGTCTTGAGCTATCTCTTATTCATGTCCTTGACGTTAATTTCTGGTTTATTTAGTTTGTCATGAAATGAGTAGTTCTATGGACATATGCATGCATAGTAGCTGGTCAACTATCTCCCTCTTGCTAGCCTAAAAATTTAAAAATTCCAACAAGTAAAAACTTGTTTCCAACACTCCTTAGCCAAGTATTTCCAGTGAGTCCACCATATCTTCCCATTAGCTTCATTGCTATTCCGAGTATGTTCACCATGTTATTGTGTTATTTATGTTCTAAATTAAGATATTCACTTTATTAATTGTCATGGGTTGAACTTGGGATAGGACTCTCACGAACTTTTGAAGGCACACTTTACTTTTTATGCATCTAATAAACATGACCCAATAATGGGAGCCACAAGTTTTGCGTTTGACAAGTGTGTGGTTGGAAGCTAGCTATAAACGTGTATCACCGGAAAGCTTTCAACATTGCACAAAAAAAATTACATTTGGTTGATATCATGTACTTTTGTTTTTGGACTCCTGCCATGCCGAAATGAAATAGAGGAATAGTAAGTTTTGATGAGTAAGTATCTATATAACTAGAGAAACGCATTGGGCCGCTAACCCAAGCCATTCTTTATCATGGTGGAAATTTACTTACAGCTTGAGTGACTCTACAACACATCCTATAATAAAATAAGAAGCTATGCATAATAGTGAATGAAAATAAAAAGGATGATGAGTCTACTCCGTTTGTTCATCTTGTCATTGTAACATGGGCTTGTTTCCATGTCATGGGGCAAGTCGTACCTCTTTGCGGTTCTCTATGATGTCATTAGTACTTATTATGATTGTACAAAACTTATTAGGAATCTTAAGTTGAGTAATCATGGAGTAGGTTTTCACACTCACGGGGCATGAGGCTTTCAACCACCTTGTCATTCTCATTACTTCAATACTCACAATTTTAAGATGCTAGTGATAAAGGGGCAATGAGAGTCCTAGATCAATGGATACCACATTTCAATTAGTAATTTTAGTTGAATAATTTAGAGGCTAAATAAGACTTGATCATGTTTTACCTCGACTCAATTTTCTCCAAAGTGTTCACCATATTTTCTATTCTCCATTATGCTATTCTTTGACCAATATAGGATTTTATTTTTCATTTTGTGTATGCATTTGGTCCATAGTGCTTTTATTTCATTATACACTTTGTGAACTTTCATGAAGCATCTTTACTTGCATATTTGATATTTCTTACAACATGAATTGTATATTGCTACTCATTTCTAGTATTAATCATTTGATTATATGTAGCATGAATAATCCTCCTTGATATCCCATGATTGTTTCAATATGCAAAACCCATCTTAGTTTTATCACCTTCATACTCGAGGACGAGCATGGGTTAAGCTTGGGGATGCTGATGCATGTAAAATGCATAGATGAATTTTGCATATTTTCACATGGTTTTCTATTACATATTGCATCATATAAGGGTATAATTCAATGTTTTATAGTATTTTGGGGTTAAATTACAAAGTCCCCCAACTTTTATGGAATTAACCCTGCCTGTCAGAAACCCCGTTTTCTATATTTTTGATGTTTCAGGGGGCAAACTTTCGCGAAATCACCTGAAAATCTGCGGGGGTCATTTTCTTGGAAGGAGAAGACTTGCGGGCGAAGGATCCACGAGAATTGGGCAAGGAGGCACAAAAGAGGACCCTCCACGCGGCCAGATTCCTTGGCCGCGTGAGAGGCCCCCTTTTGGCCCCTGTGGCCCCAATTCCTTCCATCTTCGACTTACCGACTCCGTCTTGACCTAAAACCGACTATAAAAAGGGCCCCCCGTACCCTTACGGAGAGGAGCGCTGTCGAAACACTAAAACACCGAAACAAAGACCTCGAGTTCCAGATTGGAGGGGGAAAACTCCGGCGGGGCTCCGCCGGTGTGATCTCCTACCCCTCCAACGTCATCTCCATCGACATCTCCATGAAGAGGGAGTAGTCCACCCCAGAGCTATGGGTTTGTGGAAGTAGCACTTGTATCTCTCTCTCTATGTGCTTCACTAATTAGATCTGTATGAGCTGCCTCACATGATTATGGGCACCGTTGTAATTCCTATGTGGTGGATCTTTTCTATGAGTTATTGAATCTGAGATTGCAATTGTTTCTCTTGAGTTATTTGAGTAGATGTATCTTATGTACCCCGTTCTTATTTTCTAGCTTTGATCAATCTAGTTCTTGAGAGCGTGTGTGGGGTGATGGGTGCATTAGTTGGAGTAACGGGGGGTGGCTAGTGCTGTGAAAGTGACAGAAGTTCAGCGATCCACTTAGGTTTTGTTAAACCTTTCTTAGTTACCTCACTAGGGATAAAAAGGAGTACCTTGTTGCCGGGGATTTGAAGTGACACTAATCAATCTCCATGACTAGATCTAGCAAGTTCTTAGTTCAACTTCATGTCACATTGCTTAAAGCTATACTCTGGTTTTTTCCTTAATTATCGAGGTGTTATGATTTATTTCGCATCTTGGTGGAGTATAAGAGGGATCAATATGACCGTAGAGATCTCTATGCTAGGACGTGATGCCCATATGAAAGTACTCAATGTTAAACATGTTATTGTAATCTCACATGTAATTCTTTATGTCCACCGTCTACTACTTTATTTGAGAGAATGCAAGTGTGAAACCATGAACCCCGGTCCTATTTTAATTATAAGAAAACACTCTAGTTACTTTGCTGCAATTTACTTTACTTGCACTTTACTTTACTTGCATCTCCAATTCGAATTTACATTATCTCCATCACCACTTGCATCACAAAAATATAAAAACAATCCATTGCATATTTATTTTCTCATTTGCATTTAGTAGTAGATTTAATTATTGCACATTTACTTTCAGTTTTGCATTGCAATTTAGAAGTCTCACACCTTGTGCTTGACAACCACTTGGTGAGGTTGAGGGCACAAAACTCTCTATTTGTTTGCAGGATCCTGGAGGAAGCTTGGAAGACAACTGCTGAAATACTAGCTCCCCAAGAGTTCGATATAAACCCTCGAGTCACCCTCGTGGGGAAGAAGGCTTGCCACTAGCTACACACTCTGCACTTGGAGTCTCAACCTAGCCATCAGGTGTCGATAAAATAAAATACGGACAAGCGGCATCACATCTACAAAGAACAAGTCATTTTAGATAGCAACCCTCCTTATATAATCAAACTTGAAACAAGTAAAGTAACAACAAAGGTGCAACAAGTAAATCAAAATTGGTGAAGGCAAACTTCGTTCTTGGTCAGAGAATAATTAACGGTGTACTTATCTTTCGATCGAAGTCTTTTATACTAGAGATATATTGCAGAGTTTATCATGCTCAATTATAACGGTCTCTTTGCAAACATGGGTAACTTTCAAAGTTGTATTCAAGCAGATAAAATCATTTGCAGAAACAAGGAAGAATAAAGAACATGATTGAGTAAATCAACATGTAGCCGGATGAATCACAACTATACCTGGCCAAAGTTCGGGCCGGGCCGGGCTTCGGGCCGGGCCTAAAAAATGTTGACGGGAAAATCCCAGGCCTGAGCCCAGCCCGGCTCGACTGTCGGGACGTAGAAACTGGGCCCGAGCCCGAGAAAGCCCGCCTAGGCCCAATCGAACCGGCCCGACTGCGCCTAAAAACGCACTTTCATGAAGCCCGAGCCCGGCCCGATGGTGCTGTCAGGCTAAGCCCGGCCAAGGATTTTCGGGTCGGGTCGGGCTGGCCGGGCCAGGCTGCCCATGGCCAGGTATAATCACAACAACTCAAATGCTTGCTTAGACAGAAAGAAGTAGGTTTACTGACTCAACATAAATGTAAAAGATAGGTCCTTCGCAGAGGGAAGCATTGATCACTCATGTGCTAGAGCTTTTATTTTGTAAAATAGAGGTATAAAAGTTTGACACTCCTTCCAACCATCTTACACAAACCATGGCTAACCGAATCCTCGGGTGCCTGCCAACAATCACATACTGTGGAGGAGTGTCTATATTTTTAGAGGTGTGTATGTCTATGTTAACGAATGGCAAACAGAAAATACAGTACGTCACAAGCCAACTAGACTCATAAGAGCGGATCCCATTTAAGGACGCAATTGGTATAGAAGGTCATCCCTCTTTCTCTTTTGTTTACACAATTATGTTTTGACTGATAAATCAGGGGCAAAAATAGTGAAGAGAAATTGTGTTATTATTTGGGGCTGGGCACCCCGCTGCCAGCTCTTCTAGCATTTGCATAAGAGGATGAAGCCACTAGTCCAGGTGTGTGAGTCCAATCAACAAGTGAGATAACGGTTCTCTATTTGCGTCTTCATGGGCTAAAACAGGAACACAAAACAGGGATAATTTTGAAGGTTTTAAAGGTAACACATGAGCAATTTACTTGAAGTGGCGGTGAATTACGACATATATGTAGGTATGGTGGACACAAATGGCAAGGTTTTGGGGCTCAAGGTTTGGATGCACGAGAAGCATTCCCTCTCAGTACAGGTTTTTGGCTAGCAAGGTTGTGTAGAAAGCATAAGAGTTAAAGAAAAACAAACAAAAAACATATATGATAAAGCCAATCATGCAATCTTCCTTGAAGGTGCAAACAAACTTATTTGAGAATACTAAGCTTATAGGCTAACAAATAAGAAAGATCATGGAATAATATATCTACATGCAACTCCCTTTTTTCTACTTAAGTCTCAATGAATTGTTGCTACTGACCGATGCTAAGTTTCCCAAAACCAACTATATTATCTTGAAGCTCCAAGATTGATACGAATACTAATAACAAGATCAATCACATAACAAAAATTGCAAACTAAAACTTTTGTGGGGCAGAGCGATGCGGGCTCACGGAAGAAATAGTTGGTGCGTTTTGGTTTGAGTAATTAAATTAATTGCATGCGGTGTGAGGTGGATTAGGGGTGGATTTTTTCTTGTTGGCAGAGACGGTTTCTATGACTCGAGCACAGATGAAAGGGAGGCATGAACCCACTATCGAGCATAATTACTCCCTCTTGGAGTTACAAGAATCAACTTGGCCAGAGCATCTACTAGTAACGGAGAGCATGCAAGATCATAAATAACATAAACATGATAGATTGATAATCAACTTGACATAGCATTCAATATTCATCGGATCCCAACAAACACAACATGTAGCATTACAGATAGATGATCTTGATCATGTTAGGAAGCTCACAAGATTTAAACATGGTGACATAAAAAGGAGAAGACAACTATCTAGCTACTGCCATGGACCCGTAGTCCAAGGATGAACTACTCACACATCACTACAGAGGAATGTACGATGATGTAGAGCCCTCCGGTGATGATTTCCTCTCCCGGCAGGGTGCCGGGGAGAGCTTCAGAACCATCCCGAACTAGGGTTGATGATGACGGCGGCTACGAAACTTTTCGTGGATGGAGCCTCGGGTCTTTAGGGTTTTCCGAGAAGGAGCTAAAATAGGTGAAAGGACGATGTCGGTGGGTGGCCAGGGGGCCCACACCACCTTGTTTCTTGTTCCTTTGCTAGGGATATTTGGCGGCTCATTCATTTTACATTTAGCATCTATCCACCAAAGAGTATCACGAATATGTTTGGTGGATGGGTAGATGTATTGATTCAAAATCAAAGTCACATATTCGGATAGGTGTGTCAGTTGTTTTATGGGCTATATGGAATTGCCGTGTTTGACAGAATACCAATTGCTCATTTCTTACAGGTTATCAACAAGGTGGTCTATTCTATCCAGACTTGGTCCTTCCTCCTGCCTGCCGACCAGCAAGGAGTTATGATTCAAATTGTGCTAAAATGATGACGGTCGTTCGGTCTATCTACAGCCGGGTTGGGTGGCTTAATCATGGGCGTCTCAATGCATGATGTTGTAGTTTTTTCGTGGTTGATCTTTGTAGCAACTTTAAGTGACCCTTGACTTGTATGGGGTGTTCCCCTGAATTTTAATCTTATTTAATAAAAAAACCTAGCTGTGTGCATCATTTTGATGCAGAGGCTGGGGCCTAAGGGTTTGATTTAAAAAATAAGGTGATGATTTAGGCTAAAAATTACTAGGAAAACAACAAGAAATCAAACAAAACGGTTGAGAGAAGGCTCAACTTTATCATTGATAGTGCACTCCGATCTTTACATATATTTGATCCAGAACATGGTTCTAAGATGCCGGTCTATTCAAACGAAACATGCATAATGCCAAAATAGGGCAAAACAACGTTTAAAATTTTGATGCATGGAGTATTTCAGATTTATTTTCACAAACGCACAAATGCGGGGTAAAAAGTGGAATTCACACAAATTGTAAATATTACAGCAACCAGCCAACAAATTAACCAAAAAAAAATGAAACAAGGCAAAAAGACTTGCCATTTTTATTGATTAAGAAAAGGTTCTAGAAGGTGTTACAGCCCAAGGCAACGGCGAAATCTTGCCCAAAATAACAAAAGTCTACTCTCTCGACATCAAATAACTCAAAGCATTAGTCCTCACACTCGACCACACTCTAGCTTCATCCTTGATGGTGGTCACTACCATCTTCAAGGTGGAGAAATGGTTGCGAAAGACACGTGTGTTTCTTTCTTTCCAAATTTCCCACGAGAGTATTACCAAAGAAGCAAGCGCTTTTCCGTGATGTTATCTTCCACCAATCACATCCGTCCACCAATCTTTGACTCTAGGAATAGAACTCCACTCTTGAGATTAAGCCACATAAATTCACATATGCATGTGCATGCACATGAAAACATGAACATCTAAAGTTATGAACTTCTCTATATAAATTGTCTGCCAACTCTTGAGATTAATCCACATGTAGGAAAGAAGGAAATGGCTAAGCTCGCTAGCTTTTGTTGTTTTATTTTTCCTTGATAGTATGGATTGTTAAGATATCTTTTCAATACTCTAGGGTACACTGCTGTTACTCTCGCAGGGTTGGAAACTTTAGAAGTGAAAACTTTATTTGATGAATTAAGCATGCATAACACAAAAGCATATAGTATAAATACCTTGCATTTAGCTGAGCATGCATGTAAATCATGTAACTCCGCTTCCACGGTTACAATTTGTTCAACGGCCAGCATTAGCTTGATAGAATATTTATCATATATTTCACAAACACAAAACTCAATCTTTATAGAAAACGGGGTGAAAAATAATTCATATGTAATAACAATTAAGGAAAAAATAGCCGCAACATTCTAGAGCAATCGACGCTTGAAAAATACTTACAACAGTTTTCACGCTTGCTGCAACGGGACACTATTATAAACGATAGCAACAAATAAGCGAAGAACAAACAGAGCGACACATGGGGACACGGGATTTTTAACGTGGAAAACCCTTCCATTAATGAAGAGAAAAAACAATGGACGCCAGCCAATAGAATTTCACTATATCGGGTGCGGTTACGAACGCCGAGAATTTACAACTTACGATTTATCCCAAACCGGTAGCTTAGATGGGCTATATAAAGGGGATAAAATCCTAGACAAGGTAGAATTCAAATCCAACACTACTCTCTACTCATCAGAAGTTCGGCCTTTTATTAGCATAAGTGGATTTGGATTACACCAAAATGACAGACACATGCCCATGAACATAATACAATGGGATTGCGATGTTTTTTACAGAATAGAACCAATAGAAGCTACATCGGCCACTATGGGATATAAGTCGTATATATCAAGTGGGTGCTTGAAAATCTTTTGCAGCACGTCGATAGGAAATAATGATAACAATAATAATAATAACAATAACAACAACAACAATACTAATAATAATAATAACAACAACAATAACAACAAGTAGTAGTACACGTCCGAAATCAGTGATGCAATTTTTTGTCTCTAGTGAATCATTATGAGTTGCTCTGTATCTATACTTTTTATAAAAACAAAACCTCGCCAATTGCAGTTAATATTTCTATCTCAACATGTAAGTTGGCTACATCACTTACTCTTTTAATCAACTCATCATATCATCCCAGTAACATTTATTACTTGTCTATCTCGACATGTATGTATGCATTTTTTTTCCTTTTTCTTTAGCCATCAAATTTTCTAAATTGTACCTTTCTGTTGTTCGGTTGATAAAATCGCACCTACCTGCTATGTAACAACATAACTAAATCATGTGAAAGTGGAACACCGTAATTAGTTTTGACAAAACAAAGTGAACTTTTTGCTAGTTATGATCAAAATCGTATAACTATTACTCGTAAATTATGTACCCTTCTTTATATAAGCGTAGGAAAAAAAAATGTTTTTATAAATATCATATCTCAACGTGGATTCCATTCATGCAAATCATTGACATCATCTATTTTTTCAACTCGTTGATTTCACCTTATCTACATCAATTAGGTTAAAAGGATTTTTACGTGGTTTCTTTATTGTAAAGAACTACTTACTAAAGATTATCTAGCTAAGAGGAATTGGATGGGTTGTACGAAGTGTGTTTTCTGTGGGCATGAGGAGACGACTGATCACTTATTTATCTCTTGTAGTTTTGCACGTAAGATATGGAGGGGAGTTCATTTTACGTTCATCATAACTCAACCTTTATCCGTAGCCAATTTGTTTGGCAATTGGTTAAATGGGGTGGATAAAATTACTAAAGCAAGTATACGTGTTGGTGTGTGTTCTTTTTTTTGGCAATTTAGAATTGCAGAAATGATTTGATTTTTAACAATTTGGAAGCTGGATATTTTTTGCAAATTGTTCACCGTGCTATACACTGGATTCGTTCTTGCTGCTGTAAGGCCAACGTGGACGTTTGGACACTGGATACACTCGTTTGAAGACGGTCGTGCGGGCTATTTTCAGGCAGCGTGGCTGGTCGCATACTAGCAGGTTACAACATGTGTAGTGCTCCTATTTTTCGTTGGCTAATCTTGGTAGCCACTCCGCGGTTTCATTGAATTGTAAGACTAGTCATAACGGGGAGTATCATATACTAGTATCATGCATATGATACTAGTCTATGTTACCACTTCCACAATGCATAGTAACATATTTGTGGTATCATATTTATTAGCTTATAGACTCATCTTGTCTTAGAAAGCGTTATGTTACGGTATCTACCTATGATACCACTAACACATCTCTCCTCATTAAATGAGTGTCACATCATTTTTTTTTTGCCTATGTGGCACTTATGATACCACCTATGTTACTCCCATTGTGGCTAGTCTAATAAGGTTACTTACACACACTGAACTTTTGCGGCTATTTAATATAAAAAGTTGTGACCATCTACTAGATTCAAAAAAAATCAAACGGGTATTTAAATTGAAAGATACACATAAATTTTATGTCTATTAAATATATTTTATATCTATTAAATTTATCCTCTCTTAATACGATCAACTAAATCTTGCATACCTTTGTAAAGATTCAAGTTTAAACAGATTTGCTAAGAAATACCCGCGGGCTGTAAACAAAAGACACAGGACAGAACAAAACGACATGGTGCAAAGCTGCACGCATGCTCGTGTGAAGAGGTTCGATTCGGCACGGTGAATTGGCGATCCCGAGTCGGGCGGGATCCTGCCGGCGCCGGTGCACGTCGTTCTCGCACGACGAGGCCAATTCAGCACGGTTGGTCGAGGGTATCTCCGTCTCTGTCGCGGCAGCCAGCGACGCTGCCGCGGCACGGGTCTGGGCAGAACGCGGCAGGGGAGAGGCGTGAGGCGCCACGCCGTGTGGCCGATCTCGGATAGCGTGGCGCGTTGATTCGGTTGCGTCGCGGGCAGCGTGGATCTGCTGCTAGCTATATGTGGGGGTAGTTGCAACCACATCCGAGCCAAAGCCAGACCGACCTGGCAATTCGGCACGCGGTGGTGTGCACGCGTGCAGAGCGTGACCGACCGCACACGGCAACATGCCGGGGTTACGTACGCAGAGATGGCAACCACGCGTACACCTGACGAGGTGTCCGGCCGGCGCCCGGCGGCCCGTAGCGCCGTCGATGTTACCTTTTGGGGTTGGTTTTTGTCAGCAGCGGAAGCAGAGCCAGGAGACAAATTTGACCACCGTAGTTTAATAGCCGTGCATTCAGGTGTTATTAGGTGTTATTAGGCTCACGTCGAGGTAAAGCAGAAGCACTCAGAGGCAGAGCACGCCGCGGTTGACCCCATGCGTGCGAGCGTCGGTCGCATGGACCGCGCGCGGAGGCGCGTCCGGTCCAGGGTCGTCTCGCTCGCGACTCTAATCAATTTGCCGACGGATTGCTGGCCTGATTAACGATGGAGCGATGGTCTTCTGTTCGCCCACGTACGTGCGCGGATCCCGGAGGCACGTCTCCGTGGACATCTCACACGCAGCTGCGTTCTTCCTCCAGCGACCCGGGCCAAGTTGGAGACAGGCACGGCTACCGACCAACCAACCTTCCACCTAGACTCGTCTCCGGGCCGTGCCAGCTACCCGAATTAAGGGAGGCGTCGTTTTGCAGTGCAGCTAAGCTAACTGATGTGACCAAATTGACGATGCGCGCGGTTCAATCCCGGGTGCCGCGGCGAGACGAAAAGATTTGTCACTGTGAGCCTGTGACGAAGAGGCCAAGAGGGGCCAATCCAGCATCTATGGGGCTGTTTGGATCTAGCCTATAGTTGCCGTACCAAGATTTTGGCATTGACCCGTGGCATGGGCTAATGTTTGCTTGGAGCCCAATTATCGGTGCCCCACAAAATTTTTGGTAACCACGGCCAGTTTTGCGTCCAGCGACACAGGTGCGGTCGATTCTCTCACAAAAAAATTGATATACCCTTGATTTGGCGGGACGGACGCGTGCAAACACCGGGCGATTCACTCACCAAAAAATTGATGCGCCCTTGATTTGGCGGGGCGGACGCGTGCAAAAACCAAACAGCCCTCATGTGACACATATATTTCATGCCCATTAACTTACCGCTTCCAACTTTTATCTAATACACTTAAATATTTAGAAATTGGTTAAATTAGGTGAATTAAACAAATAGTGGATGCATTATGAATCTTGAATTTCAAATCTCTGAAATGAGCACACTGAACGTACTAGCATATCTTAGACCGGTCAAAATAATCAAAATTCACTAAGCTGGTCCACGTGTCATTTTCATCTTTGAACATCGATCTCCTATATGTATGTAAAAAGATGAGACGCTTATTTCGTGTCGGCGCTAGTTACCTGCACTGATAGAGGGCCGGCGTTAGTTGCTGATGCCGCCGCTGGTTTTTCGCCTCTCCTTGATGGCGAAATCGTCGTAGAGCGGGTAACGTGATGGTTGGTGCCGGTCCGCTCACATCGGCGAAAAAGTATGCCCTATGATGACATGTCCCTACTCGTAGCGGCAGGGACATTTCTTACTGTCGTAGCTCGTTCCACAATTTCTCATGCCGAGAGGTCGGATGTGGCCAAACGGAGGTACTTGACCTTTAGCTCCACCAGACATTTCTTCTGCCAAGTGGACTCCTCCCCCATGTCGTCCGCATCCACGTTGCCGTGCCAACTCACCGCGAGAATTTTGTTGATGTCAGGTCTCCCAATAGGGTGGAGACAAGGCGAGTGCGAGTGGACCACCAACTAGGCTCCACTCATCTCCCTGTTCTTCTACTGGAGCGGACCGTGCACGCCGAGTACATGCACCATCACCCACCAGCAGTCACAATGACATGCCTAGGTCGGGCGACGCAGGCAGGATGAAGCTGGAAAAAATGGCACTGGGGTCGGTTGTATTTTCTCGCTATGGGAGTGGGGTCATTCTCTATAGATTAGTTTTAAATCACTCATAGTTAGTACTAATTGATGAAGCAATTTATTTTTTTCATTGGGGTCAGCTGACTCCAATCTGCCATCTTTCATACACGATCGTTCGATTTATATCTCACGTGTAAAAAGCAATCTATGACATTTTTTTTTAAAAATCCACCTTTTTATTACACATTTGCAAATATGCCCTTATCATTTACAGCTCATACGGTCATCAAATGTTTCACTAAAACAAATGAATTCTCTCAACAAGTTAACATCCTTATAAAAATATGTAGTATCTTAATCGTTTTTTGATATTTGATTCACTTAGTTATATCATGGGCTGGTTCATATCAAGACATTGTGCTAGTATAAAGATATAAATACCATATCGGGTGGGCCTTTGTGCATTTCACTGGGCAACCTGAAAAATGCAAATATTATTGGATTGTACATAGTGCTTACTGCAGCAAGAAAGCACGAGATTATGTGGAGTCTGTGTGCAGCTATTTTTCAAATGGTAGCAAGGACTTTGTACAACTGATACGACGCTTGGCAATACGATCAATGCTCCCGTCAAAAAAGTAAAATACGCTCTTTGGTTTTTTGTTTTTCTACTGGAGTATATTTTTTGTTTGGACTCAAATTTTCAATAAAGAATAGTTATGAGCATTTAAGATGACAGTTTTTTTAGGGAATTTAATCCGTTTCCTTTCGGCACATTTTATGGCCATTTTCTTTAGGGTTCAAAGCGATCGCTTCGAAGAAGGCCCATCATCCTCCTGAAGGCCCAGCCGCGTGCTATTCTCAAAAAAGAAAAAGAAAAAAACTACTGTACTGTAGGAGTATTCTACTCACGAATGCGGCGCACCCCCTTTTGGCCTTCGCCGGCGTCTCCTTCGTCCCCACCGCGCCCAAAAGCGCAGGAACCGCAAAACCCCCAAATCCTCGAACCCTACCACGATCCCCACCTCCCAGGCCCTACCTTGCCCACGTTCCGCCACCGCATCCGTCCTCCGGTCTCCGCGCGGCCTCTACCCCGCCACACTCCGAGGTGAGCTCTCCGGGAAACCCGCATTACACCTGCGCGCCGAGGTGTGTCTGTGTTTAGAAGGCGTAGTACCGTGATGGAGCTCAAGAAGCAGGGGCAGCTGCCGCTGCCTTCGCCTGCCCACCGGTCTGCGCAGGTCCCGTACCGCGCCGTGCTCTACCCTGACATCAGCGGCGAGCAGGTGCCGACCAGCTCCTTCGTGATCGTACCCATGAGCCAGGAGCCAGCGCAGGTTGCTGTGCCCAGGTCCAGCGAACACCACCCCGTGGCGAGCCCTTTGAGTAGAGTATCGCTGAGGCCGCCGCAGCACGTGCTGAGTGTCCTAACAGATTTTCCAGAGATTTTTATGCCGCAGCCGTCTCCTCCCTCGGGCAAGAAGACGGCAATGTCGCCAAAGGTCCAGATGCTGAACTCACCGACGTCACAGTTATCTGCTGGCAAGCGTTTGATTCAGATGGAATCGCCGCCAAGGGCTCATCTGCAGGTGCAGTTGTTTGAGTCGGTGAGATCGAAGTTCAGGGAGACGCTGGCTGTTGCCTTGAATATGGACTCTGATCAGCAGATTGGGCAGCAATCTGATGGAAAGGTGCCACCTTTGGGATCATCTGGTGAGAACAGTCAGGCTGGCGATGGTAGAATGCAAGGAACCACAACTGCCTTCCAGGATGCAGGTAAAGATGATCATTTGAGATCGGACATGAGAATGAAAGTGAGGGGTGATATGCAGGAACAAACAGGACATGTTCCCTTTGGAAACAAAGTACCAGGTAATAGCTCTGTTGATTTAGATGATGATTTGCAAGATCATGGGCTTTGCTGGTCTCCAGTTACGGCTTCTGAATTCATGTCAGTATCCAATCCAAAAAGGACCAAGATTTCTGATGTTCACGCTGGGGTTAATGTACCCCAAATCGGGCCAGAGTCTAAAAGAGCAATTACCACTGATGAGGCAAGTAAAGAAAAGAAGGCCGGGATTCATAAGGGCCAAAGCATAGCATTTAGAATTGAAGAGGAACTGTTCAAATTATTTGGAGGAGTTAATAAGAAATACAAGGAGAAAGGTAGATCACTTCTGTTTAATCTGAAAGATAAAAACAATCCTGTGCTGAGGGAACGAGTCTTGTCTGGTGGAATAACACCTGAATGCCTATGTGCAATGACTATTGAAGAACTTGCTTCAAAGGAGCTTTCAGAGTGGCGGATGGCTAAAGCTGAAGAGCTTGCAAATATGGTTGTTCTTCCTGATATTAAAGTGGACGTTAGACGCTTGGTGAGGAAAACACACAAAGGAGAATTTCAAGTTGAAGTGGATGAAACAGATGTTATAGATGTTGGGCTTGGGGGTGGTTCACTTTCTTATGTTCCGTCAAAACCTATTCCAGTTCAAACCAAAATTGTTGATAAAACAAGTTTACACAAGGAGGTCAAGGAATCGGACAACAGCGTGCAAGATGGAGTTGTTGAGACATGCAACATTAACACATTGATTGAATATCCAGCAAATGAGAAAAGTCATCTTATGCAAGAACCAAAACCACTGATTGATGACTTGCAGGTCTCAGAGAATCTTCCACAGATCATGTCACAGGACGAATTGATGCAGATCCTTCATTCGAAGCCACAATCTGCAGATCAGTTCGCTGGAGCCCTGCAAGATGATCCTAGTATTGACAAAGCTGAGAAGGCTTTGAAGTCAGGAAGCTTTCCAATAGCTAAAGACAAGGCCGCTGCATCAAAATTCCAATTTCATTCTGATTTAGCATCTCCACAAAAGAATTTTGAGTCCAAGTTAGAATCGCCCATAAAAAAATCAGTTCCATTTTTGCATCCAGTTGTAGAACCAAAGGGAAATGTGATATTCAAGATCCCTCCTGAAAAGGTGGATGCTGAAAAACCAGATACTGTAAATGGCTTGATTCCTGAATCTACTATGCAGTGTAAGATAACTCCTGATGCTGTGTTGATGCATGACAGTATATGGGAGGGAGCAATTCAGCTTACTTTGACTTCACTCACAAGTATTGTTGCTATCTTTAAAAGGTTTGTTTCTCACCTTGCTTTTAGTAATCGTACGCAATTGTAAATGCTTTATTTGTGACATACACTATACAGTACAAAAAGTACTTTCTTTTTTCATTTGTTCATTTGCAACAAACAACACACCATTTCATTTCTATAGCATCACATGTCCTAGCTTGCATCTCAATATTTTGGAGGCATCCTTTGTATCATTATGTTGCTTTTTTTTTTTTGCAGTGGTGAAAAGCCATCTACAAATGAATGGTGCCGCTTACTTCAGATCAAGAGAAGGGTGAGGCTCAGTGATTTTAAAGAATTTCTTGAACAGCTTCCTAAATCCAGGAGCCGTGCTATAATGGTAACTAGTTTTTTCTGTGTGTGGTTTCATATATGTTTATTGTTGGTTGGATGACTATGGCAATTTAATGCTTGTTCGTGCGTGCTCATTCTTGCACTTTGCAAACAATTGTCTCTGTCGCTTTGACAGAATAATGATTGATTGCAGAACCGAGTGGAATTATGTGCTCTTGAATGTGTTTCATTGTGGTTACATCATATCTGCATAAACTGAATTAACTTACAGCATACCTGTTCACAGTCTGGGCACTCGGATCCATAAAATGGAAGATTAGATGCAACCGTTAGCTAATGCACTCCAGGTCAACATGGCAGACTGAGAACTGATGGGCCTGTGGTCTAGTGATGGGAGCGAGATTGCTCATTCCCACCCAACTGGGTTCATTCATTAGGAATGACACTGTGTGCCATACTTGTTTGCCACCCCCACATGTATATGGGACATCACATGCCTGGCCTAAGTTGTGTTGGTGGTGCCTCCAATATTTTCTTAGCAGACTCGCATTAGTGTATGTAGGTATGGTGGCGTGAGTGGGTTGTGTGCGTTTTTGTTGTATTCATCATAAAAATATCGCATACTGGTAGGTATTGTTTTTCTGCTATGATCTACGGAGTTTTTTTTTATCAAAATCTCAACACACGTTGCCTGTTCTCAGGTATTGCTGATGTAAAAAAAAAATCATGTTATGAACTGTGGACTTTATTAGCCAACACAACTGAAGTTAGTTTCTTTTAACTTGGATATGTGAACCATGCTCCAAGCTGCACACCTGGATTTGCATATGTAAATTTGTCTGCGCAGATCAAGAGATCAAGCCATGAAAGTAGGCCATGAGAAAAGGCACCTAGTCATCATCTAGCTAGAATTTAAATAATTAATATTTTGATATTTCTTCTTCGTGACATTTGTTACATTGAGCCATTTACATTTTTGAAGGTCACCTGTATTCGGACAACAAGGTTCAAATAGATTGTTTTTTATAGCAAAACAAATATATTGTTTGAGTTTTGACATACTGAACTTGAGAAGCCTCGTTTAATATAATGTTAGGATGCTCTTACAAACAATATGATATTGAAAAGTGACCTGGAGAATAAACATTCAACAGGAAAAAAGGAAAGTCCTGATAAGAATATACTGTCCATGTTTAGCATTACTGTTGAAGTGGAGCATGCAGTGCGATCTTGCATCCGTCTGATGTGGTAGTTAATCTTGGGAACTGCATCTGTACTCAGCACATATATGAATTTGAATTATATTGCATCTGGTGATCTCATGTCTTCACTGGCTCTGATTGTTCCCAAATCTGGTCAAATTTGTACATTTGTGTTATTTTTCCATATGCACCAGATCAAGTCATTGTGATAGTGTGATGTACTCTCAGCGAACAACTGGACTACCTAAAGACTAAATTGAAAAGAATAAAATATCGCATCGATTATACATGCTGTAAACCTGTGCTACTGGCAAGTGACCAGATACCTGAAATGCCGCTGCCACTTCCTATTTTAGCACAATTTTTTGGAACTGTCCCCTTATTTTTAGGGTCGTGGTCTCGTGGACAGCGGAAAATGACCAACTTTGGTAATTAATATGGTATAAAATAGTTAGGTATCTACTTTTCTGCAAAAATTAACTTTTCGATAGCAAACTTGGGTATTTCCCTGTCGTACTTTTACATATACACATATTGTCCTCATGCTCTTCCTTTTTCTAACAAAACACTCTTATTCTCCCCTCTCTTCGATGCTGCACCAAGCCGTCATGTCTTTGTGTACACAGAGCTCAAGCAGCAGAGGTTGTACTATCCCACTTTCGCATCCTTCAGCAGTGGCTCCATCTCCTCCCTATCCCTCTTGGCATCCTCCCATCCAAGGACCAAGGGCCATAAAAATTAGACCTTCTCCTTCCCCCATTTCTATATGAAGCCATTTGAGCCTTCCGTCGCCCCAATCCTCAGCTTGCACATCATCCTCAATTCTCTCCTTCCCTTGTCTTCTACGTACCCTCACAACTCTCTTGAATGTTTTTTCCTCGGCTGGCATTAAAGCAGCCAAGAAACCTTCCTCATCCTGCCACCTGCTGGAGTTTGCCTCTGCATCACCAGGCTATGATCCTAGTCTGCCATACCATGGAGAAGATAAACACGAGGATGCTATTGCCTATAGCTAGTTGGTTGGGTTGAGCCGGTCTGATGAGAGCCGCAACCTGGGCTTGGATGCAGCTCTGGCACAGATTTGACGAGTAGGCATAGATGAGTGGAAAGAAGTGGGGAGAAGAGGGATAGTTAGAGCAGCTGCAATGCGGCGCTAGAATAGGGGGCGCTAGGAATTTAATCCAACCTGTTTTGACAGTTTGCAGGACAATCCCGGCCATTTTTTAGAGGCCGGCGCATAAAGAGGAGCCTGACGCTTATAAAACACGTATAATACGTATGGATCTAGCGCTAACGCTTGCGTACGCTCGGAATCTCAACTTTTAAGCGCCCACCGAAGCGCTCTGCGCTGTAGATGCTCTTAGGAAGGGGCAGGATAAGCTGAGATATGGACCATATTAGAGCACTTATTTTGTCAGTATGGCAAGGTCACAAAATAGTGGAGTATGAATTTTGTTTCCCAATGTACTGCATACCGGAGCTGGAATATGTATGCTGGTATTAACATCCCCTTATTTACTTTGAATTTGAATAGGAAAAATAAACTACTATTTGTATCAAATTTAAATATCTAATATTTTACCTATTTAACACCTTTCTGGCTTTCTTGAGTCTCTCTTCTGAAAATATTGTTTTTACCATTAAATATATGTTGCTTGTTTTACAGGTGACTGAATTATTTTCGAAGGAGGGCTTGCTTTCGAGTGGTTGGCATCATCTCTTACAGGTTCCTCCCTACTATCCTGAGAATATAGTTTTTCTCAAATATTGTTTTTTCCATATAGTCAAAGAGGAGCACTGTGATCGAGCTCCTAATTCTCTTGCAGACCATTGACTCGTATATTGCAGCTGGGAGGGTAGGACTAGCGAAGCTTGCTGAAGGGGTGGAGTTGTACCTCCTTCCTGAAGGGCAGGCCGCTCAGATACTTGCTGACCACCTGCCAAAGGAGCACTCGGGCAGTTTAACCGTGACTGAAACATCTATTATCGGACTCGTCGTGTGGCGGAGACCCGATGTTTTACCTAGGGTGCCCAACAGGCAAGATGTCCCCAAGAGCCTGGTCACCATTTCTAGTTCAGTTCTGCCCAGGATTTCCCAGCCACCATCTTCCTCTTCCAATGCTCGTCGCTCCCACCAGGAGGATGTTGTAACCGCTGACGTTCTTCCGGGCGTTGATCCTGGTGCTGTTAAGGATGATGGTGATGATCTGCCCGAATGCAATTTTGTTGGCGTCCCAAACTCAGCTGCCAATGTACCGCCACAGACCCACGGGAGCCATCAGCGCACTTCTGTCTCGGAAGATCGAATGAGGGAAATAATTCTCAAGTATGGCAATGATCCTGTTGCAGCCCAGCCCTGGAACGACGATCATGAGGAGTTTGCAAGGATGGTTCGTAAGTATGGTAACATACCAGAATGGAATCCATACTCCCAGAGTTATCGCCAGCAGGCACAGATTCCACCACCCCAGTTCCCTTATCTGCAGCAGCCACCGAACCATTCCATGCTTGAGTTTCAGATGTCACGAGAATCCCAACCCCAGTTCCCTTATCAGCAGGAGCCGCTGAACCATTCCATGCTTGAGTTTCACAGGTCACTAGAATCCCAACCCCAGTTCCCTTATCAGCAGCAGCCACCTGACCATTCCATGCTTGAGTTTCTGTCACGAGAACCCCAATGCCCCTTGCCCTGGGAATACGGCCAGCTCCAGCATACTGCAATGCCTGTGCAGCAGCCTCCGACTTACGGGCACCTGATGCACCAGCCTCCGACTTATGGGCACCTGATGCATCCTGCTCAGCAATCCTTCTTCAGTGTACCGGACCACAGTGGGCATTCCTACTCTGCTGGGCGCGACTATAGTGGAATCCATGGTGCTTGGAACCAGGATGGGATGGCATGGCATCTGTGGTAGTTTCAGGCATCCGTTCCAGGGTTTGTCCCACCCTTTACTTCATATAAACATCACGTTATCTGCATATAGAGATTGGAGAATTAGTTTGCTGCTGGCTGTATGTTTCATGTTGTATCAGCACATCGCGCGCCTAGTTATGGTTTTGGTTTCCCAGGGACTGAAAATCTGAAATGTATGCTGCTGTATATTAGGCGCTTACTTGCAGCTGCAAGATGTTTGAATTCTGAAACTGCTAACGTATGGTTGCATTGCAGTGACCTCCTGGCTGAAGTTCGTATTTATCATTGTTGGACATGCATATCGTCTGTTTTGCATCTCAAAATGTTAGGTACAGTACATCCATTTGAGCAGCACTTATTTTGGGACGGAGGGCGTATATTGGTAATGAAGTGTACTTGACTATTTCGAAAAATATACTACTATATCATGCATATGTCTTACTATATCTTGGTGATGCAAGGAGTATAGGGAGTACAGGTGAGTATGAGGGGTTACTGAAATGATTTAACTGTGCATTAGATGGGAGTATTATTGACTCCATGAGCTGTTGAATAAGAATTATATGAAACTCATACTTTTTATGCTGCTATAAAAAGGAATCAGGAACCACAATCAATATGAACTAGTAGTGTAATGAACCGTTCCAATTGCCCAATCATCATTGGTTTGTAGTAATACCAATCCTGTATTTGCAGGGCACCCTTGCTGAGAAGTATTAGCCTCAGTTCTTGCTATGGTATCACCAATGAAGGATTTTTTGCAGCCATAACCAACTTTCCTCTGCTTGAGAAGCTCGATCTTGAGCTGTGTCATGATATAGAAGACGCTGGTATGTTCGAGCATGTTGCCAGAGCATGTCCACAGATGAAGCACATCAGACATACTCCCTCCGTCCACTTTTATAAGGCACACTTCTTACTATTGAAATGCTGAGAAGTGTGCCTTATAAAAGTGGACGGAGGGAGTATAAAATATCACACGTTCGGCTTTGACTGCTTCCTTGTTACTGATCCCGACAATGACCGACTTTGACTGCTTCCTTGCAATTATAAATGCTTTATTTGTGACACGTTCGCCGAGCCTACTGAGCTCCCCGTCTTGGCCTCATCACCTATAGTGACGCAATTAAGATATGGTGAAGGAGCATTAAGATTACTCATTGCGTCTTTGCTTACGGTTATATGTTGGGACTATCCACCGTCCATTTACCCAACCCGAAAGCACTTCCCTACAAGATATTAATTTCTTGATTTAGGTACCCATCCTTCAATGGGTTCTCTTTTGTTAGCACCAAGGGTCTTAGGAACCCAAATAGTCCAATGATAATCATCACCATAAGAAGTACCAGCATATTTATCATAAACATGACCATCTCTAAGTTTCATAAGAACATAAGAGGGGCTATATTTTCCGGCAAAGTCATTGTGAGTGGCGCTCCCCCTAGAGGTCTCACCACTCACAATGGTGTTGATCTCCTTCTAGTTGATCACCTCTCCTTTCACAAAGGTAATATTTTGTGAAGAAGAAGTGACCTTCTTCTTGTTGTTGTTCTTATTCTTTGATTTAGCAACAAATCCAAGTCCCTCCTTTCCGTTAGTGACTCTTTGAAAGTTTATCGCATCATTGAGAACTTTCTCACCTCCTACAATGTTAGTTGTAGCACAAGAGTTGCTAGATGAGATAACAATGCCATTGGAGGAGGAAAGTATAACTTGCTTATTAGAGTGTTGAGCTAGAAATTTATCACGAGACTTGGTAAGTTTGTCATGAATTTCTTTAAGAGACATAAACTCCTTTTCTAGTTTTTCATGACTATCAACAAGTCTATCATGAGTAATCCCTTGCTCAATCTTTTCATTTTCACGAGTTTTAGCAAGACTAAGATATATTTCATTGTCCTTTCTAAGCTCAGAAACACAAATAGCATAAGTCTCTTCAAGAGTAGATAGTTTCTCCTCAAGAGAAGCTCTAATGGAACGCTCTTTATCAAGGGCCTCTTCAAGCTCTTTGTCAAATCTAGATTGACCACCTCCATACCTTTCCAAAGTCATGATGATTTCTTCCTTTTCATCTAAAAGAGAGTTAACATCATCAAGTTGTCTCAAAAGGGCATTCACTTTTTCTTTGGTTTCACCTTCAAGGCCAGCCAACCATGAGCCTAGCTCTTTAGACTCATCATCCTCCTCACCATTATTTTCAACACAATCCAATAGAGAGGGAGGATTAGAGATAATAGTTTTGGAGGTAGAAGGAATTACCGAAGTGGCTTTTGCCATGAGGCATGTAGGTCGGATAGGTGCGTTCTCATTGGGGGATTAAAATAGAGAGACCGATGAAGAGGAAGATGTAGCTATGGTGATGTGGGACACACCTACACCTTCATCTTCTCCTTCATCTCCGGAGATGTATGTTTCCAACACGGCGTCTTATTGAACATATAGAGCCCTTGGAACTCTTCTAGCGAAGTTCTTGTTTTCAGGAGCTTTGGTGTTGTCTTTACGAACAAGCTTGCGTTCATTCTCTTCTCTTGACTCAAACGGACACTCTTTGACGAAGTGGTTTGCAATTCACAATTGTATCATGTCCTTGGCTGCTCCCCTTCTTCTTATAGTTCTTGTTTCTTGGGGGTCTAGGAGCATCGGCCTTATGAGCTTCCCATCTCTTCCAATAGCCATGCATAGCGAGCAATGCACTTTTGAGCACCCTTGTATGTGTCCTCATAGTACTCTTCATCATCATCAAGTTACCCAACCTCTTCAACGTGAGCAACCGCCTTTGACTTCAAAGCTAGGTGGGGTGATTTTCCCAAACTTCATGAGCGGTCAAGGGCATCATCGACACTATTGTGATATAGATATATAGTGATGAACTCACTAAGAACATCAATGGAGTTGAGGGAGTTGTAGTACTCCCTTGTATGAATGCTTGTGGCTAGGTTCTTGTTGAAAGGAGTGATGGCCTCGACAAACTTCCTCTTTATCCACTCACCGGTGATCTCTCTTTTCCGAAATCCCTCAATTGATTTGTGAGGGTGACGGTTCTTTTATAGAGCTCTTCTAGAGTCTCACTCTCTTGCATGACGAAGTTCTCGGCCTTGTCAAGGGAAACATCGTACTTGGAGGATTGAATTCTTTCATTTCCTTGAAACAAAGTGTCAAGGCTATCCCAAGCTTCCTTGGCGGCCTGGCATCCTCGGACATGAGTGAGATGCTCCCTAGGGAGAGCCTTTTGAATGATGTTGAGGGCGGTCAAGTTGAGTTGGGACTCAATGTCCTCCTTTGGAGTCAAGTTGCTTGCGTCGTGAGGATGGAATCCATGAACCACACTTCTCCACAAGGAGGTGCATGAGCCGGAAATGTGAGACTCCGTTTCAAACTTCCAAGAAGAAAATTCATTAGTGTTAAGCATGGTAGGAAGTCCAACATATAAAATGTGTGGCATTGAAAGAATGGGATGGATGGAGTCAAAGTTGGAAGGGGGTGGCACTCTTGAGTTAGTCCCCGAACCATTAGCCGATTGAGACTTGGAACCTCCGGATTTCTCCCCTACCGTAGCCTTTTAGTGGCTTTCGCCTTGCTTTGGCAATGTTAGCTTCCACTTCGGCAATGTCCGGAATGGATTCATTATCCGAACTTTCCGCATCCGAAACATGGGCGGATCCTCGGCCCCCTGAGGTATACCAATCATGACCTCCAACATCTTCTTTATGCTAGAGACATCTGAACCAACACTAGAGCTAACCTTGGACAATTCGGTTTGGATGGTTCCAACCGTCACTTGAGGTTAGCTATAGTGTCGGCCATTTTGGAGATCTCTTCCTTGGAAGACTCGGGGTCATCTCCGTTGACCATAATACTCTTAGGCGGTTAAGCCCGATATAAGATCCGAGGCTTTTATACCAATTGAAAGTATGGTATGGTCAACTAGAGGGGGGGGTGTGAATAGGTGACTAACAATTTTCTTGTTTTACTTTTTAGTTTGGGCTAAACAAGTAAACACACGGTTATCTGGATGTGCAACTAGGTGAATAACCTATGTGATACGAAACAATATGTAAAGCACAAGATAAACCACAAGTGTAAACAAGGAGACAAGGATATGATTCCCGTAGTTCTTCCTAAGGGAAGTACGTCTACGTTGGAGAGGTGAGGAGCCACCTAGGCACTCCAATAGCACGTATGTGCACACCTTGTTCTCCTTGAGCTTCTCCGGCGAGGGAGATTCTCGTTTTCACTATGAGGTCGACTTGAAAGCGTTGACCAAACCTTTACACAAGGTTGAGGCTACTCCACAAGATAGATGGAGTTTCTCAACAATATGAAGCTTCTTGAATTGAGGTGGAAACTACAAGCACTAGGGTTTGCTCTAGGGTTACAAGGCACCCAAGAGATCTCAAGATCCGGGAGGATTGAGTGGATGAATTTGCAATTCCTTTGGTGGTATCACGGATCTAGGTCTCCTCTATCTCTCCACAAATAATAAGACTGTTTGGGTGGTTGGAGAGGGAGATCTATGAGTTTGAAGCTCGCATTAATGACAAGGAGAGAGAGTGAAGCTTGGAGCTTAGAGGGGGAAGTAGTGCATTAAATACTCCTCTCTCAATCCAGCCATTGGTCACTTTCCCGCACCAGCGGTACTACCGGTGCGGTCACTTTCCCAGAGCACAAACAGCTCTCTCTTTGCGTACCAGATTCCACATCACCGGAGGTACCGGTGGAATCAGCGGTACTACCGCCCACTAGTACTACCGGTGTCCTCCGCCGTTGCCTCTGCGATGTACCAATAGAGCGCTGGTTTGGTGGTACCACTACTGGTACATCCACCGGTGGTGGACAGCCCCTGGGAGCCTAAAGAACAGCAGGAGGTACCGATGGTACCAGCGGTACTACCGGTGGCCTCCGTCGTTGCCTCCGTGATGTACACACCGAACGACGGTACCACCACCGGTACTGCCACCGGAAGCTGCCTGGCTATAGGACCAAAAAGTGTAGGAGATACTAGGGAGCGGTACTACCGGTGGTTTCACCGGTATTACTGCCACCTGGAAAAAGGCTGGCCTGCTTTCTTCTTTTAAGATCTTCGACGAAGAAATAACACAACGATGCGCCTAGAGATGTTTATAGGGAATACGGGGCATCATACGAGCGTTGCAAACTGACCCTGCATAAACTACATAAGAGATTAGTTCTCTAATTGTGTTGTCATCAATTATCAAAATGGAGGATGATCGTTCATTAGTACCATGTGGCCCTGGTTGTAGAGGGAGCGGTACTACCGGTGGATCCGGCGGTAGTACCGCTCGTGGTGTTTCCTGTGAGTTGTTACTAGGCCGCATGGGTGATGGTGCAAAGGTTGATGGGGGGAGTGGTTGCTTCTTGATGACTTTGAAATCTCAAAAAACTCAGGCGTGCGCTCGTTGGGAAACCCCAAGAGAAAAGGTTATGAAGAGTGCAGCGGACAGTTTTCCCTCAGAAAGAAACCAAGGTTGAATCGACCAGTAGGAGAAAGCAATCACTTCTGAAGGTTGATGCAGATGATGTTGGCAGGGCACATTACCGGTTCAGCTGCAACATGGAATCCACACAACACAATCAAATTACTTTTCCCCCAACGAAACAGTGAGGTTGTCAATCTCACCAGTATTGCTGAAACAAAGGATTAGACGTATAGTGTGGGAAGTAGTACTTGTTTGCGGTAGCTTAAAGAGAACTATAATTGCAGTAGGAAAATAGTGGTTGTATATCAGTGTAAAGAAATAGACCGGGGTCCACAGTACACTAGAGGTGTCTCTCCAAAGAAGATATATAACATGCTGCATGAACAAATTATAGCTAGGCAATTGAGAGATATAAAGTTTGCACCGTAGTGCATATGCATGACATGATGATTACTATGTGATTCATTCGGGAATTACAACAAAATACATAGACCGTTATCCAACTGCATCTATGACTAATAGTCCACCCGCAGAGTGTCATCCGAGCAAACCTTGGGTATGAAGTTGCAACCAACAGATAATTGCATTAAGCAAAGTGTGTAATGTAAACAATAAAATTATCCTTAGACAAAGCATTGTTGTTTTCCCCCTAATGGCAACAACACATCCCCCACCCGTTACGTTTCCGTCACTCGAGCGTGAGTGAAAGGGAGGCATGAACCCACTATCGAGCATAAATACTCCCTCTTGGAGTTACAAGCATCAACGTGGCCAGAGCATCTACTAGTAATGGAGAGTATGCAAGGTCATAAATAACTGACACATGAAAGAACATGATATATTAATAATATTTGGACATAGTATTCAATATTCATCGGATCCCAGCAAACACAACATGTAGCATTACAATAAGATGATCTTGATCATGTTAGGAAGCTCACACGATCCAAACATGATGCATAAAGAGGAGAAGACAACCATGTAGTTACTGCTATGGACCCGTAGTCCATGGATGAACTACTCACGCATCACTCCGGAGGAAAGCATGGTGATGTAGAGCCCTCCGGTGATGATTCCCCCTCCCGACAGGGTGCCGGGGAGAGCTTCAGAACCCTCCCGAACTAGGATTGATGATGACGGTGGTTGCGGATGTTTTTGGTGGAAAAGACTCGGTTCTTTAGGGTTAACCCGAGGAGAGGTATAAATAGGCGAGAGGGCAACTTCGGTGGGCGACCAGGGGGCCCACACCATCCCTGGGCGCGGCCGGGGGGGGGGGCACCGCCCTATGGTGTCGCCCCCCTGAGACCCCCCCTCCGGGTCCCCTCCAGACTCCGGGTACGTGACAAATTTCTAAAACATCTAGGCTTTGTTTCGTACAATTCCGAGAATATTTCCAGAACAACTTTTCTGAAACCAAAAATAGCAGAAAACGGGAACTGGCTCTATGGCATCTTGTCAATAGATTAGTCCCAGAAAATCCATAAAAATGGCATAAAGTGTATAAGAAATATGTAGCATATGGCATCAAAACAACATGGAACATCAGAAATTATGGATACGTTTGAGACGTATCAAGCATCCCCAAGCTTAGTTCCTGCTCCTCCTCGAGTAGGTAAACGATAAAAAACAATAATTTCTGAGGTGACATGCTACAAACATAAACTTGATCATCATAATGTAAAGCATCTAAACTAAGATCAAATGAATGAAGGCTATGGTTTATAGTTGATATCAAATAGAGTAATGTATAAACCATTAAGAAGAACAAAGTAAAACTTTTCAATGAATCAATACAAAAAGACAATACACTATGCAAAGTATATTAAAGATGATTTAAGCTTCAAGAACAACAATATAATCATCCTAAGCATCAAACTCTCACAACAACTCATGTTAGGATCAAGCCAAGTGACAACAATATGCACGTAGAAAAATCATCAAACTATTTGTGCACTCAAAACAAGGAAGCGTTTTGTATCGTTTTCTGGCACCAGGATGTTATGGCTAAAAGAACATTATGGGGGGGGGGGGGGTTGGAAGGTCAATGGAAGAAAGTCTCACACAGCTGAAAGTGATAATTATACAAGAGGAAGTCTTATAATCGAAGCTATGCAAGGAGTAGTGATCGCCACACAACAGATGCACATAGAGCTATAAGCGAACGAAAGATCTCCAATGGAACTAGTGGGGGTGCATCCAACTTGCTTGCTCACGAAGACCTAGAGCACTTTTGATGAGACTCATCGTTGGAATATACAAGCCAAGTTCTATAATATAAAGTTCCCCACATAGTTATGCAAGTCATAAAATGAAAACTCTCTCCAAACTAAAGTATTGGTGCTACCAAAGCACAAGTGTGGAATAAATGATAGTAATGATGCCCCCTCTGTCTTTATTATCTCTCTTTGGACCTATTTCTTTTCCCCCCTCTTTTTGGATTTTATCTTTTTTATATATAACCTCACTGGTAGGGGCAACACTCTACTTACAATGAATCATCACACTTTTAGTACTCATAACTGAAACTGAAATATCTCTGATGTATAAAACCAAATGCTCCTGCCAGTGTAGCAGTATGCAAAATAACAATGAAACAAGTAACATAATGATGATGTGTGTTGTATGGCAATATATCTCAGAATGGATATGGAAATGCCATGATAGGTAGGTATGGTGTCTGTTTTGAGGAAGATATTTTAGACTTATGTGTAGGAGAACAAAGTCCTCCCACGGGGTTTTAATGCACTGGAGAAGTTTGCACCAACTCTTAATGTGAGAATGGGCAATGCATAGTACCGAAGTGGCTAGCAAATATGGATGATGGAAGTGCCAGAAAACCACAACTTAGAACTCACAAGTTAAAAGATTACAACTAGAAATATGGTCATACAAGGCATAATGAAAATCACTCCAAGAGGGTCCTTGGCAGTGACAAGTCACTATTGGCTACCCCGACTGTAGCGCGTAACAAAAAGCCATTACGATTGTTATTAGCAGAGGAAGTCATATACCATTATACTATCAACTGGTTTTTCAAGTGTGGCACAGTTTCAAGATTTTAGACCAACCATTAATTGTTTTTTACCTTACTAAACCATCAGGTTTACCACTAAGCATATTAATATCTCAAAACAACAGAAAATAATCAAGTGAAACAGTTTAATGATCTACAAGAGTATGCAAGTTTTTCCCAACATACCATCTACCACACAGAGCATTTTCTATTTCCATCAAACACCATTCAATAAATATTAAACACAAACTCTCCAACTAATATAGCAATGAAACAAGAGAGTATTAACATAATTCTACTAGAACTAATATCTCTTAATGAGAGATGCATGAAAAACAAGATCTAAAAGGATTTGCACCAGCTAGAATAAAAACTAAGAATATGAGCATGGAAGAAAACGAGTATTCATATGAAAAAGCGGAGCGTGTCTCTCTCTCACACAAAGAATGCTGGGTTCCAAACATATTTATTGCAGCAAGGAAAAAAAAAACAAAAGGCAAACATATGCTCCAAGTAAAGTTCATATGATGTGACCGAGTAATAATATAGTTTCACTAGAAGTGACCTGATAAATTGCTGATGAAGAAGGGGATGCCTTGGTCATCCCCAAGCATAGACGCTTGAGTCTTCTTAGAATTTGCTGGGATAAGCCACGGGGGAATCCCCAAGCTTTGGCTTTTCACTCTTCTTGATCACATCATATCATCCTCTTCTCTTGGCCCTTGAAAACTTCCTTCACACCAAACTCAGTGTAATTCTCATTAATGGGTTAGTGCACAATAAAAAATTCACATGTTCTCCATGGACACAAGCATTTTTAATTATTTTTAAACATTAGCTACAGCCACTGATGTTTTGTGGAGTAAAGAAATCCACTCGACATAGTAAAAGAGAGAATGCAAGTAAAAAGGCAGAATTTTTCAAAACCAGAACAGTCTGTAAAGATGAATATTTTCGGGGCACTTACGTTGCTCAAAAAACGTATAGCTAAAAAAGTTTTGGAATTAGCTTTGGAATAAGAACAAAAATTTGAAGTCATTTTGATCTTTCTGTGATTTATGCGATTTTATACGGTGGACAACGGAAATCTGTTTCCTGCGCAGAAATCCAAATCTAAGCTCAACTTTCACTAGAGACTTTACTTGGCACAAAAAATGCGAGAAAATAAAGATACAAAGGAGTTGCTACAGAAGTAAACAACACCTTGACTCAAACAAAACGGAAGAAAAAAATGCAAAAATAAAACCATGGGTTATCTCCCAAGAAGTGCTTTTCTTTAACGCCTTTTAGCTAGGCCCAGAAACTAGAATCAAGTATTTTCAAGTGAAGAACCATACAAATTGTAACTTGTTATTATAATAGAATCAAAAGGCAACTTCATTCTCTTCCTAGGAAAGTGTTTCATACCTTTCATGAGTGGGAATTGAAATTTAATATCCCCCTCTTTCATATCAATAATAGCACCAACAGTTCTAAGAAAAGGTCTTCCCAAAACAATAGGACAAGAAGCATTGCATTCAATATTCGTAACAATGAAATCAACGGGGACAAGTTTATTATTAATCATAATAAGAACATCATAAACTCTCCCCAAAGGTTTGTTTCTAACATTATCAGCAAGACGAACATCCAAATAACAGTGTTCCAAAGGTGGAAAATCAAGCATATCATAAAGTTTCTTAGGATACTAGCACCAAGATCACATAAAAGATTACAATCATAATCATTCATCTTCATTTTAATGATGGGTTCCCAACCATCATCTAACTACCTAGGGATAGAGGCTTCACATCTTAATTCCTCTTCTCTAATTTGCATGAGAGCATTTGTAATATGTTTTGTGAAAACATATTTATAACACTAGCATTAGGACAACTAGCAAGCTTTTGTAGGAACACAATTACTTCAGATATATTGCAATCATCCAAATCAAGATCATTTTTATCAAAGGTAATGGGACCATTGTCTCCCATATTTCAAAAAATTCCAGCACTTTTATTAGGAACAATTTCAGTGGTTTCAGGCAGTTTTAAACGTTTAACAGAAGAAGTGGAAGTATTGCCAACACCAATTACTTTACCATTAATAGTAGAAGGTTTACTAGCATGAGAAGCTTGAGTTTTACTAGTGGTGGTAATGGTGCAAACATTAGCTATATTATTCTTTCTAGCTATCTCATCTTCTCTTTCCCACCTAGCATGCAAGTCAGCTAACATCCTAACATTGTCATAAATTCTAACTTGAATGGCATTAGTAGCAGCAAAAGGATTTTCATCGATAGTTTCAGTTTTAGCAGCCATTCTATTGATTAAAGAAGATTGTGCTTCATACATGGATGAAATACAAGTTTCAGCACGAACAATTTTAAGTTGCAAACCAGAAAATTCCCTATTTATATTCTCAAGTTGATGACTAATATTTTTCAACATAATAGATTGTTCCTCCTTGGTTTTAGTAAATATTTTATTTTTCTCATATTGCTTTTGCATACAGTATTTAGTGGCTCTTTAAACTTCTGAAATTCTTTCATTAGACATTCCAGATCTATCATAAGAATAATTATTACCACTATTAGAAGGATGTGGCCTATAATTGTTCCTACCAAAATTATTCATATAAGCATTGATATTGAAAGTGTTGTTTTTAATGAAGTTCACATCAACATACTCTTCTTGAGCAACCAAAGAGGCTAAAGGAACATTGTTTGGATCAATAGGAGCATGCCCATTAACAAGCATAGACATAATATCATCAAGCCTATCACTCAATGAAGAGTTTTTTCAACAGAATTTACCTTCTTACCTGGTGGAGCTCTCTCAGTGTGCCATTCAGAACAATTTATCATCATATCATGAAGAAGCTTTGTTGCAGAGCCCAAAGTGATGGACATAAAGGTTCCTCTAGTAGCTGAATCTAGAAGGTTTCTTGAATAAAATTTCAGACATGCATAAAAGGTTTGGATGATCATCCAAGTAGTCAGTCCATGAGTGGGACAATTTTTTACTAAAGATTTCATTCTTTCCCAATCTTTAGCAACATGCTCATTATCAAGTTGCTTAAAATTCATAATGCTACTTCTTAAAGATATAATCTTAGCAGGAGGATAATATTTTCCAATCAAAGCATCTTTACATTTATTCCATGAATCAATACTATTTCTAGGCAAAGATAGCAACCATTATTTAGCTCTTCCTCTCAAAGAGAAAGGAAACAATTTCAGTTTAATAATATCTCAATCTACATCCTTATATTTTTTTCATCTCACAGAGTTCAACAAAATTATTAAGATGCGCAGTAGCATCATCAGTACTAACACCAGAAAATTGCTCTCTCATAAGGAGATTTAACAGGGCATGCTTTATCTCATAAAATCAGTAGTAGGAGCATGTGGAGCAATAGGTGTGCTAATAAAATCATTGTTGTTTGTGCTAGTGAAGTCACACAACTTAGTGTTCTTAGGAGTACTCATTTTTAGCAAGATTAAAAACAAGATAAAAATAACAACAGAATAAGGGCTATTTTTTTGTGTTTTTTATATAGAGAAGCAAACAAGACAAAATAAAATAAAATAAGCAAAACAAAAACAAAGTAAAGAGATTGGACGTGAGAGACTCCCCTTGCAGAAATCCTCTTTCTCCCCGTCAAAGGCGCCAGAAAACTTGATGGTGCAAAGGTTGACGGGGGAGTGGTTGTTTCTTGATGACTTTGAAATCCCCAAAAAAACTCAGGTGTGCACTCACTGGGAAACCCCAAGAGAAAGGTTATGAACAGTGTAGCGGAAAGTTTTCCCTCAGAAAGAAACCAAGGTTGAATCGACCTATAGGAGAAAGAAATCACTTCCGAAGGTTGATGAAGCTGATGTTGGCATGGCGCACTGCCGGTTCAGCAGCAGCGTGGAATCTACACAACACAATCAATTTACTTTGCCCCAACAAAGCAGTGAGGTTGTCAATCTCACCGATTCTGCTGAAACAAAGTATTAGACATATAGTGTCGAAAGTAGTACTTTTTTGCACTAGGTGAACGAGAACAATAACTGCAGTAGGAAAATAGTGGTTGTATATCAGTGTAAAGAAATGGACCGGGGTCCACGGTTCACTAGAGGTGACTCTCCAAAACAGATAGATAACATGCTGGGTGAACAAATTCCAGCTGGGCAATTGACACATATAAAGGCTGCACTGTAGTGCATATGAATGACATGATAATTACTATGTGATTCATGGGGCATTACTAGAAAATACATAGACCGTTATCCAACTGCATCTATGACTAATAATCCACCCTCAGAGTGTCATCCGAGCAAATCTTGGGTATCAAGTTGCAAGCAACAGATAATTGCATTAAGCAAAGTGTGTAATGTAAACTATATAATTATCCTTAGACAAAAATTGTTGTTTTCTACCTAATGGCACAACACATCCCCCACCCGTTACGTTTCTGTCACTCGAGCGTGAGTGAAAGGGAGGCATGAACCAACTATCGAGCATAAATAATCCCTCTTGGAGTTACAAGCATCAACTTGGCCAGAGCATCTACTAGTAACGGAGAGCATGCAAGATCATAAATTACTGTCGTGGTGGTATCACGGCAGACGCCATAGGATGGCTAATGTTGGGGCCGATGGACGCTGGAGGTGCTCGGGGAGGGATCACACGACGAGTAGCCGCGTGTGGAATGTCTCAAGCACTGCAAACAACAAGATCTTACCCAGGTTCAGGGCCCTCGTGTGGAGGTAACACCCCTACTCCTGCCTCTCTCTTTATATGGGTGCTTACCGAGTAGCCACAGTACAGTATAGGCCTTCAGCCGAGTAGCCACTCTTCTCTCTAGTTCTCTGTGTGTGAAGTGAAGCAATCCAGAGTGTCGATCCTCGCACAGGAGGGGGCAGGGCACCTTATATACTGGTGCCCAGCCGAATAGAATAAGACTAAAAGGTACAGCTGATAGGACAGGAGCACTGCAGAACAGAGCACGCTTCCGGCTTCCCGCTGACGCATGCACAGTAAGTCGTCGCGCCGTTCGGAGATGGGACCTGCCCACCCTTGTCAGTGAGATAGGGTAGGCCCCTAGCCCTGTCATGTCCCCTCTGTCAGTGACAGGACTTGACAGGCGCCTACCGCACTGTAGCCACGCCGTAGCGCGGATAATCATGCGCTCCGTAAGTTGAACCGCACGCCGGTACGGACGCAGGATACGCGGGATTCCTTGTCAGAACGGCTCCATTGACTTTTGGCCCGAGTAGGAAACCACTCCCTCTACTCGGACCAACTCCTCTACTCGGAGGAACATAACTTCCTTGATTCTTTCTTCTGGCCATTGGTGGGTACGACCGGATAGCAGTCTACCGGGTAGCAAGTACCGGGTAGCCAGCTTACTCAGTCAAACAGCCATCTTGACCTTGCCTTTAGCACCTGCCTTACCCCTACTCGGGGGTAACCCCCCGACATTAGTCCTGCGAACTTGTTCACTGGGCCCTGCCAGATTAAAAACAAATCCTGTCTTCGTACTGTAAGAGGCCGAGTAGCCCCTCCGTGTAGCCCTTAACTCTTGCTTGAATCTCTACTTCTCCGAGTAGCACCGTCTTTCTTCTCTGATGCCGAGTAAAATGACTTAGAGAAATTTCGAACTCACTCCCGCTAATCAGAGCGAATCACCTTCTCCGTGTCGCTACAGGGCACGTGTCACACCCCCGTACCCCCGACGCCTCGGTGCCTGGGATACCGCAGGCCATGCGCCAATAACTGTACCTCGGGCCCACTAGCCTGTTAAGTCACTTCAACCGCACTAAAGTGCCCACGATCTCGGCGTGGGATTAACTGCGCCCGTTACGCGCGCGATATGCGCTGTGTGCGTTTCTAACCGGCGGGCAGCCCACACCGCATGATCTCTGTGCACGATAGATCCCGATTAATCTGCTGGTAACGGCAACTCGAGGAGAGAGATGAATACCCCCTCGACGCCCCCTTATTCTCTTTCCTGCTCATTCGAATCTCCTGCCCCTTCGTCTCTCCGCCGCCGTCGAGCACACCGCCACCGCAACCGCTTGCCGCGCCGCTGCTCCACGTGCCGCCGGAGAGACAGAGAGATTCCTTCTGCCTCCAAACTCCGATTCGCATCTCCCACTAGTGCCTCCGCCTCCAATCTCCCCCGCGCATCTCTGTCGCAATGGCCGCCCACGGAGATGACGATGCCGCCGCCCGCGCCGGCTGGGAAGGCTCTGAGGACACCTGTCACACCCCTGTTTTTAAGCACTTGTATAATAGTATTTTAGCAAGTCTCTTAAGACTTTTGTAATGCAATTAAGTGGACAACATGTTGTGTAGTGATGTTTATCTATGCAATATTAGTGGTGTGTTTCTTTTCACTCACTTGAGGAGTTTTTCTCCTAAGAAACACATTGCTTTATAATTGTTTTCCTATGTTTTCCACTAAGGCTCTTATGAGATTATTTTTCAAGACTTGAGGTGACCCTTTGTTTCAACTTGAATATGTGTTACTAATGATTAGGAATCAACTTAAACTTGAAATAAAATTATTTGGAAAAGTTTCCATTAGATTTTCCAATATAATTTTTGCCCTGAAAAACAGCCAAGTAGCTGTTTTCAACCCTTGTTTTCCATCACAAGGATTATCCAATTAGGGATTTTCTTTGATCAAAACTACTCTCTGATATGAGTACAACAAAACTACACTCTTGGAAAAACCTACAAAGAAAATTAACACACAATGCCATGATGGTTTTTGAGCCATCTTGTTAAGACAGAAAATTGAGCATTTTAAAAACAGAGAATGTACCTACTTTGCCATTTATTTTCAGAGCCATAAACCCATCTTTTTTTCAAATCAAATGGTTGGATCTGAAACTTGGATAGTTGTTCTTTGTTGAGCATTTTAAATCACTCATTTTAGAGCTGGTTTGCTTGGTGAAAACAAGCCCAACTTTTGCTATCTCTGTCTGTTTTTCCAGCACTTAGAAAAATTCAGAAAACTGTCTAACTGAATTTCCTGACAGAACGGTGATTACACTTTTAAAACTTGATGATTGATCTTGTGTGTGCTGATCCAAGCATAGCCACTTTGCCATTTCGAAAACCAGGATACTAGGCTTCTAGAAGGTGGCATTGGATTCTCCTTTGGCTGACCAGGGAGGGAGAAAATGAGGTGGCATTTGACTAATGAGTGAGGTCACAAATAGTGGTTGAAATAGTGTAAAATTTTGCTTTTACCCATCACTTGGCCCTTGCTGTGGCTTTGCTCACACTTGTGTACTGGCTTGACCCCTAGGCACCAATAGGAACCATTGCCAGCCGTGGAGAACCCCCAAGGGGCAAGGGCATGCCCATGCCATTGCCACCCGAGCACCCCCACTTTGGCCTCGTGGCTACAAAGCAATCGGGACCAAACCCTCTCGCCAGCACACTCCCCACGCCACACTGACCCACCCCATCGAGCTCTCGCTTGCTCACTCGCTCTCTGCGAGCGAGGCAGGCCGTGGCCATTCTCAGGCCGAGCAGATCGAGCTCGAGGTGGAAGCCGCGAGCACTGCCTCTCCCACTCTCTTTTCTCCTCCTTTGCGACCCCCTGGAGCTTGCCTACCTCCCTGACATCATTTGGCCCTCCCTCGTTTGCAGGTTCGTCGCCGTCGTCCTCGGAGCCGCCGCGGGACGCCGTCGAGCCGCCGCCGTGCACACGCTTCGACATCGCCTGTAACCGCGCCACAGCAACGCCCTGGCCACCCTCCTTCGACCCTGCACCAACCCACGACCTCTCGCGAGCCCTAGGTGAGCCGTTGTCCACGTCTGCTAGGTGTTCGACCGCGGGTCGAGAGAGAGAGAGAGGAGGGAAGTGCGGGGAGGAAGAAGGCACAGGGACCGTCGATCTGCGAATCGACGGCCCCCTTTGAACGCAGCGTTTCGCACGCGCGCGCGCGCAGGCGGGCCGTGCTGCGTGCTAGCTGGGCCATGCGCTGCGGATTTGGCCCGTTTGGGCATGTTCCTGTTAAAAATAAAAATAACAATATTCTGGCAGATTATTTAGGTGTTAGGTTTAGGCTTAGAAAAGGTAGCATATAAATTTATTTTACCTTGCTAATTTTTGTGCTACTAGACATACAAAATTACAACCATATCCCACTGGCAGAAACTTGTTTTGAGTTTTTATGATTTTTCTATAAATCATATGCCAGACAGTACCCTAAAAATTGAAATGAATAGAACTTCAAAAATACAAAACATTTTTGAGCAAACTCAACTGTTTTGGAAAGCCCTTTCAAATACCTACCAGTAGAATTTTAGTTTGCATCAAGGTGAGTTACCATTTGGAAATGCCATCCATTTTGGTAAAACATCAGTGGGCTATTCCATGATTTTTAGAGGGAGTTTGGGATATTATTTTTGAGTGAGGCAAGTTGGAGAGGCTTTGTAGTGATAAGGACTATCACATCCTAGAAGGATTTACTTTTTGGAGCCACAGAAAAATTTAGAGAGACAGAACAAGTTTTGGTTACTTTCTGTCTAATTTTTAATTCTAGATCTTGCTTTGTATGTTAATTTTGTGAGTTGCAAATGATGTGTTCTTGCTTGTAATGTTGTTTTCCATTGTGTTTATGATGTGTACAAGTTATATGAACATGTTAGAATAAATGGTTTGAATGGTAGCATTTTAGAACTAGTTTTCCATGCATAGGTCTTGCTAATGGCTAGATTTTTATGTATGTTTTGAGTAGTTCTTTAATTGAATTTTTAGGCTAGTTGCTAGATGGTTTTCCATGGAACCAGTACCACTTAGGTACTGTTAGTTTGTTTATAGCACCTCTGGATGCTTGGTGTTTGTGTTTGAAATAGGTTTAAAATAGAAATGCTTAATGACTAGATTTCACACTAGGATATTCATGCATGCTTTTTGTCTTGTTATCTACTAAGGAAAAGTATGACTCTTTGGTGTTGAAACCAGAGGATGAAAAGTACTTGTGGCAGTATTTCCTTAGGGTTTTCACCTCTGATAGATTTCCTATTTAATAGCACAAAAGCATGAGTAGCACTTGGGTGACTAGGAATAAATCTCCTCACATGTGTAGCTTTTTAAGCATATTTTTCCTTGTTTCCTAGCTATGTTTTTATGATATTTTTGTGAGATCCAGTAGCATTTATGGTGCTGGTTAGAGGGGTATTTTGCCTCTGAAAGCTTGCACACTTGTGCATAACATTAGCTAGTGTAGTCTAAACTAGTCTAGTAGTTTTCCTAAATCTTCTACTAGTATGAGTAGAAATTTTTGGGTGCTAGTTTGTTTGTTTTTAGCACTTTTATAAAAGTGACCAGAGGCTTATTAACCTCTTGGTGAGCATATTTACTAGTGGAGCACCCACTGGTATGATTGCCTCATGGTGGAAAATAGGTTGACTTGTTGTCATGAGCTTATTTCACCACTTGAGTGATTTAGCAAATTTGTGTGTGCTAGCCATAGAGATTGTTGTGGGAATTTTTAGGCATCAAAGTGTGTTTTATGGGACACCCTACTGTCCAGTAACATGTGCTATATCCCACTGGTCCATAATGTTCTTAACTAAGAATCATTGTTTTGGCCACACATAAGCACTAGGAAAAAGCAGATTTTTCCAACTATAGTTTTTATGCCAATTTTTCTTAAAGGAAAAATTGAGAACTTTGGGTGGTACTTCTTGATTGCTTGCTGTATGTATTGCTTGTAGCCTTGTTTGTCTTATTTGGTTCTGAAAGTGTGTCTTTATTTCTTTTTACGACGTTAGAAAACGAGGAGGAAGGAATTGCTGAGGAAGGGTATTGCAACTCCTGTTACTTTCAGGATCAGGACCATCACTTGTACCAAGGCAAGCCATCCTAATGCTTGCTGTATAACTACTTATCATTATCTATCATGCATGCTTTTCACTTCTGAAGTTTTACAAAACTATGCCTTCAAAAACTATTTTTGTGTGAATCCTACTACTACTATTAATACTACTAGTATAAGGACTCATAATAATAGTCAACTTGGTATTACCAAGCCCTTAGACACTAAATGGTATATAAATACCATACACCTACTTAAAACCTGAGTTCTTAAATGAACTAAATAAAATGTGTTTTGTAAACAAATGCCTTATGGAAGGAAAACCCCGGAGGAAGGGTGAGACCCTGTCTGCCGGAAGGATTGTTATGATGGGAAATTTTATGAGAAATGTTTACAAAAGACACATAACCTAGTCTTCGCTGGACAACCATTATCGTACTGCCACTTTACCCCAATATGGGTAGGGGCTTGATTAAAAACTTGTTAGGGTTAGTATATGTGCTATCTCAAAGGCTATAGGGGATTGGATCCTCCGAACCGAAATGTCGCTAGGAGTGAGTATACGGGACATCTAAAGTGTGGGATTAATTTTCCCTCCGGATGCAGCAGTTGGGTCTCCTGATTGAGCGGTGTGTGACATGGCTTGCCAGGGAGGGAAACCCCAATTGAAGAGATAGTCATGTACTAGCTTGTACAGAGTGGATAGTCAAGACCAGTTATCTGATGTTCTCATAGGTTGGGAACAGTCCATGGTTGTTTCATGGCGGACTCTGGATCTAGTGGAAGTGTGTACACCTCTGCAGAGTAAAACTATTTCGAGATAGCCGCGTCCTCGGATATGGACGGTTGAATGGCCATGTAGCTAGTATTGTGTCAACTTTTCAAAAGAGGTTTTGAAGGAAGGCTTTTTGTACCTGAGAGGTACTATGGAGGAACGACTTGGTATCTGTGAGATACCGATGAGAAAGAAACTATTACTAAAAGTTTCTGAAAAGAAAAACTTTCTTTTCCAAAAGAATTATAAAACCTCCAAGATATGTGATATCTACGAGAACAAAACTACCTTATTTTAAATGATTTTGTTTACAAAGCGGTAAACTTGAAGAATCAACCATGGCAAATCTTTTATCTGTCATGGGTAGCTGAACCATATGTATGGCCTACCCACTCCACCAAATAAGCATGTATGCATGATTGTAAGCTAATAAAGGATGTCTTGTTGAGTACATTCAAATGTACTCATTTGGTTTCGCCCCTGGTATCTACTTATCAGACTACGAGGAGCCACCTCAGGAGGAGTACTATGAGGAGGAGTTCTACGCTGATGGCCCTGCGAGTTAGGATCGTCTCCCAGTCAGCAGCCTGTAGGATGAGGCGTGACTCGGGTTCTGCTACGCTATGCTTATCGTCTTCCGCTATGTTTACTTTGAATGTCTGTCCTGCGTGACAGTTATCCAGAACTTGGTCATGTGACCATTTATGTAAGACTCTATATTCGTGTAATGGATGATGTATTCTGTATGCCAACTACGTATGTTGTTCACGACTGGTTCTTCTGGGATCGTGAATGAATGCATATGAGGGGTTCTGGACCTACCGGTCTGGGGCCTCTACAAAGTTGGTATCAGAGCCATCCTGACTCTAGGAGACCTTAGTTAGCATGGACGTTAGTGTATACTCCGATAATCTAAGTTGCCAAAACAATTTTTTTTTTTTTTTGGATATATGACTAAGTATAAAACTATTCCCTATATCCCACCACCTCTCTGGGTTAGACTCTACTTGCATTAAGGTTATTTCTTTCATGAACCTAAAACTTTGCACACTTGTATCTAACTTAAACTATACTTAAAATTTTGTGTAGATGGACGTGGACATCACCGTGGCTTTTCAGTTGGGACGTCCACGTGGAGAGTCTTTCCTTTTCGAGGAGAGGCTAGTATCTATGGCTACCGTGTTGGGACGCCCACTTCCGGAGCTGCGAGGAGGACTAGTTGTCGGGGCACCTCTGGAGGGAGACTGGTACGCGGAGGTCACTATCCGCGCACCTCTGGCTAGCCCGACAGTGGAGGCCTACGTGTACCGTGCTGTTGATCGTTCTTGGAACGAGGCTGCGGTGCGCGTGATACAGGAGTCAGTAGCACGTCTGGCGCACATCGGGGAGTATATGTTCATCGGTTCCCGGTTCGAGCTGATTGGGAGACGTGATGAGGATGGCATACCACTTCCTGTTGAGCCAGACTTTACCACTGTTGGTCCACACTTGGACGAGATGGAGATTCTGTTACACCGCACTCAGACCAGGCTAGACGACCAGCGTCTTGACACCCTCCACGGCATATTGGTGCACCAAACACTGATAGCCGAGACTGACGAGCTGAGGGCTGAGCTTCACGACAGCCAGGAGGAGAGTGGAGCTCTGGCTCAGCAGTTGTCCCAGCTGAGGGAGCAGTTGGAGGCTACTACCGCGAGGCACCGTGCCTTACGGAGGCAGCTGAGGGCCACCCGCCTTGGCCGTGCACGCCTCACCACTAGACTGACGGCCCTGGAGGGGGCTAATGCCGTTCTGCGCGGCAGGCTTCAGATAGCTCGTGATGACATAGCCACGAGAGATGCTGCCGTAGAGGAGCTGGAGGAGGAGGCCGCAGAGCTCCACAGGGAGATTGAGGATCTTCTGCCTATTGAGGATGTTCCCTCCGACTTAGAGGGGATGGATATGAGCGAGGCTAGCGAGCAGGATGATGATGACCTGCTTGACGAGGAGGAGAAGGACCCTGAGGAGCGTATCTTCGACGTTGGGGACAGCGACGACTCTGTGTAGTCGCTGCCTTCTCACCCTTAGCACATGGTGCTGGTCTAGATACTAGTTAGGTATGCTAGATCGTTTTGCTAGATAGTTTGCTAGTAGTAGCCTTGCGATGACCCCACCAATCGCACCCCCTGTAGCTCGATGAAGCCTTCCTTGTATGATATGGCTTGTGATGTGTGTGTGTAATGTAAGAAACTCTGTTTAATTATGGTGATGAATGAAATGTTTGGCTTGGTTTTATGTTGATTGTCACTACTTGCGTTCATTTCATTCAAGTTTGCGACTGCCCCGCTCTTGTTTTTGAAACATATCGCTAGTATTCCTTTTGTTTAAATATTAAGGTACTGGGTTTTCAAAAACAAGAATTTATTTCTTAGACTTACACATGTTTCACTTCAGCATGGCACCCCGTCGCGAACCCCCACCGCCACCACCACCCACAGTGGAGGCGCTGTTGGCCCTGCTGATGGAAGATCGCCAGGCCAGCCGAGATGAGAGTGCAGCTACCATTACCGCTCTGCAACAGCTAGCTGCTGCCGCCAACAATAATGGCAATGGCAATGGAAATGGTGCTCGCTCGAGGCTGAGAGACTTTCAGCACACCAACCCCCCAGTTTTCACCAGGATTGTGGAGCCTCTCGATGCTGACGACTGGCTCCGCACCATTGCAAACAAACTGGAAGTTGCTTCGGTTGATGAGAATGATAAGGTCCTGTTGGCCTCCCATTTTCTCGCTGGTCCTGCCAGGACCTGGTGGGAAACTACACGAGAGACTGTTGCTGCTGGTCACGTGTTCACCTGGGAGGAATTCTCTGCAAGGTTCCGCAAGTATCACATTCCCCAGGGAATGATGGCACTTATGCGGGAGAAGTTTCTGAATCTGAAACAGGGAAGCATGCCGGTGTCTGAATACTGGGAGAATTTCACTACTCTGTCCCGGTATGCACAGGATGATATTAATACTGATGCTAAGAAGAAGGAGAGGTTCTTAAATGGGCTGGATGATGAGCTCCAGTGCTCTCTAGTAGTGGTTCCATTCCAGGACATGGAGACCCTTGCTAATGCCGCTATGGTGCTGGAGCACAAGCGGAAATCTGCTGATGATAACCGCAAGAGGAAGATGATTGCTCATGGAGGACCTAGTGCTCAGAGGGCTCGCAACACTCCGTATGCGAGGCCACCAACCCACAAGGCGCCTGCTTATGCACCCCGCCCCAACCACAACTATGCACCAAGGCCCAACAACTACAATCACCCTGCACCGTATGCACCAAGGTACGGAGGAAACAGCTATGGTGGTAACCATGGTAATCACTCTGGAAATAATCATGGAAACCGCTATGGAGGTAACAATGGAGGAAATGGGAGCCACACCAACAATGCTCCCAAACCAAACCCAAGCTCAAAGCCTTCTGGAGGTTGCTTTGCCTGTGGAAAGGAGGGTCACTTCGCTCGCGAGTGCCCCAACAAAGCTACTGCTCCAGTCCAGCCTGCTGCAACCAAGATGAACCATGGTCCTTCCACTGGACGGCAGAATAGGATGAAGGGACACCTGAACCATATCAATGCTGCAGAAGCTCAGGAGGCACCAGACATGGTGATGGGTATGTTTCCTGTCAACTCGGTACCAGCCGCAGTACTGTTTGATTCTGGTGCATCACATTCCTTTGTCACTAAACCGTTTGCTGAGAAAAGTGGTATGAAGCATTCCCGTATGCACAACCCTATGTTAGTACAAATACCTGGGGATAGTACTAAAGCCAACCTAATTTGCAATGAGGTACCAGTAGAAATTCAAGGGAAAACTTTTCATGCTGATCTTATAGTGCTGGGATCCAAAGGGATAGAAGTGGTACTCGGTATGAACTGGATGGCCAAGTATAAGGGAGTTATCGATTGCACTAAGAAATCTATTGAAATGATCTCAGAGGATGGGGAAAAGGTTGCGTACACTGCAACTCGACCCTCGTCACAAGTTCACTGCCACACCGGAATAGTCCACCCTGTCCTTGAGGAAGTTCCGGTAGTTTGCGAATACCCGGATGTTTTTCCTGAAGAATTACCCGGTATGCCCCCTGATCGGGATATCGAGTTTGTGATCGAGTTAGTGCCCGGAACTGGACCCATAGCACAGAAGCCGTATCGGATGAACCCGAAGGAATTAGATGAGTTGAAGACTCAGCTGGAGGACATGTTAAGGAAGGGATTGATTCGCCCTAGTGCATCGCCCTGGGGATCCCCGATCATTTTTGTGGGAAAACGGGACGGTACCACTCGTTTATGTGTGGACTACCGCAAGTTAAATGATGTTACCATCAAGAACAAATACCCGTTGCCCAAAATTGAAGACTTGTTTGACCAGTTGAATGGGGCTGTAATCTTCTCCAAGATTGACCTTCGGACTGGTTATCATCAATTGAAAGTCCGTGATACTGATATCCCAAAGACTGCTTTCACCACTCGTTACGGGCTGTATGAATACACCGTAATGTCCTTTGGTCTAACCAATGCCCCTGCCTATTTCATGAATCTCATGAATAAGGTATTCATGGATTTTCTAGACAAGTTTGTCGTGGTGTTTATTGACGACATTCTTATATATTCGAGGAGTGAGGAAGAACACGAAGAACATCTGAGACTTGTGCTCGGAACACTTCGTGAGCATCAATTGTATGCTAAGTTTAGTAAATGTCAATTCTGGTTGACGGAAGTCGGATTTCTTGGACATGTAGTATCTGCGGGAGGAATATCTGTTGACCCTGCTCTAGTTCAGTCTGTGGAGAAGCGTGCTGCTCCGACCAACCAGACTGAAGTCAGATCCTTTCTAGGTTTGGCAGGATATTACCGCAAGTTTGTTCAGGGATTCTCGAGTATAGCCAGACCCCTCACCCAGTTGCTCAAGAAGGATAGTAAGTTCCTATGGACGGACAAGTGTGAAGAAAGTTTCAATGAGTTGAAACACCGACTGGTGTCTGCCCCAATCCTTATAATGCCGGATGTCACCAAGAATTTCGACGTATATTGTGACGCTTCTAAGCTTGGTCTTGGAAGCGTGCTTATGCAAGAAGGGAAGGTGATATCTTTCATATCCCGCCAGTTGAGACCCCACGAGTTAAATTATCCCACTCATGACTTAGAGCTTGCTGCCGTTGTTCATGCTCTCAAGACATGGCGGCACTTTCTTATGGGAAGAAGAGTGGAAATTTACACGGATCATAAGAGTTTAAAGTATATCTTTACTCAACGTGAGCTCAACATGAGGCAGCGCCGCTGGATTGAGCTCATTAAAGATTATGATCTGAGTATTCATTATCACCCGGGAAAGGCAAATGTGGTTGCAGATGCTCTTAGTCGAGAGCCGGCCTCCCTAAATGCTATGATTCTAGTAAGAAAACCCGAGTTGTGGAAAGAACTGGACCAGCTTGGCATTGAAGTGGTCAGCTATGGCATGTTGGACGCCATAGAGCTTAAACCGACCCTGGTTGACCAAATCAAAGAAGCGCAGAAAGGCCAGAAAAGTATTGATGGGATTAATGCCCGCATGGAGAAGGAAAAGGTTGCTGGGTTTACCATCGATGCTGATGGGGGATTATGGTATGAAGGCCGTATTTGTGTTCCCTCTGAATCTGATCTTAAGCAGACCATCATGGTCGAAGCTCATGAGACCATGTATTCTATCCATCCTGGAGGAACAAAGATGTATCAAGACCTGAAAGAAAGATTCTGGTGGCATGGAATGAAGCGAGAGATTGCTTCATTTGTAGCCAAGTGCCATGTCTGCCAGCAAGTTAAAGCCGGGCACCAGCGTCCCGCTGGATTGCTCCAACCATTGCAAGTGCCTGTTTGGAAATGGGATGAAGTGGGGATGGACTTCATCACTGGACTTCCTAGGTCCAGCCGAGGAAATGATTCTATATGGGTTGTCGTGGACAGGCTCACGAAAGTTGCTCACTTTATTCCTATCCGGACAACCTATCGTGGAGATCAGCTTGCGGATCTTTACATTTCTCGGATTGTCAGCCTACACGGAGTCCCAAGCAGGATTGTATCTGATCGAGGTACACAGTTCACATCTAGATTTTGGAAGAAGTTGCACGAGAGTTTGGGAACCAAACTAGCTTTTAGCACAGCATATCACCCGCAGACTGATGGACAAACAGAGCGTGTGAACCAAATTCTGGAGGACATGCTCCGTGCTTGTGTGTTGTCCTATGGGATTAAATGGGAAGACTGTCTGCCCTTCGCAGAGTTTTCTTACAACAATAGTTATCAGTCTAGCTTGCAAATGGCCCCTTTTGAAGCTCTGTATGGACGTAAATGCCGTACACCTTTAAATTGGACTGAGACTGGAGACAGTCAGGTTTTTGGTGTGGACACTTTGAAAGCTGCAGAGGAGCAAGTCCAACTTATTCGGGAACGTTTAAAGACAGCTCAATCTCGTCAGAAGAGTTATGCTGATACGAAGCGTCGTGATGTCTCTTTCAGCATTGGAGATTTCGTGTACCTTCGTGTTACGCCACTCAAAGGGATGCAGCGTTTCCATGTCAAAGGAAAGCTGCCCCCCAGGTATATTGGCCCTTTTAAGATCTTGGCACGTCGTGGCGAAGTTTCTTATCAGTTAGAATTACCTGTGGAGCTATCTGCTTTTCACAATGTTTTCCATGTGTCATTGCTCCGGAAATGTCTGCAAGTACCGGAGAAAGATCTCTCGTATCAAGACGTGGATTTCAGGACCATTGACATAAATGATGATTTGACTTATCGTGATAGACCCCTGCGGGTTCTCGAGGAAATTGTGCGTGCTACCAGGAGGCGTGCTATAAAATTCCTTAAGATTCAGTGGACCAATCACTCTGAGGAAGAAGCTACCTGGGAGCGTGAGGATGATATCAGGAAGGAGTTCCCTGATTTTCTTAAAGCCTAGACCCGCGAATCTCGGGACGAGATTCTTTTAAGGGGGGGAGATTTGTCACACCCCTGTTTTTAAGCACTTGTATAGTAGTATTTTAGCAAGTCTCTTAAGACTTTTGTAATGCAATTAAGTGGACAACATGTTGTGTAGTGATGTTTATCTATGCAATATTAGTGGTGTGTTTCTTTTCACTCACTTGAGGAGTTTTTCTCCTAAGAAACACATTGCTTTATAATTGTTTTCCTATGTTTTCCACTAAGGCTCTTATGAGATTATTTTTCAAGACTTGAGGTTACCCTTTGTTTCAACTTGAAAATGTGTTACTAATGATTAGGAATCAACTTAAACTTGAAATAAAATTATTTGGAAAAGTTTCCATTAGATTTTCCAATATAATTTTTGCCCTGAAAAACAGCCAAGTAGCTGTTTTCAACCCTTGTTTTCCATCACAAGGATTATCCAATTAGGGATTTTCTTTGATCAAAACTACTCTCTGATATGAGTAAAACAAAACTACACTCTTGGAAAAACCTACAAAGAAAATTAACACACAATGCCATGATGGTTTTTGAGCCATCTTGTTAAGACAGAAAATTGAGCATTTTAAAAACAGAGAATGTACCTACTTTGCCATTTATTTTCAGAGCCATAAACCCATCTTTTTTTCAAATCAAATGGTTGGATCTGAAACTTGGATAGTTGTTCTTTGTTGAGCATTTTAAATCACTCATTTTAGAGCTGGTTTGCTTGGTGAAAACAAGCCCAACTTTTGCTATCTCTGTCTGTTTTTCCAGCACTTAGAAAAATTCAGAAAACTGTCTAACTGAATTTCCTGACAGAACAGTGATTACACTTTTAAAACTTGATGATTGATCTTGTGTGTGCTGATCCAAGCATAGCCACTTTGCCATTTCGAAAACCAGGATACTAGGCTTCTAGAAGGTGGCATTGGATTCTCCTTTGGCTGACCAGGGAGGGAGAAAATGAGGTGGCATTTGACTAATGAGTGAGGTCACAAATAGTGGTTGAAATAGTGTAAAATTTTGCTTTTACCCATCACTTGGCCCTTGCTGTGGCTTTGCTCACACTTGTGTACTGGCTTGACCCCTAGGCACCAATAGGAACCATTGCCAGCCGTGGAGAACCCCCAAGGGGCAAGGGCATGCCCATGCCATTGCCACCCGAGCACCCCCACTTTGGCCTCGTGGCTACAAAGCAATCGGGACCAAACCCTCTCGCCAGCACACTCCCCACGCCACACTGACCCACCCCATCGAGCTCTCGCTTGCTCACTCGCTCTCTGCGAGCGAGGCAGGCCGTGGCCATTCTCAGGCCGAGCAGATCGAGCTCAAGGTGGAAGCCGCGAGCACTGCCTCTCCCACTCTCTTTTCTCCTCCTTTGCGACCCCCTGGAGCTTGCCTACCTCCCTGACATCATTTGGCCCTCCCTCGTTTGCAGGTTCGTCGCCGTCGTCCTCGGAGCCGCCGCGGGACGCCGTCGAGCCGCCGCCGTGCACACGCTTCGACATCGCCCGTAACCGCGCCACAGCAACGCCCTGGCCACCCTCCTTCGACCCTGCACCAACCCACGACCTCTCGCGAGCCCTAGGTGAGCCGTTGTCCACGTCTGCTAGGTGTTCGACCGCGGGTCGAGAGAGAGAGAGAGGAGGGAAGCGCGGGGAGGAAGAAGGCACAGGGACCGTCGATCTGCGAATCGACGGCCCCCTTTGAACGCAGCGTTTCGCGCGCGCGCGCGCAGGCGGGCCGTGCTGCGTGCTAGCTGGGCCATGCGCTGCGGATTTGGCCCGTTTGGGCATGTTCCTGTTAAAAATAAAAATAACAATATTCTGGCAGATTATTTAGGTGTTAGCTTTAGGCTTAGAAAAGGTAGCATATAAATTTATTTTACCTTGCTAATTTTTGTGCTACTAGACATACAAAATTACAACCATATCCCACTGGCAGAAACTTGTTTTGAGTTTTTATGATTTTTCTATAAATCATATGCCAGACAGTACCCTAAAAATTGAAATGAATAGAACTTCAAAAATACAAAACATTTTTGAGCAAACTCAACTGTTTTGGAAAGCCCTTTCAAATACCTACCAGTAGAAGTTTAGTTTGAATCAAGGTGAGTTACCATTTGGAAATGCCATCCATTTTGGTAAAACATCAGTGGGCTATTCCATGATTTTTAGAGGGAGTTTGGGATATTATTTTTGAGTGAGGCAAGTTGGAGAGGCTTTGTAGTGATAAGGACTATCACATCCTAGAAGGATTTACTTTTTGGAGCCACAGAAAAATTTAGAGAGACAGAACAAGTTTTGGTTACTTTCTGTCTAATTTTTAATTCTAGATCTTGCTTTGTATGTTAATTTTGTGAGTTGCAAATGATGTGTTCTTGCTTGTAATGTTGTTTTCCATTGTGTTTATGATGTGTACAAGTTATATGAACATGTTAGAATAAATGGTTTGAATGGTAGCATTTTAGAACTAGTTTTCCATGCATAGGTCTTGCTAATGGCTAGATTTTTATGTATGTTTTGAGTAGTTCTTTAATTGAATTTTTAGGCTAGTTGCTAGATGGTTTTCCATGGAACCAGTACCACTTAGGTACTGTTAGTTTGTTTATAGCACCTCTGGATGCTTGGTGTTTGTGTTTGAAATAGGTTTAAAATAGAAATGCTTAATGACTAGATTTCACACTAGGATATTCATGCATGCTTTTTGTCTTGTTATCTACTAAGGAAAAGTATGACTCTTTGGTGTTGAAACCAGAGGATGAAAAGTACTTGTGGCAGTATTTCCTTAGGGTTTTCACCTCTGATAGATTTCCTATTTAATAGCACAAAAGCATGAGTAGCACTTGGGTGACTAGGAATAAATCTCCTCACATGTGTAGCTTTTTAAGCATATTTTTTCCTTGTTTCCTAGCTATGTTTTTATGATATTTTTGTGAGATCCAGTAGCATTTATGGTGCTGGTTAGAGGGGTATTTTGCCTCTGAAAGCTTGCACACTTTTGCATAACATTAGCTAGTGTAGTCTAAACTAGTCTAGTAGTTTTCCTAAATCTTCTACTAGTATGAGTAGAAATTTTTGGGTGCTAGTTTGTTTGTTTTTAGCACTTTTATAAAAGTGACCAGAGGCTTATTAACCTCTTGGTGAGCATATTTACTAGTGGAGCACCCACTGGTATGATTGCCTCATGGTGGAAAATAGGTTGACTTGTTGTCATGAGCTTATTTCACCACTTGAGTGATTTAGCAAATTTGTGTGTGCTAGCCATAGAGATTGTTGTGGGAATTTTTAGGCATCAAAGTGTGTTTTATGGGACACCCTACTGTCCAGTAACATGTGCTATATCCCACTGGTCCATAATGTTCTTAACTAAGAATCATTGTTTTGGCCACACATAAGCACTAGGAAAAAGCAGATTTTTCCAACTATAGTTTTTATGCCAATTTTTCTTAAAGGAAAAATTGAGAACTTTGGGTGGTACTTCTTGATTGCTTGCTGTATGTATTGCTTGTAGCCTTGTTTGTCTTATTTGGTTCTGAAAGTGTGTCTTTATTTCTTTTTACGACGTTAGAAAACGAGGAGGAAGGAATTGCTGAGGAAGGGTATTGCAACTCCTGTTACTTTCAGGATCAGGACCATCACTTGTACCAAGGCAAGCCATCCTAATGCTTGCTGTATAACTACTTATCATTATCTATCATGCATGCTTTTCACTTCTGAAGTTTTACAAAACTATGCCTTCAAAAACTATTTTTGTGTGAATCCTACTACTACTATTAATACTACTAGTATAAGGACTCATAATAATAGTCAACTTGGTATTACCAAGCCCTTAGACACTAAATGGTATATAAATACCATACACCTACTTAAAACCTGAGTTCTTAAATGAACTAAATAAAATGTGTTTTGTAAACAAATGCCTTATGGAAGGAAAACCCCGGAGGAAGGGTGAGACCCTGTCTGCCGGAAGGATTGTTATGATGGGAAATTTTATGAGAAATGTTTACAAAAGACACATAACCTAGTCTTCGCTGGACAACCATTATCGTACTGCCACTTTACCCCAATATGGGTAGGGGCTTGATTAAAAACTTGTTAGGGTTAGTATATGTGCTATCTCAAAGGCTATAGGGGATTGGATCCTCCGAACCGAAATGTCGCTAGGAGTGAGTATACGGGACATCTAAAGTGTGGGATTAATTTTCCCTCCGGATGCAGCAGTTGGGTCTCCTGATTGAGCGGTGTGTGACATGGCTTGCCAGGGAGGGAAACCCCAATTGAAGAGATAGTCATGTACTAGCTTGTACAGAGTGGATAGTCAAGACCAGTTATCTGATGTTCTCATAGGTTGGGAACAGTCCATGGTTGTTTCATGGCGGACTCTGGATCTAGTGGAAGTGTGTACACCTCTGCAGAGTAAAACTATTTCGAGATAGCCGCGTCCTCGGATATGGACGGTTGAATGGCCATGTAGCTAGTATTGTGTCAACTTTTCAAAAGAGGTTTTGAAGGAAGGCTTTTTGTACCCGAGAGGTACTATGGAGGAACGACTTGGTATCTGTGAGATACCGATGAGAAAGAAACTATTACTAAAAGTTTCTGAAAAGAAAAACTTTCTTTTCCAAAAGAATTATAAAACCTCCAAGATATGTGATATCTACGAGAACAAAACTACCTTATTTTAAATGATTTTGTTTACAAAGCGGTAAACTTGAAGAATCAACCATGGCAAATCTTTTATCTGTCATGGGTAGCTGAACCATATGTATGGCCTACCCACTCCACCAAATAAGCATGTATGCATGATTGTAAGCTAATAAAGGATGTCTTGTTGAGTACATTCAAATGTACTCATTTGGTTTCGCCCCTGGTATCTACTTATCAGACTACGAGGAGCCACCTCAGGAGGAGTACTATGAGGAGGAGTTCTACGCTGATGGCCCTGCGAGTTAGGATCGTCTCCCAGTCAGCAGCCTGTAGGATGAGGCGTGACTCGGGTTCTGCTACGCTATGCTTATCGTCTTCCGCTATGTTTACTTTGAATGTCTGTCCTGCGTGACAGTTATCCAGAACTTGGTCATGTGACCATTTATGTAAGACTCTATATTCGTGTAATGGATGATGTATTCTGTATGCCAACTACGTATGTTGTTCACGACTGGTTCTTCTGGGATCGTGAATGAATTCATATGAGGGGTTCTGGACCTACCGGTCTGGGGCCTCTACATCACCGCAGAGGATTGTCAATGGCTCGTGAACAAGCGCCGCGTGCCTCCCGGCGTGACGTGCCGCCATCCAGGTACGGAGATCGTTCCTAAGCCTGAGAAGGATGGGTATGTCGTTTTCCTTGCGCGCTTCAAGCGCGGCTTCGGCCTTCCGATTTCCGATTTCTTCTCCAAATTTCTCAACCACTTTGGCCTTCAGCCACACCATCTTCCACCCAACTCTCTCATCATGCTCTCCACCCACGCCATGGTGTGCGAGGCCTTTCTGGGCGTGTACCCAACGATCCACACTTGGGCGCGGTACTTCTTTCTCCGCAAACAGAGTATCCCCAACCCGGGAAAGACCGATGGCGCCCGCGCCATGACCCAGACGGGATGCGCTATGATGCTGCAGCGCTCCACCGGCAGCCATCCACGAGCTAAGGGATTGGAATCTGTGCGCAAGTGGCAGCGCAGCTTTCTTTATGTGAAGAATGTCGCCACTGAAGAAGGGAAGCCGATCCAGGACCGGATAGGCCTTCCCAAGTTCAAGAATGCCCTTCCAACTCAGCAGAACTGGGGCTACCACCCGAAGACCACCATCGAGGACGTCATCCAGGTTGAGCGACGCTTGGCCGAGTTGCGCGAGGAGGGGCTTCACCAGGATGATCCAATTGCATGCTGGATCTCACGCCAAGTACTCCCGCTCCAGCGCCGCTCGCACAAGATGTGCTTCATGGGAGGAGCCCGTGACTGCACAAGGACCACAACTTTCGAGCTCACCAAGTCCGAGGTGGCTGTCTAGGCCAGGTCCATCATGCACACCACGCTGAATGACAATTGGCTGTATGGCTTCGAGCCGTATAGCCGCACCAAGCGTATTGGACAGGTTAGTACTCTGTGCTTTACTTCCGCACTTTGATACCGAGTAGATGGCTTCTCAGCTTTGTATGCTTAGTATTTGCATGCTGCACCAAGTAGAACATCATAAGTAACTTGTTGGCTTTTTATGCTTTGTGTTTGCATGCCATGCCGAATAGAAATCCTTAGCTGAATATGCTTTGTGTTTGCATGTTATTCCGAGTAGGACATCACGAAATACCCCTTTGGCTTCATATGCTTTATGTTTGCATGCCCAGCCGGGTAGAAATACTTAGCCAAATATGCTTTGTGTTTGCATGTTGCTCCGAGTAGGACCCCATAGCCGAGAACTCAACCCACTGTGCCATTTGTTTGCCTTTCCAGCACATCGATCGCCAGGGAGAAGAAGACGTTGAAGTCTTCGAGGGCAACTGGCACGATGACCAAGAAGAGGATGATGAGAAGGCCTACGACACCGAGGACACTCTCTGCATCCCACATGCCACTCAGCCTGGTAAGCACCGAGTTGATGCGTCTATCCGGGATTGGTCTGAGGATGACGAAGGTGACCAAGTTCACCTTTCTGATCACGAGTAGCGCGCTCTGATTTCCTTTTCTGTTTCTGAATCCCTTTTCTCTTCTCTGCAGAGGATCCCGAGCATGAGGATGACGAGGAGCCCATCGATGTCCAGCCTCTATCTGTGGCTGCTCCCGCAACCCGGAAGAGGACGGGCTGTGGTGCCCAAGAACCTGCTGCCAAGAAGCCGAAGAAGGCGGGTGGCAAGAAGGTCACCACCAACAGAAGGAAACCCCGCTCCCGCAAAGGGTAAGTTATTCCATCCGAACACCAACTCGCTACTGCTTCTCGCTGTTCTGCTCTCTGTCTGTTTTCCTGAATTGCTTCCTTCCTCCAGCGATCCTCTGGATGCTGACGCTGCCGCGGCCCCCACTCGTACCAAGAGGAAACCCGTCGTGGACCTCGAGAAGCTAGTCGACCTCTCCGACGATGAAGACGAGCCAGCACCGCAGGGTAGGACGCGTGCGCCCTCTCCGGTGAAGCTGGAAGAAGAAGACACCGGCGCCGAGAACACGGGCGCTAGTGACCAAGATGATGAGAACTTGGAGCAGCAGACCTACGCGTACCCGAGTGCGCAGGATGCTGCTCACAACGAGACGCCTCCCTCTCCCCAGCTACCTCAGCTGGGGAGAATGTTGAACAAGACGCTGAGAACCAAGACCGTGCCGCCCTTGAGCGGCCAGATGACAACACCAAGCAGCAGGAAGAATACGCTGCAGCTCAAGATGACCCCGCGGCCAGGCCGCGGGTAGAAGAACATGTTGACACCAGACCTGATCCCGCTGCCGAGCAGCGGGTTGAGAAGACCGTGGTGGAGCCCATGCTCTAGAGCCAAGCGCAGCCAGAAGCTGCGCAGGGTAGCCGGTCCCTTGTGCCGCCTACCCAGCAGGCTACTCCACCAACTGCACCAAGCCCTCCACCAAAACAGAACACACCCAAGACTGCTTCTCAACTTATGCCTCTACCCACTTCACGCCAAGCGCCTCCGTCCGCTTCTCGGGCGGACACTGCTCCCAAGAAAGCCGCCAAGCCTGAAGCTGTAGCTATTCGGAAGAATCCACCGCGCAAGGTTGCGCAGTACGGGGATCTGATGCCACCACCCAAGGCACCAAAGAGCACGCAACTCACCATTGGCGCTGCTGCTGGATCTGCTGGCCCAGGCGAAGGGTCGAGTGCTAGAGGTGCTGCCTGCGTACAAGGCAGCTGGCCATCATACCGGCTGGAGGTGTCCCAGCAGCACATCATCTCCCTAGCCAAGGGCGAGAAGCGGATTTCCGCCCTGAAGGAAGGTCAGGACAAGGCTGTGGCTGCCCAGTCCAAGGCCAAGCAACCTCTGAAGTTCCACTCACGCGAAGCCGGTGACGACGAGATTGAATCAGAAGGGCTAACCGCGGTGTTGGACCGGGTAGGCTTTGTGGACTAGGTCTGGGAGAGCGATGCTCACGACATCGAGAAGTGGAACGGCAGCACCTTGGGCGCTGTTGACCACTACCGCGTCGACTGGAAGAAGGCCGACATCGGCTCTGTTCCAATGACCATTGCCTCTGACACCTGCACACTAGCCGGGAAGCTGTTCTACCTCCGCAAAGCCGCCGAGGACGTGGAGCAAACATATGCTGTAAGTTTTTTCTTGCTTTTCCGAGTTGCAGTTTTTATTTTCTTCTTCTCTTCTTTTCCTCTTAGCTACTCCCCAGTCCCCGAGATTCGGGCCGAGTAGAGGGGTACTCAAACGAGTTGCCGTCTTCTCGGGCCAAATCTTCAAAAAATTTCTAACTCTTTTTCTTCTCTTCCACAGAATAGCCTCCTGAAGAGGACCAATGTGTTCCGCCGGCTGCTCTGGAATCACAGCGTGGCCAAGAACCGCATCGCGGCTCTTGAAGCCAAACGCAAAGATGATGCAGCAATGGAGCAGGCGGCGCTGGACCATGCTCTCCAACTTTCTGAGATAGAGAGTAAGCTTTCAGCTATTCGGTTTGTGCGTTTTGTGTTTACGCCCGCGTTTGCTTTTTGCTCTAACTCTGTTTACCCTGCAGGCAAATTCAAAGAACTGAAGGAGCAGCATGAACACTGCCACGTCTTCTCTTCCTCTGCCGAAAGCAAAATCAAGCAACTGGAAGGTGAGTTGCCAGCTACTCTGCCATTGCATCTTCCTTTACTTGGTTACTCTGCTAACCCTGTTGTTCTCTCTGCAAAAGAATACAAGAAATTCCGGGAGCAGCATCTCAACTGCTTGATGCCTGCCAAGGTGCAGCAGCAGCTGGCCACCCGAGATGCGGAGCTCAAGGAGGAACGCGACGCCGAGCGCGCCGAGTTCGAAGAGATGCAAGTGAAGCTGAAATCGGCTCTTGAGGATGCTCTCGAACAGGCTGCCGAGAAGGACAGGGTCAAGGCAGCTGCCAAGGCTAAGGAGAAAGCGCTTGAGATGGAGATCTCGGTGCTGAAGGATCACAATGCACAACTCGTCCTCTAGATCTCCGATGCACGCCGCATCGAAGACAGGCACATTGCTGATGAGGAGGACTGGAAGATAAAGTTGGATGCGCTGCTGGCGGATCTCAAACGTAAGTCTTCTCTTCTCTGCATCTGGCTGTTTCTCCTCTCATTCCTTCTACCTGGTTTCATCTCTTCTCTGCATCTTTTCTATCTGGTTTCATCTCTTCTCGGCCTCCCTTTCCAATTCTTATTGGTTTCTCTTTCAGATATCTTTGCTGATCTCCGCGCTGCCAGCACTCCTGCTCTCGAGAAGGCACAGCAACTCCGAGACGCATCCGGGATGCCCGTCAACACCAAGTCCAGCGTCAACGACAATCTTCTGAGCATCAAGACCCAGCTCCGCCAACTCAAGGGCCTGGGCACCACCATGGTGTCCACAGCGTACAAACTCCATGATCTGTTCTGGCCGGATCAATCTGCGGCAGACAGCTTCAGCGCGCTCGCCGAGAAGCTGGACGGCGTGAAGGCCGAGTTGAAGAAATGGCGCGCTTCGGCAGCTCGGGCAGGAGCGGATGAGTTGCTTCATTTTATCTGCAGCTGGTATGAGAACCTTAACCTCGACATGATCCTTGAGATGCGCCAAGACTCCAAATGGACCAAGGATCCCGATTGCATTGCTCGCCGGAAGGCAGCAACCTATGAGGTAGCCTCCTACGCGGACACCGCCACCTACATCGACGGCCTCCCCGAGCCAGCCATTGAAGCTGAGGAAGAGGACGACGATGAAGATGAGGACACCGAAGGACTTGAGCGTGTTCGAAGAGGATGCCGCCAAGGGAGGGTCCGGCAAGGGGAAGGGGAAAGCCAAGGTTGACGCCGTCTTCGAGAAGCCGCAACCCAACGTCGAGGAGACCACCATCACCACCGAGATGGTGATCCAGCAAGCGGCCCCCGAGTTGGGCGCAACCAGCAGCTTCCCGATGCCCAGCTTCCAGGCTGCTGCATCGACCTCGGCCACGGATCCCATCTCCGTCGTCACTGCAACCTCAGAGCCAGCCGCCAACGCCAACACTGAAGCGGATGCCGAGAGCGCCAAGGCTGATGTTGATGCCGAGAAGGCTGAAGCTGATGACAAAGCTGCAGACAACACCGCTACCTCCAACTAGTGAATGCCTGAAAAACTGTTTCCTTAAACTTTTATCAGATCCCCGGGATGCCGGGTGCAAATGTATCAAACTGTTAAGTCTTTGTTGCTACTCAATTTTATCTTAGTTGAAGTTCTTAGCAACTCTGGCTCAATGCCGGGTTGCGTTAATATGCAAGTCCCCGAGTTGCATTTTTTATCTGCTCTTCCTTTTTATCTCAGCTCTTACCTGCAACTTGTTGTTTTTTGGTAGTCGAGTCACAAGAGTTCAAAGTTGGAGTTTCAAATACTCAGCCACTTAGAAAGATCATAGTAACGCTGCCCACCACTTAGCCGAAAAGAAAATACAGTAAAAAACACTCTATTCGGTTGTCACACGCTTCCTTTCCTTTGCAATTTTTTCATGTGTTCATTGACCCTTTGGCTTGTTCTCTGGCTTGGCATGAAGCCGGGTTGCGGACAACAGCAAAGTCGCAGAGTGTCCGGTGGGTTTAAACACACTACTTTGTATGCTTTTGAAATTCTAAGTGGTTCAACCGAATAGACAAAGTAAAACAGAGTAAACACAGGGAACAATTTGGACGAGGGCAGTCCCCGAGTTCAATTTCAGATTGCCGAATAGGAGTTTAACTCGGATAAGAAGATACATACATAGTTTGCTCATGAGTGAAAACGTCGAAGTAGAGCTACATTCCAAGGGCGCTTGGATTCCTCTCCAGCCCTATCCGGCCTATTCTTCTGGGGTGGCTGTGCGTCAATTACATAGTAGGCATCATTGTGCAAGGCCTTGCTCACAATGAAAGGCTTGGGTTCACTTTCCGGCTATGATAACGCCTCAAGTTTTGCTGATAAACAGCTGAACGTGATAGAGTTAGATCTCTTGCTTCTTCTAGCAGGTCAACATCATTTTCTCGAGCTTCTCTACCCTCTGCCTCAGTGTAGAGCGTTACACGGGGCGAGTAATGCTCTAGGTCAGTGGGCAACACGGCCTCAGCTCCATATACCAGGAAGAATGGTGTGTAGCCGGTTGACCGGTTAGGGGTAGTCCTTAGACTCCACAACACCGCTGGCAACTCGTCTAGCCAACACCCATGTGTTTTCAGCAGTGGCTCAATCAGCCTTGGCTTTATGCCGGATAGCACCATGCCATTTTCTCTTTCAACTTGCCCATTGGAGGCGGGATGCACAACAGATGCAACATCTAGCCGAATGCGCTTATCTCTGCAGAACCTCGCAAAAGCACCCTCAGGAAAGTTTGTACCATTGTCCGTGATAATGCTGTGTGGGTAGCCATATCTCAGGATCACATCCTTCATAAAACTCACAACAGTGGCTCCATCACACTTCCGAATAGGCTTCACCTCAATCCATTTCGTGAACTTGTCAACCATGACCAAGATGTGAGTCATGTTGCCTCTAGCTGGCATGAAAGGACCCACCATATCCAAGCACCAAACAACAAATGGCCAAGTAATGGGAATTGTCTTCAACTCGGAAGCTGGCATATGAATCTTACTTGCAAATCTTTGGCAGCCGTTGCACTTTCTCACAATATCTTCAGCTTGCTTCGAAGCAGTGAGCCAAAAGAAGCCATGCCGAAAAGCCTTGTTGACCAGAGCCCGAGAAGAGGCATGATGCCCGCATTCTCCTTGATGTATCTCCACCAGAATTTCTTCTCCTTCTTCTGGCTCTACACAGCGCTTCAGCACACCAGTAGGACTTCTTTTATGCAGCACATCTCTGAAGATTGTATAGCCCTTGGATCTTCTCCGAATTTGCCTCGAGGTAACCTCATCACTCGGCAAGGTGCCGTATTTTAGAAAGGATAATATGGGCAGAGCCCAACTCGGTGTCTCCCGGATGGGAAACACTGGTTCGTCCAGTTCCATTGGATCAGCCACTACTTCTTCTTCTTCTGAGTTGGGGGCGAGTCCCCGAGTCCCCGAGCACTCGGCAAGGACCCCCTCAATGAATGCGACAGTCCCCGAGTTAGGAGAGGCAGTCCCCGAGTAAGAAGGGCCAATCCCCGGGTTGCAGGTGCCAGTCCCCGGGATGGAGACGACAGTCCCCGGGTTCTCTTTTGCAACCTCCCAGTCAATCTCCATGGGAACAGCTTCCTCGCCGGGCAGAGAAGCAGCGAATATAGACTCTGAGTTGGGGGATGGCTTGATAGATGGCTTTCTCAAATGCTCCAAGGCAACCCCAGCCGGGATGTACTGCCGAGATTACCCCAACTTGGACAGCTCATCAGCTGCCTCATTCTCTGCTCGGTGTATGTGCGTGAACTCGCACCCTTCAAAGAAACCAGTCATGGTTTGCACTAGAAACCGATATGATGCCATGTTGGCATCCAGAGCATCCCACATGCCTGAAACTTGCTGCACAACCAGATCCGAGTCGCCATAGCATATGATGCGCTGCACGCCAACTTCCTTGGCCACCTTCAAGCCGTGTACCACGGCCTCGCACTCCGCTACATTGTTGGATGCCTTGAAATGTATTTGCAGCACGTACTTGAGTTGATCTCGCTTGGGTGACGTGAGCACCACGCCAGCACCCAGGCCTTCCTTCACCTTGGAGCCATCAAAATGCATCTTCCAGTAGTTGGCTACCGGAGTAGGAGGCTCATATTGCACCTCAGCCCAATCCACCAGAAAATCTGCTAGGATCTGAGACTTGATGACTTCTCTTCTCGCATACGCAGGAGCGTACGCGGCCAGCTCAATCGCCCACTTGGCTACTCTGCCACTTGCCTCCTTGTTGCCCATGATTTCCGAGATGGGAGCAGAACTCACCACAGTGATGGGATGCTCTTGGAAATAGTGCTTTAGCTTCTTGGCTCCCAAATACACGCCATAAGTCATCTTCTGGTAATGCGGGTAGTTCTGCTTGGAGCTGGACAACACCTCACTGAGATAATATACTGGCCGATGCACAGTTTTGCCTTCCTCTTCTCTCTCCACCACAATCACAACACTGACCACTCGGTTAGTCGCAGCAATGTACAACAGCATTGGCTCTTTGGGTAGCGGACTAGCCAAGATGGGAGCGCTACCCAGCATGGCTTTCAACTCCTTGAATGCTACATCAGCTTGCGGTTTCCAGACAAACTTGTCGCTCTTCTTCATCAATTGATACAGAGGCAAGGCCTTCTCGCCCATTCTGCCCAGGAAGCGGCTCAGAGAAGCCAAGCAACGAGTGAATTTCTACACATCCTTCAGTGATCTCGGCAAATACATGCTCTCTATAGCTTTTATCTTTGAAGGATTGGCCTCAATGCCCCGACTGGATACCAAGAAGCTGAGTAGCTTGCCAGCCGGGACGCCAAAGGTACATTTAGTCGGATTCAACTTCATCTTGTACTTGCGCAAGTTGGCAAATGTTTCCTCAATGTCACTAAGCAGAGTATGTGTTTTATTCGTTTTGATGACAATGTCATCTACGTACACATGCACATTTTTGCCAATTTATCATGCAAGCATTTCTGCATGCATCTCTGATAGGTAGCCCCAGCATTCCGCAACCCAAAGCACATGACACGATAGCAATAAGCCCCGTACGGGGTAATAAAGGCAGTCTTTATTTGATCAGCAGGGTTGAGAGCTATCTGATGAAAACCAGAGTAGGCATCTATGAAAGACAAAAGCTCACAACCAGCAGTGGAATCGATCACCTGATCTATGCGGGGTAGCGGAAAGGGATCCTTGGGGCAGGCCTTGTTCAGGTCGGTGTAGTCCACGCACATACGCCACGCGGTATCCGCCTTGGGGTCCTCCTTCTTCTTCACAACCATAACCGGGTTGGCTAACCAGTCCGGATGCAAAACCTCCATGATAAAGTTGCTTATCAGAAACTTGGTGATCTGATCACCGATAGCTTTCCTCCTCTCATCACCAAAGCGGCGCATCGCCTGCTTCACTGGCTTCGCATCATGCCGCACATGTAGTGAGTGCTCAACCAACTCCCTCGGGACACCCGGAAAATCCTCATTGGACCAGGCAAAGACGTCCCGATTCTCACGGAGGAAGTGGATGAGCTCGCTTTCCTATTTCTCTCCCAAACCGGCGCCAATGATGGCAACACGGTCTGGGAACTCAGGATCAACCTGGACCTTCTTTGTCTCCTGGGACGCCTGGAACGCAGTCCCGTACTGGGAACTCGGCATTCCAGGCGCACCACCTTGCGCTGCTTGCGCCATAGAAACCACCTCATACATCTTCTTCTTCTCGGGAGCAATAACCATGGACTCCGCCAGCTGGGAACCAGCAGAGGCACACTCCATAGACCTCTTGTAATCACCCGAGATGGTGATCACTCCATTGGGACCAGGGATCTTCATCTTCAAGTATGCAGCATGGGTTGAAGCCATGAACTTGCTAAGAGCAGGCCTACCGAGTAGGGCATGGTATGGGCTCTGGTGGTCAACCACCTCGAATGCCAAGCTCTCAGTGCGGCATTTCTCCCTGGTGCCGAATAGGACGTCTATCCAGACGCGGCCGATTGGAGAGCAAGACACTCCCGGCAAAATGCCATGGAAAGTGGTCCTGCTGGGTAGCAGCATGTTCTCGGCCATCCCGAGCTTCTCGAGTGTGTCTCTGTACACAATGTTGATGCTGCTGCCGTTGTCGATCAGGACCTTGCTGAATCTCACATTCTTCTGAGTACCCAAGAAGGTGGGATCCACCACCAAAGCATAGCTACCCGGGTTGGGCATCACCCTAGGATGATCAGCTCTGGACCACGTGATCTCTTGGTTGCACCAGTGCAAGTAGTGGGGCACAGCAGGAATCACAACATTGACCTCCATCGCGCGCCTCTGCAGAGACTGCTTGTCGGCGGGCTCGGAGGTGAAGATCATGTAGCTCTCGTGGTGTTCCTAGTACTGGTTGCGGTCTCCACCACCATTTTTTCCATTGTTGTTGTTACCTTGGTTGTTGTTGTTGTTGTTGTTGTTGTTGTTGTTGTTGTTCCTGTTGTTGTTGCGGGTGTAGAAGTTGCGGTTGCGGTCGTTGTTGTTGTAGTTGCGGTAGCCGTCGTTGTTGAAGTAGCGGTTGGCTCCTAAAGCCACCTGGTTCACATTCTCTCTTCTCGGGAAAGCTGCAGGCCTGGGAGCAGGTGCCCGAGTAGGCTGCACATTGGCATTCGCAGCTGGCAGAGGAGGAGGAGGGGGCATGCCCTCATTCTTGATCTGTTCCCACCAGCTGCACTGCCGAGTAGTGTGGTTGGCTGGCCTGGCCGGATGCCGAGTGTGGAAGCTGCACGGCCCATCCCTCATGCTCCCAAAGACAAAGTTCGGAGCGGGATCCGGGTTGCCACTACCCTGCTGGGGAGCATTGTACGGCTTCTTGATGCCTTGGCCCTGATTCTGGTTTTGCCCGTACTGGGCTCCAGCAGTTTTTTGCCTTTGGCTACTCCCAGCAGCCGTAGTCACATCATTCACCTCCTCGGGATCATACCGAGTATCAATCCGGTCACCTCTGCGCTTGTTGCGGAAATCATTGCCCTTGTTGCTGTTGTAGTTCCTTCTCGGCTCAGGAGAGTCCATCAGAGGCTGAGTTGGGTCGCCGAGTGCATACATGTCCGCGATCTTGATGGTCTCAGCAAGAGTACTCGGCATCTCGCGCTGCAGCTTCTACCACAACATGCTGCCATGCCTGCAGCCCTGCGCGAACCAAGTAATGGCTTGGGCCTCATTCACACCTTCACAGGTGTTCCTCAAGGTGCTCCACCGAGTAAGATACTCGCGGTCGGTCTCATCTTCCCGCTGCTTGCAAGCGGACAACTGCTGCGGCCTATTCGGCCTCTTGTAGGTGCTGGTGAAGTTGCTGATGAAGGCCTCCGAGAAGTCCAGCCAGCAATTGATACTGTCCTTGGGCAGGTTGTTGAGCCAAGTCCGAGCTGGACCCTCTAGCATCTGCGGAACATACCGCACAACCCATCTCCGGTTGCCGCCTGCAATATGCACGGCTGTGACATAGTCACTCAACCAGTCCTCTGGCTTGGTGCTGCCATTGTAGCACTTGGTTCCCCTGGCCAGCTGAAAGTGGTTCACGGATGGCTCGTTCATGATGCGAGGGCCAAAGCATTCTGGGCCGGGCGGCCCCTTGTTCTCGAGTTGCGCGAACAGATTAATCCGGTCCAGCTTGTACCTTGCATCACTGGGCTCCAACATGCGGTCACCCAGACGATCAGCAACATTCCTTGGGTCAGCATAGCCGGCTAGCCCCATCGCCGAGTAGCCATCATCATATCTGTTCTCCTGCACAAAAGCAGGTTGCACCACAGGGTTGGCTGCTGGCGCAGCCGCACGCGGCTGTGCTGCAGCTGGCTGCTGCGTCCTCTGCCGAGTAGGCTGAGCAGCAGGACGCCGAGAAGGGCCCTCGTTGCCTCCATCTTTCCTCTTACTGTGAGCTTTATGGTCTTGATAGCCTGCTCCTGCAGAGTTGTGTTTCTGACCGGATTCTCGCGGCACAGCGTGCTGTTTTGCGGCGAGAACCGGGTCGTACACCTGCATCTGTCTACTCTTCCCAGAGTGCACACTCTGGTCCCTCTCGCGGTTGGGAAGCGGCGATGACGCCTGGTCATGAGATCCCGCTACACGCGAGTGCACAATCTGAGAAGCACCAGCACCCGGATTGGCTTTCCGGAACTCCTCATTCTGCCTAGCAGCTTCTAGCACTAACTCATTGAGCCTCTCCTGGTGCCTAGCGCGCGCGTCGCCAGCAAGATTTGGCAACTCAGCAGCTACGGCCTCTGCAGCTCTAAGTGTTTTGGCGGGGGTGCTGTATCTGGGCCTGGTAGCAGTGTTTACAGTGGCAGACTGGCTAGGAGCCTCACCAACTACTGCCATATCGGCGCCTAAGTTGCGACGAGTAGCACCTACTTTGCTAGGCTTCCTAACAACAGGAGTAAAGCCATGGGCCTTGTTGTACTCGTTCTGGTCTAGGCTAAACTCGAGCCTAACCTTCTCCAACTCCAGGTGCTCAGCGAGCAGCTCTTGACGCTGCCGGTCGAGCTGCGCCCTCATGGTCATGAGATCGAGCTCGGTGGGAGGTGGCATGCCCATCCGCACGGCGGATGCCGGTATCGTCGGTGTTGTGGAAATAGGGATGTTTGAGTCCTTCTCGTAGGGCTTGTGGACCCTCTGGGCACCACTTGGGCCAGCAGGTTCCTCGATGACCCCCGCGGCAGCTGCCGCGCCCTTCCCGGCATCGGTAGCCGGGCCGGTCACCATCACCTCCACGCTGTCCGCAGAGCAGCCAGTTGGCCTTCCGGGGCAGCGAGCACAGCAGGAGGATCCTCCGCGACCAGCACCTCCTCTGGGAACTCGCGGATGACGGCGGTGGCGACGTAGACGAGGTGTGAGCCGAAGGAGAGCACCGAGCCGCCTGCCGGCATGGGCCTCCCGCCAAAATCTCTGGCGTTGTCGGTGACGAAGTCGAAGGAGCCGAATCTGTGGACAAGGCCACAGACCATGCGCTCCCCAGTAGCAGAAATGAGTCTCGTCCGAACATGGACTCCAGCCAGCGCCTCTGTCTGCCCCACGGTGGGCGCCAACTGTCGTGGTGGTATCACGGCAGATGCCATAGGATGGCTAATGTTGGGGCCGATGGACGCTGGAGGTGCTCGGGGAGGGATCACACGGCGAGTAGCCGCGTGTGGAATGTCTCAAGCACTGCAAACAACAAGATTTTACCCAGGTTCAGGGCCCTCGTGTGGAGGTAACACTCCTACTCCTGCCTCTCTCTTTATATGGGTGTTTACCGAGTAGCCACAGTACAGTATAGGCCTTCAGCCGAGTAGCCACTCTTTTCTCTAGTTCTCTCTGTGTGAAGTGAAGCAATCCAGAGTGTCGACCCTCGCACAGGAGGGGGCAGGACACCTTATATACTGGTGCCCAGCCGAATAGAATAAGACTAAAAGGTACAGCTGATAGGACAGGAGCACTGCAGAACAGAGCACGCTTCCGGCTTCCCGCTGACGCGTGCACCGTAAGTCGTCGCGCCGTTCGGAGATGGGACCTGTCCACCCTTGTCAGTGAGATAGGGTAGGCCCCTAGCCCTGTCCTGTCCCCTCTGTCAGTGACAGGACTTGACAGGCGCCTACCGCACTGTAGCCACGCCGTAGCGCAGATAATCACGCGCTCCGTAAGTTGAACCGCACGCCGGTACGGACGCAGGATACGCGGGATCCCTTGTCAGAACGGCTCCATTGACTTCTGGCCCGAGTAGGAAACCACTCCCTCTACTCGGACCAGCTCCTCTACTCGGAGGAACATAACTTCCTTGATTCTTCCTTCTGGCCATTGGTGGGTACGACCGGATAGCAGCCTACCGGGTAGCAAGTACCGGGTAGCCAGCTTACTCAGTCAAACAACCATCTTGACCTTGCCTTTAGCACCTGCCTTACCCCTACTCGGGGGTAACCCCCTGACAATAACATACACATGAAAGAACATGATAGAATTATAATCATTGGACATAGCATTCAATATTCATCAGATCCCAGCAAACACAACATGAAGCATTACAATAAGATGATCTTGATCATGTTAGGCAGCTCACAATATCTAAACATGAGGGATAAAGAGGATAAGACAACCATCTAGCTATTGCTATGGACCCGAAGTCTAGGGATGAACTACTCATGCATCACTCCGGAGGCAGGCATGGTGATGTAGAGCCCTCCGGTGATGATTCCCCCTCTCAGGAGGGTGCCGGGGGGAGCTCCAAAACCCTCCTGAACTAGGGTTGACGATCACGGCGGCTGCGGATGGTTTTGGTGGAAAAGGCTCGGGTCTTTAGGATCAACCCGAGGAGAGGTATAAATAGGCGAGAGGGAACGTCGGTGGGCGTCCAGGGGGACCACACCACCCCTGGGCGCGACCAGAGGGGGCGCACCGCCCTATGGTGTGGGGCCTTTGAGGCCCCCTTCGACTCCGAGTACCCTCCGGACTCCATGTATGTGACAGATTTCTAAGACGTCTTGGATTTGTTTCATCCAATTCCGAGAATATTTCCAGAACAACTTTTATGAAACCAAAAACAGCAGAAAACATGAACTGGCTCTGTGGCATCTTGTCAATAGATTAGTCCCAGAAAATCCTTAAAATGTCATAAAGTGTATAAGAAACATGTAGCATATGGCATGAAAACAACATGGAACATCAGAAATTATGAATACTTTTGAGACGTATCAGTGGGGAAGGGATCCCTTTAGACCTCATTTCCCTCCCACCAGCCCTAGTTTCTCCTCCATGAAACCACCGCCACCACCTTTTCCGCCGCCGGGAGACTCCTCCTCGCCGCTGGGGGGCCCTTGCACCTCTCCCCTTCCTCGATCCATGCCATGGACACCGGTATGACTCTTCATCTCTCCCATGTAGTTGATAGAAGGATATGCACTAGGAGCCTTAATTTCATTGGTGTTCTTATGTAGAAGGGTAGTTGTGGTTCTTGTAAAAACCCATGACTCTAGATTGCGACCAATAGGGAAAATCCTTGTCTATTTTGGTTGGTCTCATGTTTGTGTACCACTACTCATCAGAGATTCTCCCCTCTACTCTCTTTCTCAGTTCCTTTGATTCGTACTAATATAAGCATTGGTATCTCATTTCTTCATGCTTCCTCCTTAATTCTCTTCACAAATGCAAGTGGCTTCTAGGGAGGTTGTGTAAATCGGACCACACCTCGAAAGATGCCTCGGGTTGATGAGATTGAAGGAACTCTTGACCCTTCAAAGACGAAGGGCAAGCCAAGATTTCCTGCTCCTGAGAAGACTCTTGCCAACAAGGAAAACACTGCCTCCCAAGTGTCTGGTGTTGTGTTTCTTGCCACCCGCTGGAAAATCCGTACATTATTAAGCGATGCAAGTTAATGCCTCAGTTTTGTGGGAGAGATACTCGCTTCCGCACCATCTTTCTAGCTTAGATTTACAAGGAGATTCTCATGAGGAAAGCCAAGGACAATGTGGCCACTCAACATGTCATTTTCCTTGATCACATGGAGAGGAATATCAAGTACTTCAGATAGGCTCTTTCTATTTGTGATGCCTTCGGTCTTCATCCTATTATGGAGCTGCTGCAAGACTATGATGAGGGCCTTATGTGTGAGTTCCTTGCCACCATTCACCTTGGGAATGAGACGGTTTGTCATATCATATGGATGACCAAGGGTGAGAAGTTTGAGCTCAAATGGAGTGAAATGGGGGACCTCATTAGTTATCCGGATCATGGTCCTTTTTGTGATGGTCCGGAGTATGAAAAATCTTGGTTCCATGTTCATGCCGCTTCCAAGTCCATCAACAAAGATGAACTCGGGCCTCTCTACTCTTGTAAGAAATATGCTATTGGGTTCTTGATGCACGTAGATGTATGCTCATTGGGAGACCCCAAGAGGAAGGTATGAAGAGCACAACAGCAAGTTTTCCCTCAGAAAAAACCAAGGTTTAATCGACCAGTAGGACAAAGAAATCACTTTTGAAGGTTGATGACAACTGATGTTGGCAGGGCGCACTACCAGGCTCAGCAGCAACATGGAATCTGCACAACACATTCACGATACTTTGACCCAACGAAACAGTGAGGTTGTCAATCTCATTGGTTTTGCTAACACAAAGGATTAGATGTATAGTGTGTAAAATTGTACTTGTTTGCAGTAAATGAAAAGAGAACAGTGATGGCAGTAAAGAAAACAGTGATTGCAGTGGTTGTATTATCAGTGTAAAAGAATGGACCGGCGTCCACAGTTCACTAGTGGTGTCTCTCCATAAAAGATAGATAACATGCTGGTTGAACAAATTACAGCTCGGCAATTGACAGATATAAAGGCTGCACCATAGTGCATATGCATGACATGATGATTACTATGTGAGTCATGCGGAATAATCCACCCTCAGAGTATCATCCAATCAAACGTCAGGTATTAAGTTGCAAGCAACAGATTATTGCCTTAAGTAAAGTGTGTAATGTATACAATGAAAACATTGTTTTTTTTCTCCCCAATGGCAACAACACATCCCCCATCCGTTACGTTTTCGTGACTCGAGAGTGAATGAAAGGGAGGCTTGAACTGTTGGGAATATGCCCTAGAGGCAATCATAGATGATGTAATTCCCAATGTATTCATAAAGTTATTAAGTTGTCCTTGTTTTGAACATCTGATATATGTCATTGAATATGTGATTCGATTGTGGAACTATATATTCATGTTGTTCATACTAGATTGTCCTTGGTCATTTAGGTTGTACTGGACACACACCCTAGACTAATGTGAGTGTTGGCTGATGACACGGTTCCACTTGTCATGGGCATGGTGATGCCATTCCAACGTTCACGGACTTGGCTAAAGAGTTTAGCAAGTCGGACTGACCCACATTGAGATGCAACGATCAAGTCGTCATTTGCATGTCTCAATCAATGTAATCCTCAGACCTGAGGTTGTCGCACAATCCGAGTTGTGGATCACCGACTTAGGTTCTGTCAAACATTGTTCTGTGACAAGGCAACTATAAAGGCAGAGTTCGGGTCGAATGAGAAGCAAGCTGCGTAATGTGGATAATCAAGATGGGATTTTGCCCCTCCGAATGGAGAGATATTCTCTGGGCCCTCTCGAGTGATATGATTCAGGAAGCATGGCCATGCGCGACTCAGTTAAGTGTTAACTTTGTCGGTTGACTAAGAGTTAGTCAGATGAATCACATGTCACAGATCGAGAAGAGAGTTGAGCTATTTAAGGGATGACGATAAATCGCCTATAGCTCGACAAGGTATATCGTGAGGCAAAAGGGACTAAGATGAATATCACATTGAAAGGTATGTCGTCATGACTCAATGGAACTTGGGAGTCGGCACGTTTTGCTAGGAGCCGCTACCGATTGATCGATTGAGAGTAGGACTCCAATCGTGTCCAAGTCGCCATGAGCCTGCAGGGTCGCACACTTAAGAGCGGGATCAAGTATTGGTCGGGTTGGACCCGAACCGGAAATGGACTGGTTTTGTGAGTCGGACTCACAGAGGGAATGGGCCACAAGTGTTGTGAAGCCCATCACCATACGCTATATAAAGAGGGGCGCAGGTTGCCCAGCGGGCACGTTAGTCCACTCTCCCATGCGTTGGGAACCCTAGCCCCACTCAGTCCAGCCGCCGCACCGGACCTAGCAGTCCGCCGTCGGAGCTCCTCCTCGTACGTGTGGATACCGGCAGAGGTGCTGTACGTTCAGCACTTCGACGTTCGAGGGATTGGATCGGCCGGACCGGATCGTGGGACTGCACTGCCCCGACGCGCTGCATCGATAATCCGCACCTGCGCGTCTAGTGGTAATACTCGTGGCCTTCTACCTCGGCTAGATCTTTGAAGCATCGCGTAGGAAAAGTTTTTGTTTATCTCTACGCGTTCCAACAGTGGTATCAGAGCGGTAGCCTCTGGTATTAGGCCCGAGATCCGTACATATGTGATATGTAGTTAGCGTTAGATGTGATCTAATTGCTGTTTTGGTGGTCGTTCTATGAGATAGATCGGTTTTGTATAAGGTTGATTGGATCAATCGTACTCGGGGTTAATGGATGATTAGGTTTCCGTGATCATACTGCTAGGGCCGTGAAACAACTTACCCTTACCGGTCGGTTTCCGCCATCGGGGTATACCGTGACACATAAATCCAGTTGCGGTGATCGAAGATCAAAGAGTTTGGTCGAATCGGAATACGGATCAGATTCGGGTAAAATCGTTTTATCCGATGAAGAAATCCATGATCGGAATGCAGATGAGATCTGCGTTTTCCGAAATCGTCGGGCGCTGCCCGCACCCGCGAGGGGCGCTGCCCCTTCGATCCCCGCCCGCTATCCGGATAGCGGGACCGCCGGCTTCGCCCTGTCGTAGCGCCTTAGATGTCGTTGCGAGTTTCACAACGCCGGTAGATATCGTATCTATGCATAACTTGTTTTTGCAGGAAGTTGTGAATGGTATGGCTTATGTGCATGTGATGTGTGTAATCCATACATGATCTGCGTATCATGTTTATGTCAGCCGGCTGGAGCCTAGGTGCTGTCATTTTATTGTATACCGGACTGCGTGTCGGATTCTCTATGTAAATTTTGATTTACTAGCTAGTGTAGCTTGTTGGAGAACCCGGAAGGCATGCAAGTCGATGTACAAGTCGGCTACATGGAGCAAGATGGCACGTGACAAGAGTTGGCATGAGCCGACTTGCAAGCTTCGTGGAGATGGAGATCACCATGAAGAGAGCCATACCATTTCACATTATAATTGCTTTATTTGTGTTATTGTTATGTCTCTATTTACCTCTATTTAGATAGTTGGTAGATTCTTTAATCCCTCAAAGAAGGTCTAGTCGGTCGCCCCGCCAGTGCTGCACCATCACAAGTCGGACATTCTTGGTAGTGGGCTCATAAAATTGAGGTGCTACCAATTCTTTCCGGTTAGGTGGGTTTGAGTCGGACTCTTACAAGCAGAAGCACTTGGTAATCTAGACGAGTCCATCACAACGGTTGTGGGGCTCGGGGCGAGATAGGTTGGGAGCCGGGGCATGTGATGTCACCCAACTAACAGGAGTCGTATTGGATACGATTGGCAAGGTGTTGCCTACCTAGATCACTTGACGGCTAGCGGTGATGCTAAAGCTCACTAGTCGGCTTGCTTATTTAGGATCTTGAATCACTTAGCAACCATCGGAGGGATGTTGGTTCTAGTGGGAGCATAAGTATTAAAGCGTTTAATATGCCTGCTCTTTTATGAATACATGTCTTAAGTGTTTTTTGCGTATTTTCTGTTGTAGATCAATGGCACCTAGCAACCTTCCTCAGTTGTCCATGTTTGTGTTGAGGTCAATCCTAGAGAAAGATAAGCTTAATGGAACTAATTTCACCAACTGGTATCGTAATCTGAGGATAGTCCTCAAGCATGACAAGAAAGAACATGTTCTAGAAACTCCACTTCCAGATGAGCCTGATGACGATGCGACTGTCGCTGTCATGAATGCCTACCGTAAGGCTAGAGATGAGTCTACGGAAATCAGCTGTCTTATGCTTGCACACATGGAACCGGACTTGCAGCAGCAGTTCGAGAATGTGAGGCCTACGATATGATCGAAAGCCTCAAAAGTATGTTCCAGGCTCAAGCAAAGACTGAGAGGTATCAAGTCTCTCAAGCTTTGCTTGGCTGTAAGCTGAAAGACGGCGATCCACTGAGTCCGCATGTAATCAAGATGATTGGTTACATACAGTCTTTGGATCGGCTGGGCTTCCCAATTAACGAAGAGTTCGCTACTGATATAATTCTGAACTCTCTTCCTAGTGCGTATGGTTCGTTCATCTCGAACTACCATATGCATGGTATGGATAAGAGTATCACTGAATTACATGGGATGCTCAAAACGGCAGAGGCTGATATCAAGAAAGGCACCAGTCAAGTGTTGATGGTGCAGAATAAGGCTAAGTTCAAGAAGAGTTCTTGGACTAAGAAGAAGAAGGATAAGTCAGGAGGTAGCGCCCATGGCCCTGTCCAGAGTGCTCCCTCAAAGACTAAGCCTTCTCCTACAGCCGGAGCCAATTGCTTCTATTGCAAGCAAGATGGCCACTGGAAGAGGAACTGCACCAAGTATTTGGCTGACAGAGCCAAGAGTGGAGGTGTGACTTCCAACTCAGGTACGCTTGTGTGCAATGTTATAGACATTTATCTTGCTGATGCGCCTAATAGTTCTTGGGTATATGATACCGGATCAGTTATTCACATATGCAACTCGTTGCAGGGACTGGTAAGAACTAGGAGCGTGGCAAGAGGAGAGGTTGACATTCGGGTCGGCAACAAGGCGAGAGTCGCTGCGTTGGAAGTCGGCACGATGCAACTTCATTTACCTTTCAGGATTTATTTTGGAACTAAATAATTGTTATTATGTTCCAGCGCTTAGTCGAAACATTATTTCCGCCTCATGTTTGATGAGACAAGGTTATGAGTCGAATATTAAGAATAATGGTTGTTCTTTATATTTGAAAGATATGTTTCATGGCTTTGCACCCGTTCAGAACGGGTTATTTATTTTAAATCTTGATAGTGAATCGGTCTATAACATAAATGTTAAAAGGTTGAAACCAAATGATCTGAATATGACTTACTTTTGGCATTGTCGGCTTGGTCATATAAGTTGGAAGCGCATGAAGAAGCTCCATGATGATGGACTTCTAACTTCGTTTGACTTAGAGTCATTCGATACATGCGAATCATGCCTACTAGGCAAGATGACCAAGACACCTTTTGCAAGGAGTTGTGAAAGGGCGTCCGACTTGTTGGAACTAATACATAGTGATGTATGTGGTCCAATGAGCACGACAGCCAGAGGTGGTTATGAGTACTTCATTACCTTCACTGATGATTTGAGTAGGTATGGATATATCTATTTAATGAAACACAAGTCGGAAGCCTTTGAAAAGTTCAAGGAATTCCAGAGTGAGGTACAAAATCAACTCGGCAAGAAAATAAAGTTTCTACGGTCGGACCGTGGAGGCGAGTACATGAGCCATGAGTTTGATGACCATCTAAAGAGTTGTGGAATAGTTCCTCAACTCACTCCGCCGGGTACACCGCAGAGAAACGGTGTATCGGAACGGAGAAATCAGACCTTGTTGGACATGGTACGATCAATGATGAGTCGGACAGATCTACCTTTATCATTTTGGGGTTATTGTCTAGAAACTGCAGCTTTCACACTAAACAGAGTACCATCAAAGTCAGTAGAGAAGACACCACATGAGATGTGGACGGGCAAAAAGCCAAGTTTGTCTTTTCTTAAGATTTGGGGTTGTGAGGCATTTGTCAAGCGACTTCAGTCGGACAAGCTCACGCCCAAGTCGGATAAGTGTATTTTCGTGGGGTATCCGAGGGAAACCTTGGGGTACTACTTCTACAACCGGGAAGAGGGCAAAGTGTTTGTCGCTCGGAATGGTGTCTTCCTTGAGAAAGAGTTTCTCAGTCGGGAAGTCAGTGGGAGCACGGTGCAACTCGAAGAAATTCGAGAAGAACCAGCTAGGGGCGAGTCGGCAATGGCCTTGGAGGCTGAGCCGGTCGTGGTACCTACACCGGTTACAGCACCTGAACCTCGGAGATCTGCCAGATAACAGAGTGCTCGAGATGTTTTACTGTTAGACAGTAATGAGCCGGCAACTTATTCGGAAGCGATGGTGGGATCTGATTCCGAGTCATGGCTTGGAGCCATGAGATCCGAGTTAAAGTCCATGGATGAAAACCAAGTTTGGAATTTGGTTGATCTGCCTGACGGTGCAAGACCCGTCGAGTGCAAATGGGTCTTTAAGAAGAAAATTGATATGGATGGAAATATTTCCGTCTATAAAGCACGACTTGTCGCGAAGGGGTTCCGACAGGTTCAAGGAGTTGACTACGACGAGACCTTCTCGCCCGTAGCGATGCTTAAATCAATTCGGATCATGTTAGCCATAGCAGCCTATTTCGACTATGAGATATGGCAGATGGATGTCAAGACGGCTTTCCTTAATGGAAATTTAACTGAGGACGTGTATATGATACAGCCCGAAGGTTTTGTCGATCCGGCTAATGCTGACAAGGTATGCAAACTTCAGAAATCCATTTATGGGTTGAAGCAAGCATCTCGGAGTTGGAACATTCGCTTTGATGAGGTAGTCAAATCGTTTGGCTTCATCAAGAGTGATCATGATTCTTGTTTATACAAGAAGTTTAGTGGGAGCAAAGTAAACTTTCTAATCTTATATGTGGATGACATATTACTGATTGGAAATGATGTCATGATGTTGCAAGAAACCAAAGAGTCATTGGAAAGGAGTTTCTCAATGAAAGATTTGGGTGAGGCGACTTACATATTAGGAATCAGGATCTATAGAGATAGATCAAGGCGGCTCATTGGATTGAGTCAGAGTACTTATCTGGACAAGGTTTTGAAGAAATTAAAAATGGAAGAGTCCAAGAAGGGATTCTTACCGATGTCCCATGGTATAAAACTTAGCAGGACTCAGTGTCCTTCGACGACTGATGAGCGAAGTCAGATGAGTGTGATTCCGTATGCTTCGGCAATCGGATCCATCATGTATGCCATGATTTGTACTAGGCCAGATGTTTCCTATGCTCTAAGTGTTACGAGCAGATACCAGGCTGACCCTGGCAAAGCCCACTGGGCAGCGGTTAAAAACATTCTTAAGTATTTGAGAAATACTAAGGAAATGTTCCTAGTTTATGGAGGTGATGAGGAATTCAGTGTAAAGGGTTACACGGATGCGAGTTATCTCACCGACTCAGATGATTCTCGTTCGCAATCTGGATACGTGTTCGTGATGAACGGAGGGGCTGTGAGCTGGAAGAGTTCCAAGCAAGATACGGTGTCTGCATCTACAACAGAGGCTGAGTATATTGCTGCCTCAGAGGCGGCAAAGGAAGCTGTTTGGATCAGGAATCTCCTGATTGATCTTGGTGTGGTTCAGGGCGCATCCAATCCTTTGGACGTATATTGTGACAACAATGGTGCTATCGCACAGGCCAAGGAACCTAGACAACACCAGAAGAACAAACATATACTCATGCGGTACCACCTCATTCGCCAGTTTGTCGAACAAGGTGATATCAAGTTATGCAAAGTACACACGGATGCAAATATTGCAGATCCGTTGACAAAGGCGCTACCACAGCCTAAGCATGAGGCGCACACGAGAGGCATGGGCATTCGATGCCTAGGCATATGATGCCAAGATGATTGACTCTAGTGCAAGTGGGAGACTGTTGGGAATATGCCCTAGAGGCAATCATAGATGATGTAATTCCCAATGTATTCATAAAGTTATTAAGTTGTCCTTGTTTTGAACATCTGATATATGTCATTGAATATGTGATTCGATTGTGGAACTATATATTCATGTTGTTCATACTAGATTGTCCTTGGTCATTTAGGTTGTGCTGGACACACACCCTAGACTAATGTGAGTGTTGGCTGATGACACGGTTCCACTTGTCATGGGCATGGTGATGCCATTCCAACGTTCACGGACTTGGCTAAAGAGTTTAGCAAGTCGGACTGACCCACATTGAGATGCAACGATCAAGTCGTCATTTGCATGTCTCAATCAATGTAATCCTTAGACCTGAGGTTGTCGCACAATCCGAGTTGTGGATCACCGACTTAGGTTCTGTCAAACATTGTTCTGTGACAAGGCAACTATAAAGGCAGAGTTCGGGTCGAATGAGAAGCAAGCTGCGTAATGTGGATAATCAAGATGGGATTTTGCCCCTCCGAATGGAGAGATATTCTCTGGGCCCTCTCGAGTGATATGATTCAGGAAGCATGGCCATGCGCGACTCAGTTAAGTGTTAACTTTGTCGGTTGACTAAGAGTTAGTCAGATGAATCACATGTCACAGATCGAGAAGAGAGTTGAGCTATTTAAGGGATGACGATAAATCGCCTATAGCTCGACAAGGTATATCGTGAGGCAAAAGGGACTAAGATGAATATCACATTGAAAGGTATGTCGTCATGACTCAATGGAACTTGGGAGTCGGCACGTTTTGCTAGGAGCCGCTACCGATTGATCGATTGAGAGTAGGACTCCAATCGTGTCCAAGTCGCCATGAGCCTGCAGGGTCGCACACTTAAGAGCGGGAGCAAGTATTGGTCGGGTTGGACCCGAACCGGAAATGGACTGGTTTTGTGAGTCGGACTCACAGAGGGAATGGGCCACAAGTGTTGTGAAGCCCATCACCATACGCTATATAAAGAGGGGCGCAGGTTGCCCAGCGGGCACGTTAGTCCACTCTCCCATGCGTTGGGAACCCTAGCCCCACTCAGTCCAGCCGCCGCACCGGACCTAGCAGTCCGCCGTCGGAGCTCCTCCTCGTACGTGTGGATACCGGCAGAGGTGCTGTACGTTCAGCACTTCGACGTTCGAGGGATTGGATCGGCCGGACCGGATCGTGGGACTGCACTGCCCCGACGCGCTGCATCGATAATCCGCACCTGCGCGTCTAGTGGTAATACTCGTGGCCTTCTACCTCGGCTAGATCTTGGAAGCATCGCGTAGGAAAAGTTTTTGTTTATCTCTACGCGTTCCAACAGTGGTATCAGAGCGGTAGCCTCTGGTATTAGGCCCGAGATCCGTACATATGTGATATGTAGTTAGCGTTAGATGTGATCTAATTGCTGTTTTGGTGGTCGTTCTATGAGATAGATCGGTTTTGTATAAGGTTGATTGGATCAATCGTACTCAGGGTTAATGGATGATTAGGTTTCCGTGATCATACTGCTAAGGTCGTGAAACAACTTACCCTTACCGGTCGCTTTCCGCCATCGGGGTATACCGTGACACATAAATCCAGTTGCGGTGATCGAAGATCAAAGAGTTTGGTCGAATCGGAATACGGATCAGATTCGGGTAAAATCGTTTTATCCGATGAAGAAATCCATGATCGGAATGCAGATGAGATCTGCGTTTTCCGAAATCGTCGGGCGCTGCCCGTACCCGCGAGGGGCGCTGCCCCTTCGATCCCCGCCCGCTATCCGGATAGCGGGACCGCCGGCTTCGCCCTGTCGTAGCGCCTTAGATGTCGTTGCGAGTTTCACAACTCCGGTAGATATCGTATCTATGCATAACTTGTTTTTGCAGGAAGTTGTGAATGGTATGGCTTATGTGCATGTGATGTGTGTAATCCATACGTGATCTGCGTATCATGTTTATGTCAGCCGGCTGGAGCCTAGGTGCTGTCATTTTATTGTATACCGGCCTGCGTGTCGGATTCTCTATGTAAATTTTGATTTACTAGCTAGTGTAGCTTGTTGGAGAACCCGGAAGGCATGCAAGTCGATGTACAAGTCGGCTACATGGAGCAAGATGGCACGTGACAAGAGTTGGCATGAGCCGACTTGCAAGCTTCGTGGAGATGGAGATCACCATGAAGAGAGCCATACCATTTCACATTATAATTGCTTTATTTGTGTTATTGTTATGTCTCTATTTACCTCTATTTAGATAGTTGGTAGATTCTTTAATCCCTCAAAGAAGGTCTAGTCGGTCGCCCCGCCAGTGCTGCACCATCACAAGTCGGACATTCTTGGTAGTGGGCTCATAAAATTGAGGTGCTACCAATTCTTTCCGGTTAGGTGGGTTTGAGTCGGACTCTTACAAGCAGAAGCACTTGGTAATCTAGACGAGTCCATCACAACGGTTGTGGGGCTCGGGGCGAGATAGGTTGGGAGCCGGGGCATGTGATGTCACCCAACTAACAGGAGTCGTATTGGATACGATTGGCAAGGTGTTGCCTACCTAGATCACTTGACGGCTAGCGGTGATGCTAAAGCTCACTAGTCGGCTTGCTTATTTAGGATCTTGAATCACTTAGCAACCATCGGAGGGATGTTGGTTCTAGTGGGAGCATAAGTATTAAAGCGTTTAATATGCCTGCTCTTTTATGAATACATGTCTTAAGTGTTTTTTGCGTATTTTCTGTTGTAGATCAATGGCACATAGCAACCTTCCTCAGTTGTCCATGTTTGCGTTGAGGTCAATCCTAGAGAAAGATAAGCTTAATGGAACTAATTTCACCAACTGGTATCGTAATCTGAGGATAGTCCTCAAGCATGACAAGAAAGAACATGTTCTAGAAACTCCACTTCCAGATGAGCCTGATGACGATGCGACTGTCGCTGTCATGAATGCCTACCGTAAGGCTAGAGATGAGTCTACGGAAATCAGCTGTCTTATGCTTGCACACATGGAACCGGACTTGCAGCAGCAGTTCGAGAATGTGAGGCCTACGATATGATCGAAAGCCTCAAAAGTATGTTCCAGGCTCAAGCAAAGACTGAGAGGTATCAAGTCTCTCAAGCTTTGCTTGGCTGTAAGCTGAAAGACGGCGATCCACTGAGTCCGCATGTAATCAAGATGATTGGTTACATACAGTCTTTGGATCGGCTGGGCTTCCCAATTAACGAAGAGTTCGCTACTGATATAATTCTGAACTCTCTTCCTAGTGCGTATGGTTCGTTCATCTCGAACTACCATATGCATGGTATGGATAAGAGTATCACTGAATTACATGGGATGCTCAAAACGGCAGAGGCTGATATCAAGAAAGGCACCAGTCAAGTGTTGATGGTGCAGAATAAGGCTAAGTTCAAGAAGAGTTCTTGGACTAAGAAGAAGAAGGATAAGTCAGGAGGTAGCGCCCATGGCCCTGTCCAGAGTGCTCCCTCAAAGACTAAGCCTTCTCCTACAGCCGGAGCCAATTGCTTCTATTGCAAGCAAGATGGCCACTGGAAGAGGAACTGCACCAAGTATTTGGCTGACAGAGCCAAGAGTGGAGGTGTGACTTCCAACTCAGGTACGCTTGTGTGCAATGTTATAGACATTTATCTTGCTGATGCGCCTAATAGTTCTTGGGTATATGATACTGGATCAGTTATTCACATATGCAACTCGTTGCAGGGACTGGTAAGAACTAGGAGCGTGGCAAGAGGAGAGGTTGACATTCGGGTCGGCAACAAGGCGAGAGTCGCTGCGTTGAAAGTCGGCACGATGCAACTTCATTTACCTTCAGGATTTATTTTGGAACTAAATAATTGTTATTATGTTCCAGCGCTTAGTCGAAACATTATTTCCGCCTCATGTTTGATGAGACAAGGTTATGAGTCGAATATTAAGAATAATGGTTGTTCTTTATATTTGAAAGATATGTTTCATGGCTTTGCACCCGTTCAGAACGGGTTATTTATTTTAAATCTTGATAGTGAATCGGTCTATAACATAAATGTTAAAAGGTTGAAACCAAATGATCTGAATATGACTTACTTTTGGCATTGTCGGCTTGGTCATATAAGTTGGAAGCGCATGAAGAAGCTCCATGATGATGGACTTCTAACTTCGTTTGACTTAGAGTCATTCGATACATGCGAATCATGCCTACTAGGCAAGATGACCAAGACACCTTTTGCAAGGAGTTGTGAAAGGGCGTCCGACTTGTTGGAACTAATACATAGTGATGTATGTGGTCCAATGAGAACGGCAGCCAGAGGTGGTTATGAGTACTTCATTACCTTCACTGATGATTTGAGTAGGTATGGATATATCTATTTAATGAAACACAAGTCGGAAGCCTTTGAAAAGTTCAAGGAATTCCAGAGTGAGGTACAAAATCAACTCGGCAAGAAAATAAAGTTTCTACGGTCGGACCGTGGAGGCGAGTACATGAGCCATGAGTTTGATGACCATCTAAAGAGTTGTGGAATAGTTCCTCAACTCACTCCGCCGGGTACACCGCAGAGAAACGGTGTATCGGAACGGAGAAATCGGACCTTGTTGGACATGGTACGATCAATGATGAGTCGGACAAATCTACCTTTATCATTTTGGGGTTATTGTCTAGAAACTGCAGCTTTCACACTAAACAGAGTACCATCAAAGTCAGTAGAGAAGACACCACATGAGATGTGGACGGGCAAAAAGCCAAGTTTGTCTTTTCTTAAGATTTGGGGTTGTGAGGCATTTGTCAAGCGACTTCAGTCGGACAAGCTCACGCCCAAGTCGGATAAGTGTATTTTCGTGGGGTATCCGAGGGAAACCTTGGGGTACTACTTCTACAACCGGGAAGAGGGCAAAGTGTTTGTCGCTCGGAATGGTGTCTTCCTTGAGAAAGAGTTTCTCAGTCGGGAAGTCAGTGGGAGCACGGTGCAACTCAAAGAAATTCGAGAAGAACCAGCTAGGGGCGAGTCGGCAATGGCCTTGGAGGCTGAGCCGGTCGTGGTACCTACACCGGTTACAGCACCTGAACCTCGGAGATCTGCCAGATAACAGAGTGCTCGAGATGTTTTACTGTTAGACAGTAATGAGCCGGCAACTTATTCGGAAGCGATGGTGGGATCTGATTCCGAGTCATGGCTTGGAGCCATGAGATCCGAGTTAAAGTCCATGGATGAAAACCAAGTTTGGAATTTGGTTGATCTGCCTGACGGTGCAAGACCCGTCGAGTGCAAATGGGTCTTTAAGAAGAAAATTGATATGGATGGAAATATTTCCGTCTATAAAGCACGACTTGTCGCGAAGGGGTTCCGACAGGTTCAAGGAGTTGACTACGACGAGACCTTCTCGCCCGTAGCGATGCTTAAATCAATTCGGATCATGTTAGCCATAGCAGCCTATTTCGACTATGAGATATGGCAGATGGATGTCAAGACGGCTTTCCTTAATGGAAATTTAACTGAGGACGTGTATATGATACATCCCGAAGGTTTTGTCGATCCGGCTAATGCTGACAAGGTATGCAAACTTCAGAAATCCATTTATGGGTTGAAGCAAGCATCTCGGAGTTGGAACATTCGCTTTGATGAGGTAGTCAAATCGTTTGGCTTCATCAAGAGTGATCATGATTCTTGTTTATACAAGAAGTTTAGTGGGAGCAAAGTAAACTTTCTAATCTTATATGTGGATGACATATTACTGATTGGAAATGATGTCATGATGTTGCAAGAAACCAAAGAGTCATTGGAAAGGAGTTTCTCAATGAAAGATTTGGGTGAGGCGACTTACATATTAGGAATCAGGATCTATAGAGATAGATCAAGGCGGCTCATTGGATTGAGTCAGAGTACTTATCTGGACAAGGTTTTGAAGAAATTAAAAATGGAAGAGTCCAAGAAGGGATTCTTACCGATGTCCCATGGTATAAAACTTAGCAAGACTCAGTGTCCTTCGACGACTGATGAGCGAAGTCAGATGAGTGTGATTCCGTATGCTTCGGCAATCGGATCCATCATGTATGCCATGATTTGTACTAGGCCAGATGTTTCCTATGCTCTAAGTGTTACGAGCAGATACCAGGCTGACCCTGGCAAAGCCCACTGGGCAGCGGTTAAAAACATTCTTAAGTACTTGAGAAATACTAAGGAAATGTTCCTAGTTTATGGAGGTGATGAGGAATTCAGTGTAAAGGGTTACACAGATGCGAGTTATCTCACCGACTCAGATGATTCTCGTTCGCAATCTGGATACGTGTTCGTGATGAACGGAGGGGCTGTGAGCTGGAAGAGTTCCAAGCAAGATACGGTGTCTGCATCTACAACAGAGGCTGAGTATATTGCTGCCTCAGAGGCGGCAAAGGAAGCTGTTTGGATCAGGAATCTCCTGATTGATCTTGGTGTGGTTCAGGGCGCGTCCAATCCTTTGGACGTATATTGTGACAACAATGGTGCTATCGCACAGGCCAAGGAACCTAGACAACACCAGAAGAACAAACATATACTCATGCGGTACCACCTCATTCGCCAGTTTGTCGAACAAGGTGATATCAAGTTATGCAAAGTACACACGGATGCAAACATTGCAGATCCGTTGACAAAGGCGCTACCACAGCCTAAGCATGAGGCGCACACGAGAGGCATGGGCATTCGATGCCTAGGCATATGATGCCAAGATGATTGACTCTAGTGCAAGTGGGAGACTGTTGGGAATATGCCCTAGAGGCAATCATAGATGATGTAATTCCCAATGTATTCATAAAGTTATTAAGTTGTCCTTGTTTTGAACATCTGATATATGTCATTGAATATGTGATTCGATTGTGGAACTATATATTCATGTTGTTCATACTAGATTGTCCTTGGTCATTTAGGTTGTGCTGGACACACACCCTAGACTAATGTGAGTGTTGGCTGATGACACGGTTCCACTTGTCATGGGCATGGTGATGCCATTCCAACGTTCACGGACTTGGCTAAAGAGTTTAGCAAGTCGGACTGACCCACATTGAGATGCAACGATCAAGTCGTCATTTGCATGTCTCAATCAATGTAATCCTTAGACCTGAGGTTGTCGCACAATCCGAGTTGTGGATCACCGACTTAGGTTCTGTCGAACATTGTTCTGTGACAAGGCAACTATAAAGGCAGAGTTCGGGTCGAATGAGAAGCAAGCTGCGTAATGTGGATAATCAAGATGGGATTTTGCCCCTCCGAATGGAGAGATATTCTCTGGGCCCTCTCGAGTGATATGATTCAGGAAGCATGGCCATGCGCGACTCAGTTAAGTGTTAACTTTGTCGGTTGACTAAGAGTTAGTCAGATGAATCACATGTCACAGATCGAGAAGAGAGTTGAGCTATTTAAGGGATGACGATAAATCGCCTATAGCTCGACAAGGTATATCGTGAGGCAAAAGGGACTAAGATGAATATCACATTGAAAGGTATGTCGTCATGACTCAATGGAACTTGGGAGTCGGCACGTTTTGCTAGGAGCCGCTACCGATTGATCGATTGAGAGTAGGACTCCAATCGTGTCCAAGTCGCCATGAGCCTGCAGGGTCGCACACTTAAGAGCGGGAGCAAGTATTGGTCGGGTTGGACCCGAACCGGAAATGGACTGGTTTTGTGAGTCGGACTCACAGAGGGAATGGGCCACAAGTGTTGTGAAGCCCATCACCATACGCTATATAAAGAGGGGCGCAGGTTGCCCAGCGGGCACGTTAGTCCACTCTCCCATGCGTTGGGAACCCTAGCCCCACTCAGTCCAGCCGCCGCACCGGACCTAGCAGTCCGCCGTCGGAGCTCCTCCTCGTACGTGTGGATACCGGCAGAGGTGCTGTACGTTCAGCACTTCGACGTTCGAGGGATTGGATCGGCCGGACCGGATCGTGGGACTGCACTGCCCCGACGCGCTGCATCGATAATCCGCACCTGCGCATCTAGTGGTAATACTCGTGACCTTCTACCTCGGCTAGATCTTGGAAGCATCGCGTAGGAAAAGTTTTTTTTTATCTCTACGCGTTCCAACATGAACCCACTATCGAGCATAAATACTCCCTCTCGGAGTTAAAAGCATCTACTTGGCCAGAGCGTCTACTAGTAATGGAGAGCATGCAAGATCATAAATAACATAAACATGATAGATTTATAATCACTTTACATAGCATTCAATATTCATCGGATCCCAGCAAACACAACATGTAGCATTACAAACAGATGATCTTGATCATGTTAGGAAGCTCACAAGATCTAAACATGAGGCATAAAGAGGAGAAGACAACCATCTAGCTAGTTCTATGGACCCGTAGCCTAGGGATGAACTACTCACGCATCACTCCGGAGGCAGGCATGCTGATGTAGAGCCCTCCGGTGATGAATTCCCCTCCTGGCAGGGTGACGGGGTGAGCTTGAGAACCCTACCGAACTAGGGTTGACGATAACGGTGGCTATGGAACTTTTCGTGGATGGACGCTTGGGTATTTAGCATTAACCCGAGGAGGATCTTAAATAGGCGAAAGGGCAACGTAGGTGGGAAGCTAGGGGGCGCCACCCTATGGTGTGGTGGCTCCAGGGCCCCCCTCCGGGTTCTCTTCGGACTCCATGTACGTGACAAATTTCTAAGACCCTGGGATTTTGTTTTGTCAAATTCCGAGAATATTTCCAGAACAATTTTTCTGAAACCAAAAACAACAAAAAACATGAACTCGCTCTGTGGCATCTTGTTAATAGGTTAGTCCCAGGAAATGCATAAAAATGATGTAAATTGTATAGGAAACATGTAGCAAATGTAATGAAAACAACATGGAACATCAGTATAGATATGTTTGAGACATATCAAGCATCCCTAAGCTTAGTTCTACTCGTCCTCGAGTAGGTAAAACGATAAAAACAAAATAATTTCTAACTTGACATGCTACCATCATAATCTTGATCATCATATTTGTAAAAGCATTTGTAAGCTGAGATCGTAGTACTCTAAACACAGACATGATAGATATAATTATAGCAATGAAACTTAGCAACCATGTTGCAACATGAAAAGTAACACAAATAAAAGATCATGAATAACGAAGCACTTGAAAGTTATATGTTTGTTTCGAGCATAAAGAAAACATTGCAAAGTGGTATTCCGCTTGTCCTTAAAAGTGAGAGCAAAACATAAATTCTAGGACACCTTCAAAGTTCAAGTGGATAACTAGTAACAAATAATTTGAGAGCAAGTAATCACATATCATGAATCAATCAATAATAATCTTTGGGACTGATGCACATTATACTCATAATGATAACTACGCTTTCTTAATTGTGCATAAAGTTAGAAGATGAAGACTCAACATAAAAGTAAAATAAAGGCCATTCGTAGAGGGAAGCAGGGATTAACTCATGTGGTAGAGCTTTTTTACTTTATAAAACAGAGGTATTGAAAACAATTTTTTAGACAGGTGTATGCTTATGTTAACGAATGGTAAACAGACAATACAGTACGTCACAAGACAACTAGACCTTACAAGAGCGGCTCCCATTGAAGAAAGCTACAGGGGTAGTAGATCATCCCTCTTCTCTTTTGTTTACATAATTATGCTTTAGCTGATAAATCAGGGGCAAAAAGAGTGAAGAGAATTTAATAGTAACCAATTTTGGGGATGGGCACCCCGCTGCCAGCTCTTCTATCAATTTGGATAAGCGTATGTGCCACTAGTCCAGGTGTGTAAAGTCCAATCAATAAGTGAGATAAAGATTCTCTATTAACGTCCTCATGAGCTAAAACAGGGGCACAAAACAGGTATAATTTTGAAGGTTTTAATGGTATCACATGAGAAATTTACTTTGGATTGGTGGTTAAATACCACATGTAGGTAGGTATGGTGGACACATTTGGAAAACTTTGGTTTTTGGGAGTTGGATTCACGAGTAGAGCTCATACTCAGTACAGGTGGAGGCTAGCAAAAGACTAGGACCGACAAATTAAGAGAGCAATAATGGCCATAATCATGCATAACGACAAAAACATCATTAATCAAAGCATAAAAGATATTACAAGTCAAAAACTAAATGATCATAGAGGCTATAGGTGACTGGTTTGTAGTCATAACATGGTGTAAGCATGCGCCAAGTCAACCAAATAAAGCATTCGAAGGAGAATACAACAATATTATGCTTCGATGTGATAAAAACAGCTCATGATTCTTTCAATGGCACATTAAGCACTCTCAGATATTTCAGACAAGTCATGCTACAATAATAACTACTAAGCATGGAATTAAAATAACATCCAACATGACATGATAAAGTCTAGCCACAGTCTAAACAAGGTTCTTTTTGCACCGTTATAAGCATGAAATATTTTATTGCTTTCCAACACCAATTATTTTATGTAAACAAAACTCTCCATATGATATATAAATGAAACAAGAGAGTAATAATACTACTCTACTAGAACTAACAGCTCTAAATAAGAGATGCATGAAAAACAAGAGCTAAAACGGAGTTACAACAACTAGAAGAAAAGCGAAGAATACGAGTATGATGAAGAATACGAGTAATCATATGAAAAAGCAAAGCGTGTCTCTCTCCCATAAAAGAATGATGGGTTCCAACTAAGTTTATTGCAGCAAGGAAAGTAAAATAAAACAAAACAAAAACAATCAGACGCTCCAAGTAAAGTGCATATGATGTGACCGAATAAAAATATAGTTTCACTAGAAGTGACCTGATAAGTTTTTTTTTGTTGAGATTAGTGACCTGATAAGTACTAACAAATTCCGCGCGATCAGGGACGTTTCAATAACGTTACCGATGGGCTCCAAACCGTCTCTAAGGGCAATCTGCGACGGTTTACGCGACGGAATGCAAACGTATCAGATCGACTGTCACGGACGATTCCGCGACGTTTATATGAACACTAAACCGTTAAGGCTATCCGCAATGTACAACAAATCGTCGCCACCAATTGGGCCGTCCGGACTAGGCCCAATAAGCATTCACATTTTTATTTCGTCGCTATGAGGCGACACGTGGCAAACGAGTTTCTAACGGCCATTATCGTAATCAGCTGACGTGGCTAAACGTTTAGTCACCATAAGCAAAACGTGGGAACGTTTTTTTACGTCACCAGTCTTGACCAATGAGGCGAAAACATGTGGACCAATCGAAATTGTAACATCCCAGGATTTTGAAAATTTTGAAAAATTCAAAACCATCATGCATTCATGATCATCATAGCTTACTTGCATTTTTTTTGCACAAGGATTGGTTTTTAATTTACTAAAGACAAAATTTTAGGTGATATTACCTATTAAACCATATTTTGGATTTAAATCTTTCTCTAAAGTAAAGTATTTTATTTTTGGGAATTAATAGTACCAAAAGGTTCCTTGTTTCCTAAGATTTTCAAAACATATTTTATGTATTTTTCTGATATGTTTTGGTGGGGTTTTGGTTTTTTTTTGAATCATTTGTAAAAAAACAGAAGAAAGAAAAAGAAAAAAAAAGAGAAAACGGCCAGCGTAGCACCCACCCAGCCGTTTTCTGTTTCCTCTCCCGGCCCAGGCCCATTTCCCCCTCCCCCTCTCTTTCGCGCGTGTGTAGCAGCAGCGAAGGACAACCCGGCCCAACACACGCGCCCCTCTCTTCGTCTCCTGGGCCGCCCCCCTGACGTGACCCCTGCGTCACGATGACGCCACCATCACCATGGCCAGGACGAGCTCGACGCCGTGCGCCCGTCGGACACCTCCACCGCCTCCCCTGTGCCCTAAACCCACGCCGCCGCCACGATTTCTGCGCCGGAATCGAGCTCCGCCGTTGTCGAAATCCCTCAATCGCCACCGGTATTGGAGGTCCCCGCCGCCCGTTCCTAGGCTCCCCTATTCCCCACATCCTGGCGCATCTCTCTAATCCTTTTTCCCCTTTTCTTCGCAGCGAATCGATGAGGGCGAGTTCATCGGAGTTCTTCGCGGTCATCACCACGGGAGGTCGCTGCGCCGTCGATTGGAGTCATGCCGAGCCGCGCCAAGGCTACAGGGAGGACCACCGTGAGCATTGCCACCGTCTGACGTTTTCCACTTCGCCGGAGGAGCACGGTATCAACCACGCCATCCACGCCGGACCCCGCCTCCGACGTCTCCCTCGCTTCCGATGCCTTTCTCCGGTGAGTTCACCCCGGCGCTTTCCCTGGCCGTCCAATTTGCTTTAACGGCCGCGATTAGAACCCCGCCGAACAGGTATTTTTAGATCCTGGCCGCTCGATTCCCTTTAGATCTAACGATCCACGTGCACGATCCAGCCGAAACGGCATCGACCAATCACAGCGCGCTATTGCCTGTCCCCCGGATCGGTCATATTTTGATTTAAAACAAAATAAAACAGATTTGTTTCCAAACTTTAAAAATCCATATCTCGAGTTCTGTTATTCCAATTTAGATGATTTTGTACTTTTTGAAATCGGCACAATGTGTAGATTAATCTAGGCTATTCAAATTTTAAATTTGAATTGCGCATTCACATGTTATTTGTAGATCTATGTTAATCACTAATTTGGGAATAACTTTTAATCTACAAATCCTTTTTAGGTGAAATAAAGTGCTATGGTTTTGTTTTGATGTCCTCTATCCAGTTGATGCGTTGGAAAAATTATTTATACAACTTTGTAACAGAAACTCTATTAATGTTGATATTTGCCTATAATAAAACCCTAGCAATACTAATAATTATAATTTGATAATAAATTTGTTTTTCATGCATCATAAACATGTTATTAACATCAGAGAACATCATTGTTAGTAAGTACTGATAGTTGTGAACTTTGTGCATTAATTTTGTTGGAACACGTAGAGATAAACGAAAATTTTTCCTACGTGGTACTTCCAAGATCTAGCCGAGGTAGAAGGCCACGATGATTACCACTAGACGCGTGGTTGCGGATTATCGATGAAGTGCGTCGGGGCAGTGCAGTCCACGATCCGATCCAGCCGATCCGATCCCACGAACGTCGAAGTGCTGAACGTACAGCACCTCTGCCGGTATCCACACGTACGAGGAGGAGCTCCGACGGCGGACTGCTAGGTCCGGTGCGACGGATGGACTGAGTGGGGCTAGGGTTCCCAACGCATGGGAGTGGACTAACGTGCCCGTTGGGCAACCTGCGCCCCTCTTTATATAGCGAATGGTAGTGGGCTTCTCAACACTTGTGGCCCATTCCCTCTGTGAGTCCGACTCACAAATCAGTCCATTTCCGGTTCGGGTCCAACCTGACCAATACAATTGCTCCCGCTTTTAAGTGTGCGACCCTGCAGGCTCATGGCGACTTGGACACGATTTGAGTCCGACTCTCAATCGATCAATCGGTAGCGGCTCCTAGCAGAACGTGCCGACTCCCAAGTCTCATTGAGTCATGACGACATACCTTTCAATGTGATATTCATCTCAGTCCCTTTTGCCTCACGATATACCTTGTCGAACTATAGGCGATTTATCGTCATCCCTTAAATAGTTCGACTCTCTTCTCGATCCGTGATATGTGATTCATCTGACTAACTCTTAGTCAACAGACACAACTAAAACTTAACTGAGTCGCGCATGGCCATGCTTCCTGAATCATATCACTCGAGAGGGCCCAGAGAATGTCTCTCCATTCGGAGGGGCAAAATCCCATCTTGATTATCCACATCACGCAGCTTGCTTCTCATTCGACCCGAACTCTGCCTTTATAACTGCCTTGTCACAGAACAGCGTTTGACAGAATCTAAGTCGGTGATCCACAACTCGGATTGTGCGACAACCTCAGGTCTAAGGATTACATTGATTGAGACATGCAAATGACGACTTGATCGTTGCATCTCAATGTGGGTCAGTCCGACTTGCTAAACTCTTTAGCCAAGTCCGTGAACATTGGAATGGCATCACCATGCCAATGACAAGTGGAATCGTGTCATCAGCCAACACTCACATTAGTCTAGGGTGTGTGTCCAGCACAACCTTAACGACCAAGGACAATTAGTATGAACAACATGAATACATAGTTCCACAATCGAATCACATATTCAATGACATATATCAGATGTTCAAACCAAAGGACAACTTAATAACTTTATGAATACAGTGGGAATTACATCATACATGATTGCCTCTAGGGCATATTCCCAACAAATTTTATCATCGCATGGCATGTATACATATTTTTGTATTGTTATTTTGTTTCCTATGTTATGTTTGTTTTGTATGTTTATGTGTGGCTTGTTGCTTGTGTTAGATTGTGAAGAGGAGCAATTCTACCCTTGTTGCTGTTATACTTGTTGTGATTGTTCATCCTATTGCCAAGGCAAGTGACACACCATCAAATCTCCCATATTTTCACTATGCATTACTAGTGTTTTTAAGTAGTATGCATGATAGGGAATTTTACTAAGTTATTATTATGCTATGACAAATCCCAAGTAGTGTGTAGCCATACTTTAGACTTGTTATTTTGGAGACTTAGTTGATGCTTAGCCTTGCTAAAAATTTATTTTACTCAATGTTGTGAAAAATTCTAAGTATAAATTTCAATGAACCACCTGGGTGGATTTGGTTGTTTGGTTGATGAGACTTGAGTGTCGCCCCGAGGGGTGTTCACTTGTGGATTGCCACCCAGGAAAAAAAGAGATTACCAAGTCCTCTAAGTTTAGTAGCTTCCCGTGCAGCCCTTTGACATATGTGCTTTGTCTTGATCAACTAAGTTGTGAGAGTTCAGCCCATGCTTGACATGAAGATGTAGCATAATTATAGGTGGAGCGGGTCTTGCTGGTTGGGTTGGATTCTTGCTTCTGAAAGATCTCGTCTCAATTCTCTCCTTTCCATGATGCACTCTGGGTGTATAGAATGTTTGGGCTAATTGAATACAAAGGGTGAAAGTGCACAACCTCTGTAGAGTTAGAACTATTGTAACATCCCAAGTCTGAAAAATAGCCTTTAGAATGTTTTGCTCTCTGTTATTTTATGTTTTGCATCATGGCATCATGTTGATTGCAATTGTTTTGTTTGTTTTCCATTTGTTTTTCTCTGTTTTCATTTGTTTTCCAACTGTTTTCATCTGCTTTCCTTTGTTTTCTATTTGAATTTCAAACCAAATTTCAAACCTTTTGTTTCATCCTTGTGATGTTACAATTTCTAAAATGATATTTCAAAATAAAACAATTATTTGTTTCCATTAAAGTGTGATTCCAAACTATTGTTTTGTTTCTATAAAAATGCATCCAATAATCAAACCCTTTCAAATTTAATTTGTTTTCCATTTGAAATTCCAAACCAACATCCAAATATTTGTTTCCAAATAATCCTATAATGATCACTTATTAAATTGTTGCTTAATTCAATCAATCACTTTAGTCAATTAAATTCCAAATCACCTTTAAAATTCAAACAAAATGCATCAAACCAAAACCACTTTGAATTTATGAATATTATCTAAACCAATCAACTGCTTTAATCAAATTAACCATAGGGTTCACCCTATAAAGATGTTGTTTTCAATAATATTCATTCGATACTTAAAAATCTTTCAAATTTGGTTTAATTAACAAACAACATTTTAATTTGAAAACTTTTGGAAAAACCAGTTAGCAATTAGTTGCTATGTTAAAAACTAAGCTGACCATAATTTTTTCCAAATTTTTGCTAACTTGGAAACCTACCTTTTCTTCCTATTTTGTTTCTGCAAAAAAAAAATAAACAAACAGAAATAATAAAAGAGAGGGAGAGAGCACAGCAGCCCACCTAGCTAAGGCCAGCCCAACCCTTTTCCCTTCTTTCCACTTAAGCCCACCCCCCTTGGCCCAGTACCTCCCTCATGTCGCTTTCTTCCTCAACGAGCTGACGACAGCAGTACGACTGCCTCTCCTCCGTTTGATCATCCTCTGCCCCTCCCGATTGCTGCCGTACATGGCCCTAGCCCCTATATCTACCCTACCACCGAGCTCTGCTAACCCTAGTTCCTCTCCCCTAGCGCCGTCGCCTCTCCTCCATCTCCCCTCTCTTCTGGTTCTTGTTCCTCTGAACCACCGAGACCCGCAACCACCGAGACGCCCACCTCTGCCTCCTCATCGCCGTCACCACGTCCACCTCGAGGGGCATCTGACGGCGGGAATGGACTCGCGGATGCTCCAGCTACTGCCCCGCCTCTTCGCCGCTTGCTGGGAGACGGTGTGGTGGCCGCGGCGTCGCCGGCCACCGTCGCCCTCGTATCTGTCGACAGCAACCTCGACGATCAGAAGCGAGGTGAGCATCGCCTCCTATTTTTCTCTCCCGTCCCTTTCTTGTTGTTCGCCTCCTCACCACGCACCAGCATCCACCCGCGACCACCACCACGTCGCACACCCTCCACGGCGAGCCCAACAGCCATCTGCCGGCGGCAGCCATCCCTTCTGTCGAAACTGAATTTTGGTTCAGTTAAAATCATAGCCTTTCTGAACCTTACCTGTGTTGCACGTCTGTACCTATCACACGAATCGAACCACCGCAGTGGTTAGCACACAGCGCACACGGCAGGGGGTCGCGGGATCGATCCCCCCGCGGCGCATCTTTTTTTTTTTTGGGGATTATCTCTCCTTAGCCTGTGGCCCACCCGTCATAGTCCCTGTAGGCCAGCGCAGCTGCCACGCCAGCGCCTGCGTGGCAGTGGCCCACAGGTCAGTGCCTGTGGGTACGTTCCAGCACGGTAACAAAGTATTAAAAAAACAAATCCGTTTTAATTTCTGTTTTTCTTTTAATTGGCAGAATAAACACCTAACTTGAAAATTCAATAACTTTAAATCTATAAACCCAATAAACAAAAACTTTATATGTTTTCTGTTCAAAATTTAACAATCTTTCCAAATAACTTGTTTGTGTTCTGTTTTGAATTTTCAAAATGCAATTTAAATTCAAATTCAAATAATTCAAATGCCATTTGTAATAAATCATAACTAAGTCATCCTATTTCCAAATAATGCAAACAAAATATGTTTTTCACACCATTTTGAATGTTCTATCCAAATATAATTTTTGTTTTCTGTTTTGAATAATTAAAATTGCCTAAACAATTTAAATCTTGTTTAATTCATAATTAATTAATCCAAAGTCCAATTGCAAAATGTGAAACATGTAATCCAACTAAAATTTGATGTTCTTTTCAAATATAAACTTTGTTATTTGTTTTGCACACTCTAACTTGATGAAAACAATGTTTGTTGTGTGACATGTCTAAGTAACCAAAACTTTCCAAAATTAACAAATAAATTCCAAACTTGTTCTATTCCTTTTTCCTTTGCATCCATCACTGTTAGTTGTTGTTATTTTTGCTGTTATCATCATGCATGCATCATGTTTAACTACTTACACTTGTTAATCAAATGTAGATCATTGCTTCAACCTAAAGCATTTGCATCCATATGCAATTCTCATTGCATATGGATCCAATTAAATTGTGTTACTTTGTCAAGAAGGTTACTTTGATGCATCTATTAACATGACATGCATCATCCCCTGTTTGTGCACTATGCCATGTTATTGATTGTTTATCTTTCTGCATCGTTTGTTTGCTTCTTCTCGGATACACGACGACGTTGAGACCGACGATACTTACGACACCCCTTCTAAGGAGTTAGCTCAGTACCAGGCTACTGGGTTTTGCAGGCAAGTTATCACTCACATGAACCACTGTGCTCCTTTCAACATTGGTTACCGATACTTTCCGTTGTTCTTTTCTGCTAGCCTTAGTAGTAGTTGTTTCTGTTACGAACCCATCACATGAATCCCTTAAACCTGATATTGCCTCATCTCCCTTCCTACAACCATTGTTTGAGCCCGTGTCTTATTAGCATGCTTAGGTTGTTTTGCTCGAGTCTGTTACCCGTTACTTTTCTGTTACTACTCTATTATGTTCTGGGGGCTCGATGTTTAATCAATCAATCATGCTAATGTTACTATTAATAAATTTGATGATAAGGCACCGGCAGGAGGCCCTTTGTGGTTTTGAGGCCTGCTAGTGTCGACCCTAATAGGAAAAGGGTCTTGTCTACTGATCCATGATGAGCGCACTACCCGCATTTGGGGAGTATGGGCTCCCCCTCAGTTTGACCCGATTCGCATCTCGTCCAAATCGCCTCATTTAGTTCGGGTTTTCCATTTGCTGCATGCATGATTTTGCGAGCCCTTGGATCCCGGGTGGAACTTTCGTAGTCGGCATATAGGGGGACACGGTCTTAGAGTGCTATGAGGGTCCATTTTCTTCTGGGCCCGAGTAGCCGTGCGCCCAAGGTGCTTTGGGCTTGATGCGAAGAAGGGTTGGATTGTGTTGAGTGCCCCGCTTGGTGGGAGGCATTCCATCTGGCGGGATATTCATGAGTGTGGTTACTTTGGTGCATCCCTGCAGGGTAAATCTTCTCGAGAAGCCGTGTTTTCCGCGGTTATGGATTACTTGGTGAAAGTACTGGCTAACAAGTACTCAGGACAACTTAAACATAATGATCAAACATGTTACACCCCATGATTAATAACTTGACTAGTAACAGGTTGATGACACAATAACTTGATTCACCTTTAACACAACTGTGTGAGTTATCCTCGGATTGCTTCTTTGGATAAGGGGCGAGATCCAGGATGGGTTTGTTTGAAGTTATCTTTCAGTTGGTTACAATCCTCGATCTTATCTCTTTTCTGCTAGCCGGAAGTGTTAGAATCTCTGTAGTTGTTTAGCGCAGCCAGTTGCAGCATCTTTTATATCCCCTTTCTTCCGTTGAACCAAGGTTTCTGTACTTGGTGTTGACGGGTTACACTTTGGTGAACTGTGAGTCTTGCTTGCCAGTACGTTTATGTACTGACCCCTTTGGGGCTGTGGTTTCCGCAGACCTACGTTTCCGAAGATCTACATGGTGGCTACTACGTGGAGTATGACGAGACTGCTGACGAGTAGATAGCGGACCCGGGCAGGATCCGAGACTTCGTGGATGGGCTCCGTCTGTTTGTTTCCGGCCTCTTAGGCCTTTTTGGTTCTTGTCTGTACTCAGACATGTTGAATGCTTCCGCTGTATTGTAATGATGTATTGTTGGGGCATGTGCCCTCTGAATGATTGTATTTGCTATCTCTGCTCTAATGAGAGCCATTTGCAACTTATTTCAATCTTTTGTGTCGTAGAGATCTGTTGTGATATCACTTGTTAAACGCCGTTGACGTACCATGTGTGTATGGTTTGAAGTACGTCGACGGAAGTGCCTTTGATCTCTAGTGGATAGTTTACATCGACGGTGGAATAGCAGGGCTTGTGGTGTCGCGCATAAGCGCAGGCCTACCAGGAAGCTGGGACGTGGGAGCAGTTATGCCCCATAATCCAAGCATCTGCTATCCAGTTCGTACGGTGAGTATCCCCTAGAAATCAGGGTGCGACAAATGGTATCAGAGCCTGTCTGCCTGTAGGATCCCTTTTACTGGTCGCAGTTGAGTCTAGAAACTATTTTGTAGCTATATAGGAAAAATGAAACGTGAGAGTAGGAATTCTGTTCTTTTTCTTCTTTCCCCACCCTCCCTCCCTTTTCTGGTAAGGAAGTGCAACGTTGATTTTTTCCCTTCTCACCTAAACTTTCAAGTTAGGATTTCACGAATCCTGGTTTCTCTAGGATGGTTATATCTACTAGACCATAGGAATGGAGGTGGTTGTGACGTGATTTATCATGTTGCCTACTCATGATTGAGAACGGAGGCGTGTAAGCCCCGGAAGCAGATCCTCTATTCCTTAAGCAGTAGATATTGATCCTTTAGAAGCCCGGATGGGTTTTTCCGTAGTACCTCAGGAGTGTTTTGATCTCGTTTTCCCGGTGTTGCTTCGTTATCCTATTCTTCTCAACATCCTTTTCGTCCGTTCAAACCTTGTTGTTGTTTTCCACTTCAAATCTTCTACCGGCGTCAAGTTAACTTCCCAAATATCAAATCTATCTTTCAGAGAGGTTCTTGTTGTTGTTATTGTTTTCATTCCTCAAGCACCACATTCCAAATAGTCTATTCTCCATATGGATCAAGTTCTGTTTTAATCAAGCTTTCCCCGTTCATCTACTAAACTCTATTCCAGCTAAAGTGTTGTTTGATACCGGAGAATCACATTCCTTTCAGTCAACAATCTTTTCCACAACATACAACCCAATTCTGGTTCCACTAAGCAATCAAAACTCTGTTCACTCCCCGGGATCTCAAATGTTGACTTCCAAGATAAGTAAGAACAATCCAATTCTAATGAGAGGCCACATATTCCTCGTTACTCTCATGTTGCTGATTCTGACATTGATGATTATTCTTGGTGTTGCATTGATGTCAATAACTCTGTTCCACCTTTATTACAGATAGTCTATTCTCCAAATGAATCAAATTCTATCCAGCTATACACCCTCCATACAAAAATCCCTTCCTCTATTTGAAAATGTTCCGGTGGTTTGCAAATTCCCTGACGTCTATCCAATGTGCACGATGTGTTTCACGTGTAACAGCTCAAGAGGATCTTCCCAAGAAGTTTCCGGACCTTTTCTTTTCTCAATAGGAATCTCGGGGCGCGATTCCTTCAAGGGGGGGCGTTTTGTAACATCCCAAGTCTGAAAAATAGCCTTTAGAATGTTTTGCTCTCTGTTATTTTATGTTTTGCATCATGGCATCATGTTGATTGCAATTGTTTTGTTTGTTTTCCATTTGTTTTTCTCTGTTTTCATTTGTTTTCCAACTGTTTTCATCTGCTTTCCTTTGTTTTCTATTTGAATTTCAAACCAAATTTCAAACCTTTTGTTTCATCCTTGTGATGTTACAATTTCTAAAATGATATTTCAAAATAAAACAATTATTTGTTTCCATTAAAGTGTGATTCCAAACTATTGTTTTGTTTCTATAAAAATGCATCCAATAATCAAACCCTTTCAAATTTAATTTGTTTTCCATTTGAAATTCCAAACCAACATCCAAATATTTGTTTCCAAATAATCCTATAATGATCACTTATTAAATTGTTGCTTAATTCAATCAATCACTTTAGTCAATTAAATTCCAAATCACCTTTAAAATTCAAACAAAATGCATCAAACCAAAACCACTTTGAATTTATGAATATTATCTAAACCAATCAACTGCTTTAATCAAATTAACCATAGGGTTCACCCTATAAAGATGTTGTTTTCAATAATATTCATTCGATACTTAAAAATCTTTCAAATTTGGTTTAATTAACAAACAACATTTTAATTTGAAAACTTTTGGAAAAACCAGTTAGCAATTAGTTGCTATGTTAAAAACTAAGCTGACCATAATTTTTTCCAAATTTTTGCTAACTTGGAAACCTACCTTTTCTTCCTATTTTGTTTCTGCAAAAAAAAAAATAAACAAACAGAAATAATAAAAGAGAGGGAGAGAGCACAGCAGCCCACCTAGCTAAGGCCAGCCCAACCCTTTTCCCTTCTTTCCACTTAAGCCCACCCCCCTTGGCCCAGTACCTCCCTCATGTCGCTTTCTTCCTCAACGAGCTGACGACAGCAGTACGACTGCCTCTCCTCCGTTTGATCATCCTCTGCCCCTCCCGATTGCTGCCGTACATGGCCCTAGCCCCTATATCTACCCTACCACCGAGCTCTGCTAACCCTAGTTCCTCTCCCCTAGCGCCGTCGCCTCTCCTCCATCTCCCCTCTCTTCTGGTTCTTGTTCCTCTGAACCACCGAGACCCGCAACCACCGAGACGCCCACCTCTGCCTCCTCATCGCCGTCACCACGTCCACCTCGAGGGGCATCTGACGGCGGGAATGGACTCGCGGATGCTCCAGCTACTGCCCCGCCTCTTCGCCGCTTGCTGGGAGACGGTGTGGTGGCCGCGGCGTCGCCGGCCACCGTCGCCCTCGTATCTGTCGACAGCAACCTCGACGATCAGAAGCGAGGTGAGCATCGCCTCCTATTTTTCTCTCCCGTCCCTTTCTTGTTGTTCGCCTCCTCACCACGCACCAGCATCCACCCGCGACCACCACCACGTCGCACACCCTCCACGGCGAGCCCAACAGCCATCTGCCGGCGGCAGCCATCCCTTCTGTCGAAACTGAATTTTGGTTCAGTTAAAATCATAGCCTTTCTGAACCTTACCTGTGTTGCACGTCTGTACCTATCACACGAATCGAACCACCGCAGTGGTTAGCACACAGCGCACACGGCAGGGGGTCGCGGGATCGATCCCCCCGCGGCGCATCTTTTTTTTTTTTGGGGATTATCTCTCCTTAGCCTGTGGCCCACCCGTCATAGTCCCTGTAGGCCAGCGCAGCTGCCACGCCAGCGCCTGCGTGGCAGTGGCCCACAGGTCAGTGCCTGTGGGTACGTTCCAGCACGGTAACAAAGTATTAAAAAAACAAATCCGTTTTAATTTCTGTTTTTCTTTTAATTGGCAGAATAAACACCTAACTTGAAAATTCAATAACTTTAAATCTATAAACCCAATAAACAAAAACTTTATATGTTTTCTGTTCAAAATTTAACAATCTTTCCAAATAACTTGTTTGTGTTCTGTTTTGAATTTTCAAAATGCAATTTAAATTCAAATTCAAATAATTCAAATGCCATTTGTAATAAATCATAACTAAGTCATCCTATTTCCAAATAATGCAAACAAAATATGTTTTTCACACCATTTTGAATGTTCTATCCAAATATAATTTTTGTTTTCTGTTTTGAATAATTAAAATTGCCTAAACAATTTAAATCTTGTTTAATTCATAATTAATTAATCCAAAGTCCAATTGCAAAATGTGAAACATGTAATCCAACTAAAATTTGATGTTCTTTTCAAATATAAACTTTGTTATTTGTTTTGCACACTCTAACTTGATGAAAACAATGTTTGTTGTGTGACCTGTCTAAGTAACCAAAACTTTCCAAAATTAACAAATAAATTCCAAACTTGTTCTATTCCTTTTTCCTTTGCATCCATCACTGTTAGTTGTTGTTATTTTTGCTGTTATCATCATGCATGCATCATGTTTAACTACTTACACTTGTTAATCAAATGTAGATCATTGCTTCAACCTAAAGCATTTGCATCCATATGCAATTCTCATTGCATATGGATCCAATTAAATTGTGTTACTTTGTCAAGAAGGTTACTTTGATGCATCTATTAACATGACATGCATCATCCCCTGTTTGTGCACTATGCCATGTTATTGATTGTTTATCTTTCTGCATCGTTTGTTTGCTTCTTCTCGGATACACGACGACGTTGAGACCGACGATACTTACGACACCCCTTCTAAGGAGTTAGCTCAGTACCAGGCTACTGGGTTTTGCAGGCAAGTTATCACTCACATGAACCACTGTGCTCCTTTCAACATTGGTTACCGATACTTTCCGTTGTTCTTTTCTGCTAGCCTTAGTAGTAGTTGTTTCTGTTACGAACCCATCACATGAATCCCTTAAACCTGATATTGCCTCATCTCCCTTCCTACAACCATTGTTTGAGCCCGTGTCTTATTAGCATGCTTAGGTTGTTTTGCTCGAGTCTGTTACCCGTTACTTTTCTGTTACTACTCTATTATGTTCTGGGGGCTCGATGTTTAATCAATCAATCATGCTAATGTTACTATTAATAAATTTGATGATAAGGCACCGGCAGGAGGCCCTTTGTGGTTTTGAGGCCTGCTAGTGTCGACCCTAATAGGAAAAGGGTCTTGTCTACTGATCCATGATGAGCGCACTACCCGCATTTGGGGAGTATGGGCTCCCCCTCAGTTTGACCCGATTCGCATCTCGTCCAAATCGCCTCATTTAGTTCGGGTTTTCCATTTGCTGCATGCATGATTTTGCGAGCCCTTGGATCCCGGGTGGAACTTTCGTAGTCGGCATATAGGGGGACACGGTCTTAGAGTGCTATGAGGGTCCATTTTCTTCTGGGCCCGAGTAGCCGTGCGCCCAAGGTGCTTTGGGCTTGATGCGAAGAAGGGTTGGATTGTGTTGAGTGCCCCGCTTGGTGGGAGGCATTCCATCTGGCGGGATATTCATGAGTGTGGTTACTTTGGTGCATCCCTGCAGGGTAAATCTTCTCGAGAAGCCGTGTTTTCCGCGGTTATGGATTACTTGGTGAAAGTACTGGCTAACAAGTACTCAGGACAACTTAAACATAATGATCAAACATGTTACACCCCATGATTAATAACTTGACTAGTAACAGGTTGATGACACAATAACTTGATTCACCTTTAACACAACTGTGTGAGTTATCCTCGGATTGCTTCTTTGGATAAGGGGCGAGATCCAGGATGGGTTTGTTTGAAGTTATCTTTCAGTTGGTTACAATCCTCGATCTTATCTCTTTTCTGCTAGCCGGAAGTGTTAGAATCTCTGTAGTTGTTTAGCGCAGCCAGTTGCAGCATCTTTTATATCCCCTTTCTTCCGTTGAACCAAGGTTTCTGTACTTGGTGTTGACGGGTTACACTTTGGTGAACTGTGAGTCTTGCTTGCCAGTACGTTTATGTACTGACCCCTTTGGGGCTGTGGTTTCCGCAGACCTACGTTTCCGAAGATCTACATGGTGGCTACTACGTGGAGTATGACGAGACTGCTGACGAGTAGATAGCGGACCCGGGCAGGATCCGAGACTTCGTGGATGGGCTCCGTCTGTTTGTTTCCGGCCTCTTAGGCCTTTTTGGTTCTTGTCTGTACTCAGACATGTTGAATGCTTCCGCTGTATTGTAATGATGTATTGTTGGGGCATGTGCCCTCTGAATGATTGTATTTGCTATCTCTGCTCTAATGAGAGCCATTTGCAACTTATTTCAATCTTTTGTGTCGTAGAGATCTGTTGTGATATCACTTGTTAAACGCCGTTGACGTACCATGTGTGTATGGTTTGAAGTACGTCGACGGAAGTGCCTTTGATCTCTAGTGGATAGTTTACATCGACGGTGGAATAGCAGGGCTTGTGGTGTCGCGCATAAGCGCAGGCCTACCAGGAAGCTGGGACGTGGGAGCAGTTATGCCCCATAATCCAAGCATCTGCTATCCAGTTCGTACGGTGAGTATCCCCTAGAAATCAGGGTGCGACAACTATGATCATAGCCGTGTTCCCGGTAATGGATAACTTCGAGCAGCTGCACAAGGATGGACAGAAGAATCTCAACACCGTTTTGAAGAAGTAAAATTTGGCTAAGGGAAACATTAGTTGTGGTGCTCATGGGTGTGTACCATGGTGCCAATCTTTGAAAGAAAACTCTTTTTCAAAAGTGTTAGGGAAAAACTTGCTTTCCGCAAATAGCCTAAACTCCACCAAGCCAGATATGCATGTAGTTTAGACTTGCCATTTTATATCCACCATAGTGTCATTTGCCAGTACATTGTTTGTACTGAATATCCTTTGGGGGCTGCATATTCCAACGTGCAGGAAATTCCGAGGATGAAGTTTGATCAAGTGTTTGGACTCGAGTCTACACCCAACATGTAATGCCTGTGGCACATGATTGAAGATGGAGGTTCATTGATACTTTTATTTCTGCTGTTTAGAACTCTGATTTTTGCTAGTCTTTCAAGACTATGCACTTTGTAATAAAGCTATACTTGGCTATTCTGTATCTTTGTAATAATTTTGATACTTCTGCAATGATACTTTACATTTTGTTCTGTGGTGCTAGCATTGATCCAGGGACTAGCACTTAACACAGTAGTTCTTGCATTATTAAATGCGAGGGCGCTACAGAAATACGCCACATGGAAACAAAATGGTGCCACGTTGCCTTCTTCTGGGACGAAATCGGTTCGTCCCGGGCTACCCAGCGACATTTTTCCGTCGCGAGTCTCGACCAATCAGGCGAAAGCATGTGGACCAATCAACATACGCCACATGGAAACAAAATAGCGCTAAATCTCCTTCTTCTGGGACGAAATCTGCTCGTCGCGGGCTACCCAGCGACTTTTGTTTTCGTCGCTAAACTCGTGGCACGTGCAACAACCAAATGGTGCCACGCAACATCTTTTCCATGACGTTTTTTTTCCGTCTCGGATTTGGGTGATGTCATCACCGTGCCGGGGAAGTTATTTTTACGTCGTCTAATCGCCCACTCATAGTAGGCCACGTTGGTTGGGCATACATCGCCACGTGTCGGTATTTGACTTGACGGATTTTTACGTTACGTTACTATGATGTCTGTTTTGGTGCTATTTGGGTGGTTACATCACCGTTATAATTGCCAATTGCACACAGGCAGAAAAAAACCACATAACATGCATCAAATACTTAGTTTTTCTCACAGAATATCAAACCAACATACAGAACCACAGTTTCAAGGACCACGCATCTACTTAGCCAACATCTCAAGTATGGCAACTCCTTCTAGTTGAGATTTCTTTAGCGCAGTTATTGCTTCTGAATGTCTTCCATATCAACTACAAACTTCAGCCTCAGTTGCTCGGATTATGCTTTCTCCCTCCTCATATCAGCAATTGTTCTGCGCACATTCACATAAAGCTGTGGTTTAGGCTCAGACTGTGAAAGACATGATTCCACACGGACCTTCTTTGAGAAAGTATGCTTTCCACTCTTCGGCATGACAACTTCACTATCATCCTCGTCCTCAACCTCTGAAGCAAATCGAGACATCACCCTTTTGTTTCTTGCCTATCAAGCATGCAAAGAAAATAGATGAAAATAACAGATAACAAGAATGTACAGAACATAGATGAAACTAGCAGATGACAAGCATGTACACAAAATCGATGAAAACAAGCAGATTATAGTCAAACAACTGTGTGTGTCATGAACTAGCTGATGAGAAGCATAGACGAAACAGCAGGTGTCAAGCATGTGAGGAAGATAGATGAAAATAGCAGATGGCAAGCATGTACAAAAAAATTGATGAAAACTAGCATATTATAGTCAAACAACGGTGTGTGTCATGAACTAGCTGATGAGAAGCATAGATGAAACAACATGTGTCAAGCATGTGAGGAAGATAGATGAAAATAGCAGAGGACAAGCATGTACAAAAAGTTGATGAAAACTAGCATATTATAATCAACCAACTGTGTGTGTAATTAACTAGCAGATATATGGAAACCATGTTGAAATGACAACGACAGCCTTAATTACTATAAGTGGGTTTCACGGCCTTAATTAGCTTGCCAAAACGTCTTATAGTATGGAATAGAGTAAGTAGCACAAAATATATGGCGCCACATTGATCAAACAGTTCAACACAAGATAAGAAAGCTGCACCCTAGTTGTTGCGATATCATGACAGAATGTTGAGCTACCGGGTTAGGGAATAACCTGCAGCTCATTATCCACGCTGGATTGTGATTGATATGTCACGACTCCTTCAGTGGCATCTGATTCCTCTTCAACATCATACACAGACATGTACTGAGATCTAGAGTCTTGCTTCTGGGTCTTTTTGGGGGGGGGGGGGGGTACAGTAGGACATGAAAGAAAACTTGCTGGCTTTACGCCCAGTTCATGCATCTTTGCATTGTTTGCCATTATAGTTCTGGCACGCTCTTCTTCAATGGGGTGTAGTGGCGGTCCTAACATGAATAAAGAACTAAAAGTAAAGTACAAATATAACGCTTCATTAGAACCTAATACAACATAAATAATTAAGGCACTCATCTTGTAAGAACAGTCCAGTGCAAGTAATATAAATTATGATCCTAACTAAGACTGATAGGATCACAAACAAAGTGAAATTAAACCTAATCGTAGTATACAAGCTAGATTGTTGCAAATGAGCAAAGTTTTACCAAGCAAGAAGGCCCCCCTTCCTATTTCCGTTACAAGAAACCGTTTAGAGAGATTTATTGCATCAAACATTAGCAGTATAATTAGGATAATAATGAAGCATCGAACATACGTTTAAACAGACAACCAATTTAGAAAGATTAACTGCATCGAACATAAGCTGGATAATAAGGAAGCATCAAACATACAATTAAATAGACAAAAGAAATTTAGAGAGAATAGCTTCCTGCATCTTTAGGGTCTTCTGTCTTGCTGTGTTTCTCGCCTTCAATCTTCACTCATTTCAGCGTGCTTGCAGACATTGATGGTGATGTTGCGGCGAGGTTGGAGACGAGGTGGCAGATCTGGATGTACGGCGAGGTCGGTGGCTGACCGGCAAACACGGCGTCGAGGTGGCTGACCGGCGAGCACGACGCGAGGTGGAAGATAACGTACGGCAAGGTTGGAGATGATTAGGCAGACAGGCGATCACAACGGCGAGGTGTCGAATCTGGACGACGAAAAGGCCGGTGATGTGGCAGATCTGGAGGGTGATCTCGACGGCGACGAGGGAGTTCTGGAAAGCGAGCTATACGGTGAGGTGTGAGACCGGGGAAATAGAGGATCTGTTTTGGGAGGACAAGGGGGACTGGATATTTCGAAATGGTGGCTTTCTCTTTCAGCGAGAGGGCCGACGAGCGGATAAGCCAGGGTTTCGGAACGATTACAGAAATTCCCTCTAGGCTAAAGGTTGCCAGTTGTGTGCGGGAGGGCTGAGAAGTAAATTATCCTTGCACAAAAAAATTTGGGCGGGCTGTCCTAGCACGAACTTTTCGGAGCGACGCGATATTTTGGCGGAACTGCGGGAAAATTTGCTAGCCGTCCGATGCTGATGGGTGGCCTACAAAAATTGAGCATTTATGCAATTATTTAGTACTAAAGATTGTGAAAAAGTCTCGAAAGTATTTACCTAAAATCCTGGAAAGGGTCAATTATGTGGACTACTACTACATGATGATTGGTGGCTTGAACTTTCCTAGCCATTGGATGCTAGTCAACTTTTTTGTCTAAACCTATCACCGGTGTCGGAAGGGGGTAGACCACTATTTTTTTTGCTTGGTTCTGTTAAGTTAGGCCATAGTTACATGGATAACCCAAATCTAGATCTACTTGTAATAAGATTCCCTCTAGTTTGCCTGAAGAAACCATAGCCATGATGGGGGGGAAAACGGAACTGCCGTTCTACACCCTCTACATGAGTCGGAAGGGGGTTGAAAATTGGAACCAATTTCTTGGTTTTGTCAGGTTAGGCACAAGGAACACCCAAGACAATGGTAGCGCCCCCCTCTTGGCAAGATTTCCCTAGTTCCGTCAGATCCGGGACTTTCGGGCTCTAAGTAGTCCTCGCACATGCTGAGAGAATCTGACGCCGGTGATGTGCGCCCTAACACAGAGAGCGAGGGAATCTTGCGCATCCAAGACCCATGACACACTCTAAGACACATGGTATGGCATACTCTGGGATTTGGTGGCATTCGGATGATCTGGAGCCCCCTCTCCGGAGAAACCATAGCCCCGCTGTGAAAAAAGACGAAATGGCCGTTCTGGCCCCTCTATGTGAGCCGGAAGGGGATAGCAAAGTGGAACCAATTGCTTGTTTGTGTTAGGTCAGTCCCAATGAACACCCAACACAATTGTATGTCCTACCTCTTGGCAAGATTCCCCCAGTTCCATCAGATCTGGGAGTTTTGGGCTCTAAGTAGTCCTCGAACTCGCCAGAGAGAATCCGACGCCGGTGAATCCCTAATACTGGGAGCGAGGGAATCTTGGGAATACAAGACCCATGCCACACTATAACACACGTGGTATGACATACCATGGGATTTGGTGGCATTCAAACGATCTCGAGCCCCCTCTCCGGAGAAACCATAGCCCCAATGAGGAAAAAGATGGAACTGTCGTTCTGGCCCCTCTACGTGACCCGGAAGGGGGTAGCAAAGTGGAACTAATTGCTTGGTTGTGTTAGGTTGGGCCCAAGGAACACCCAAGACAATGTTTGGGCCCACTGTTTGGCAAGATTTCCCCAGATCCGTCAGTTCCGGGAGTTTCGGGCTAATCCTGGAACCGGCAGAGAGAATATGACGCCGGTGAGCCCTAACACAGAGAGCAAGGGAATTTTGTCCATCCAAGACTGATGAAACACTCTACCACACATGGTATGGCATAACATGGGATTTGGTGGCATTCAGACGATCCAGAGCCCCCTCTCCGGAGAAACCATAGACCCGATGTGGAAAAAGACGGAACTGCCGTTCTGGCCACTCTACATGAGCCGGAAAGGGGTAGAAAAGTGGAACCAATTGCTTGTTTGTGTTAGGTTAGGCCCAAGGAACACTCAAGACAATGTTGGGCCCACATGTTGGCAAGATTCCCCGAGTTCCGTCGGTTTCGGGAGTTTCGGGCTCTAAGTAGTCCTTGAGCACGCCAGAGAGAATCTGACGCCGGTGAAGCCCTAACAGAGAGAGAGAGGGGAATCTTGGGAATCCAAGACCCATGACACACTATGACACACATGGTATGGCGTACCTTGGGATTTGGTGGCATTCAGACGATCTAGAGGCCCCTCTCCGGAGAAACCATGGCCCCGATGGGGAAAAATACGGAACTGTTGTTCTGGCCCCTCTACGTTAGGCGGAGGGGGGTAGCAAAGTGGAACCAACTGCTTGGTTGTATTAGGTTAGGCCCAAGGAACACCAAAAAAAATGGTAGGGCCCACCTCCTAGCAAGATTCCCGCCATTCCGTGAGATCTGGGAGTTTCAGGCTCTGAGTAGTGCTGGAACCCGTGAAAGAGAATGCGGCGCCGGTGAAGCCATAACACAAAGAGTGAGGGAATCTTGGGCATACCAGACCCATGCCACTATCTAACACATATTGTTTGGCATACCCTAGGATTGAGTGGTAATTCAGACGCTCCGGAGCCCCTCCCCGGAGAAACCCTAGGTCTGTTGTAGAAAAAGAAGAAACTGCCGGTCTAGCCCCTCTACGTGAGCCGGAAAGGGGTAGAAAAGTGGAACTAATTGCTTGGTTGTGTTATTTTAGGCCCAAGTAACACCAAATAAAATGGTAGGACCCACCTCTTGGCAATATTTCCCCCTGTTTCGTCAGATTCGGGAGTTTCGGGCTCTAAATAGTTTTGGAACCCGCTAGAGAGAATCCGACGCCGGCGAAGGCCTAACACATAAAGAGAGGGAATGATGGGCATCCAAGACCCATGACACACTATAACACACATGGTATGGCATACCATGGGATTTGGTGGTATTCAGACGATCTAGAGCTCCTCTCCGGAGAAACCCTAGCCTCGCTGGGAAAACGGACGAAGCTGTCGTTCTGGCCCCTCTACGTGAGCCGGAAAGGGGTAGAAAAGTGGAACCAACTGCTTGGTTGTGTTAGTTTAGGCCCAATGAACACCAAAGACAATGGTAGGGCCCACCTCTTGGCAGGATTCCCCCTGTTTCGTCACATCCGGGATTTTCGGGCTCTGAGTAGTCCTTGAACCCGCTAGAGAGAATCCAACGCCGGTGAAGCCATAACACACTGAGTGAGGAAATGTTGGGCATCCAAGACCCATGAAACACTCTAACACACATGGTATGTCATACCATGGGACTTGGTGACATTCAGACGATCCGGAGGCCCCTCTCCGGAGAAACCATAGCCCCGCTAGGGATTAAGACGGAACTGCCCTTCTGGCCCCTCTACGTGAGCCGAAGGGGGTAGCAAAGTGGAACCGACTGCTTGTTTGTGTTAGTTTAGGCCCAATGAACACCCAAGACAATGGTAGGGCCCACCTCTTGGTAATATTCCCCGAGTTACGTCAGTTCCAGGAGTTTCGGGCTCTAAGTAGTCCTGGAACCCGCCAGAGAGAATCCGACGCCGGTGAAGCCCTAACACAGAGAGTGTCGTGGGAAAGTCACGGCTAATGTTACCGGAGGTAACTTAGGTTTGGGTAGACCGAATCTGGTGTTTGGGAGAGCGTTTAGCTCAGATCGGACACAAGGTTTATCCTGGTTCAGCCTCTCCATTGGAGATAATAGCTTACTCCAGCCGGCCCATTACCACTACAATCGCTAGCCCATCAATGACACCCGGCCCATTACCACATTACCAGGTCTCGCGTGAACTTACTCCAGCCGGATCTTTGTTCCTCTGCATGGGCCTGCCGGGTTATTATCCCCCCAACAGTAGTCCCTAGAATAGCTTGGGCATCTTGGTTGGCACGCCTCTCTTGGAAATTCAAACTTTGAGCCAACCACGAAGCGCATGCTATTCCCTGCAAAACAACAAACATTTGCATACAATATAGTGTTATAGGCTAGATTGCTTTAACTATAGCCAGGCCGGCTCTTTCAGCGGTCCATATAGTAACCCGGCTTTCATATTCCTCATAGGCTAGACTGGCTCTTTTGGTGGTCATTTATAACTCGGCTGCATGACAATAACTCCCAAGATCTTGTTTCCGTAATCGACGGGCCGAGTATCATATCCCGTGATTTGCTCCATTTTACCGTTGGCATTCTAGGGTTTTCACCGTGCCTATAAATACTGGGCCCCGTGGGAAACCTTAATCACAAACCGCCACCCGCACTCCACTTCATCTTCAAGCTCGAGCCGCGCCATTGGAGCTCAAGACCGCGACCCGGAGCTCCGCCACCGAGCTTCACGCACGCCGCCGCCGCTCACGTGAGTCGGCCCGGCGGTCCGCGCCACCGTGCCGTGTTCAACGAACCTCGTTTCCGCCGCCGATTCCGGGTACACACTCCTAGATCTAAAGATCCATTTCTAGATCTTGAGCTTGCGTTCTTTACGTTCATCGCCTTCATATTTTTCCTCATTTTGTTTTTATTTTTCAATTTTTGTTAGATCCTTTCCAATGGCTCCCAAGGCCGCTCCTAAGTCCAAGGCCAAGGCCATGGCTCTAAAGCAAAAGCCGGGTCAAACCATTACTGCCAACTTGGCGAAATCGACTATCACACAAACCAAGCTAGAGGAGCTGGCCGAGTCTGGAGTCCTCCCTCCTCAGCCGGAGATCTCATGGAGGGCCCCCGAGGAGGAGAGTCGGCCTTCACCTAGAGCAGGTGAAGTTGTAGTTTTCCTCGAACACGTGACTCGGGGTTTCCGCCCCCCGGGTCACCCTTTCTTTCGCGAAGTTCTTCATCACTACAAGCTCAGGGTCTTTGGCATAGGCCCGAACTCGATTCTTAACATTTTCCATTTCATCATTCTTTGTGAATCAGATCTTTGCATTGCCCCCAATCTTTCTCTATTCCTCGAACTTTTTCAATGCAAACCTTGCCGCGAAACTACGGATGGTCCCCTCCTTGTCTGTGGAGGTGTGTCCATCCAAAGACGCAAGAAATCTCTGATGCCGACTCTCAATCTTCACTCCCACGTGAAGCATTGGCAGAAAACCTTTTTCTACTTCAAAGATACTTCCACACCCGGCGAGAAGCCTCTGTCGGGTTTCTCTGTTGAAACCCTCTCTCTTAGTGACAATCTGAGTGCCTTCGCTCTGGAGGCCGATAGGCAGGCCATCCAACCTCTCCTTCACAAACTTTCTGTCTTAGCAACCCATGGTTTTTGTGGGTTGAATTTGATCAAGACCTGGATCAGCTATAGGATCCAGCCCAATAGTATTCACAAGAAACTTCTCTGCGAATACTCGGGCCACTTGACCGACTCTCTCCGATACTCGGAGAAGTCATACCCAGCTGCTGATGTCAACAAGGCCATGAAGAACTTTCTGGCTGAGAAGGTGGATGTTATCAAGAGCATTTCTGGGCTCTCCCCCTTCTCCCGCTCAAACCCGGCTCCACCAGTAAGAACCGACTAATCTCCTCTATACCGGTTAATTTTTCGAACACGCATATACTAACTTTTATCTCTGCTGTTCTTTACTCAGGAATCTGATGAATTTTGGAAGATTGTAACCCCTCCTCCCTCTGAAAACTCGGAAGACGAAGAGCCGAGTGACAGCGAAGAAGGTGATTCCGAGTTACTGAAGAAATAGTTTGTCGACTTACTAGAGAAAGATTCTCCTCCCACCTTTATTCCTGACAATACGCCACGATCACATGCACCGTCTGACAAGGCCGACTCTGAATCTGAAGAGAGCGAACCCGAGCAAACTGAAGCCGGGTTAAGCAAGAAAAGGAAACCCGGGGGGGGGGTCACATTCAAGGTGCCATATTCCTCCATGACCACAGAGCCGTACTCATATGCTGGTATGTGCAAACTTAATGAATATCTAACCACTGTATCATCTCTGAAGGCCGCATCTTCTCCACCCAAGCGACGGGCAACTCGGTCTTCACCGGGTGACGAGCCCCTCAACCCCGGTATTTCTCTTCAGTCGCCCGCACGCCGAGCCGATACTCCTTCATCTGATCGCAATTATATTCCTCGAAGATATCCAACTCCGATTCACACTTTAGCCGGAAAACTCCGAGTCTCAATCTCCAATCCTCTATCAATGTCTTCCGGGTCAAGCAACGATCTCCCAAGCGATTTCGTCGTGAATACCGGGTAATTTTCATAACTTGCTTGACTATATCCCTGTACTTTGCACTTTTCACTTTTATCAACCACTAAACACTTTCTTTTTCTTCCTTCAGAGCTAAGGTCGCACTCAGCGATCTGGTTGAGACCCCCGTTGATGACCCGATGGCGGAAGACCCGGAAAGTGTCGCTAACCCCCCACCCATGGAAGAGCAAGAGCCGGCTAACGCGGCCGACCCAAGAACCAAGTATCCTCCTCCCGCGCCCCAGCCGACTGATCCCGAGGTTGAGTACCTTGGGACACAAAGGGCGGCCGCTGCTCCAAAGACCGCCGCTGCCAGATTCGACGCTGGGAAACAGGAGGCAACACCACCACCGGCTGACCGGGACGCTATCTCCTCCAGGCCGACTCTCCGTGACCCGGAGTTTGAAAAGCTGTTGAAGGAGTATCGCTCCCTGAAGACAACTGAAGAGGAGATTGTCGAGTCTCTGGCGGCTGAGCACCAGGTTAGTTTAACTGATGTTATCTCTATATCCTTATCCTAGTCCCCAAGTGCCGATTAAACTGTCCACAGTTACTTGGTACTTACAAATATATCTCTTTTAATCTCATTACCGACTAATTTTTCTTTGTCCTTTTCAGGCTTATGTTACCCGGACTGATGAAATACGGGCAAAAACCAATGAACTCCTGCAAGCTGAAGTAAAGCTCCGCGAAGAACTAGAGGCCAATATCAAGGATCTCTCCAAGCAATGCAAGAAGCATAAGAAGAGACTCCGGACCGCTGAGGAGCTTGTCAAGAAACTCTTGACTTTCATAGCCGAGACATATGACTCCATCATAGGTAAGGCACATCTAAGTTTCCGACTGTCGCTTTGTGTTACTCGGATTTTCCTATTTTACAAGGTTTTTTGACCCGGATATTACTATCTTACTTCCCTTTTTGTACTGCAGGTCCGGGTGAAGTTGCTGGCAAGCATGACAACCTCAAAAAGCTTAGAATACTCAAGACTGTCATCCGGAAATTTTCGGCAGGGACAAAATGGACACTCGAAGTTGTGAAGTTAACTGGTGACTACACTGGTGTAACACACAAGCTTGAGGCATACTCGACAGTCCCTGCCTGGATTGATATCTGGAAGCGCTCAGCATGCCGGGTTGGAGTGATACGCGGCCTTGCACTGGCTAAGGCGTACTACCCCAAGATTGAGCCAACAATGCTTGTAAATGGGTTTCCCGAGTTTAAGACCGATGGTTCTAAATTCACGGGAAAAGACCTCAAGGCCATCAACACCGAGATTCGTCACTCGGCCAACTTGATCGCATAAAACCTCGATGTGAACAAGCTTACCGCCCCATATGATGTTGAGGATAAGCCTGTGCCTGTCGAAGTTCCGGCTCCTTTTGACATACTATCTCGCTTCAAGGCGGAGCTCGCCAAGAAAAGAACTGAGGCCGGTTCTGCACCAACTTCATCAACTCCAGTTGTTCCTCCTCCAGCTCGTGCTGCCTCCGCGGGTGACCCGGACATTAAAACGGAGAAGGCAACAGAGGAGAATACCGAAGACCCGGCCCCTAAGACCAATCATGATGACTCGGCTGCAGGAGCTGAGTAATGTACCTCTTTTTCTCAGCAAACAATTATTCGACCAATAGGCATTGTAATATGCCTTTTACACACTGTTATTTTATAGTGCATCTGTGCACTTTTTGATATTATTCCTAAGGTTTGTAACACATTAAACTTCTGTGGTTTTGATGACCCTTCTGGTTGTCGCTTTGATATGCGCTTTACAAACTCATTTTGGCACAACTTTACTGGTCTTAGGATTGTGAAGAATTTCTCACAAGTCCCCAAGACCCGGATTCTAGGTCTGAGGATTCTTGGCTTGAGAAAGTTTGTTTCTCAAGTCCCCAAGTCCCAAAATTTACTGTTATACACTTATATATTTTGAAGTTATGCGCAATATGTAATGAGCTTCCGGCTGTTGCCTTTGCTCTGCACAACTTATGGTTTAGATGACCCTTTTGACCCTTCTGGTTATAAGCCGGTTTTCGCATGGATTTTCAATGTTGCTATAGCTCTAGTAAAAACAGGGTCAGGCAAGTCCCAATGGGCATCATGACTGATTGGATTTATAGGTTAGCAAACACGCCATTTTGTTGCGAGTCACATCAAGCTTAAACAAAAGAGTTCAAGAAAAAATTTGGCTATATTGTCCGGGTTACGAGATTGTAACTGTACTTATTGCAAGTAATCAGTCCTCACAACCAATTGGCATAGTGGCTTGGTCTGAGTGTGCAACTGTGCTATTCAAGCAATCAGCCCCCAAGACCTAAATATATGTACTATGCAACAGTAGGCTTTCTGCTCTACCGACTTACGGATAGTTTGAATACGAAAAAGGAAAAGATGCGCAAATTTAAACCCACTAAATCATATTTAACTGAAATAACTCACTAGTAAATACAAGGCATGATTAACTACAGAAAAATACGCGAGAAATTAACAAAATTTAAAGAACATAATGACTATCATGATTTAACCATTTCTTTATTGATATGAAAAGGTTAGGTCGGCAGGCCGCCTCATTAAAAACCCTCCAGTCCCCTTAGGTACACTGGATAGGAAAAGAGTGCGTCTGAAACCTGCTGCCTGTTACATCGTGTAATACAATTTGCAAACCGAGTCTATGCTAAGTGTAGTAAGGACGCAGCTGGGCCATGTTCGATGGTCGTTCACGCTCTTGCATGGAGGTGGTGGAGTGAGCAGTATCATTCACATAGTCCGACTCTTCCCTTGCATCTACCAGATAATACGATCCATTGTGTAGATTCCAGCTTATAATGAACGGACCCTCCCATGGGGGAGATAACTTGTGTTTTCCCTCCTTGGATTGCACCAAACGTAGCACCAGGTCTCCTTCTTGAAAAACACGCGTCTTGACCCGGCGGCTATGATATCGCCTTAAATCCTGCTGATATATTGTGGACCGCTCCAAGGCTTGTTCCCTGTGCTCTTCTAACATGTCCACATCGTCTTGCCGGGTCTTCTCGTTTTCTACCTCGACGTAAGCCGCCACTCGTGGCGAGTCATGGATGATATCGCTTGGCAGAACCGCCTCTGCACCATAAACCATAAAAAACGGGGTCATCTGAGACCTGTTAGGTGTAGTATTGATTCCGCAAACCACAGAGGGTAACTCCTCAACCCATGCTCCAGCAGCTCTGAGACACGGGACTCGTAATCGTGGTTTTAACCCACGAAGTAGCTCTTGGTTTTCTCTCTCCACCTGACCATTGGCTTGAGGATGGGCCACCGAGGCTATATCAAGTCGAATGCCATTGTTTCCATAGAACTTCTCCATCTCTCCTAAGGATATATTGGTTCCATTGTCTGTGATTATGCTGTGGGGGTATCCAAACCGATATATGATTTTCTTCAAGAACTTCACAGCTGTGGCCGCTTCACAGTTCGTAACTGGCATGACCTCAACCCACTTTGTGAACTTATCGACGACCACCAGTAAATGAGTCTTTTTGCATGGAGACATGTGGAAAGGGCCTTCCATATCCATACCCCAAACATCAAACGACCAAGTCAATAGAATCGTCCACAGCTCCATAGCCGGCACATGGGTTTGCCGAGCATACCTCTGACATCCATCACACCTTGCCACCAAGCGTTCTGCATCTGCTAAAGCCGTAAGCCAGAAGAAACCGTGCCGATACGCCTTGGCCACACGGGACCTTGTGGAGGCATGGTGCCCACAATCACCTTCGTGAATTTCCTTCAATATTTGTCGGCCTTCTTCTGGAGCTACGCAGCGTAAAAAGACACCTGTAGCACTTCTCTTGTAAAGCTCACCACCAATGATAGAGTAACCTTTTGCCCGTCTCTGGATTTGCCGGGCTACGACTTCCTGCTGTGGTAACTTGCCCCGTAATAGAAACGCTAGGAACGACTTAGTCCACTCTGGAATAGCGCGCACCGTGGCCACAAATTCCGAGTCTGGGTCTCGGTTGGCTATTTCTTCTTCTGAATCGGTTTTAACGGACGGCCGCCCCAATTCATCCAAGAAAACGTTAGGCGGGACTAGCTCTCGACGAGAGCCAAGTCTCGACAGTGCGTCCGCAGCCTCGTTCTTACGCCGGTCAATGTGCTCCACCTGATACCCTGAGAAAGACTCGGCTACTTTGTCCACCTCTCTGCGGTATGCTGCCATTGTTGCATCCTTCCTGTCCCACGTTCCCGAGACCCGCTGTACCACAAGATCCGAGTCTCCGTAGCACCTTATGCGCTTAATGCTCATCTCCTTTGCTACACGCAATCCATGCAACAAGGCCTCGTACTCGGCTACATTGTTAGAGAAATCAAAATGAATTTGCAAAACGTAGCGCAACTTATCTCCTTTTGGCGATGTGAGCACAACACCAGCTCATACTGTTTGGAACCATCGAAATGCATAACCCAAGATTCTGAACTTGTCACCAACAAGGGTACACTTGTCTGAGTCCAATCATTAACAAAATCAACCAGCGCCTGAGACTTGATCGCATATCGGGGCTCATAATTGATATGATAATCGCCCATCTCGATGGCCCACTTGGCTACCCTACATGTAGCATCTGAATTTCTTATGATATCTGCCATGGGTATGGAACTTACCACCGTTATGGGGTGTTCTTGAAAATACGGCTTCAATTTCCGACTGGCCATGAATACCCCAAAAACTAGTTTCTACCAATGCGGATACCGCTACTTTGCCTCTGATAAGACCTCGCTCACATAATAAACCGGCCGCTGTACCGGGTAATCTTTTCCATCCTCTTTACGCTCAACCACGACTACTGCACTGACTGCTCGAGGCCCGGCCGCAACGTACAGTAACATGGGCTCTTTGGGACCTGGCACTGCCAAAACCGGTGCGTCAGATAGATGCTTCTTCAGAGCTTCAAACGCCTCATCCGCCTCTTGATCCCATACGAACTTGTCTGTTTTCTTCAATAGTCGGTATAGGGGTATTGCTTTTTCTCCGAGCCGAGATATGAACCGGCTCAGTGCTGCTATGCATCCCGTAAGTTTCTAGACATGTTTCAATTCCTCTGGCTTTTTCAGGCTCTGAATAGCTTTGATCTTTTCCTGGTTAGCCTCGATTCCTCGCTCAGAAACGATAAAACCAAGTAATTTCCCCACAGGAACTCTGAACACACATTTTGTTGGGTTGAGCTTCATTTGATATCTCCTCAGGTTTTTGAAGGTCTATTTTAGGTCATCACTGAATGTTTCTGTGTTCCTTGTTTTGATCACCACGTCATCAACATAAGCATGGAAATTGCGCCCAATCTGATCCTCAAAACACTTCTGAATGCACCGTTGATACGTTGCGTCGGCATTTTTCAATCCAAAGGTCATGGTTTTGTAACAAAAAGCTCCAAAGGGGGTTATGAACGACGTCTTCTCCCAATCCTCCTCTTTGAGATTTATCTGATGATACCCGGAATAGGCATCCACAAAACATAACAAGTCACTTCCCGCCACTGCATCTATGATCTGGTCTATCCTTGGAAGGGCGAACGGATCCTTTGGACAATGCTTGTTGAGACTCGTGTAATCTATGCACATTCTCCACTCGTTATTCTTTTTCAACACCAAAACCGGGTTTGCCAACCACTGGGGGTGGAAAACCTCCATGATAAAGCCGGCTGCTAATAGCCGAGCTACCTCTGCTCCTATAGCTTTTCTTCTTTCCCCATTCATTTTCCTCAAGCCCTGCTTAACTGGCCGGGACTTGGGGTCAACGTGTAAGTTGTGCTCAGCAAGTTCAGTCGGGATACCCGGCATGTCGCTAGGCGTCCAAGCAAAAACATCCTGATTCTCGCAGATAAACTCGATGAGCACGCCTTCCTCCTTGCTGTCCAGGTTTGACCCTATGGCAAACTTCTTGGAAGAGTCGCCGTCAATGAAAGCCACCATCTTTGTGTCTTGGGCTGCTTTAAACTTAGCTCTCTCATCATCAGTATTTGGTTTTTTTCAAAGCGGTTCGATCTTACGGGTCTACCTGAGACCTATAATATCTGAGCTCTTCCTTTGCACAAGCTTGTTCTGCAAGTGCCGCATCTCCCTCGTCACACTCTGCTGCCACAGCTCTGTTCCCATGTATAGTGATGGTCCGTTTAGGACCCGAAACCTTCAACTGTAGGTTGACGTAACACGGCCTTGCCATGAACTTGGCGTAAGGCGGCCTTCTGAACAATGCGTGATAAGGACTACGCAACTTCACCACCTCGAACGTGAGCCACTCTACTCTATAATTATCCTTGGATTCTCTAAAAGCAACCTCCAGTGATATCTTTCCCTCAGGGCAGGCCAAATGTCCTGGTACAATTCCGTGAAAAACCGTGGAGCTTTTCTGCAGCTGCGACTCCTTGAGCCCCATACGTAAAAAGGTCTCCCAATATAGGATATTGATACTGCTCCCGCCGTCCATCAGAACCTTCTTTAGCTCATAGCCATTGACCTGCGGCGCTACCACCAAAGCGAGCACACCCGGATGTTCTATTGCTTCCGGGTGATCCCTCCTACTCCATGTTACTTCCTGATCTGACCATCTCAGGTATCTTGGAAAACCCGAAGAAACCGAATTTACAGCTCTTTTGAGTATCTTCCTCTCCCTCTTGGAGGTCCCAGTGGTGTGAACATGATACTGTCCTAGCTGCTTTGGGTTACTCTGAAAGCCCCCTGCACCACCCTGGTTATTACCCGCGTTACCAGCTCTTGCATTGCCTGCAGGGGGTGGTCTGTTGCCCGGGTTTCCACCCAGACCCGACCCCCTCCCCGGCCTACACCTTGCAGGGCCTTCTGTATTTCTTCATTTTTCCACCTCTGTAGATCCACACATTGCTCCAACGAATGATTAGCCGGTCTGCCGTTCCTATTATGATGAGGGCAAGGCATCTTGAAGGCTTCTATGTGGTTAGTCGGCTGTGGTGGCCCTTAATAGTTGTTTCCTCCGTTAAAGTTTCCGTCCGCTCTGGGTCTTGCAAACCCGGCTTCAGTACTGGCGACTAACTCGGAGCCCCCCTCATACGGACGTTTATGCTGATTGTTTCCATTGCCAACATTGTTACCCCCATTGTTATTCGGTGCAGACCCATTACCGGTTCTTCCATTATTGTTCACATTAGCTTTTCCCTTCTTGTCCTCGATATCCTCTTCTGTGGTGTCAGTGGAGGCATGCTTGTTGCATGCGTCCATCAACTCCCCCATAGTAATTTCTGAAACATGCCTGTTGGATTTCATGCGTACCAATTTTTGCACCAAGGGCATATATCTGCATGTTTTTGACATAGCTTGTATCGCATCCTTGGGCTGGATATCGGTGGAAGAGTGGAGTATCTTCATGACTCGGCGCACCCAGCTGCGTGCCGACTCTCCCTTTCTCTGCACACACCGATCCAAATCGTCAATCGTGTATAGCTTCCTGCAGGTTCCATGAAAATGCTTGACGAAAACCGACTTGAGCTCACTCCATGAATTGATAGACCTCTCAGGCAGGTTGTTGAACCATAGTTTAGCTGCCCCTTCGGACCTCATGAGATACATAAATTTGGCTTGGAGCTTTCCTGAAGCGTTGCGAATAGACATGGCCATCTCATAACTGCTTAACCAGGTCTCAGGTTCCATGGTTGGCTCATAGTTGACAACTTTACCAGGCTCTTTGAACTTGTCCGGATAAGGCTTGGCCCTGATAGCGTCTGATAAGCATTTGGGTCCGGCTAAGTTTGTCAACACCGGCCTTACTCTTGAAACGTGTGAAACCTCGGCTGCTGCGGCGGGAGGCGTGCCACCTGCTGGACCTCGCACTGCAGACCCGGCCGCACGCCTTGCCCGAGAACTATCCACAATAGCCTGTGCTGCTGAGACCGCGGGAGCTGCTGGCCTAAGTGGAGGAGGCGGCATTTGCTGCTGCTCTGCCCTCCGTCGTGTTGATGCCGACTGAATGTTTCTCGTATTGCCTTCCTTCCGACTGATATACGGAGTCCCGTGCATGCCACTCCTGTTATCCGGGTAATTTACTTGCTGAGCCACCGCGGTGCGTAACATCTCTATAGCCCGTCGGGTTTCTATTGCTTGAGGCGACTCTCCTAGTGGAATACGGTCGAGCGCTAAAGTTGCGGCGTACACGTTGTCCATAGGGTTATTGAAGTGACCCGACGGGGTATGAAATCGTGATGGTGGGGGTTGCACAGCATTGCCCCCGGCCGCCCCAGCACGTAGCGCAGGTGACCCGACTGGCATATTAGTCGGTTGTCCCCCAAGCGTTGCTCATGCATACCCGGTTCCTTGATTCACAATCGGGGTCGGCTGGTCTTGAGGTGTAACAAACAACGCGGCCGGCTGTAGGGCTCCACCTGTCGCAGGCAGTCTCGTCTGATGTCTCTGATTATATGCTCTAGTGGTTTGTGCCTGTATACGATCCTCTAACTCATCCAACTGTCGTTGACGCACTGATGCATGTAAAATGCATAGATGAATTTTGCATATTTTCACATGGTTTTCTATTACATATTGCATCATATAAGGGTATAATTCAATGTTTTATAGTATTTTGGGGTTAAATTACAAAGTCCCCCAACTTTTATGGAATTAACCATGCCTGTCCGAAACCCCGTTTTCTATATTTTTGACGTTTCAGGGGGCAAACTTCCGCGAAATCACCTGAAAATCTGCGGGGGTCATTTTCTTGGAAGGAGAAGACTTGCGGGCGAAGGATCCACGAGAATTGGGCAAGGAGGCCCAAAAGAGGACCCTCCACACAGCCAGATTCCTTGGCCGCGTGAGAGGCCCCCTTTTGGCCCCTGTGGCCCCAATTCCTTCCATCTTCGACTTACCGACTCCGTCTTGACCTAAAACCGACTATAAAAAGGGTCCCCCGTACCCTTACGGAGAGGAGCGCCGCTGAAACACCGAAACACAGAAACAGAGACCAGAAGTTCCAGATTGGAGGGGGAAAACTCCGGCGGGGCGTCGCCGGTGTGATCTCCTACCCCTCCAACGTCATCTCCATCGACATCTCCATGAAGAGGGAGTAGTCCACCCCAGGGATATGGGTTTGTGGAAGTAGCACTTGTATCTCTCTCTCTATGTGCTTCACTAATTAGATCCGTATGAGCTGCCTCACATGATTACGGGCACCGTTGTAATTCCTATGTGATGGATCTTTTCTATGAGTTATTGAATCTGAGATTGCAATTGTTTCTCTTGAGTTTTTGAGTAGATGTATCTTATGTACCCCGTCCTTATTTGCTAGCTTTGATCAATCTAGTTCTTGAGAGCGTGTGTGGGGTGATGGGTGCATTAGTTGGAGTAACGGGGGTGGCTAGTGCTGTGAAAGTGACAGAAGTTCAGCGATCCACTTAGGTTTTTGTAAACCTTTCTTAGTTACCTCACTAGGGATAAAAAGGAGTACCTTGTTACCGGGGATTTGAAGTGACACTAATCAATCTCCATGACTAGATCTAGCAAGTTCTTACTTCAACTTCATGTCACATTGCTTAAAGCTATACTCTGGTTTTTCCTTAATTATCGAGGTGTTATGATTTATTTTGCATCTTGGTGGAGTATAAGAGGGATCAATATGACCGTAGAGATCTCTATGCTAGGACGTGATGCCCATATGAAAGTACTCAATGTTAAACATGTTATTGTAATCTCACATGTAATTCTTTATGTCCACCGTCTACCACTTTATTTGAGAGAATGCAAGTGTGAAACCATGAACCCCGGTCCCATTTTAATTATATGAAAACACTCTAGTTACTTTGCTGTAATTTACTTTACTTGCATCTCCAATTCGAATTTACATTATCTCCATCACCACTTGCATCACAAAAATACAAAAACAATCCATTGCATATTTATTTTCTCATTTGCATTTAGTAGTAGATTTAATTATTGCACATTTACTTTCAGTTTTGCATTGCAATTTAGAAGTCTCACACCTTGTGCTTGACAACCACTTGGTGAGGTTGAGGGCACAAAACTCTCTATTTGTTTGCAGGATCCTGGAGGAAGCTTGGAAGACAACTGCTGAAATACTGGCTCCCCAAGAGTTCGATATAAACCCTCGAGTCACCCTCGTGGGGAAGAAGGCTTGCCACTAGCTACACACTCTGCACTTGGAGTCTCAACCTAGCCATCAAGCGTTTTGCTAGCGCCGTTGCTGGGGAGCCATAGGTGAAGGAGTTGTCCAAGGGAGCTCACAAGAAGTCTTCATCACCAACAAGGTGTGCAAACACCTAAGCTTGGGGAGATTGCACCTACGTGAGTACCGTCCTTTCTATCTCCACATTCTTTCAAGTAGATTGTTTTGTTTCTTGTCTTGTTTTTGTTTTTGTTTTTGTTTTTGTTCTTGTTTTTGTTTTGTCTTGCATATTTTATTTTAGTTTGCATTTTAGCTTTGCATTTAGTTATCTAGTTTATTTTAGTATTTCGAATTTGCCTAGTTACTTTACTTTTTAGTTTTGCATAAAAAATTAAAAACTACATAAAAACTGTTAAAATGGGTGATAGAACTAAAAAGTGACTACACAAATACACCCAATGACCAATTCATTGCTAGGCCAATTACTACACCTGAAATACAAGCTGAAAGCTATGAAGTAAGTCCTAGTTTATCGAATTTAATTACTAGAGAGCAATTTGGTGGTAGTGCTATGGAGGATGCCTCTATGCATCTTCATGATTTCATGGAAATATGTGATATGCAAAAATTTAAAAATGTGGAAAGTAGTGTTTTAAAACTGAAATTATTTCCTTTTTCACTTAGAGGAAAGGCTAAAGAATGGTTACTTTCACTACCTACAGCTAGTATAAAGTCTTGGGATGATTTAAAAGAAGCTTTCATTAAGAAATATTATCCTCCCGTTAAAATTTTGCAAAATAGGAATAATATCCTCTCATTTAGGCAAAATGATAATGAACATGTAGCCATGGCATGGGATAGAATTAAATTAATGCTTAGAACATGCCCATCACATGGAGTAAATGAATGGACCATACTACACTCTTTTTATAATGGTCTAAACTACATGTCTAGAAATATACTTGATTCTGCTGCTGGAGGTGCCTTTATGAGTAAAACTGCAGGAGAGGCTAAGAGCATATTAGAAAGCATATTGCAAAATTATAGTCAATGGAATACTGAAAGGGCACCCAATCCCACTAAGAAAATAAACTCAATTGAAGAAACCAATGATTTGTCTTCTAAAATGGACACTATTCTTGCCTTTATTAATAAACAAAATATGGAGAATGTGCCTTTGCAGGAGCTAGTTGGTAGTAATTCTGAAAGTGTGGATGTTAATTTTGTTAGGAATTATGGTAGTAATGGTTTTGGTAATGCTTACAATTCATATAGTAAACCTCCTTATGTGCCAAATAAACCTTTTGTTCCATATCCTAATGCTAATGAAAATAAGCGGAAGCCTTCTAGTGAAATTTCTGAATCTAATAAATTGCTTATGGAACAAGTTGCTAGTCACAATGCTATGATGCATGAGTTAAATAAGTCTATTGCATCCATTAGTAGTGATATTAAAGGATTGCAACTTCAATCTTTGAATTTAGATAAAGCATTGTCAAAATTAGCTTATAATCAAGCAACTCTATTAAGCATGTCAGCAGGAAAGCCACAAGCACAACCTAGTGTAGGAATGAATTCTATTATTATTTCTGCTCCTATTATTGAAAATATTGATCATATTGCTGAGAATACAAGTGAGCATGTCCCTACTAGCTTAGAAGAAACTTTGAACGAAATAGTGAAGTACCCTGAATATTTACTTCCATATATGTCTTATCTTGCTAGCAAAGATGAAATTAGTCCTCATGAATCAAGCATGCTAGCTAAATTAGAGAGTAAAGTAGAGGAAATTATGATGCTTACTGAAATTAAGGATCAATTTCTTGATTTAGAAAAAAGTAGCTTGCAAGAACTTATTGCTACTCTACAAAAATTTGCTAGTGATCCCACTATAAATGTTAATCAACCTGGCTTTGGATCTTATATTGCTAATCATGTCTTGCAAGAAAAAATTGCTAGGTACAAGAATGAGGCCATGATACCTCCTAAGCTTGGGGATGCATGGATCCCCAAGGTGCTAGTTTCAATTGGAAAAGAAATTCACCATGCTATGTTAGATCTAGGTTCTAGTGTATCGGTACTCTCTAAAGAATTATATGAATTGCTAGAACTAGAAAATTTATAAAAGTGCTCAACTGAATTTGTCCTTGCTGATAACTCTACTAAACATGCTGTAGGACAAGTAAAATATGTTATGATTGAATTGCACATGACTTTCGTACCCGTTGATTTCATTATTATGGATATGGGGGATAAATCCCCTGGTCCTATTATATTGGGTAGACCTTTTCTTCGTACTACAGGAGCAATAATAGACTCCAAGGAAGGGAATGTCAAGTTTCAGTTCCCTCACAAGAAAAGCATGGAGCACTTCCCAAGGAAGAGGGGCACGCTGAAGAACAAGCTCCCTCATGAGCTTTATCCCTCTTGATTATCAAGTAAGTAAAGCCTAGCTATATGGTTATAAAGAAAGCGCTTTACGGGAGGCAACCCGGTTGTTTTTGTTTGGATTTTACTAGTGTCCTCTTGCTGTATCAAGATATTAGTTTTTTTGTTTTAATTATGGAGTTTTCAATAAAGAGTCAAGTCAAACCCATTTGGACTTATAAGTTGCTATCCTAGTGCATGAAATTTCTGTTTCAGCACGAGTCTGCTCACCGTATGATTTTACGTTTTTTATTGGTATGTCGGATTGAGCTAAATTTTTTAGTATGTTCTGCAACTTTTCGTCCTCTGTAAGCAAAAATATTGTCTTAATTTTTTGACGAGTCTAGCTTAGGGAAAAACGTTCGTTTTGCTGCTACTGCTTTTCTGGACAGATTCTGCCTTCTTTTGTTTTATGCACTCTTTGGGCTTGGGAATCGAATTTCCATGATTCTTTCAAGCAAGAGAGTGAACATACAACATAATGAACCTTATTGTATATCTACTGGAGCATTTGATTTGGAATTTTGCACAGCAAGCATGTGATTTGTTTGTCCTTGCTAATCTCACCCCACAGAAAAAGAATGGGAGAAACATGTTTTGTGAAGTTTTTTCACAGGGAATAGAGGAGCTGCACCTCAAGACATCCAAGAATGGTGAAAGCCATAATCTTGGGGATGTGATGAACACCCCACTGGAGCTACACTCTTTTGGTTAGCACACGTCTACTTTCTGTTTTTCTAAGCAAAGCATTTATCGTAGAGACTTGAAGCGTCTAGTTTTTTTGTTTTTTGTTTTGATAAGACCACCACCATCATTTTATATGAGATTGAGCTACTGGAGTTTGGGGTTGGAACGTATTGGATGCTATTATTATGACTTGGAATAGGGATGCCATGGTTGATTTGAAGAGCTACATATGTTTGCATGATTTATAGGCTTTTTATGTGTAGAAATTTGCAATAATGTTGTCTTGAGCAATCTCTTATTCATGTCCTTGATGTTAATTGCTGGTTTATTTAGTTTGTCATGAAATGAGTAGTTCTATGGACATATGCATTCATAGTATCTGGTCAACTATCTCCCTCTTGCTAGCCCAAAAATTTAAAAATTCCAACAAGTAAAAACTTGTTTTCCAACACTCCTTAGCCAAGTATTTCCAGTGAGTCCATCATATCTTCCCATTAGCTTCATTGCTATTCCGGTTATGTTCACCATGTTATTGTGTTATTTATGTTCTAAATTAAGATATTCACTTTATTAATTGTCATGGGTTGAACTTGGGATAGGACTCTCACGAACTTTTGAAGGCACACTTTACTTTTTATGCATCTAATAAACATGACCCAATAATGGGAGCCACAAGTTTTGCGTTTGACAAGTGTGTGGTTGGGAGCTAGCTATAAATGTGTATCACCGGAAAGCTTTCAACATTGCACAAAAAAAATTACATTTGGTTGATATCATGTACTTTTGTTTTTGGACTCCTGCCATGCCGAAATGAAATAGAGGAATAGTAAGTTTTGATGAGTAAGTATCTATATGACTAGAGAAACGCATTGGGCCGCTAACCCAAGCCATGCTTTATCATGGTGGAAATTTACTTACAGCTTGAGTGACTCTACAACACATCCTATAATAAAATAAGAAGCTATGCATAATAGTGAATGAAAATAAAAAGGATGATGAGTCTACTCCGTTTGTTCATCTTCTCATTGTAACATGGGCTTGTTTCCATGTCATGGGGCAAGAGGTACCTCTTTGCGGTTCTCTATGATGTCATTAATACTTATTATGATTGTACACAGCTTATTAGGAATCTTAAGTTGAGTAATCATGGAGTAGGTTTTCACACTCACGGGCATGAGGCTTTCAACCACCTTGTCATTCTCATTACTTCAATACTCACAATTTTAAGATGCTAGTGATAAAGGGGCAATGAGAGTCCTAGATCAATGGATACCACATTTCAATTAGTAATTTTAGTTGAATAATTTAGAGGCTAAATAAGACTTGATCATGTTTTACCTCTACTCAATTTTCTCCAAAGTGTCCACTATATTTTCTATTCTCCATTATGCTATTCTTTGACCAATATAGGATTTTATTTTTCATTTTGTGTATGCATTTGGTCCATAGTGCTTTTATTTCATTATGCACTTTGTGAAATTTCATGAAGCATCTTTGCTTGCATATTTGATATTTCTTACAACATGAATTGTATATTGCTACTCATTTCTAGTATTAATCATTTGATTATATGTAGCATGAATAATCCTCCTTGATATCCCATGATTGTTTCAATATGCAAAACCCATCTTAGTTCTATCACCTTCATAGTCGAGGACGAGCATGGGTTAAGCTTGGGGATGTTGATGCATGTAAAATGCATAGATGAATTTTGCATATTTTCATATGGTTTTCTATCACATATTTCATCATATAAGGGTATAATTCAATGTTTTATAGTATTTTGGGGTTAAATTACAAAGTCCCCAAACTTTTATGGAATTAACCCTGCCTGTCAGAAACCCCGTTTTCTATATTTTTGACGTTTCAGGGGGCAAACTTCCGCGAAATCACCTGAAAATCTGCGGGGGTCATTTTCTTGGAAGGAGAAGACTTGCGGGCGAAGGATCCACGAGAATTGGGCAAGGAGGCCCAAAAGAGGACCCTCCATGCGGCCAGATTCCTTGGCCGCGTGAGAGGCCCCCTTTTGGCCCCTGTGGCCCCAATTCCTTCCATCTTCGACTTACCGACTCCGTCTTGACCTAAAACCGACTATAAAAAGGGTCCCCCGTACCCTTACAGAGAGGAGCCCGCCGAAACACTGAAACAGATACCAGAAGTTCCAGATTGGAGGGGGAAAACTCCGGCGGGGCGCCGCCGGTGTGATCTCCTACCCCTCCAACGTCATCTCCATCGACATCTCCATGAAGAGGGAGTAGTCCACCCCAGGGCTATGGGTTTGTGGAAGTAGCACTTGTATCTCTCTCTCTCTATGTGCTTCACTAATTAGATCCGTATGAGCTGCCTCACATGATTACAGGCACCATTGTAATTCCTATGTGGTGGATCTTTTCTATGAGTTATTGAATCTGAGATTGCAATTGTTTCTCTTGAGTTATTTGAGTAGGTGTATCTTATGTACCCCGTTCTTATTTGCTAGCTTTGATCAATCTAGTTCTTGAGAGCGTGTGTGGGGTGATGGGTGCATTAGTTGGAGTAACGGGGGGTGGCTAGTGCTGTGAAAGTGACAGAAGTTCAGCGATCCACTTAGGTTTTGTTAAACCTTTCTTAGTTACCTCACTAGGGATAAAAAGGAGTACCTTGTTACCGGGGATTTGAAGTGACACTAATCAATCTCCATGACTAGATCTAGCAAGTTCTTACTTCAACTTCATGTCACATTGCTTAAAGCTATACTCTGGTTTTTCCTTAATTATCGAGGTGTTATGATTTATTTCGCATCTTGGTGGAGTATAAGAGGGATCAATATGACCGTAGAGATCTCTATGCTAGGACGTGATGCCCATATGAAAGTACTCAATGTTAAACATGTTATTGTAATCTCACATGTAATTCTTTATGTCCACCGTCTACCACTTTATTTGAGAGAATGCAAGTGTGAAACCATGAACCCCGGTCCCATTTTAATTATAAGAAAACACTCTAGTTACTTTTCTGCAATTTACTTTACTTGCGCTTTACTTTACTTGCATCTCCAATTCGAATTTACATTATCTCCATCACCACTTGCATCACAAAAATACAAAAACAATCCATTGCATATTTATTTTCTCATTTGCATTTAGTAGTAGATTTAATTATTGCACATTTACTTTCAGTTTTGCATTGCAATTTAGAAGTCTCACACCTTGTGCTTGACAACCACTTGGTGAGGTTGAGGGCACAAAACTCTCTATTTGTTTGCAGGATCCTGGAGGAAGCTTGGAAGACAACTGCTGAAATACTGGTTCCCCAAGAGTTCGATATAAACCCTCGAGTCACCCTCGTGGGGAAGAAGGCTTGCCACTAGCTACACACTCTGCACTTGGAGTCTCAACCTAGCCATCACGCACGGCCATATGTAATTTCTCGGCTTCTACATCTCTTCTCTGTTGTTCCAATGCTCGGCGGGCCACATCCAGGTCTCTGGCCCGGGCCGCCGCGTTCTCCGGGGTTATCACCGTTTCTAACACTGTGGGATCCAAGATCAAGTTGTTGCTGAATAGAGCCGGATTTGGTGGGTGTGATGTTCCCGCACCGGTTGTTCTGTTCGTCCTATATCCGAACATGTTCCTGTGATGAGCCGTTTCGCCCGTTTCGCTGGTGATGGACGTTTGCTCACCATCGACCCGGGCTCCAACGGGGTTTCCATCAATCGGCGTCTGTTGTTGGGCCAGCGCTTGTGCCGCACCAGCCGCGGCTATTGACACATCACCCTGATTGAGATTTATCGTAGGGGTTGTGTAGACCGCGACTCGGCGCGCAATGCCTGGTGAAGATTCATATTCTTATTCCTCGCAGCTATCTTCTTAATACCGATCTTCGAGCAGGTGCAAGATAGACTCGGTGTCATCATCCTCATTGACCCGGTCACAAGGGGCCCATGCCGGCTCCTCCGGCTGTTCCCTCTTCGTGGTGGGTGCTCTCTCTAGTTCTGCCGTGCCTACCAACTCTTCCCCATCCGATTGAACGCATGTGGCGGCTCCTGACATAGAATCATACTCATTATTGTCAAAAATCAAACCAGACGTACGTACCATACCCACGAACACGTTGACCCGGCCGATCGTGACGACAGATCCCGTTTCCAGCTGATCCGACTCTGGCCCCCAGCCAGAATCGTCGACGATCTTCTCTCCTTCGGGGTTGGTGATGATCTCGCTGACAACGAGGTTCTTCATGCTTTCCAGAGCTTCTCCCATAATGTAAACACCTTTGGATGTAGGCCCCATGGTGGGCGCCAACTGTCGTGGGAAACTCACGGCAGACGTTACCGGAGGTAACTTAGGTTGGGGTAGATCGACTCTGGTGTTTGGGAGAGGGTTTAGCTCAGATCGGACACAAGGTTTATCCTGGTTCAGCCTCTCCATTGGAGATAATAGCTTACTTCCAGCTAGGATCTTATTAACTATCGATCTAGAGGCTCGGACTGCAATGTCGCCGAGACTCCAAATCTAGGGTTACAAGTACTTGCTCTCGTATATCTTGAATAAATCAGATCCTTCTGATCCCTCCCTATGCCCTAGAAGTCGGTTTATATATAATACCCGGTTTCCTGGCTTTCCCTACAAGATACATCTAGAGTCCTACACGGAGTCTACACGTAACCCTAAACTACTCTTCGTGCCCTCCAAGTCTTGGATCCCGTGGTTTGCACCGCCTTTAGGGTCTTCTAGAACCTTCCTTCCACGAGCCGAGTTACCACTACAATCGCTGGCCCATCAATGACACCCGGCCCATTACCACATTACCAAGTCTCGCGTAAACTTACTCCAGCCAGGTCTTTGTTCCTCTGCATGGGCCTGCCGGGTTATTATCCCCCAACAGAGAAAGAGGGAATCTTGGGCATCCAAGACCCACGACACACTATAACACACATGGTATGGAATACCATGGGATTTGGTGGCATTTAGACGATCCGGAGGCCCCTCTCCGGAGAAACCATGCATAACCCCGCTGGGAAAAAAGAAGGAACTGCCGTTGTGACCCCTCTACGTTAGGCGGAAGGGGGTAGCAAAGTGGAACCAACTGCTTGATTGTATTAGTTTAGGCCCAAGGAACACCCAAAAAAATGGTAGGGCCCACCTCTTGGCAAGATTCCCCCAGTTCTGTCAGATCCGGGTGTTTCATGCTCTAAGTAATCCTGGAACCCGCCAGAGAGAATCTGACGCCGGTGAAGCCCTAACACAGAGAGAGCGAGTGAATCTTGGGAATAAAAGACCCATGCCACACTCTAACACACATGTTATGACATACCATGGGATTTTGTGGCATTCATACGATTCAGAGCTAACCCCCTCTCCTGACAAACCATAGCCCTGCTGGGAGTAACACGGAACTGCCGTTTTGGCCCCTCTACTTGAGCTGGAAAGGGGTAGAAAAGTGGAACCAATTGACTGTTTGTGTTAGGTTAGGCCCAAGGAACACCCAAGAAAATGTTTGGGCCCACCTGTTGGCAAGATTCCCCGAGTTCCATCAGTTTAGGGAGTTTCGGGCTCTAAGTAGTCCTGGAACCCGCCAGAGAGAATCTGACGCGCCGGTGAAGCCATAACAGAGAGAGGGAATCTTTGGCATCCAAGACCCATGAAACACTATATACACACACATGTTATGGCATACCATGGTGTATTTGGTGGCATTCAGACGATCTGGAGGCCCCTCTCCAGAGAAACCATAGCCCCGGTGGGAAAAAGACGGAACTGCCGTTTTGGCCGCTCTACGTGAGCCGGAAAGTGGCAGCAAAGTGGAACCAATTACTTGGTTCTGTTAGGTTATGCCCAAGTAACACCCAATAAAATGGTAGGTCCCACCTCTTGGCAAGATTCCCCCCGTTTCATGAGATCTGGGAGTTTTGGGCTCCAAGTTGAACCCACGAAAGAGAATCTGATGCCGGTGAAGCCATAACACAGGGGGTAAGGGAATCTTGGTAATCAAATACCCATTCCACACTCTAAAACACAAGGTATGGCATACCGTGGGATTTTGTGGCATTCATACGGTCCGGGGGCCCCTCTCCAGAGAAACCATAGCCCCGCTGGGAAAAAGACGGAACTGCCGTTCTGGCCCGTCTACGTGAGCCGGAATGGGGTAACAAAGCGGAATCAATTGCTTGTTTGTGTTAGGTTAGGCCAAATTAACACCCAAGACAATTATAGGTTCCACCTCTTGGCAAAATTCCCCCCATTCCGTGAGATCTGGGAGTTTCGGGCTCTGAGTAGTCCTGGAACCCGTGAAAGAGAATGCGACGCCAGTGAAGCCATAACACAAAGAGTGAAGGAATCTTGGGCATCCAAGACCCATGCCACAATATAACACACATGTTTTGGCATACCCTAGGATTGGGTGGGAATTCATACGCTCCGGAGCCCCTCCCCGGAGAAACCCTAGGTCTGCTGGAGAAAAAGAAGAAACTGTCGGTCTGGCCCCTCTACGTGAGCCGGAAAGGGGTAGCAAAGTGGAACTAATTGCTTGGTTGTGTTATTTTAGGCCCAAGTGACACCAAATAAAATGGTAGGACCCACCTCTTGGAAAGATACCCCGTGTTCCATCACATCTGGGAGTTTCGGGCTTTAAATAGTTCTGGAACCTGCTAGAGAGAATCCGACGCCGGCGAAGGCCTAACACACAAAGAGAGGGAATCTTGGGCATCCAATACCCATGACACACTATAACACACATGGTATGGTATACCATGGGATTTTGTGGTATTCATATGATCCAGACTCCAGAGCCCCACTCCGGAGAAACCCTAGCCCCGCTGAGAAAACAGAAGGAACTGTCATTCTGGCCCCTCTACGTTAGCCGGAAGGGGGTAGCAAAGTGGAACCAACTACTTGGCTGTGTTATTTTAGGCCCAATGAACACCCAAGACAATGGTAGGGACCACCTCTTGGCAGGATTCCCCCTGTTTCGTCACATCCGGGAGTTTCAGGCTCTGAGTAGTCCTTGAACCCGCCAGAGAGAATCCGACGTCGGTGAAGCCATAACACACCGAGTGAGGGAATGTTGGGAATACAAGACCCATGAAACACTCTAACACACATGGTATGTCATACCATGGGATTTGGTGGCATCCAAACGATCCGGGGCCCCCTCTCCGGAGAAAACCATAGCCCCGCTAGGGAAAAAGACGGAACTGCCGTTTTGGCCCCTCTACGTGAGCCAGAAGGGGGTAGAAAAAGTGGAACCAACTTCTTGGTTGTGTTAGTTTAGGCCCAATGAACACCCAAGACAATGGTAGGGCCCACCTCTTGGCAAGATTCCCCGAGTTCCGTCAGTTCCGAGAGATTCGGGCTCTAAGTAGTCCTGGAACCCGCCAGAGAGAATCCGACGCCGGTGAAGCCCTAACACAAAGAGAGAAGAGAGGGAATCTTGGGCATACAAGACCCACGACACACTATAACACACATGGTATGTAATACCATGGGATTTGGTGGCATTCAGACGATCTGGAGGCCCCTCTCCGGAGAAAGCATGCATAGCCCCGCTGGGAAAAAAGACCAAACTGCCGTTCTGGCCCCTCTACGTTAGGCGGAAGGGGGTAGCAAAGCGGAACCAACTTATTGGTTGTAATAGGTTAGGCCCAAGGAACACCCAACAAAATGGTAGGGACCACCTCTTGGCAAGGTTCCCCCAGTTCCATCAGATCCGGGAGTTTCAGGCTCTAAGTAATCCCGGAACCCGCCAGAGAGAATTTGACGCCGGTGAAGCCCTAACACACAAAGAGCGAGTGAATCTTTGGCATAAAAGACCCATGACACACTCTAACACACATGGTATGCCATACCATGGGATTTGGTGGCATTCAGACGATCCGGAGCCCCCTCTCCAGAGAAACCATAGCCCCGCTAGGAAAAAGACGGAAATGTCGTTTTGGCCCCTCTACTAGAGCCGGAAAGGGGTAGAAAAGTGGAACCAGTTGCTTGTTTGTGTTAGATTAGGATCAAGAAACACCCAAGAAAATGGTTGGGACCACCTGTTAGCAAGATTCCTTGAGTTCCATCACTTTAGGGAGTTTCGGGCTCTAAGTAGTCCTGGAACCCGCCAAAGAGAATCTGCGCGCCGGTGAAGCCATAACAGAGAGAGAGAGAGAGGGAATCTTGGGAATCCAAGACCCATGACACACTATAAACACACATGGTGTGGCATACCATGGTGTATTTGATGGCATTCAGACGATCTGGAGGCCCCTCTCCAGAGAAACCATAGCCCCGCTGGGAAAAAGACGGAACTGCCATTTTGGCCCCTCTACGTGAGATGGAAAGGGATAGCAAAGTGGAACCAATTACTTGGTTGTGTTAGGTTAGTACCAAGTAACACCCAATAAAATGGTAGGTCCCACCTTTTGGCAAGATTCCCCCCGTTGCGTGAGATCCGGGAGTTTCGGGCTCTAAGTAGAACCCACAAAAGAGAATTTGACGTCGGTGAAGCCATAACACAGGGAGTAAGGGAATATTGGGCATACAATACCCATGACACATGCTAACACACACAAGGTATGGCATACCATTGGATTTGGTGGCATTCAGACGATCCGGAGGCCCCTCTCCAGAGAAACCATAGCCCCGCTGGGAAAAAGACGGAACTGCCGTTCTGGCCCCTCTACGTGAGCCGGAATGGGGTAGAAAAGCGGAACCAACTGCTTGCTTGTGTTAGGTTAGGACCAAGTAACACCCGAGACAATGGTAGGTCCCTCCTCTTGGCAAGATTCCCCCTATTCCGTGAGATCTGGGAGTTTTGGGCGCTGAGTAGTCCTGGAACCTGCGACAGAGAATGCAGCGCCGGTGAAGCCATAACACAAAGAGTGAGGGAATCTTGGGCATCCAAGACCCATGACACAATCTAACACAAATGTTTTGGCATACCCTAGGATTGGGTGGGAATTCAGACGCTCCGGAGCCCCTTGCCGGAGAAACCCTAGGTGTGCGGGACAAAAAGAAGAAACTGCCGGCCTGGCCCCTCTACGTGAGCCGGAAAGGGGTAGAAAATTGGAACTAATTGATTGGTTGTGTTATTTTAGGCCCAAGTAACACCAAATAAAATGGTAGGGCCCACCTATTGGCAAGATTCTTCCTGTTCTGTCAGATCCGGGAGTTTCACGCTCTAAATAGTTTTGGAACTCGCTAGAGAGAATCCGACACCGGCGAAGGCCTAACACACAAAGAGAGGGAATCTTGGGCATCCAAGACCCATGACCCACTATAACACACATGGTATGACACATACCATGGGATTTGGTGGTATTCAGACGATCCAGAGCCCCTCTCCGGAGAAACCCTAGCCCCACTGGGAAAAAAGACGGAACTGCTGTTCTGGCCCGTCTACGTAGCCGGAAGGGGGTAGTAAAGTGGAAGTAATTGCTTGGTTGTGTTAGGTTAGGCCCAAGTAACACCCAAGACAATGGTAGGGCCCACCTCTTGGCAGGATTCCCCCTGTTTCGTCACATCCGGGAGTTTCGGGCTTTGAGTAGTCCCTGAACCCGCCAGAGAGAATCCGACGTCGGTGAAGCCATAACACACCGAGTGAGGGAATGTTGGGCATCCAAGACCCATGGAACACTATAACACACATGGTATGTCATACCATGGGATTTGGTGGCATTCAGACGATCCGGAGCCACTTCTCCGGAGAAACCATAGCCCCGCTAAGTAAAAAGACGGAACTGCAGTTCTGGCCCCTCTACGTGAGCCGGAAGGGGGTAGAAAAGTGGAACCAAATGCTTGGTTGTGTTAGGTTAGACCCAATGAACACCCAAGACAATGGTAGGGCCCACCTTTTAGCAAGATTCCCTCGCTTCGCTAGAACATTGATCTGTTGACCAGAAGTCAACCTTTTAGTCTACCCCTATGACCAGCGTCGGAAGGGGGTAGATCTCAATACTATTTTGCTTGGTTGTGTTAGGTTAGACCTAAGCTACATTAATAACCAAAATCTAGCTAAACTTTTAACAATATTCCCTCCGGTTTGCCCGAATGGGGGAGCATCGACGGTTCGGGACCTATAAGTGTAGTGCATAACCTTCCTATGTGATGCCGGTGAAACCAGTCACACCTATGGGTAGTATATTGGCCCCTCCCCACCTCGATCCCTGCATAGGTTTATAAGTATTCTTAGTGCCCCACCATGGTTTACGTAGGATTCCGACACTTTAGAGCCCAACGCTTCACTAGAACATTGATCTGTTGACCAGAAGTCAACCTTTTGGTCTACCCCTATGACCGCATCGGAAGGGGGTATAACACAATATTATTTTGCTTGGTTGTGTTAGGTTAGTCCATAACTACGTTAATAACCAAAAATCTAGCTATACTTTTAACAATATTCCCTCCGTTTTCCACGAAAGGGGGGCATCGAATGTTTATAACTAAACTGGAGTAGTACATATATATTAGTAAGTATAGATCATTACATTCTAATTAAAAATACGGCGGGAAATATAAATTAGGCCTAAACTATCCTAGACGCCGGTCCGGCCGTCCTCCTCGTCGTCGCTCGCTGCCATGCTGGCCTGGTCATCGTTCGGCGCCATGGACGGTGCACGCGTCGGAGCACGCGTCCCGTCGGAGTAAATGGCGGCGACATGCAAACCACAATGACCCTGGCGCCGCTTGGGGAGCCGGGAAGGCTGCATACCGCGTTAATGATAGGCGTGCGGCAGAGGCGAAGCACCGTCCCGCCGCCTGGTGCAGGTCGCATCCCATCGTCGCCATTACGCGCGGCAGGCTAACCACCACATGCACGACGCCGTGTGCATGTCCAAGGCGTGTGTGCGAGGCGTGTTGGCACGTAACCACATATTCGTCACCTAGGCTGCATACACATGGTAGTTGTGTTGGCACGTACCATTATTTGTAGTGAACTTGGCAAAGGTTGGTACCACATTTTGCAAGCAAACACGTGCCATATCGTTTTGTACGCGTACACGTATAAAACAGTATCCTCTTTTCTACATGTACGATAGAGTCTTTGATATTTGCTGACTTGGTGTGGTGAGCTTTGTGGTGAATTTGGGTCACTGATTGGTGGCCCCGCGGCGTCCCAGGCCCCACTTGCCAGTGACTAAATATCACATCATTCTATGTTGACTAAGTCAGCCGGCGCGTTCCACCATGCATGCATGCGCACACGACATGGCGACCAGTCAAAACGGGGAAGCCTCGAAACGGCACTCTGTATATAAAGCTCATGCCGCATCGCCTCTCTCCCTCATCCATTCCCCCCCCCCCATTTCTAGCAAAAAATCCCCACTCCGCATCGTCTCCCATCCCTCCTTCTCTCCCAACTGCCGAGTGCACAACCGCGAGGCGGTTCCGCAGAATGGAAGGTTCGCAGCAGGAGAACGACGGCGTCGTCCCTTCTGTTTTCGTCGCCGCAGGAGCCGCCCATGGCGGTTCCAGTTCGTCGCAGCCGCAGGATGTCGTCGCTGCCGCAGGTTCGTCGGCCGTCCATGGCGTTTTGAGTGCACCGCCTGCTCCTGCCACGGTGGAGGCGCCTGCTGCTTTCCCTCTCCTGGCAGATCTGGGTGATCCCTATGGGGATTACCCGGCGTTCGATGAGGACGTCGACGACCAGGACTCTGAGGTATCTATGTCCAGGCCGGCTTAGTTTATTGTCAAAGATCCATGGTTTGTGCATGACTGCACGCAAGTTCGGGCTTCTAGTGTTTGTAGTTGCATGTATACTTTGGTTTTTTTGTAAAGTTTGGGCTTCTGGTGTTTGCGGTTGCATTTGTTCTTTAGGGGTTCGAGGTTTTTTTATTCGGGATTAAAAGGTTTGTAGTTGCATCTGTACCTGGGGGATCGAGGGTTTTTTGTACACGCAAGTTCAAGATTCAGATGTCTGCTTGCATCTGTACTTAGAGACCAAAGGGAAAAACATTGTAGAAAAATAAACATGTACTAGACACTAAATTGACAATATAGATGTCCAGATGTGAAATTAATAACATCTATGCATGAATCTTTTTAAATGGTCTTCTATATAGAGTTATGGATAATCAAATATAGATGAGAGTTGATTCAGAGGCTGTAGTTGCATCTGTACTGAGGGGTTCGCATGTTTTTTGTATTTTAGGGATACAGAGGTTGTAGTTGCATCTGTTCTTATGGTTTCTAGTTTTTTGTGTGCATTTTAGCATGCATGTGAGTTAGAGATTCTACGTTTTTTGGAAGCATTTTTAATTATGTAGTTATTTTGCCTCGCAGACACTCTTTACACATTATGAATTTGTTCAAAATCACATATTGTACCCGCGTGCATGATAATTACTTGATCCAATTTATGCATATAATTAAAGAACGATTCTTGTCTGATATTTTTGATCTGGTAAGGTATAATAACATGTCCTGATTAGAATATTAATATGTTGAATGTTATCTTAGATCATTAATGAATTCCTGATGTGTTACTATCTGTTTTTGTGCATTAGTTCACCAAATATATATAGTGGAAACTGTAATGTTGTATAAAATTCGACACATTTTTCTCAACATTGATGTCCTCTTTAGGGCGCATCTGCTAAACAAGTTACTTGATGAAGTGTATGCAAATAAATGGACTATTTCTTTATGTTCTTTGTGATCTGGTTAGGTATATTATTCTTTTGCGAATAAAATTGTGCTGCTAACTTTTGTTTTATTGCAAATTTGCAGGAAGAAGATCTGGAAGTCGGCTCGGATGCGGATGATTGGGCTGCGAAGAGCAGACATGTCCTGAGGAAGCTGCAGGCGGGCACCATTCGGTACCGTCGTTAACTTGTTCTGCCCTTTCTGTGTCAGAAAGGTAGCCAACGATCGCAACAGCATGATCCAACATGCCGTCGGTGTGGGAAATGGCTCTCAGAATCGTGCGCCCCATGTTAGGGCCAAGCACGCTGCCTACGGCATCTTCCTGAAGAAGCTGCTTGCGCAGGATATCCTCGCAGGTCGTGCGGAACCTCCTCCTTGGCCTTTCTCCAACGAGGCCAAGAGGGCCATGAAGGATCAGAAGCGGAAGAACATGTTCCGCAGCCTTACCTCAACGAGGACAGGAGGGCCATGAAGGCTCGGAAGCGGCAGAACATGATGTAGCTGCTGCTGGTGCGCTCGTTGTTGCAGCTTACCCGCTATGTTTGTGTTATCTCTTACTTCTGGTAGTGTTCTCTGGTGTGTGCGTAGTAAGAACATTTAAAGAACATCTATCATGTTGGTATGTAAGAACCTAATATGTATATTATATTAGTATATGTTTGTTAACCCGATCATGTTTTAAGGATGTCAAAAGACTTATTAGGCATGATTTAGTAATAGGTGGATGTGACAACTCATTGATCCGGTCGATCAATGAATTGTCACATCCCTTTACTACTGGATCATGCCTAATAAGCCAATAGTTGGTGCAACATCACAAATGTGAGTAACAAGACTCGATCTTTGGTGTGTGGAAATGAGTCAGCCCCTCCCCCCACCACTAGGCACTGTCTTATTTTGCAATTATTTGCTAACTAAAATAAAGAAGAATCTGAAGAAGTAGAATAAAAATGCGATCAGATCCTAATTAAGACTCTTTTCCTTTTGGTTCTTTTTTTTAGTTTTTTCAATCCGAAAAACAAGAATAAATTATGACTAACAGCCGCGCGCCAAATCTCCACGGAATCAGCCTCACGCAGGGTCCCACTCGCCTGCGTCTACGCGCCAAATCTCTACCACACCGCGCTCCTCGCCCACTTGGCTACTCCTCCACTGAAAGCGACCTCCACAGAAAGCCTCCACTTAGCCCTCCCGCCCCAAGGGCGGCTGCCACGGCTTCGCCCTCCCCTGTCCTCGGCGTCGTTCTCAAACAATGATTGGTAAGCCATGGTTCCCTCCCTTCCCCATCCTCAACCAAACGATGCGATGTAGGTTAGATGCCGACAGATCTAGGTTTGATACCGGCAGATGTATGTTAAATGCCGGTGGATGTAGGTCACCGTTGATGTTTTAAGTTAACACCGACCATGGATCTAGCTCACGCTACCGTTACAGGGCCCTCGGAGATTTTTTCCCCCACCCAGATGGAGATCGGCCTGAACAAGGCCTCGGAGCTCGCAAAGCCCCCTCTTTTTCAGATAGCTAGGGTAAATAGCATATAAATTAGTCCTGTAGCCAAATATTTTCTTAAGATTCATCTATCTCCTTTCGCCTTCGTCGACACTTCTTTGATTTTTATTATTTTCATATTTGGCTATAGGACCCCAGTGCAGGCTGTGACTTCTGCAGCATGCCGCGTACTGAAATTCAGAAATTGGTGCAACAGTCAGTTGAGACAATTCAGAAATTGGTGCAGCAGTCAGTTGAGACAATTGAATCTCATCGTCTATCTAAAGTTTGCAAGCTGGCTGATGATACCAGCGCTGAGAAGCTAATATGTTTCGTCTGCTGCGAGGACAGGCTGGACAGGGCGATGAAAGCTTCAAAAATGCTAGCACTCGAGTTGGAACTGCGGGAGCAAAAGAGAAGCTATATGATCATGCACGGCTTGGTTACTAAGCTTGATTCTGTGCTGAAGAGTGCGAAGAAAACTTTGAAAGTAGCCGAAGAGAAGTGCGACATGCTCCAGAGGGGAAAAGATACCCTGTTGGAGAGTGCGAAGGACACCAATGTGAAGTTGAGATACATTCTTAGTTTCTTGCAAGATCATGGAATGAGGTAAAACTACTTTGCTCTTTAATTAGATTATGTCAACCTGCAATTCTTGCCAATGAGTTTATATGTTATTCATTTCTCTGTTTTGTTGCATGTGCCGATGATTAAACTGGGCAATGCTAAAATCCAAAGGATTACTCCCCAGTACCTAGTATCGTTTACACGTACATTGTTTGTTCATGCTCCCCGGTCCTGTGGAGCTTGACCCTTTGGACTTTTTTTGCAATGTATGTATGAGGCTTGCTTATTTTATGTTCATTCTATGTTCTGTGTGCCGATGATTAAACTCTACACCTTCTCTCGGTGAGATATTGGCACTTACCTAGTGTTGTGTACAACTACATTTGTTCTGCATCTTCCTTGGTAAGTGTTCGATGATCTCATTGATTTCTGTGTGCTTCTTTACTATGAGTCCCCAATTATGATTTTATCTGTAATGCATGAGCCATATTGGTTCTGCATATTCCTTGGCAAATGTTCGATAATTTCATTGATTTGTGTGTGCTTCTTTACTATGAGGCCCGTATGTAGACTTGGTTCTCTGCCGATGATTAATATGCAGCAATGTCTCCAACAGTTGGCGTACCATAGAAAAAGGAGTGCCATATTTGTGTTTGATCAGAGTGCCGATGATTAAACTGTGCAATGTTAAAATGCATAGGGAGACTCCTCTAGACCTAGTAGCGTTTACAAGGACCTAGTAGCTTGTTTATGCCACCGGATCTAGCGGTTTATCACCTCTGTACTTGTGTCATTTGTACACGTGAGGCAGTTTTGTCACTCATCTTTGTATGTTTGGAAGTATATCTGCTTCTTTTTTGTAGGTGTGCTAAACATGTATGATGCTTTTCTACTAGTGTTTCTGTGGACGCGGTTTCGGAAAGTTCCAGTGGATGATGTGAACCTCTGGATGTGGCTTCGGAATGCATGCTGTCATAGGAAAATATCCGTTGGATGATGTGAAACTGTGGATGTGGCTTCGGAGTGGATGTTGGCATAAAAAAGTTCTGGTTAACTGTGGACCTGTTATTGAACCTTCTGTGATGCTAATTTCAGTTACTATAAATCTCCTATGTTTTGGAGTGCATGTAACCGGGATGATGGCGCGGAACAGACATCGAAGAAGGTGAGGAGGCAATATATTGGTAGTAGTACTAGGGTATCCATTGTTGCAAATGTAAAACCATGTCAATTCATTTCCATTTTGGAGTGAATTTTATAATTTAGATCTCCTATATATTCGGCAATTTGGTTGACACTCGCCACGTGGGATACCCGGTCAGCTCTCCTCTCCACTCCCAAACTGTCGATAATGCAGCGGCTCCCCATATGGGCGCAGAACGCTCTCCTCTCTACTCCCAAACTGTCCGTCTCTGCCACACCTCTCTACTCCCTTCGCTGTGCGCAGATCCACCGGTACCATGTCTGGCCGTCGCGAGGAGGGCCGCCAACAGCAGATCCCCAGGTACTTTCCCCGGCGCAGCGTGCAAGGCGCGGAGCGTGCGCATGCCCGCGAGGCGTACTGGCGCGAGGTGCATCAGGCCAACTTGTCCCGCGCACCACCACCTCCGGCTCCACCCATCGCACCTTCGGACGTTGAGGAGGAAGAAGAGGAGGAGTATCTCTCCGTTGAGTTCCACAACGAGGCCCTGCATTGGCCCCACATGCAGGCGGGGATTTTAGCGTCCTTAGAGAGTTTCGCGACAGAAGAGCTCCGGCAAGCGAGGCTCGCCCGGCATTTCACTGTCAAGCTAGAGGTCGACACCACGGAAGCGATCCGCCATTCGATGCAGAATGACGATGCGGCGGCGCTGGCGAGGTGCGGCAACGCACGCTTGGCTAGGACGCTAGGTCCGGTGTCTATCCTTTTATTTTTGTGATTTGTTTCAGAAACGGCTTGTTCACTGTTAACTGTGATGATTTCGAAAATTATGTGCATGCTTAATTTCGAAGATTATGTGCATGCTTATTTACCGTGGATGACAAGTGGGGTCCAGGCATCAACTGGTCGGTCGTAGCCAGTCAAAGCAGTCAAACAGGGCAGGATGTGTGGCCCCAAGAAAATTCGCGACGTTCTACGGGACTAGGCAAGTTTCTTGGAAGGCAACTCGGCTCTTAGTGGGCTACTGGGCCGGAGACGAAAATCCGCGACGTAAAACTAGCAAAAAGTCGAGCAAAACCCGTCCGTGACGGACCAAACCAATACGTCGAGAACAAACTCCACTTTTCAGCCATTCGCGACAGAAACGCTCGACGTTATCAAAACGTTCCGCTCAAAACGTTTCGGATCGCACAGAATTTGGTAGTGAAGTTGCTGATGAAGAAGGGGATGCATTGGGCATCTTAAAGATTAGACGCTTGAGTATTCTTAGAATTTTCTGGGATGAACCACGGGGGCATCCCCAAGCTTAGGATTTTCACTCTTGTTGATCACATTATATCACCATGTTCTCTTGACTCTTGAAAACTTCCGTCACACCAAACTCAAAGTAATTCTCATTAGAGGGTTAGTGCATAATCAAAAACTCACATGTTCTCCATGGACACAAGCATTATTAATACTTTTTAAACATTAGCTACAACCACTGTTGTTTTGTGGAGCAAAGAAATCCACTCAACATAGTAAAAGAGAGAATGCAAAGTAAAAAGGCAGAATCTGTCAAAACCATAACAGTTTGTAAAGACGAATTTTTTCGAGGCACTTACGTTGCTCAAATAAAAAAACTGATAATTACAAAAAGTTTCAGAATTAGCTGAGGATTAAGCACAAACATTTTTAGGTCATTTTGATCTTTCTGTGAATTTATACAAGTTTAAGAGTGGACATCAGAAATCTGTTCCTGCACAGAAATCCAAATCTAACTTCAACTTTTCACTAGAGACTTTACTTGGCACAAAAAATATGAGAAAATATAGATACAAGGGAGTTTCTACAGAAGTAAACAACACCTTGACTCAAACAAAACAGAAGAAAATATTGCAAAAATAAGTTATCTCCCAAGAGTGTTTTTCTTTAACGCCTTTTAGCTAGTTCCAAAAAAGAAGAATCAAGTATTTTCAAGTGAATAAGCATCCAAAACAATAATTTCCTCTAAAACACAGCTTGTAGGAATTGATAATTTAGGTACCCCTGAAGATGATTCAACATGTAAATTACTCTTAGTTTCACTAAAATTTTATCAATTTGAAGCACATTAGGGGGTTTTGGTTTAGGCATTTTGGGGACATACATGAATTTTTGATCTTTCCCATAAAAGCATTCTCCTTCTTAAATTTAAGAGAAGATAAAGTTGAGCTTAAAGTTTACATATCCTCCTCTAGTTTACCAATCATGAAGTTTTGATTATCATAGGTATTGCTAGCTTCTAAAACAGTGATTATTTTATTGATACTTACTATTGATTCATTAACTTCGCTAGCATTATCAAGGAAATTTGGCAAAATTTTCTCCATAGAGTTTAGATTTTTTTATGACATCATCTAAAGTGATCTCAGTTTTAACAACTTAAGTAGGTGGTGTTCCTAGTAAACTTTCAATTAAATTACAGGCTTCCAAAGCAGGAGTTCCCGGAAAATTACCACCTGTAAGAGTGTCTAGAACATACCTATACCAGCTAGTAATACCAACATAAAACTTCCTAAGAAGGATCAAGGTAGAATATTTGTTAGTACATCTATGATGGGCATCGCTTATTATATATCAAGCATCTTTCAGACTTTATCCCCCTTGTTGCTTAAAAGAACAAACCTCAACTTCAGGAATACTCATTTTAGCAAGATTAAAAACAGGATAAAAATAATAACTAGAATAAGAACTATTTTTTTTTGTGTTTTTGATATAGAGAATCAAACAAGACAAAATAAAGTAAACTAAGCAAAACTAAAACAAAGTAAAGAGATTGGAAGTGATAGACTCCCCTTGCAGAAATCCTCTTCCTCCCCGGCAACGGCGCTAGAAAAAGTGCGTGATGCGCGTAGATGTACGCTCGTTGGGAGACCCCAAGAGGAAGGTATGAAAAGCACAACAGCAAGTTTCCCCTCAGAAAGAAACTAAGGTTTAATCGACCAGTAGGAGAAAGAAATCACTTCTTAAGGTTGTTGACATCTGATGTTGGCAGAGCGCACTACCAGGCTCAACAACAACGTGGAATCTGCACAACACAATCAAGATACTTTGCCCCATCGAACTAGTGAGGTTGTCAATCTCACATGTTTTGCTAACACAAAGGATTAGATGTATAGTGTGGAAAAAATTACTTGTTTGCCGTAAAATGAAAAGAGAACAGTGATGTCAGTAAATAAAATAGTGATTGCAGTGGTTGTATTATCAGTGTAATAGAATGGACCAGGGTCCACAGCTCACTAGTGGTGTCTCTCAATAAAAGATAGATAACATGCTAGGTAAACAAATTACAACTAGGCAATTGACAGATATAAAGGCTGCACCGTAGTGCATATGCATGCCATGATGATTACTATGTGATTCATGCGGGCATTACAACATAATTCATAGACCGTTATCCAACTGCATCTATGACTAATAATCCACCCTCAACGTCAACCAATCAAACCTCGTGTATTAAGTTGCAAGCAACATATTATTTCCTTAAGTAAAGTGTGTAATGTAAACAATGAAAACGTTGTTGTTTTCTTTCTAATGGCAACAACACATCCCCATCCATTACGTTTTTGTCACTCGAGCGTGAATGAAAGGGAGTCATGAACCCACTATCGAGCATAAATACTCCCTCTTAGAGTTAAAAGCATCTACTTGGCGAGAGAATCTACTAGTAACAGAGAGAATGCAAGATCATAAATAACATAAACATGATAGATTGATAATCACTTTACATATCATTCAATATTCATCGGATCCCAGCAAACACAACATGTAGCTTTACAAACAGATGATCTTGATCATGTTAGGCAGCTCACAAGATCTAAACATGAGGCATAAAGAGGAGAAGACAACCATCTAGGTACTTCTATGGACCTTTAGTCCAAGGATGAACTACTCACGCATCACTCCGGAGGCAAGCATGGTGATGTAGAGCCCTCCGGTGATGAATTCCCCTCCCGTCAGGGTGCCGGGAAGAGCTTCAGAACCCTCCCGAACTAGGGTTGACGATGACGGTGGCTACATAACATTCGTGGATGGAGGCTCGGGTATTTAGGGTTAACCCACGGAGGAGCTTAAATAGGCGAAAGAGCAAAGTCGGTGGGAAGCAGGGAGACACACCACCTGGTGGCACGGTCAAGGGGGGTGCCAACCTATGGTGTGGTGGCTCCAGGGCCCCCCTCCGGACTCCATGTACGTGACAAATTTCTACGACCCTGGGATTTTGTTTCGTGCAATTCCGAGAATATTTACAGAACAACTTTTATGAAACCAAAAACATCAGAAAACAAGAACTCGCTCTGTGGCATCTTGTTAATAGGTTAGTCCCAGGAAATCCATAAAAAATATGTAAAGTCTATAGGAAACATGTAGAAAATGTAACGAAAACAACACGGAACATCAGAAATTATAGATACGTTTGAGACGTATCAGTTCTCGAAGGGGCTCCACTACACCTATGACATCATGCACCGTATCTACCGCGAGATACTCAATCCCAATGTTGGCAACATTGATGAGATCCAAGGGTACCTCAAGAATTTTATTTTGCTCGCCCATGAGAAACGGCTCCAAGGCATTACTCAAAAGCTTGATGTGATGGATATTATTTGGAATGTGATATGGACTTCTATAGTGTGGAAGAAGAATGCTTGTTATGGCCCCCTTATCATGAAGATCATCTTGCACGCTTGGGAGGCCAAGCACCCGGAGAATTCCATTGGTGATGAAGATTTATGGTTCGCCCACAACATGAAGATCTTGCTTATCAAGGATCACACCGAGCCCGTGGAGCATTCCATCCCTGCTAGCCGCAATGGCAAGGCAAATCCACGAGTTGTCGTTGATGATGAAGATGAAGCGGGTCCCTCTCATCCTCCATCCCAAGGTGCTTTCCAATGGATGGTCGTGATCTCTAGAAAGTTTTCAAGGTAAACAACAAGATTGAGTGGCGTCAGTGGGAAGTACACTATGATAAGGAGTGCAAGCACCATGAGGCTGATAGGGCGTGTCGGCAACTTCGTCCTGATGTCGGTGAGGAAGTCGCTTCTCCCATCCATGACATCATTACCACTTGGAGATAGTTTCAGGCAAGGACTCAAAGGGCGAGCTTATCACTTGGTCTGATAAGGAAGCAGGAGAAGAAGTCACAAGCACCCATCACCGAACCCATCCTTAGAGCTTTGACGACCTCTCAGATTGAGCTATGGGACGGTTGCCTCAATCTTTTCTCTTTTTGGTATCTTGATGCCAAAGGGGGAGACATATCTATTAGGATGCGCTTGTGGGAATTTGCATGGGTTTTCACAAGCTTCAGTATTTTAGTTGTTTCTTTCTAGCTTGTGAACTGCTTGTGTTGTTTATCTCGTGAACCTAGTAATGCATTATGTGAGACATGTGAACCTTATTATGTTTAAATTTTGCACTCCTTCGGTTCATCGTTCTTATTTATGAGCAAGTTATCTATTCTTTTGCAATTATTTCTCTTGCTCGATCTATTCAACATAGGGGGAGCTCCGTCCATGTTTTATTGACCTTGTGCTGCAAATTTTTTTGTTGTCATCAATTACCAAAAAGGGGGAGATTGAACGATCATCTTCCGTTTTGGTGATTAATGACAACACAATTAAAGGACAAATCCTTCTTATGAAGTTTATGCAGGAGTCGTATGCAGCACTCTTCTACGGTACCCCGTATTACTTATCCATCCCCATAAGGCACCATGGTGTTATTTTGTCGATGGAGGGCTTCTAAGGAGGAGCTTGTCAAGCTTAAACACAGCTGGCGGTGGTACCGATGAAACCACCGGTAGTACCGCTACCTGGTGTTTCAGCGTTGGCTCTGCCTTTCTGCATGTCTGCTACCGGTGGTGGTACCGCCAAAATGTTTTTATGTAAGTAGTTGACAGAGGCTCTAGCGGAGGCCACCGGTAGTACCACTGGAACCACCAGTGGTACCAGTGAAGGAAATGGCGAACAGGGAGCTGGCCACCACCGGCGGTGGTACCGCTAAAACCACCTTCAGGTAGCTACTGGCGGAGGTATGGGCGGAGGTCACCGGTAGTACGCTACAACCACCGGTAGTACCGATAGTGCGGAATCAGTTTCCCAACAGAAGAGTCGTTGTGTGCGCTAGGATGAGACCCTACCGGTGGTACCGGTGAAACCACCGGTAGTACCACTCCTGCGGTAAAGATCCCAATAGAAGGGTTGGTGAGGAGAGTATTTATTGCTCTTTTTCTCCATCCTCTAGATTAAGCTTTTCACTCTCTCTCTTCTACCCATTAATGCGAGCTTCAACTTACTAGATCTCCCACTCCAACCACCCAATCGTGCCAAAACTTTGTGGAGTGCTTGAGGAGGTCTAGATCTGTGATTCCCCCAAAGGAATTGCAAATACATCCAGCAAATCCTAGCGGATCTTGAGATCTATTGGGTACCTTGTAACCCAATAGTAAATCCTAGTGCTTGTGCTTCCACGTAGATTCAAGAAGCTTCATATTGTTGAGAGCCTCCAACCATCTTGTGGAGTTGCCTCAACCTTGTGTAAGAGGTTTGGTCAATGCCTTCAAGTCGACCTCATAGTGGAAACGAGAATCTTCCTCACCGGAGAACCTCAAGGAGAATAAGGTGTGCACATCTCTGCTTTTGGAGTGCCTAGGTGGCTCCACACCTCTCCAACGTAGACGTACTTACCTTGGGAATGAACTACGGGAAACATATTCTTGTTTCCTTGTTTACACTTGTGGTTTATCTTGTGCTTTACATATTGTTTACGTTGCGTACTTTGTATTATATCACATCGGTTGTTCACCTAGTTGTACATAAAGATAACCTTGTGTTTTACTTGTTTGGCCTAATCTAAAAGGAAAAGAAAAAAATGTTAGTCACCCTATTCACCCCCCTCTAGTTGAACATACCGTATTTACCGGAGGCCCAGGGAGGGGTGCCTCCTACGCCGTCTCTAGATATAGATGCATCAAACTGCAACAGAGAGTTGCGGAGATCTCCTTGCTGCCTCGGCCCATCGGCCAAGATGACAAAGAACCCCACAGGCCCCCACCTCTCCTCCAGGACGCCTCGTCCACTCCGCTGGGATGCATCCCCCCGCCCTCTTCTAGGAACTCTCCTGCCCATGCCACGACCCTAGCACCGAACCTCACCGCTGAGAAGGGATACTACCGCCGCCATGCCACGTGGGCTTCGCCTGGCTGCCCTGCCGGTAGATACGAGTGGAGGGAGTCATGGTAGGGAAGGCCGCCGACGAGAGAGTGGGGGTGCCCCGTGCCGCTCGGTAGTGACACGGGAGTGAGGGGTCATGCTATGATCTAACTAGATCACAATGATGCGCATCTCCCGATTTCATTCATTGATATCTAAAACAACATCTAGGTGTGTCATGTTTTTGCTATCCCTGCAAGCATGTCCTCTGCCATTTTTCTTTGAGACAACTACCAATTCTTTGCTTCTCGAAGGTAGCTAGTGGAGTGCTCCTAGAATTTCTGTAGTTTTGTGCAATATGTTGCATCCCCAAGCAGCCACTCTAAGAGAATCTCCAACCATTTGGACTCTAAGCACTCCCGGTGAAAGTGTTCGGCGGTTTATCCGGCGGTTTTTTTCTTGGGGGTAAACATTTCCAGCCGCACCCCCAGGTTTAGCCCCAAAAATGAAAAAAAGGTATACATTCAAAGTTATGTTTCCCACTACAGAAAAGGCCAAGATTCAACGATCATTAAGCCAAAGTTCGGAAAAGCATGCCAGAGTTTGGCGATAATGTTTGGCGATCGGTCAATGGGAAATGTGATCAAATGTCTGGCTCCTCGGGCGAAGGGGTTGATTTCTCTATCGGAGCAGACCCCATCGAAGGTGAGGTCAACATAGCCTTGGGCGCGGTAGTGCTCGGCGTCGGGTTGGCTATAGTCTCGTCGGTTGATGGTTCCGCTGTCACCGTTGGTGCTATTGTCGTCGTCGGGGCGGACATTTGGTTGATGATGGCGTCGCACTCCGCCATGTACCACGCCTTCACCTGCGGTCCATCGCCAGCAGGTAGGCACACACCAGAAATGTCAGGTTAGTGTTCCTCTTCTTCACCGTGACGTTGCTTTTGAGAAGCGCCATCTTGACGTCCTGCCTCTCCATTAGCATGGACCACCTCGCCGTAGAATTCTCCTCCCTCATGGCATCGTGGTTTTTGGCATCGGAGATGCACATCTTGATCGAAGTATGCAGGCGTTTGATTGTAGGCGTCGATTCCCTCGCCTCTTGGCTTTCTTGTTGTCGATAGGATGCCCTTCGGCTACCGCCGATGCCGGCGCGTCTGGGTTGTAGACGTCATCCTAGTTTTTGGTGACAGAGAGCCAATACTCTGTCCACTTTTCGCACGACTCAATCCTGGTGAACACATGGAGGAATCTAAACTCGCCGTCATTTTTGTCCTGGCGAAACATGTCAACCATCCAGACCATATGCACAAGCAGTGACAAGCATGGACGATTGAGCAGGGCGAGATGGGTGGTCGTTGGCACCTCCTCCTGGATACCATGCCATTTGTGGCAGGCATGTTGGATAATCACCCAATGGTTCGCCATCTCCTTCTCGCTACAGTCCCTGTGTATATATGCCGATGAAGTCGAGGTAGACCAGCTTGCGCTCACCGAATGCAGTCTTGACCTTCCTCTATTTGGCGTTCTAGTTCGCGTCGATGATCGGGTCGATGATGATCGTCTTCCATGCTTCAACGACGTCTTCCTTGGTTGTACATTTAATCCGGGGCTTGCTCGGCCTGGTGGTCTCCCCACCGCTTCTTTTCCCCTTCGACCGCTGCCTGCGCTGTCTTTGATGGTTCGTCCTCTTCCACCTCCTCCGCAGCATCGTCGAGCTCAGCGTCGTCCCCGTCGCTGCCAGTTTCGTGTGAGTGGACTTGCATGTAGAACCCGGTGCGGGCGGCAGCGTCTGAGCCGCTCGCAATGATGTCGTTCATCTCGGCGTCGGTGTTTCTATTATGTTGAGTCGAACTTGTGCTTCAGGCAAAGGGGAGAGGTCCACGGCGTAGAGTGGACACCGGCGAGCTAGAGTAGGTTGAAGAGTACCCGTATTAGGTGTTGAGGTCGGCGTTGAAGACGGAGGGGCGCGTGGTGCAGGGCAGTGATGGAAGGCGGTGTTGGGGGTTGAAGCCGCTGAGAGGGTCCCCGTCGACATAGTCCGGCGAGGACGAGTACCTGCACACCTCCGGCAAGAAGTTGGCCGGCTAGGCCACACTCTGTCGGCTCCCCCACACACCATGCAAGTACTGGATCACTGTTGGCGGATGGGCTGCCGCTTGGTCGCACTCCTCCCCATGATGGTGCAAGACTCCTCCTCCTCTACCGATGCCACGTTGCTGGCCCTCTTGATCTTCTCACTCCTTTGCCTGTTGCTGTTGGACGTGGCCCTGGGATCAACGCTGGCCTTCCAGCCAGTGTTCGTCATGCCCGATGGTCTAGCCATTGGCTTCCTCATCTTTGGCTGGTCTGGGTCGGCAGCAAGGCGAGGCTTCTTGAAGTTTTTGGGAGGCATGGTGGGTGGAAGATCTGTGGAGGCAAAAAAATGGTGGGAGCTGATACGTCATAAACGTATCCTTAATTTATGATGTTCCATGTTGTTTTCATGCTATATGCTACTCCCTCTGTTCCTAAATATAAGATGTTGTAGCTATTGCTCATGTTGTCTAGGTACGTACTAATATGAGTGAACATATACACTAAAAGTTGTCTAGATACATGTAGACATGTGTGAATGTGAAAAAGGCTAAAACATCTTACATTTAGGAAGGGAGGGAGTACATGTTTCCTTTATACTTTATGCCCTTTTATCGATTTTCTTGGAGTAACCTATTGACAAGATGGCACAGAGCCCTCTCATGTTTTCTTCTATTTTTAGTTTCAGAAAAGTTGTTCTGGAAATATTCTCGGAATTGGAAAATTCGAAGCCCAGAAGTCTTAGAATTCCTAGAGGGTCCACGGAGTCTCGAAGAGACCCGAAGGGGGGCCACAGGGTGACCAAACCATAGGGTGCCGCGGATCCCCCGGTCGCGCCACCAGGTGGTGTGGGCCCCCTGGCCACCCCCCGGCATTGCCCTTTTGCCTATATATACCCCCTGATGCATAAACCCTAAAGGGATCAGCCTTTTTCCGTGAAAAGTTCCATAGCTCAGCCGCCGACATGTTTCGGGGGACGGAAATCTCTGTTCTGGCACCCTGCCGGGACGGGGAAGTGCCCCCGGATCCATCTCATCGAGTCCACCACCATCTTCATTGCTTTTGTTGTCTCCTATGATGAGGAGGGAGTAGTTCTCCCTCGGGGTTGAGGGCTCTACCGGTAGCTATGTGTTTCATCTCTCTCTCCCATGGTGGGATCTTTATGTGATCATGAGCTTTGTAATCTAGTTGAATATGTAGATGTACTCTTCAACTGTTATGCTACTCAAGTGGTTTTATTATCAGATGTCTGTAAACACTTTGATCACGGTGTAAAGGTGACAGTGTGTGCACCGTGTGGTTTAGCATGATATTTATATCTTGTGTTGGATGACCCTATGAAATTGTGGTGTTTGTCTAGTACCTTCTAGGGCGCTCATAGTGACAGCGTGGGGTTAACTTAGACATGGGAATGCAACTTTAAGGAGTGCTTTTTGCAGCCCTACGCAATGAATTGGTGTTTGTTGTTCGACAGGAGAGTGGTTTGGAGTAGCGTAGTGAAGAGAGATATTTATGCATTCAATTATGTTATCATTGGTGAGAGTGTCCACTAGTGAAAGTATGATCCCTAGGCCTTGTTCTAAGCATTGAAACACCGTTTACATTTAGTTCTGCTACATGTTTGCTTGCTGCCATTTTTATTTCAGATTGTCATTATCACTTATAATCATCCATACCACTTGTATTTTACTCTCTCTTCGGCAAACTAGTGCACCTATAAACTGACAATTGTATTAGGTGTGTTGGGAACACAAGAAACTTCTTGTATCATAATTGAGGGTTGCTTGAGAGGGATACCTTTGACCTCTATCTCCCTGATTTCGATAAACCTTGGGTAATCCACTTAAGTGAAACTTGATGTTGTTCTACAAACCTCTCCACTTGGACGCCCAACATTGTCTACAAGAATAGAAGCGTGCGTAGACATCAAGCTCTTTTCTGGCGCCGTTGCCGGGGAGGTAAGGTAAAAGGTTCTCACATCCTCGGGTGTGAGCGCTCGAAGTTATTTCCTTTAGACTCTGCAATTATATCTTTTTGTTTCTTGTTTTCACTAGTTAGGCATATTTTTACTTGTTGCTTTTTTTTTCACTAGTTAGGCTTAATGGAAAACAACAAAAATATGAGAGAGCTTTATAATATTTATCTTGAGTTAGGACATGAGGTGTTTGAAGAGAAAATTTAAAAACCTATGGAGCTTTATTTGCATGCTAGTAGCAATGTTATTAGTGTGAATTCTTTGAACACCATTATTGCTAATGCTATGGAAAAATCTAAGCTTGGGGAAGGTGGTTTTGATGAATATGATATTTTTAGTCCCCCAAGTTTTGAGGAGGAAATTTTCTTTGATGATACTTTGCCTCCAATATATGATGATTACAATGATGAATATGTTATTTTCAGTCCACCTACTATTGAGGAAAATGTTAATTATGATTATAATATGCCTCCTATATTTGATGATTATGGTGATGAGAATGATAATGATAGCTATTTTGTTGAATTTGCTCCCACTACTATTAATAAGAATGACTATGCTTATGTGGAGAGTATGAATTCTTTTATGCATGTGGCTCATGATAAGAATATTTCTTGTGATAGTTATATTGTTGATTTCATTCATGATTCTACTGAAAGTTATTATGAGAGAGGGAAACATAGTCTTATGCATCTAAAAAATATCAAGTTTCCCCTCTTTATGTTGAAAATTTTGAAGTTGCACTTGTTTTGTTTTCCTATGATTGTTGCTTTGTGCTTTATTGACTTGCTTTTCTACAAGATTATTTTGCATATGAAGTGGGTTAGACTTAAATTTGTTTTACATTTTCTTCTTGATGCTCTCTTTTGTTTCAGTTCATATTTCTCATGTGAGCATCTTCTCAAATTATCATGCCTAGCTAAAAGGCTTTAAAAAAGCACTTCTTGGGAGATAACCCATGGTTTTATTTTTGCTTTGTTTTTCTCTTTTTTCTTTGAGTCAAGGGGTTGTATACTTCTTTGGCAAATCTTTTGTATCTTTATTTTCAAATTTTAGTAGTGTCAAGTAAGGTTTATGACGAGAGTTGGAGTTGGTTTTTGGATCTCTGCGCAGGAAACAGATTTCTGCTGTCCACCGTGAAAAATCGTATAAATCATCAAAAAATCAGAATGACCTGAAATTTATTGTGCTTATTCCTTGGCTAATTCCGCAAATTTTTTGTTGTTTAAGTTTTTCGATCTGAGCAACGTAAGTGCCTCAAAAAATTCTGTCTTTACATACTATTCTGGTTTTGGCAGATTCTGCCATTTTTCTTGCATTTGCTCTTTTACGATGTCAAGTGGATTTCTTTGCTTCACGAAACATCAGTGGTTGTAGATAATGTTTAAAAGTATCAATAGAACTTGTTCCCATACAGAACCCATGGATTTTTTAATGTTGCACTAACCCTCTAATGTGAATTACTATTTGAGTGTGGTGTGAAGGAAGTTTTCAAGGGTCAAGAGAAGAGGGTGATATATGTGATCAAGAAGAGTGCAAAGTCAAAGCTTGGGGATGCCCCCGTGGTTCATCGAAGAAAATTTTAAGAAGACTCAAGCATCTAAGCTTGGGGATTCCCAAGGCATCCCCTTATTCACCATCAATTTATTAGGTCACTTCTAGTGAAACTATATTTTTATTCGGTCACATCATATGAATTTTACTTGGAGCGTCAGTTATTTTTGCTTTCAGTTTGTTTAGTTTTATTTTCTGTGGTTTATGGTTGGATCCTATCATACTTGTTTTGGATAGAGACATGCTCCGTTTTTATTGCTTAGAACACTCTAGTTTTCATTCTTATTGTTCTATGAGTGTTCACTTTTTGCTTGTACTGCGTTTAGCCCTTGTTTTCATGCATCTCTTTTTCAGAGCTGTTATCTCTAGTAGAGTTATGTTAGTACTCTCCTGTTTCATTGTTGTAGCATTTAGAGAGGTTTTTTGTTAAAACATATTTTGTATGGTGCTTGTTGAAAAAAGAAATTGCTATGTGTGGTAGATGGTATAACGAAAAAAGCTTGCATATTCTTGTAGATCACTAAACTGTTTCACTTGATTATTTGATGTTGTTTTGAGGAATTAATATGCTTAATGGTAAATTTTTGGTTTGGTAAAGTAAAAAAAATTAATGGTTGTTCTAAAAGCATAAAATTGTGCCACACTCAAATAACCAGTTGATAGGATAATGGTACATGACTTCCTTTGCTGATAGCAATCATGATGGCTTTTTGTTACGCGCTACAGTCGGGTTAGCTAATAGTGAATTGTCACTGCCATAGACCCTCTTGGAGTGATTCTCATTATGCCTTGTGATATCATGATTTTATTTGGAATCTTTTAACTTGCGAGTTCTATGTTCAGGTTTTCTGGCACTTCCACCATCCATATTTTCTAGCCTCTTCGGTACTGTGCATTGCTCATTCTCACATTGAGAGTTGGTGCAAACTTCGCCAGTGCATCCAAACCCCATGGAAGAACTTTGTTCTTCTACACATAAGCCAAAATTTATCTTCCTCAAAACAGCCACCATACCTACCTACCATGGCATTTCCATAGCCATTCCGAGATATATTGCCGTACAACATACATCATCATTATGTTACTTGTAACATGTTACATTATTATTTTTGCATACTGCTACACTGGCAGGAGCATTTAGTTTCGTTCATCAGAGATATTTTAGTTTGAGTTATGAGTACTAAAAGTCTCTTAATTTATTGTAAAATAGAGTGTTTCCCCTACCACTGAGGTTATATATAAAAAAAGAGAAAAAAGCCTAAAGAGAAAAATATAAAAAAGAAAGAGGCAAAAGAGAGGAAATAAAGAGAGAGGGGTCAGCACTACTATCATTTATTCCACAATTGTGCTTGGTTTAGCATCATTACTTAAGTTTGGAGAGAGTTTTCATATTATGACTTTCATAAGTATGTGGGGAACTTACACTACAGAACTTGGCTTGTATATTCCAATGATGAGCCTCCTCAAAAGAGCTCTAGGTCTTCGTGAGCAAGCAGGTTGGATGCACCCCCACTAGTTCCATTGGAGAGCTTTCATACACTTATAGCTCTATGTGCATCCGTTGTGTGGCCATCACTACTCCTTGCATAACTTTGATTATAAGACTTCCTCTTTTCTAATGATCACTTTCAGTTGTGTGAGACTTTCTTCCATTGACCATCCAAACCCTCCCATAATGTTCTTTTAGCCACCACATCCTGGTGCGAGGAACCAATACAGAACGCTTGCTTGTTTTGGGTGCACAATTATTCGAATGATTTTCCTATGTGCATATTGTTGTCACTTGACTTGATCCTAATAGGAGTTGTTGTGAGAGTTTGATGCCTTGGATGATCATATTGTTGTTCTTGAAGCTTAAATCATCTTTAATATACTTTGCATAGTGGATTGTCTTTTAGTATTGATTCATTAAAAGGTTTTACTTTGTTATTCCTAATGGTTTATACATTACTGTTTGATATCAACTATAAACCACAACCTTTATTCATTTGATCCTAGTTTACATGCTTTACATTACTATGATGATCAAGTTTATGTTGGTAGCATGTCACCTCAGAAATTATGTGTTTTTATCGTTTACCTACTCGAGGACGAGTAGGAACTAAGCTTGGGGATGTTGATACGTCATAAATGTATCCTTAAATTCTGATGTTCCATGTTGTTTTCATGGTATATGCTACATGTTTCCTTTATACTTTATGCCATTTTTATCGATTTTCTGGGACTAACCTATTGACAAGATGCCACAGAGCCATTTCCGGTTTTCTGCTGTTTTTTGTTTCAGAAAAGTTGTTCTAGAAATATTCTCGGAATTGGAAAATTCAAAGCCCAGAAGTCTTATAATTCCTAGAGGGTCCACGGAGTCCCGAAGAGACCCGAAGGGGGGCCACACGGTGGCCACACCATAGGGTGGCGCGGGTCCCCTGGCTGCGCCATGAGCTGGTGTGGGCCCCCTGTCCACCCCCCCCCCCGGCATCGCCCTTTCGCCTATATATCCCCCCGATGCATAAACCCTAGAGGGGTCAGCCTTTTTCCATGAAAAGTTCCGTAGCTCCGCCGCCAAGTTTCCGGGGGGGACAGAAATCTCTGTTCTGGCACCGTGCCGGGACGGGGAAGTGCCCCCGGATCCATCTCCATCGACTCCACCCCCATCTTCATCGCCGTTGCTGTCTCCTATGATGAGGAGGGAGTAGTTCTGCCCTGGGGCTGAGGGCTCTACTGGTAGCTATGTGTTTCATCTCTCTCACCCATGGTGTGATCTTTATGTGATCATGAGCTCTGTAATCTAGTTGAATATGTAGATGTACTCTTCATCTGTTATGCTACTCAAGTGGTTTTATTATCAGATCTCCGTAAACACTTTGATCACGATGTAAAGGTGATAGTGTGTGCACCGTGTGGTTTAGCATGATATTTATATCTTGTGTTGAATTACCCTATGAAATTGTGGTGTTTGTCTATTACCTAGGGCGCTCATAGTGAAAGCGTGGGGTTAACTAGACATGGGAATGCAACTTTAAGGAGTGCGTTTTGCAGCCCCACACAATGAATTGGTGTTTTTTGTTCAACCGGAGAGTGGATCGGAGTAGCATAGTGAAGAGAGATATTTATACATTCAATTATGTTATCATTGTTGAGAGTGTCCACTAGTGAAAGTATGATCCCTAGGCCTTGTTTCTAAGCATTGAAACACTGTTTACATTTAGTTCTGCTACATGTTTGCTCGCTGCCATTTTTATTTCAGATTGTCATTATCATCTATAATCATCCATATCACTTGTATTTTACTCTCTCTTCGCCGAACTAGTGCACCTATACAACTGAAAGTTGTATTAGGTGTGTTGGGGACACAAGAGACTTCTTGTATCGTAATTTCAGGGTTGCTTGAGAGGGATACCTTTGACCTCTATCGCCCTGAGTTCGATAAACCTTGGGTAATCCACTTAAGGGAAACTTGCTGGTGTTCTACAAACCTGTTCACTTGGAGGCCCAACACTGTCTACAAGAATAGAAGCGTGCGTAGACATCAGGAGCTACGGCGAGGATGGGGTTTTGTTGGGCGCAATGGAGGAAAAATGGGAGAAAGGCGGCAAAGTCTTCTGCTCTCGCCGACAGTGCGGACCCACGCACATTTTTTCTTCCGCCGATGCGCCAGGAGCCCCCCGGTGCACTGGTTTTGGGGTGGGCGGACCAAACCGGAGGAAATTGGGCTCATGGGGGTGCGACTGGGCAAAAAGTGGCGCGCCAATGGAAAAAAGGCCGCCTGGTAGGGATCTTGGGGGGATGGCTGGAGATGCTCTAAGGAAGCATTAGGAACCGTAATTTTGCTAAAAGAAAATTTCACCTACGATCGCTAAGTCGAGTCATGGTCTCACTTTGGTCACTGATGTTTAGAATACCCTAAATACATTCATGAATGTTTCCAGAGTGGTTCACTTAGGTCACCGTAGAGGTTTTTGTACCATATTTTCAATGTATCTTGCCCCTTGGGCGATGGTTGATTGGACATCATGGCCGATCGGTACACGTAGACGTACACCTGGAGTAGGCGGGGAGGGAGGGGGGTCTTTGGACAAACATCAGAGGCATGGTTGTATCGCATTTACACCCCCGCTTCAGAACGTACAACACATGGCATTTAATACTACCACCCATGTTTTGTTGATGATGTCAAGGTGATTGTCCTTGCAAAGAGGAGAGGACGATGGGCGATTGTCATTGCGGAGAGGAGAGGGCGACATGGCTTTTCGGAAGATTTCGACCCACCGCCACCGATTTTGACGCCTGCTCAGAGAGGGTTGGCTCTAAAGCCACGATTGAAGCTAGCTTCGCCGCCTTTGTATGGTGAGTTCCGCCCCGCTTTCCCCCCTCTCTCTCCCCCCTATAAGAAGCGGATAGGCATTGTGAGCGCTAGTTATGTTTTGCTGCAATTTATGGAGCATGGCATGTTGTTGAGGGTTTGCTAGGGTTTTAGATGTTGTGAGGTTGGGTCATGTTTTGGTAGGGTTTCCGCTGCCATTCCGAAGTATAAATCATCGCAATCCAGTTATAGTAACATGCATGCTCTACTAATGGGGGGCAGTGGTCATTGTAGTGCTCTATGTACTAAATTGATCTAAACTCTGCCTTCATCTGAATATTGTGCTGTGTTGTGTGGTTTAATTTTGCTAAAATTTTCAATTTTATGAATATTTTGCAATGTTGTGAGGTGTATTAAGTGTGTTCTAGTGCTTGAATGGTTCAAAATGCATGATTTATGCTATTTAATGCAAGCAAAATATCATGTTTGACCTCAGTTATTTAGAAAAAAATGCAAGCTTTAAGCTATGTTGTGCATGATAAAAATGCAAGCTTTAAGATCTGTTATGTATGAAAATATGCAAGCTTTAGACAATGTGTTGAATGTCCTATATTGTTGAAGCATGCAATAATATATTAATGTTGTAATCATTATTTGAATTTAGCACTATCGTAATCATTATCAAAATTTAGTCATGTTGTAATCATTTTCTAAATTTAGTCATTATTGAATCTTGTTTGTTCTTTGATGTAGGTAAACGTAGTAATCATTTCTCTGTGATTGTTTATAATTGTAGTTGTTTTTTTGGACTAACAAATATAGGGAGTACAATGGAGGTTCAAGTGTCTGGTTTGATTACTATGACAGAGACAATTGGACACCATCTGCCATAGAGAGTTTGATTGAGGACCTTGGGTATGAATGTGAGGGGAGGATCGGGGTTTATTGGTGTGTTCCTAGACTCACAATATATAAGAATGGCCTTAGAGAGATAAATAAAAGGGATAACACATGATAGAGAAAATTTTGCCACATGTTACGAATAGCAACCATTTTCGGGAGTTGTTTTTTATCACGATAAGAGCATCAAATCATCTGTTTCACCTGTTGTTATTCACTCTGATGATGAAGAGCTGCCATTAATTAAATGGAGTGGTCCATTGAAGATTGACTTTAATGATGTGGTTAACTTTCCTGTAGTTGTACTGCCTGAACTTATTAGTTTTGTGAGGCACCTCCAAGTAGTACCAGCAGTCTCAAATGAACAAGCAATGCAGCAAAGAGATGTAGAAGAAATGGGAGTGGAGCATGAGGAAGATTAAACATTTTCAGAGAGCTACCTGGATAGTGAAGCAGAATAAGAATACCACCATCACCACTTCAACCACGAGAGATCCCCCTAATCATGGTTTTAGACGCCGATAGAGCCGCAAGAGCTTTAAACATGGATGAAGTGGATTCAAATGGGCAAGTCATACTTCCCAAACGTATCTACTTTTTCAATCATTTTCCTTGCTATTTTCCCTCTAATTTGCATGATTTGGATCAAACTAACACGGGCTAACGTTGTTTTTAGCAGAATTACCCTTGGTGTCTATTTTTGTGCAGAAATCAACTTTCCCGAAAATTCCCAAAAATTCACGAAAATTATTTTCCGCCGAAAGACTCCCGGAGCCCGAGGACGGCTGGAGGGGGTCCTGGGGCCACCAGGTGGGCACTAGGCGCGCCCCCTAGGCCGCGCCTACACTTCACCTAGGGGCCTATAGGGCCACTCCCGGGTCACCCCTTTGGCATATAGGTGACTTCGTACCCTAAACGGAGAACACCCGAAGGATTTTTTTTGAAGAAAAGGACTGCAGGGGAGAACCCGCACAATTATTTATTTAAGAGCATAGGGGACAAGAATTTACCATATGTAAAGTTTCAAAGTATCAAGGTAGACTAATCAACCAATTATTTAGAGTTACAACCACATATTCTTTTAACCTATGCTTAAGCAAGGTTAAATCCGGAACAAAACCAGCTTTGCAAGCACCGAAAGAGGGTCTGAGATACTTGAAAATCCATCCATTTTGCTGCTTCCAAATGTTCCAGGATGTAAGGATAACAACTTCAGAAAACAAAGGACCCAAAAAACCCTTGTTTGCCTTGATGAGACTATTACCCAAAGAGTGACCTTCCCAAGAAATTTGAAGATAATTCCAAATACGAGTGCTGAAATTGCAGGTGAAAAATAAATGGAATCTATCCTCTAGAGTATGGGTAGGGCATAAAGAACAGTTATTATCATCAGTTACTTTCCAATGTATTCTCATCATCATGTCCTTGGTGTTCAGTCTGTCATGTAATAACAGCCATGCAAATACCTTGTGCTTTGACATGCATTTTGATTTCCATATCCAAATGGAAGGTGTATGGTTAGGAGTAGCTGCAAAATGTTGAGAATAGAAAGCTCTGGGGTGAAATTCTCCCTTTTGGTTGAGATGACAAAACCATTTATCTGGCCCATTTCCAAGGGAGAAGTCAGACAGTAAAGATTGCATATCATTATATTCCTGGAAAGCCTCAACTGATAGAGGTAGATGAAACCCATTAGCATAATCAGATATACTCAAAAAATCCTTAACAGATATGAATTTATCCTTGGCAAAGGAGAAAAGTCAAGGGAACTGATGAGACAAAGGGGATCCATGCCATAAGTCTTCCCAAAAAAGGATTGTAATTCCAGAAATAGCTTGACATTTGGTGATTTCTCTCCAACTATCAATTAGATTGTGAACTGCCCTCCACCAAAAAGAACCACTTGTTACCACAGCATGTGGGACAACGTGATGATATTATGAGTCTCTGATAAGGTTCACCCAAGGTATATCCATGTTGTTATAGAATTTGTCCAGCTGCTTCAGCAATAAAGCTCTGTTTTGGAAATGTAGGTTGATGATGCCTAAACCTCCCTTATTGTTTGGCTGACACATGATGTCCCAAGAAGCCAGGGAAATAACTCTTTGCTTGTTCTTATCTTTTATCCAAAGGCATCTCCTCCGTGCCTTACCAATGACATCAATCACTCCTTTAGGAATTACCAGAGAGCTCATATAATATGTGGGGAGAGAAGAAAGAACTGAGTTAACAAGGACCAAGCTGTCCCCATAGGAAAGAAAAGAAACTATAGCAGATAGTCTTCTTTCAACCCTGTCAATTAGAGGAGAAAAATACTTAATTGTAGATTTAGTTGTACCCATGGGTAAACCCAAATAAGAGAAAGGCATGGAAGCAATCTGACACTCCATTATATTTGCAAGTGTAACTGCATCATCAGTAGATAGGTTTATTGGGATCATAGAAGATTTGTTGTACTTCACCTTAAGACCAGTGAACTTGGCATATTGATCCAATAAACCTTTAAAAATTCTCAATTGATCAGACTCAGCAGGCAGAATAATCAAGGTATCATCTGCATATTGCACTATTTGATAATATCCACCAATAGGTAGGGGGATAAAGTACCCTCAGAAAGAGCGAGGTTGACAATACTCTGCAACAAATCTCCTCCCAACACATACAGAAGAGGAGAGAGGGGATCCCCTTGCCTAGACCCTCTTTTTCAAATAAATGGCCTGCCAGGTAAACCATTGAGCAAGACTGAGAAGGAACCAGAAGATAAAATCTCCTTGACCCATGTAATAAACATTGGTGGGAAACCCTTATGGACAAGAATTTGGATAATTGCCTCATGTTCAATGGTGTCAAAAGCTTATTCAAAATCAATCTTGAACAATACCACCTTTCTCTTCGAATGTTTACATTGGTGAATATACTCAAAACACCATGCTAAACAATCTTGGATAGTTATGTCCTTTATGAACCCATATTGATTCTCATGAATGCATGAAGTGATGATATTTTGAACCCTGTTAGCAATAATCTTTGTCAAGAATTTCAAACAAGTGTTGGTCAAGGAATTTGGTCTGAAATCATTGACATGAACCGGACTGGATTTTTTAGGCACCAAAGTGATGAAAGAACCATTTATGTTTTCCAGGGGAGCATGCCCAGAAGAAAACTCATGACAAAGTTTAGTGAAATCCACTTTCACTATGTCCCAGCAATGCTTAACAGAAAGGCCAGTGAACCCATCAGGGCCAGGTGCTTTGTTAGTTTTAAGGTGTTTGACCACATCCTCTATCTCCTGTGTGGTAAAAGGAAGCCCAATATCATGTAAACCATCCACATGATGCACTACGGATGTTAAATCCAAATATGTACAGATATTCTGAGAAATACCCATCCTTTGTTTGAAACATTGAAAAAAAGCAGAGGCTTTTACATCATGGGTTACCAACAGATTTCCCTGAGTATCGGTAATAGAAGAAATAACATTATGACTATATCTCTCAGTCGCCCTAGCATGGAAATACTTGGTGTTTTCCCCATGAAGTTTGACCCACCTAATTGTGCACCTCTGTTTCCAATAATCTCACACAGTGATAAGTAGTTTCATGTGATGAGCCTTGACCACATTCCTGAAGTTGAATTCTGGTATACTCAATCTCTCATCCTCTAACTGATCAGGGAACAAAATCACATGGTTACATCTGTCAATAAGGAGCTTGATATGTGACAAAGATTCCCCCATTTCTTAAGAGCCCGTGTGACATTTTTAAATTTAGAGGTAATAATTCCAGCAATAGATCTTCCTCTAACTGGTATATTCTAGGCCTTTTAAACAATGTCCAAGAAACCAGGCTGCTTGACCCAATAATTCTCAAATCTGAAGATTTTAGCTTTTGGAATTTTAGTGGAGATTCTGACCACCAAAGGAATGTGATCAGAGGTAGGCTTTGCAAGAGGGTAAACTCCGAATGGCACCCACCGGGTTCGGGGCCGGGTCGATGCCCCCCATACCCGCCCCATTTAACTTGTCGGGTCTCATTTCTTACCAGACCCACGACCCGGCCGGGTTCGGAGCCCCACCGGGTACCCATTTAAGGAGCGACACCGACACATGTGGGGAATAAAACAATGGAATATTGCTATGAGGTTGGTGGAAATAGACACGTGTGTACGTGTGTTATCTCCGGGACTCCAGATTCCAACGCGTCCATGTCATGTGTGACGTTTTTGGTTCATAACTCGTGGACGTTTGGTTAGGCATAGGATTATTAGGGATATGGTTAGGACTTAGAGCGGGTCTGCGGGTATGCGGGTTTGCCACCCCCATATCCGCCCCATTAGACCTGGTGGGTCTAACATTTTACCAAACCCTCCCCATTTGAGGTGGGTACCTGTCGGGTTTGCGGGTTTCGGCGCCCCATTGCCATCCGTAGGGTAAACTACAGTATTGGGATAGAATAAAGTCCAAGCATTGGAAGTAAAGAACCAGTCCAAATTCTCCAAAAGAGGAGAATCTTGCATGTTGGACCAAGTGAAATCCCTACCCTTGATTGGAATTTTCTGTATCCCAAGATGGCTGATAATATCATTGAATAAGAAAATATCATTCATGTTTGCACCAGGCTTATTCCTATTTTCAACTGTTCTGATGAAGCTGAAATCTCCAAGAATTAGCCAGTTCTCAGAAGATGGGATTGTTAAATTGTAAAGCTGGAAACAAAATTGTCCCTTTTAATGCCAGCACAAGGTCCATAAACATTAACCAAATGCCATAATTTTAATTTATGAACAGAATTGAAATCAATCCTAATAGCGGATCTATGAATTTAATTAATTTTCCAAAGAATATAGTTGAATTCCATAAGACAATAAGGCCACCAGAGGCTCCAATGGAAGGAGAGAAAATAAACTAGTCATATCTTTTAGGAGCAAAACTTCTAATAAAAGAGAGTTCAAAATTCTCACATTTAGTTTCTTGCAGACAAATGATTATAGCATTGCTATCATTAATTTTATCATAAACTGCAATTCTCTTATTTTTATCATTAAGGCCACTCACATTCCAACCAAACACCAACCAATCCATATAATTAGATGTTGATTATCCATTAAAACCACCATAAGAATCCACAGACTTGTGCTCCAGATAAGCAAGCACAATCAACAAAAGCACCCAAATGAAGCCAGTGCATACATAATTGTTCCACAAAAAGAAACCCATATAAAAGAGTGGCAATACCAACACAAAATGACCACAAGTCATAAATAAAAATAGGAAAAAGATAAAAGGCCACAAAGGCCTGCAAAATAACTTGATGGGCCTTATTCCTCATCTGAAGTTGAGGTCTCTTTGGCAGTAGGAGTGGCTCTAAGCTTGTCCTCTGAGAGTTCAGCATCATCAATTTCCAACAGACGGCCCACCTTCTGTAAGTCTGCAATGGAAGTGGACTGGCCATCAGTGGCAAATTTGGAAGATCTGGGCTTCTTCTTGGGCTCTGGTGTGTCCACCATAGGCACGAATTTGAAACCACCATTGCGAACTGCACTCCTGGTGGACCTTCTTGCTTCAAAATTGACAAGCATCTTGGCCTTAGTCCTAGACCTCTTCCTAGTCTTCTGTGAAGCAGAGAAATAAAATTGTTCCCTCTCATTGATCTCAAAGGAATCTGAGATAAGTTTTCCTTGAGATACAGATAATACCAATTTATGGAAACAATCCAGTTGCATGGCATCAGGGAGAGACCTTGGAATCATGTGATAAGGCAGGACATGCATTCTGTCAGCAAAACAACTGGTTCAGGCAATAATTGGGTCAGGAAGAAGAACTCTGAAAATATGAATGTTTTGTTGAGCAGGTTCAATTGCATCCTCCTAAACAACAGCCAATTGGTTGTTGCCCCCTTGTTCCTCAAGATCTTCCACATGAACTGGCCCAGCCTGCTACAGATTATCTGAAGCAACAGAACCACCAGATAGCTGTATGGTGATAGAAGACTGCTGCTCATTATCCTGTAGCTGGTGGGCATTGTCTCCCGCAGCTTCATCAGCCCAGTTGCCCCATCCTGGCAGTTCTGGTTCATCATTGGCAGGATGCCAATCATTATCATTAACATTAAGGACAGGTCCTTGTCCTGGCAGTGGATGGGGGTTGCCATCTAGTGGCTCCAGATTTTCATCTCCAGGGAGCACATCAGCTTGTTCACTGTTTAAAATGAAAACAGGGACAGTCCATGAAAAACCACCCCACCATGCCTCTGTGGTTCTCTGATAACAATGGAGCGAGGGATGTCCAGTGCACCTCCATAAGCACACTTAATCAGGGTCCTTGACGGTGATGGGTCATCACGCAACCAGGTACGCATCTTCCCAAACATTCCGATAGTCTCATGGAGAAACTCATCATTGAGGTAATCCATGTGCAGGTTCAGTAACATGATCCAACCCACACGTGTGTAAGTGGTCGCCCTAAAGTTCTCTCCCTCATCATGCCTAGCAAATGATAACAGTCCGCCATTGCCAAAGGGAACATGGGGATAGCTACTAGCATCTCTCTGGTCAAATAATCTGCCATGCGTACCAGACCAATGCCTACAACACATTCCGCGAAACTAGCCACATCCCACTGATGGGCTTGCCCAATATGCTACACAAGTTGATCAAGCTGCAGGATTCTCCAGTTCTCATGTTGCCGAAGATGGACTATTGAGGCCATGATGTAGAGCGTGGACGGCCGCTCCTCCACACCCCAAGGTTCGTCCACCTGCATGCCAGCATGAAGGAACCTATTCGGCTCTACAGGAAAGTTCGCCATGGAAGCATGAAGTGGGGCAGAGCACGAGGGTTTTCCCATAGGAGCAGAGGATGACGATGGACCAATTTGGACACATTGGGGAATAACGACAGGAGTTGAAGTCGAGGCAGACGCTTTGACTACCCAGCGAAAAGTCGATTTAAGCCCAGGACAATTTTTCCTTAAATGGTCCACACGTGTGCAAGACCAACACCTCTACGAACTCTTACAATCCTTCGTTGCATGCTTTGAGCTCAAGCAACGAGAAAAGTTGTGAACTTTAGCTGCCATTTCATCAATAATTTTATGAAAATTATCATTAGGATCAAGTGTTGTCTCAATATCAACTGAGGAAGAAGGTACAGTGACACTTGAACCAGGATTAGTCATGGCAGTAGAGGGAATGGATGATGTATAAGTACCAAACTTAATTGCATGAATTTTTTTCTCCCTCATTGAATGTAGGCTCCGACCTAATAATGACACCTTCATGTGTAGAAGATGAATTGAAAACAACAGGGTTAATAGTCCCTTACACATGTGTCATCAATTTCTTGTTAGAAGCAACTGTATCTACTTTATGTCTGAAACACGGATAGTTTGGCTTAAAATGATTATTCTTTCTAGACTTGACCAAGGTCATTTCCTTATCACAGTTAGAAGACCAGATTTTATTTGTGTCGCCAATTAGGACCACCCGAGCTCCAGAGATGAAAGAAACATTTAAAATGGAAGCAAGAGAACCATTTTAGTTTAAATATATGAAAACCAATCTGCTAAGATGAGACTTGGAACGAGAAAACTCGATCACGTAAGAGTTTGACACGAAGTTCTTCGTACAAGCCACCAATCACAGCTTCCAGTGCCAAACCAACCGTATCCACATCAAGACGGAAACATGCCCGTGCAAATGATACCACCATGATAAAAGGTTTAAAACCTTCCATTGGATGGACATCCAAATTAAAGAAGTTTCTAACTTCCTTTGCAAAAGCTTTTCCTTGTGAAAAATCTAGATCTAAAACCCTAGAGGCATGAACCATCATAGAAGATGGATCAATAGGGTTCTTCTCAAAGAGACCAACTGGCCCTTTGTCATGATCCACAGTAATAGCAGATCCATTAAGGGATAATTTCCCATTAACCAAAACGATCTGGCCTTGAACCTTGACACGATGGCATGCAAAGGATAATTCAGATCCAGGATGGACGCATTCACGTACCTTAATGGATCTTTGATCTTGGATGTATCCATTGGCATCGATAAGATAGGTCACATTCGCCTTGGGGCTTAGAAGGATAAACCCCTCATACAAATGATCCACCTTTTGCGTCAAGATCATAGAGAAAATGCACTTCCAATGCCAGCACGCCCGGGAAAAGAGATCAGCCCTAGCCATAGCCATAGCAAGAAAAGGAGGTGGGCAGCGGTGGCGGAGTACACATCGTTGAGAGAGGGCAGGGGGGTGAAAAACCCTAGATCGCCTTAGAGTCGCCATGGGACTCGCCTAGGGAAGGAGCCGCCATCATTCGGATACCCTAAAGCGTAATGCTCATCACCCGAAGGATTTTTCCAAATACGATTCAGAGCTCCGCCGTCACCCGAAACCCTAGTCCGGGAGACAGAATTCCTGCTCTAACACCCTACGGGGACGGGGATTCGAGGGGGATTGTCATCACCGTACCCACACACGCCTCTCCATCAACCCTCCATGATCCCCCTTCGTTGTGTGAGTAATTCCCTGATGTAGACAGAGGGTATGGTAGGGATTGGATGTGATTGATCATGTAATAACATATGATATTGATAGGGCGTAATGCCTAGTATCCACTATAGTCGTTATTTATCATTGGTGCAACTTGGAGTGCTTAATTCTTGTCACTAGGGCCTGAGTTCCATGATATCATATCTGAACATGTTATTTTTTTCATGAATATAATTGTTGTTTTGGATCGTATCTACGAGTTGTATGCACCTATTATTGTCCAGAACCCGAAACCCCAAAGGTGACAACTTGGGATATTAAAGGGGATGGATTTTAGTCTGAGGATTATATGTATCCATTGAGTGTTAATGATTTGATCCGGTACTTGGTGAAACAAGTACCTTAACTGCCATTAGTTCCAAATTGACCCAGCTGCAACGGGATGGTTGGACAAAATATGTTGTGCAAGTTCTTATTGGAAGCACGCACAACTATTACCGGGATACATGCCTATGATTGTTAGTGACTTGGACGCTCTCTTATATATTTGTGCTGAACTATGTTAGTCTATTACATGGTTGATCTCATTCGTGCAAGACCCTTACACCCATCACTTTGCCTATGGTGTTTTAGCATTGTTGTCCACTCCGTTTACTTTCGTTGTTACTATTGCTACTATTATTTTACTACTGCTGCTACTATCACACTACTGCTGCCATCATATCACCGTTATTACTAATAAATGTATCAAGCAAGTTATTTTCTAGGTGCAGCTGAATTGACAATTCAGTTATTAAGGCTTATAAGTATTCTTTGGCTCCCCTTTGTCCACACCACCTCCACGGGGGTGTCCGGAGTCGAGGGATAAGCGATCCCACACGGCAGTAAGAGCGACCAACGGGCCCGACTGGAGGAGAGGCGGTATCCAGGGGGTGGGTGCATCCACTAGGAACCCACCCAGAACACTGCCATTGGGGCCCACGGATTCACCGCGTGGGGATCGGCCAGACTGGTCCCAGAGTGACGCGACAACGTGGAAAGCATGTTGGTGAGCCCGTCGACGTTGTCATCCAGTGACAGTTCGCTAACGCCACCTGTCTCCTATAGTTGGCGCGTGTCCATACACCCGGAGCACATTCAATCAGACATGTGTAGCGTCCCCTTTTAGTATAAAAGGGGAGAAGAGGAAAAAGGAGAAGAATTACACCCACTCTAGAGAGTGGCCCCGGGAGATCACCCTTGTCCCGGGGTTAACAAGGCCCCCCCCTTTATTCATCATGTAAGCACTCATACCAAAATATAATTCCAGAAATGCAGGACGTAGAGACCCATCTCGCGATGGCCTGAACCTGGGTAAAAAGCTTGTGTCCGTGTGTCCCATAATCTTGGATCATCATCAAGAAGGAAGGTGGAACATTCCCGTAACCCCACTGCCAAACAAATCAGGGAGCTAGACATTGGTCACTCCTGGTGTCCGTTTTTCGACACGCAAGATCTGGCACCGCCAGGTAGGGGGGCGCGCGAGGTCTGCTTCCCTGCGACACCAGAGATAATTCTCCCCAGATGCCGCAATGATAGGGGAAGATGGATCCGGAGCCGAGCCTATGACGGTAGAGGCTTCGCCCGGAGTGCACGGTCCTTTCAAGGCCTTGGCCGCCGCCAGCTCCTTAATAGATTTTTCGCCTCGGGGGGAACCTCCGCTTACGCAAAGTGGCAGCAGAGGTTGGTCTCCTTGCTGGAAACCGTGAGGTCTCCAGCACCAGGGACACCTGATCTGCGTGCCTTAGGAGAAGGGTCCGCCAGCCAAGACATTCCGGACCCCAAAGCTGCAGAGCAAGGCGCTGGGCGCTGGCGGGCTCAGCTGTCAGCCCTGAGCCTTGCACCCCCTGGGGAAGGCAGGCGAACTCCCCCACCTGACGTGACTCCGCCCTAGGTTTGGGATCTTGACTCTGGACTAGGGGCAGGTTCGCGAAAGCGCAAGTTCCAGGAGGAGCCGCAACTCACGAGGCATGTTCCCCTTGGGGACGGTTCCTATCGCACCGTAACCATCAGAGCATACCTCTCCTTCGGGCAGGAGAGGGATCTCGTGGGGTTCCTTCGGGAGAACGGTGACATGTTCGCATGGGATCCTACGGACCTCCCAGTAATACCACGCTCCATCATCGAACATCACCTGGCCATAAGACCCGACGCTCGGCCAGTTCAGCAGAAAGCGCGCCAGCAGGCACATGACCGTCAAGATTTTATCGTGGAGCAAGTTCGCAAACTGAAGGGAGCGGAACCCATCCGAGAAGTTCTTCACCCGACGTGGATCGCCAACCCGGTCGTCATCCCGAAGCCGAATAGATCCAAACGGTTGTGCATGGACTTCACATATCTGAACCGCGCCTTCCCTAAGGAACCATCCCCGCTTCCAAGGATCGCCCAGATTGTGGATTCTGCGGCTGGGTGTGATCTCCTATGCTTCTTGGACGCTTTCTCTAGATACCACCAGATCAAGATGGCTAAGGGAGATGAGGAGAAGATGGATTTTCTCATGCATGAACGGTGTTTTTGCTTCACCATCATGCCCTTTGGACAGAAGAACGACGTAGCTACCTTCTAGCGAGCCATGAGGATCTTCTTGGGGTCCTAGATGGGGCCTGATATGTCTCCAACGTATCTATAATTTCTGATGTTCCATGTTGATATTATGCCAATTGCTACATGTTTTCCGAATGTTTTTCTATGTTTTCTTACGTTTTCCGCGACTAACCTATTAACAAGATGCCAAGTGCCAGTTCCCTGTTTTCTGCTGTTTTTTATTTCAGAAAAGTTGTTCTGGAAATATTCTCGGAATTGGACCCCATGAATCCCGAAGTTCCTATTTTCCTCGGAGGCTTCCAGAAGTCCCGAAGAGCCCCGAAGGGGGGCCATAGGGTGGCGCGGGTCCCCCTGGCCGCGCCACCTGGTGGTGTGGACCCCTTGGCCACCCCCGACATCGCCCTTTCGCCTATTTATACTCCCCCGAGGGAAAACCCTAAAAGAATCGACCTTTTCCACAAAATACATCCGTAGCTCCGCCGCCGTCGACGACAAGTTTTGGGGGACAGATCTTTGTTCTGGCACCCTGCCAAGACAGGGAAGTGCCCCCAGAACCATCTCCATCGACTCCAACGCCATCTCCATCGCTGTTGTTGTATCCTATGATGAGGAGGGAGTAGTTCTCCCCCGAGGATGAGGGTTCTACTGGTATCTATGTGGTTCATCTCTCTCTCCCATGGTGTGATCTATAGGTGATCGTGAGCTTTGTAATCTAGTTGAATATATAGATGTTGCTCTTCATCTTGTGCTACTCAAGTGTTTTATTAATATGAACTTTGGAGTCACCTTGTCCTGCGGTGTGAAGGTGACAGTGTGCACATCATGTGTGTCTCCTCTATGAATTGTGGTGTTTGTCTAGTACCTTCTAGGGCGCTCATAGTGACAGCATTTGGTTAACTAGACATGGGAATGCTTACTTTAAGGAATGCTTTTTGCAGCCCTACGCAATGATTAGTGTTCGTTACTCAAACGTAGAGGGTTAAGAGTACCATAGTGAAGAGAAGATATTTAGTTATTCAATTATGTGATCATTGTTGAGAGTGTCCACTAGTGAAAGTAGAATCCCTAGGCTTTGTTTCCAAGCATTGAAACACCGTTTTCCGCATGTTCTGCTACATGTTTGCTTGCTGCCATATTTATTTCAGATTGCTATTATTACTTATAACCATCCATATTACTCGCATTTCACTATCTCTTCGCCGAACTAGTGCACCCATATACCTGACAAGTATATTGGGTGTGTTGGGGACACAAGAGACTTCTTGTATCTTAATTGCAGGGTTGCTTGAGAGGGATATCTTTGACCTCTACCTCCCTGAGTTCGATAAACCTTGGGTGATCCACTTAAGGGAAACTTTCTGCTGGTCTACAAACCTATGCACTTGGGGGCCCAACACTGTCTACAAGAATAGAAGCGTGTGTAGACATCAATCTCTTTTCTGGCACCGTTGTTGGGGAGGTAAGGTAAAAGGTACTCACATCCACGGGTGTGAATGCTCGAAGATATTTCCTTTAGATTATGCAATTATATATTTTTGTTTCTTGTTTTCACTAGTTAGTCTTATTTTTACTTGCTTCTTGTTTTTATTTTTACTAGTAGTCTTAATGGAAAACAACAAAATATGATAGGACTTTATAATATTTATCTTGAATTAGGACATGATGCTTTTGAAGAGAAAATTAAAAAACTTGTGGAAGTTTGTTTGCATAATAGTGATAGAAATTTTATTAGCATTAATTCTTTGCACCCCATCATTAATAGTGCTAGGGAAAAGTCTAAGCTTGGGGAAGCTAGTCTTTACGATCTTTTTAGTTTTCCAGCTTTAGAGGAGAAAATTTGCTCTGATGATACTTTATCTCCCATATGTGATAAACCTAATGATGCTTGTGATATTTTAAATCTTCCTACTAAAAGCATTCCTTTTAAAATACCTAAGAAAATTGTTGAATTTGTCATGGATAACTGTTATTTTGGAGATGGAACTGTCCATCCTAGTGATCATTTACACTTTATGCATGAATTATGCGAGTTATTCAAGTGTGCAGGTATCTCAACGGACCAAGTTAAGAGGAGGCTATTCCCTTTGTCACTTAAGGACAAAGCAAGGGAGTGGTATGAACTACTAGATGATCCTCATCATTTGGAGTGGAAGGAACTTGAATCTCTCTTTTACTCAAAATTTTATCCTTTTCATGAACTATATTTAGATAGGAATTACATTAATAATTTTTGGCCTCGTGATGGAGAAAGCATTGCCCAAGCTTGGGGAAGACTAAAAACATTAATACTCAAATGTCCTAACCATGAGCTTCCTGAGGAAATAATTGTTACTAATTTTTATGCAAGGCTTTCGGGACATTAGAAGGATTATCTAGATGCTTGTTCAAAGGGTTCTTTTTGTAGTAAGAAGGTTGAAGCTAAGTGGGATCTTCTTGACAGAATTCGAATCAATAGTGAAGATTCGAATAACAACAAAGGTAAAGAATCAGGTATAAACTATGAGTATGATTGCATTAAGACTTTTGCTGAAACTGCTGATTTTCATGAGCTTAATGCTAAATATGGTCTTGATCCTCAAATAGTTGTCGGTTGGTATCGATCCTTTGATTCTTATATTAATCTTCCTAAAAATGGGGACATATATCATGAACCTTTTAAAGACACTTGCATGAAAAATGAAATTGTTATTGATGATTGTAATAAACATGCTCAAACTTCTGAAAGTAGTATTTCTTATAAGCATGTTAATTTCTGTGGATCACTTAGACCTTGTGAAAATAATCAAATTGAAGAAGAATATTGTATCCATAATAGGAATGAAAAAACTATAATGTGGGATAGGGCTCTAAATGATCTTGGTGAAAAAGTTTGTGCCCTCTATCCTTTTATTTGTGAACTTTGCTGTAAACTGGGTCATTTTAATTTTCAATGCTCAAGCCATGATAGTAGCCTTTCGAATCCTATGAGTACTGCAAGTTTGTATTGTGATGACATGATCACCCCTAATGCGTATGATGAACTTACATTATTTTTGGGGTGTGAAGAGTTATTAAGAAAAACTTTTTTGGCAGATATGAGTGCTCTTGATATGAATAGTGTCCTGCATGGTTGTCATCTTTATTGTGTTAATAATTGACACACAAATACTTACATACAAAATATTATAAAAGAGGAGAATTTACCAAAATATGAAAGGGATAATATTTGTTTTCATCTTATTAATGAAGAGGAGGAATCCTCCAAAGTTCTTTCTATTGTTTCTGACAATAAACCAGGGTATGTGGAGAAGCTTCCTTTCAAGCCTCTCCCTCCTATAGAGAGTAAGAAGAATAAGAAGAGGAGTAAAAGGAGAGAGGTAACAGTATATCCCCCTAAGCATGTTGCTTCCATTATAGTTTTTGATGAGTCTGAACTCGATGATTTTCCTATGCCTGTTATTTATGAAAGTGATCATGATTGGGAGAAACACACTAATTTTGACATTGAAAATCTCTTTGGTACCAATTCTGAAAATGATGATAATTTTTGTACTATCAGTACCATCCATGTCCCTTACAATGATGATATAGAAAGCTCTGAACTTGTGGATGATGTGTTTGAAAATCCTTTTGCTATTGATGATATGCTTGATACATCTCTTTCTAGTAAAAATGATGATATGTTTACAAATGAATGCACTTTGAAAGATAACTATTCTATTGCCTATGATGATACTATTCCTCAAGTATTTGATAACTATTATAAAAGATGCTATAACATAGGCTATGATTACAATTATCCTTACTAAATTTGTCATAGTTATGGAGGGATTACCCAAAATCATCTCCCTAATATACAACGTGTCTATCATGTTGGAGCTCTTTATGATGATTATAATGATTATGATATTTTCACTCCACCTACTATTGAGGAGAAAATTTATTTTGATGATACCATGCCTCCTATATTTGATGATTATGGTGATGAGAATAATAATGATAGCTATTTTGTTGAATTTTCTCCCACTACTATTAATAAGAATGACTATGCTTATGTGGAGAGTATTAATTCTTTTATGCATGTGGCTCATGATAAGATTGTTTTATGTGATAGCTATATTGTTAATTTTATTCATTATTCTAATGAAATTTATTATGAGATATGGAAACATGGTTTTATGCATCTCAACAATATTAAGTTTCCCCTCTTTATGTTGAAAATGTTGAAGTTGCACTTATTTTGTCTTCCTATGCTAGTCACTTTGTGCTTCGTTGACTTGTTTTTCTACAAGATTCTTTTTCATAGGAAGTGGGTTAGACTTAAAAGTGTTTTATATTTTCTTCTTGATTCTCTCTTATTGTGCTTCAACTCTTATTCTTATGTGAGCATCTTTTAAAAATTATTATGCCTAGCTGAAAGGCGTTAAAGAAAAGCGCTACCGGGAGACAACCCGTTTTATTTCTCCGTTTTCAACCTGTTTTCCGTCGTTTTCTTTTGTTTTCGTTGCACCTGGGTGTTTTATATTTCCTTAGCAACCCCGCTGTATCTTTTCTTTTGTGTCTTTGTTGAGCCAAGTAAAGGCTCTAGTGGAAAGTTGAGACTATATTTCGGATTTCTGCGCAGGAAACAGATTTCTGCTGTCCACTGTTAAAATCGTATAACATCATAGAAAATTCAAATTGACCTGAGTTTTTTTGTGAGTAATCCTGGTCTATATACGCAACTTTTCTTAGTTGAACACTTTTTGATTTGAGCAACAGAAGATTTTCGAAAAAAATCATCTTTACCCGCTGTCCTGTTTTGACAGATTTGTGCCAATAATTGCATTTGCATCTTAATCTCTTTCTTTTGGTGTTCTTTTGAGAAAAAGAGTTTTAAAAGAAGTTGTGACAGTAGATAATGTGTTTATGAGTGTTAGGATTGTTTTGAAACTGAACCATGTGAATTTATTGTTTTGATTGCACTAACGTTGCTAATGAAGATTGTGAGAAGTTCGGTGTGAAGGAAGTTTTCAAGGGTCAAGAGAAGAGGATGATATGACGTGATCAAGAAGAGTGAAAATCCTAAGATTGGGGATTCCCCGGAGGTATATCCCATCAAATTCCAAGAAGACTCAACCGTCTAAGCTTGGGGATGCCCAAGGCACCCCCTTCTTCATCAACAAATTATCAGTTCACTTCTAGTGAAACTATATTTTTATTCAGTCACATCTTATGTGCTTTACTTGGAGCGTCTTTTTTTTTAGTTTGTTCGGTTTTCTTAGCTGAAATAAATGGTTGGATCTTATCATACTTGTGTGGGAGAGAGACACGCTCCGTTTTCATTGCTTAGAACACTCTAGTTTTCATTCTTATTGTTCTGTGAGTGTTCACTTTTTGCTAGTAATGTGTTTAGCCTTTGTTTTCATGCATCCTTTGTTCAGAGCTGTTAGCTTTTGTAGTTAGGTGGTTCTCATATGTGTGTTTTCTTGGGAATAGAAATTCTTATGTGGTAGTTGGTATAGTGGAAAATTTTGCATGGTCTTGTAGATCACTAAACTACTTCACTTGAATCATTGTTGTTGTTTTGGGATATTAATTTTCTTAATGGATAAACGGGAAGGACTAGTAAGTAGAAACTTTTAATGGTTGGTCTAAGAAATTTGAAACTGTGCCACACTTAAAATTACCAGCTGATAGAAACAATGGTATATGATTGCTATGAGTGATACATTTCTGATCGGCCTTTTATTACGCGCTACGGCCGGGGTAGCTAACAGTGACTTGTCACTGCCACGGACCCTCTTGGAGTGATTTAAACTTTGCCTTGTAAGATGATTTTCTTGCTGGAATCTTTTAACTTTTGAGTCTATGTTGCGGTTTCTGGCACTTCCACCATCCATATTTGCTAGCCTCTTTGGTACTGTGCATTGCCCTTTCTCACATTGAGAGTTGGTGCAAACTTCACCAGTGCATCCAAATCCCGTGGGAGGACTTTGTTCTCCTACACATAAGCCCATATATTCTTCCTCAAAATAGCCACCTTACCTACCTATCATGGCATTTCCATAGCCATTCCGAGATATATTGTTGCACAACATCCACCTCCATTATGTTACTTGATGATGAGCTTCATGGTTATTTATGCATACTGCTACACTGGCAGGAGCGTGCAGTTGGATACATCAGAGATATTCCATTATGAGTTATGAGTACTAAAAGTGTGATGATTCATTGTAATATAGGATGTTGCCCCTACCGGTGAAGATATATAAAATAAAAAAAAGCCCAAAAAGAAAGAAAAAAGAGCCAAAGAGAGACTAAAGAGAGAGGGGGCGCATCACTATCCTTTATAACACACTTGTGCTTCATGTTTAGCACCAATAATTCAGTTTGGAGAGAGTTTTCATATTATTGTTCATTCATAACTATGTGGGTAACATTACATTATAGAACTTGGCTTGTATATTCCAATGACGAGCCTCCTCAAATGAGCTCTAGGTCTTCATGAGCAAGCAAGTTGGATGCACCCCCACTAGTTCCATTGGAGATCTTTCATACACTTATAGCTCTATGTGCACTATTGTGTGGCAATCCCTACTCCTTGCATAGCTTCGGTTGTAAGACTTTCTGTTGTCTAATGACCACTTTCAGCTCTGTGAGCCTTTCTTCCATTGACCTTCCAAACCCCCATAATGTTCTCTTTGCCATAACATCCCGGTGCCAGGGACCAACGCGGAACACTTCCTTGTTTTTAGTGCGCAAATAGTTTAAGATTCAAGCATTTCATCGTGTGGAAATCTTGACTTGATCCTAACAGGGGTTGTGAAGATCGTTTGACGTGCATGATATTGTTGTTCTTGAAAGCTTAAATCATCTCTAATAAACTTTGCATGGTTGATAGTCTTTTAGTATTGATTCATTAAAAGTTTTGCTTCTTTCTTCTTATTTGTTTATGCATTACTTGTTGATATCAAATATAAATCACAACTTTAGTTCATTTGATCCTAGTTTACATGCTCTACTTTACATATTATGATCAAGATTGTGTGGTAGCATGTCACCTCATAAATTATTTTATTTTATCATTTACCTACTCGAGGCCGAGTAGGAACTAAGCTTGGGGATGCTTGATACGTCTCCAACGTATCTATAATTTCTGATGTTCCATGTTGATATTATGCCAATTGACATGTTTTCCGTATGTTTTCCTATGTTTTCTTACGTTTTCCGGGACTAACCTATTAACAAGATGCCAAGTGCCAGTTCCCTGTTTTCTGTTGTTTTTTATTTCAGAAAAGTTGTTCTGGAAATATTCTCGGAATTGGACCCCACGAATCCTAAAGTTCCTATTCCCCCCGGAGGCTTCCAGAAGTCCCGAAGAGCCCCGTGGGGGGGCTACAGCGTGGCCACACCATAGGGTGGCGTGAGTCCCCCTGGCCGCGCCACCTGGTGGTGTGGGCCCCCGGGCCATCCCCCAGCGTCGCTCTTTCGCCTACTTATACTCCCTCGAGGGAAAACCCTAAAAGAATTGACCTTTTCCACAAAATACATCCGTAGCTTCGCCGCCGCCGATGACTAGTTTCACGAGACAGATCTCTGTTCTGGCACCCTGCCGGGATGGGGAAGTGCCCCTGGAAGCTATCTCCATCGACTCCACCGCCATCTCCATCACCTTTGCTGTCTCCTATGATGAGGAGGGAGTAGTTCTCCCTCGAGGCTGAGGGCTCTACGGTAGCTATGTGGTTCATCTCTCTCTGCCGTGGTGTGATCTATATGTGATTGTGAGCTTTGTAATCTAGTTGAATAAGTAGATGTTACTCTTCATCTTTTGCTACTCAAGTGCTTTATTAATATGAAATTTGGAGTCACCTTGTCCCGCGGTGTGAAGGTGACAGCGTGCACATCGTGTGTGTCTCCTCTATGAATTGTGGTGTTTGTCTAGTACCTTCTAGGGCGCTCATAGTGACAGCGTGGGGTTAACTAGACATGGGAATGCTTACTTTAAGGAATGCTTTTTGCAGCCCTACGCAATTATTAGTGTTCGTTATTTTTTATGAGATCTCCGTAAACGCTTTGATCACGGTGTAAAGGTGACAGTGTGTGCACCGTGTGGTTTAGCATTATATTTATATTTTGTGATGGATAACCCTATTAAATTGTGGTGTTTGTGTGGAACCATCTGGGTCCCATGGTGATAGCATGGGGGTTACTTGGTTGGGAAAGTGCTTACTCTGAGGAGTGCTGTTAAAGCCCTACGCATGGATTGGTGTTCGTTATCCAACCGTAGAGGGTTAAGAGTAGCATAGTTATTTAATTATGTGATCATTGTTGAGAGTGTCAACTAGTGAAAGTAGAATCCCTAGGACTTGTTTCCAAGCATTGAAACATCGTTTCCACCTGTTCTGCTACATGTTTGCTTGCTGCCATATTTATTTCAGATTGCTATTATTACTTATAACCATCCATATTACTCGCATTTCACTGTCTCTTCGCCGAACTAGTACACCTATATACCTGACAAGTATATTGGGTGTGTTGGGGACACAAGAGACTTCTTGTATCTTAATTGCAGGGTTGCTTGAGAGGGATATCTTTGATCTCTACCTCCCTGAGTTCGATAAACCTTGGGTGATCCACTTAAGGGAAACTTGTTGCTGTTCTACAAACATATGCACTTGAAGTCCCAACACTGTCTACAAGAATAGAAGCGTGCGTAGACATCAGTACACCGGGCATGTCATACACTGTTCATGTGGATATGTTCGCGTTTGCTCAGAGGAAGGCGACGAGCGTGCTTTCCTATTTGGGAGGCAGCCCGACCTCGATAGTGTGGGTAGGCCTCGTGCCGTCGGGTAGGCTCGGCCCCGATGGATAGGATCGGGGTAGCCGAGGATGGCATTGTAGGGGAGCCCGATGTGGTTGACGTCGAAGTCGATGTTCTCGTTGCGGTAGTTCTGGCGTGTGCCGAATGTGACGGCCAGGCGCACCCACCCCAGAGGGACGGTGGTGCTGCTGGTGGTGCCGGTGAACGGCCTAGTGGCCTTCAGGCGATCGCGTGGGACCCACAGATTCTCGAAGGTCTCGAGAAAAATCACGTTGAGGCCCACGCCCCCGTCCACGAGCGTCTTGGACACGGCGCCATTGTTGATCATGGGGGTGCAGACCAGAGGAATGGCTCCCACAGAGCCGGTTGCCCCCGGGGTGGTCTGCGATGTCGAAGGAGATTTCCTGCTGCGACCACTTGAGGTGTTTCTGAGGTGGCTCGTCCGTCAAGGAGCCGGTTGCCCCGGGGTGGTCTGTGATGTCGAAGGAGATTTCCTACTGCGACCACTTGAGGTGATTCTGAGGTGGCTCGTCCGCTTGACGGACGACATTGACCTCTCGCGAGGCCTTTTTGATGTGGCGGCTAGAGAGTGGGGCCAGCGAGCCACCTAGGATGCACAACACATCGATAAAAGGTGTGGTGGTGTCGTCCTCCTCTGGGGGGTTGACGCTGGCGTTTCCCATGGCAAAGCGCCATCGGGTCATGTGACCCTAGGTTCATCGAGGGGGAAACGGTCGTAGTGTCGAAAATGGTAGAAGAACAGTGCACGTAGGGATTCCCACATGCTCACAGAGCTGTCTGGGAGGTTTAGCAACCATGCGACGGGCGCGCACCGAAGCGCCAGGGGGAAGTACCTCATGAGGCACCTGTCGCACCCCCCGGCCGCCCGGACACTTGCCTCGTACCTCCGCAGAAAGCCAAAAGGGGGGATGTCGCCAGTGTAGCGAGGTGGGAAGCAAGGACGGAACACGGAAGGCCACCTTGCCCCCCAAAGATCCCTGGAGAACGCTTAGAAGCACCCTGTCGTGGCACTTGCGCGCCGCTCACGATAGCTGCGCTGCTCTGGGTTCGCGTGGGCGTCACCCGGAGGGGTAAGTGGCGCTGTGTTGCGTGCTCGGTGGGGTTGACTCTTGCGCGTGCGAGACTCCGCGGTATCGACCACTGACGTGGTTTTTGCGGTGGAGCCGGTAAGCTCCCTGGTGGTGGACGAAACACCTAGATCCACGGACTCGGGTCCCGAAACCCAGGCGAGCTCGGTGGAGGGCACCAACCGAGAATCGCGAACGACGGTGTTGGATGGAAAGCGTTGCGGCCCATGTGCTCCTGGCAGGGCTTCCTGCAAGCACTGTTGACCGTGCTCGCGCACGGCCGATGAACGTAGGGCGAGCGTCGCCTGCGCATGAGACGACAAGGACCGAGTCGGATCCGTACGTCACTCGCCAACGAGCGTCGTGTCACGTCCGCGACACAGCGCGGGGAAGTGGGAGTGGCGAGGTCCGCTGCTGGAGAGGCTGGAACCGGGGCCACCAAGGGATGCCCCCTTCCAGGACCGAGCCTTGTGGCCGACGCGATTGGTGCGAGAGGCAACCATGGCGGCGAGGATGCGAAGGAGCGCCTTAGCCCCCTACCCGGCTCGCCAAATGTCGGAGAGTGGTCTGTCAGGACAGGGACTCCTCTAGAGGTTCGAACACTAGGGGCTAACCACTTTCGCAACGCACCTCGAGAGGAAATTTTAGGATGGTCGTCAATGGTGACACATAGAGTTTACCTAGGTTCAGACCACCATTGCGGTATAAACCCTACTCCTGCTTGTCTGTGCATTGCACTGCGATGATTACAATACAAGGTGTGAGCTTGTCCTCTTCCTGACTACCAAGGATCAAAATCCGTCCCCTTTCTAGGGAGGCCAAGGGGCCTCCCTTATACTAGCATTTTGTACCTCCTTCCCGCTCATCCTTGGCGGGAAAGGGCTACCACAAGGTGCCAAAATGGAGACCAGCAGAGCTCTGTGCCACCAGCTGGCCTCGGTCATCGAGGACAACGCCACCATCCATCGCAGGGTCATGGGAGCTCCGGGTGACGTTCCTTCCATCTTGTATCGCTAGACTGGTCTTCTTGCACCAAACGGGAAAACTTTGGGAGAGGCTTTGGCACGTGCAGCTGTGGCTCGTACTTTATACACGAGAACGGCAACTATGGCCAAAGCGACTCTGTCGCTCTGCAGCGCCATCGTCACTTCGCAGAAGTGCATGCCTCACCCACACATGGGTTGTCCCCATGGGGGAGTGAACTCCTCTAGAGGGGAGCGGGGGTGATGTGGAGATCCTCTCTAGAGGTAAAGGAATCAGCGAGGGCCTCTGAAGAACAAGTCCTTTGTCGACACGCCCCTAGGCGGGTGGGCACTCTCGCAAGAGCGGTTACCTCGCGAGGTAACCTGGCAAGGGCCTCTATCGCGTCGATTGGGTTGGGCCTGGAGCAGACGGTCCATGATACCCTGGTATCCGTGGGTCTGACAATTTCCTGCTTGTTCTTCTTGCTTTGAGTCTTTTCTTTCTCTTCATTCTTTTCGTTTCTCTTTTGTTGTTTCTTCATTTTTATTGCGTCTTCACTTAAAACCCAAAAATATTTCTTCGTTCTTTTTTGCTTTGATATGTTTTCTTTGTTTGGTTTTCTTCTCTCCACAATCAAAAATACCAAAAATATTTTTGTTTGCTTTATCGTTTCTTTTGTTCTTCTCTTTTTGTTTTGCTTCTTTGCGTTTCTTTGCTCGTGTTTTATTTTTTTTCTTTCGTTCGCCGCTTTATTAAACTCAAAAACAACAAGAAAATATTTTTCTCTTCTTCTTGTTATTGTGTAGTTGTTTGTAGAGTTCAGCACATGTCCACGGTGATACTTTTGCTACAGTTTTATCTTTATATCATTCGGTTTTGCAAGTGACAAGACAATAATGGCGACATATGATGAAGTGAGCATGAAAAGAAAGATGGTATGCACTCTTTTCTCTTCATCTGTGTACATATGACTGTTCGCATGATCATATATTAACTCGTCATGATAGATAACTGTATGTATAACATTGCTTTAATAGTTCATGCTTTCTTATGCCTAGTCTCAAATAATTAAGAGTGCCTAATGTGTTATTAGAATGTTGCATGCATTGCTTTGTTCATTACACGGTGTTGTATGGTGGTATCTCCCTCGGAAGAATTTATTTGGAACGACTTCGCACATGTTTACACATGTTAAAGACTATAAAGAAAGTTTATCAAGGCTCAATGATCGTTGTTTCAAGGTAATAATATTACATCCATACTTTATTCAATGCTTGTTTGTCGCAATGCATCATTATGACCGTTATTGCTCTCTTAGTTTGCGTGCGAGGCCGGGCAGATCCCGAGCCGTTCCTAGCGGCTTGACCGACCGACGATGGCGGAGGAGAAGCGCCGGAATCCCCCGTGTATATACCGTCGTTAGGTTTAGCTCTATCTTGCCCCAAGTGGCAGATAGAAGTAGAGTCCCAGGCTCTCGCGGCCAGAACTGGGGCGGCTTCTCTCCGGCCTTCGCTGCTGCTCGGCTCCGGTGGTAGGAGCTCTGGCATGTGGTGGAGTTGGAGCGTAGGATCTCCATAAATAAGGCCGTCTCCCCAAATTTTTCTGCTCGCGCGTCAGGGCGCTGCGGTGAGCAGCCGTGGCTTGGTGATTCTGGCGACCTTCCGAGGTGGAAGTAGGCGTTGTAGGTTTCAGCTTCTAGCTTCATCAATAAGCATCCTCATCCTAGAACATGTGATTCCTAGGTTCTTCTTCTCAACTCGGACGACCGTGGAGGCGAGGGAGAGGAGGTGCGGAGGCTGGTGGTCTTCGGTGAAGGGAGGTGTAGGGAGCACCTGGCTTCGCCGGGTGGTGATTCTGCTATGGATTCGGTGATTCCCAAGCGGCAGCGATATCTTGTTGCGGCTATCCTTGGTCACGGAAGTGGCCTCGCCGAGCTCGAGCGCGACAGCGACTCGGGCCTTCTCTACCTCCTTCACCGGAGGATCTTTCTCTACCTCGATGTGCCATCCAGCGCATCTGCTGACCCAAGTGGTCTCGTCCCTAGTGTCAACGGCGGCGGCTACGCCCGGAGGCAGTCGCCGGCGGTGAAGATCTTGGACTCGATCGCGTTTTCGCGATAGTTTGTAGGGTGTGTGTTGTAATTCTGCAGGACCTTGCTGTAATTTCCTTTTATTTTGGTGTCCTCTATGAATGCAGAATCTGGGAACCTTTCCTAGTTTAAAACTTTTTTTTTAGCAATGGGAACACGAGAACGGGATAGAACAAAGGGGTGGCACGGAGCTTTAGGGCTGCAGGCCAGGCACGAAAACAAGTTAGGCCGGCCATATTTTCATTTCTTGTCATGTGGGCTGGGCCGGCACATCACGAAATGGTGGCGAGCCGTATCAGGTCAGGTGGCCCGATGGCCACCGTTAGCGGTAGGGAAACGGCCCAAAAACTACCCTTTGCTTCCTGGGACCTAAAAGCTGCGGTGGAAGCCGAAAGAAGCGGATCGACTTTGCGATGCCGCCTCGGAGTCGACGGCGTCAGCGGCACCGGCGGAAATACCTACCGTTCCAATTACTCGACGTGTTCGACTACTGCCCTCGGGACCCGCCGCCGGCGAGGGACTGGGCGGAGCTGCCTCTGGACGCAATCTTGTACATATTCCGGAAGCTGGACCAGGTTGAACTCCTGAAGGGCGGCGTGGCCGCGGTGTGCAGCTCTTGGCGCGGCGCCGCGCGCGACGAGCCCGAGCTGTGGCGCCGCATCTACCTAAGCGGCTACTTCCAGTCCCCTAACGATACCGCGGACCTAGCCCGTTCCGCCGTGTGCCTCAGCGCGGGGCAGTGCGAGGAGTTCTCCGGCCACTCCCTCGACGGTGGCTTCCTCCTCGGCTTCCTCGCCCACCGGTGAGATTTCCTAATCTACTGCTTCGATTACCGAGTGGTTTGTTTTCGTTCCTTCTTGATTGATTTGGCGTCTCGTCTCAGAATTAACGAGGCTATCCTTGGTCACAGGAGTCCCCTAACGATTAACTTTTTTTTATGGCAACGTGTCACTTGACCTGCAGATCAGGGACAAGCTAGCTAGACAAAGGATAAATTCCATGGAACCGTGTCTGTCGTTTTTTTTTTCGAGGATTAAGCGTGTCTGTCGTTTTTTTTTCGAGGATTAAGCGTGTCTGTCGTGATTGGTTCATCTATAAATTAATAGTGGTAGTACAAAATTAACGAGGGATTTGTAAAAAAATACGTGTCGTAGGTGACATTGGCTCCGTTATACTACTACAATATAGAGGATAAATGAGCAGGAGATAGAGTTGAACCGATTCCACTAAATTACAGTAGTTATTATGGATATATGTGAGGACTCTTTCTTTTATATTGCTTTCATAACCTGGAAAAATTGTATTTGTGAAAATACCTGTGCAGAGAAATTCATGTGTATGATTTTTAAGTGTCAATCTATACCATGCTAATTTTGTTGAGAAGTTTCACTCTAGCTTTATCCAAAACAACAAATTTTACAAAACCAGTGGTGGTATTATTTATTCTCTTGTGAACAAAAGAATCTTGAAATCTGAGCCTGTTACCTTGCCTTGTGCATCATCACATTGAATGTTAAGTCATCATCACATTTTGGTGCCTCACTAGGGCACATGTAATGCACATATATAATATATTGGAATATCACTCTACAATATTTAATCAATTTAAGTTTCAAAAAAAAAAATTAATCAATTTTTATATGTACAAACTATATATACCACATAAAAATATGTTCTAAATATGGAAATTCACATGGCAAGCCACATAGTAATCGGAATCTGCATAAAAAAAGTTATGTTGCTTCACATAGATCTCACAATCCTACTATTACTCGTGGTCCTTTGCACAACATAAATAGGAAAAACAAGATCTAGTACCCTGTTTGAGATTTTTAGTATATATTGGTTATGCACTATACTTGGCTACCCAGAAAAATATATTGTATCATGCATATGTCTTACGGTATCTTGGTGATGCAACAAAAGGAGTATAGGGCGTAAAAGCGGGTATTGGGGGGTTACTGAAATGATTTAACTGTGCATTAGATGGGAGTATTGTTGACTCAGCTGAAGCAGAATCTGCAACATCTAACCTGACCCATGAGCTGTTGAGCAAGAACTATATGAACAGCTCAGATTGATTGGTTCCAGCAAACTCATATGTTTTATGCTGCTATAAAAAAGAATCAGGAACTAGAATCAATCTAATTCTAAACTAGCAGTGTAATGAACTGTTTCAATTGACCAATCATGATTGGTTTGTAATGTCCAATCCTATATTTGCAGGGCACCCTTGCTGAGAAGTCTTAGCCTCAAATGCTGCTACGGAATCACCAAGGAAGGATTTTCTGCGGCCATAACCAACTTTCCTCTGCTTGAAAAGCTCGAGCTTGAGCTGTGTCGCGATATAGAAGACCCTGATGTGTTTGAGCATGTTGCGAGAGCATGCCCACGGATGAAGCACATCACACATATAAAAGACCGCACGTATGATGTCGACTCCCATATTACTGATCCTGACAATGACCGGGAAGCCCTGGCAATTGCAAGTATGCCGGAACTGCAAAGCCTGCAGCTTTTTCGTGATAAGCTCACTAATACAGGGCTCACATCCATCATTGACAACTGCCCCCACCTGGAATCTCTCGACTTGAGAAATTGCAGCAATATCATCTTGGATGCTGCCCTGCGAGCTAAGTGTGCTAGGATCAAGAAAAAGACACTACTTATTCCTTACTTCAAGGACTACCGTGACGACTTCGAAACTGGCAGCGCGATTAGTTCTGACTCGATGTGGACTACATGGTCCTGGGGGATCGGAGATGAAGCAGACCCTCCAGATGAACACAGTAACGCTGATGATTCGGTCTCCATCGTGTCCGGTGATTCTTACCGCTACTACCTTGGTGAGGAGGAGGAGACTAGTCTGAAAGAGTATGATAAGGTACTGGAGAAGAGCATGCGGAGATGTAAAATATAATCGGAATGGAGACATGCAGGCCCAGCTACTGAATTTCTTCATCAGTTCACGCCTCCCGGTTCTTTTGCTGCTTTAGGTGGCAAGTTTTCTGCCTGGGATTTCGTCATCCTAATTTTTGCTGTGTTGAGAACACAATCAGACACTGCAGGACAATAACGGGCAATGGCGAGCCTGCTGTATTTTACTACAGTTAGCCTCAATTTCTTTTGATCAGTTCCCCATTGATTTCCATCCATTGCTGTCAGAGCTAGCCCAAGATGAGGAGCTTGCTTTTACTCGATTTAGTTTGGACAATGCTGTAGGATAGTTAGGCAATAATTTTATGATTAATTTCAAAATACTAAACATGAAGACGGTAGGCAGTAACAATGTACTAATCGCCTGTAGATGAAATAGCCGTAGTTGATACAGCAATGTCACCTGGTACCGATTGGATGCGTGAAACGTGTGGAAAAGGAGAAGCAAACAAATACAGGCTTTGGGGAAAGCCGCGGCTCTTCTTTGTTAAATCACTAGTTTGTTCTTTCTAAGTCCTGAATCACACTATCTCCTATCATGTAGGTTGGTTTACCACTATGATGTAATATTCACGGGTCCCATACCTATCTCTCCTGATTCTCTGTTTGTCACACCACATGATAGTTCCTTAATAAAGGGATCTACCACTCTGAAGTTTATCAATTTCCAGACTTCAAACGTTTAACGTGTCTTGATGAGTTCGCCTTACCCTTAGCATTGTTCACCTTCACAATGACCATCTGGTTGACACGGTTCATAAGGTGTCGATGAAATCACCACCAGATGGTCTTAGGGGAGCGGTCTCCCAAGCGGACCAAGCCAGCTAGGCGAGTCCGTTCACCAAAGGCTTCCAGCTTCCCTAAGGACATCTCCAGCAGGGCTGCTCAAATGCGGACCAATTTGGTCCGCATTTTGTCTGTTTGAGCAGCCGTCCGCTGTCCTCGGACACGGCCCGGACCAGGTGCCCCCAGCGGGGCTGCTCATACCAAAACAGACCATTTCATAGATTGCGTAGGGCCCATAGGGGCCCATAGATTTACAACTTAAAAAAAAAGTCTAGCTAGGGCTAGACGGCCACTGGCCAGTGGCTCGCGGCGGCCGGAGTTGCCCCGGAGCATCCTAGTCATCTAGAATGATGTACTCCGGGGTGTCGGGGGCGAGGTGGGGTGGGAGCGGAGCGGCCCTCGCCCCCTGCGGCGTGGGAGGCTGGGTGGCTGGCTGGGGCGGCGGCAGCTCCGGTGGGGGCGCAGTCCACTCCCACTGCATGCCCACCATGGGCTGGAACCACGCCGGGACCGGCGCGTGCTCGTCGCGCCCGTCGTCGTCTACCTCCTCGTGGTAGGGGTAGACGTCGACCTCCTGGGCGTGGATGGCCGCGACGGCCTCATCCACGGCCCTGGCGCCGGCTGCGCGGGCCTCCGCCTCCTCCGCAGCCTGCTGGGCGGCCACCGCCGCTAGCGCGTCCGCCAGCGCGCGCTCCTCCGCCGCGGCCACTGCCTCCGCCTCCCTCCGGGAGGCCTCGATGGCCATGGCCACCTGGAGCTCCTCGCTGGGCTCGGCCATGGCGGCGTCGCCGTCCTCGTCCTCGTACCACTGGGGGGTTCCTCCAGTGGTTCCTCCTTGACGGCCGGTGCGCGGCCGCCAATGCGGAGGGGGCGGAGAGGGGGTGGGGGCGCCGCGGTGCCACGCCGCGCCGGGCGTGGAGGTGATGGCGGCGGGAACTGCGCCTCCCCGCGCGGCTGGCACGCCCCGAAATACGACCTGCGGCGCAGGTCGTGTTCATCCGTGAACCATGTGTCCCAATGGGGACTAGTCACGGCGAACGCCGGGTGGCCGCGGAGATCGGGGGGCAGCTCGTCGCGGTGGCGGTGGATCTCCACCTCCCGCTCGAGGCCCGAGCGCGGGACCGGCGGCACAGGGATTCGATCCTGTTCAGATGCCACCCGTCGGGGAGGTGGACATCCGGCCACGGGACTGGCATCGCGCGATCCCAGTACCACTGGCACCTCCTCTTGTTGAGGTAGGGCCGGTCGCGTACGCGGGCGGGTACCAGCCGGAAAGGGGCGGCCGGTCCCTGGGAAGAAGGAGGGGGAGAGAGAGGAAGCGGCGGCTACACCTGCTCCGCTTGGGCGCGGGCGGCGCGGGTGAGTGGGGGTGGAGGTGGGAGAGGGGGCTGGGCGAGGGCGCGCGGCGGCGGCGTGAGCTGTCGGCCTCGTCGTCGTTCTTTCCCTTGCCCCAGTTCAACCAGCTGCGGCCCATGGCGCGCGGTGGCTAGGGTTGCGGCCGGCGGCGAGGGAGCCGAGGAGGAAGAGGGGTGGCAATGACTGCGAGGGGCAGTGAAGGCTCGGGGACTAAGGAGGCGGTGGTGCGCGTGGGGGAGGACGCGTGGCCACGGGTCCCATTTAAATAGGACCAGTGGGGAGGCGAGCCGTCGCCACGGTCACTGGCCAGCGGGCCACCCCCTTTGACCGAAAACTGGCGCGGCCGCGCGCGCGCGTCCGTTTCGCGTCCGCGGGCTGCTCAAATCTGACCCAAATTTGGTCAGGGATTGAGCATCCGTGGACGGGAAACGGACCAGGCCGTGGGTTGAGCAGCCCCGCTGAGGCCTCGTTTTGTCAGGGCCTGCTCAAATCGGGCCTGTCCGAGCCAAATGAGCACTGCCGCTGGAGATGTCCTAATCTGTCGGCAACAGGAGATGGCGCGGGATGGCCATTTGGAGGCTAGAAGGCTGGGCGACAGGACGTCATGAGTCGAGTGCCATATATAGGGTGTGATGCCCGACAGAGTGCCACGAGACGTAAAGGAGGTAGCCACACTAGAGTCTTTCACCACATCGTCATGCACAGTGGCGCCATGTACTACGGCTTGCTACTGCGCTTGGCGTCATCACCGGCGTCGCACTGTAGGTGAGCAGTCGGCGGGACCCACCATCTCTTGCTTGGCTACATTATATCCTGCCGTACCATGTAACTATGTAACTGGTGCTCCAGTGAGTATATAATGGGCACGAGAGCCCCTAGAGAGGGGGCTGGCTCACGAACGATACTACGAGAACCATTCATATACATAGAGAGAGATCGAGAGAAGAGAGATCAAACAGCTCAAGGAGAGACATTCTACTCTGTGTTGCTCCCGATACATCGTACTTCTTGCAGGAGTAGGGGTTTTATCTCATCAAGGGCCCTGAACCGGGTACGTCTCGGTGTCTCGGTGCTCATATCCAATCCCGCCTACGGACGCGTCGCTCACACCTTTTGACTCACACCTTCCCATGCCATCCCGTATGGCACTGCCGTGTAGCTAACCACGACAGTTAGTGCCCATCGTGGGGTCGATTGCGGCGATGAGAGTCACGTTCCATACGGGATCCCGCACCACTTCCGGCGAGCGCATCGCCTCGGGCCTTGTGCTGACCTTCGGCATGCTTGACTGCATCATCAAAAACGTCACGTGTTTCGCAGACGCCTCTCTCCCCGAGGGTGGCTTGTTCATCCATTTGAGAGATAACCATGTCTATGTCGTCATCGTCCCCGAGCAGTACCCCGTCGAGGTACTCACCTTCTCGAGCCTTTTGCTCATCAAGGATGGCAGCTACGCGGACGTTCTGATGACCGTATTCAACGGCCGCGGACGCGGTGGCCAAGGAAACCATAACCAGGCGCCCAAAGCCGGCTCCCTCAAGACAGCGATTGAAGGCCTCTCCACGCCCATTTCTCCCAACGCAGATCCCATAGTGGCGGCTGCTAAGTTGGAGGCGATGCACAAGCACATCCTTCATGAGGCCTTAGATGTCGCTCCCACCCAGCGCTGGCTTGAGGCCACGGTACGAGAGTACAACTCTGCTCACGGCTTCACTCCAGCCAGAAACCGGCAAAGCCGACTGGACGAGGCCCGACATCGAGGTGGACACCTCGAGGATGAGCTGGGTTGCGAGGGCCAGGGAAGACGTCACCCGACCCATCTACAACCCGCATGTGAAAAACATGAGGGGAACAGAGGCCACCGCGGCTAATATGACTAAATTGGAGGGCGAGGAGCTACACTGGCAGGTGGCAGCAACAACGCGCTCGAGAGCTCTTGACCGCCATGAACTAACAACATGCGTAGTCCGTTTTGGCTCAGCAAGCTGGCAGCAAGCCGTCATCTAACCTTCCACCCCATATCCTTTAGGAAACTGGGGGTGGGGGTCCAAGCACGGAAACATGGATTTTCCCCGCACGTCAGCCGACACAAATGGCTGACATCTAGGAGGATACTGCGAAGGAAGCATCAACTCCCGCAACCAAGACGCCACCACGAGTTTTCTGTAGGAGACAGCCGGACTAACCGCACTGAGCCGCAGGCCAACTGGAACCGCTACTTCCTAGCTGTCGGGCGGCAAGCTGGCTCCCGAGTCGGCTCGGCCCGCAGCAAGAAACCCTGGCCTCCGGCCCAGACTCAGCAGGCTCTGGGACCACAAGGACCCACAACCGGCCTCGATCCCCACGACCGCCTCGACTGATAGAAATATGTCATAGAGGCAATAATAAAAGTGTTATTATTCATATTGTGCTATAATTGTGTTAGGCACAGATCGTGAGTATTTGTAGGAAATCCCGAATACATGTGTGGAATATAAACAACATATATCTCCAGTTATGCCTCTATGACTGGTTCATGTATTATTGATAGGCCCGGTTTCCTGACGGTCTGGCAAATGACAAAGTGTAGTGGGTTATGAGTAATATGTTAGATCGGATTTGTTGAGGAACAATGATGATAGATAAGACCCAATTTGATATACCATTGAAACATGTCTTCAATATTGTTATCAGTAGTTTTAGTATTACCATCACTATAATCGTTTGACCATGAGACACATGTAGGACTAGTTATGATATGGACGTGACGGGGACCTCCAAACATTACAACATAATAGGATAATTATAAAGTGGTTCTTTCGTTCATACTGGATGATATGCCAGGTTTCTATATGGTGTAGTTGCGGGAATTGCTACTCCTCGCGAAGGAGAGATACACTCTAGGCCCTCTCAGGTATTACGGTGTTCGTCATCTTCCGACCGGACACGTGATCATGGTGATGATCATATAGAAACATCGAAATATAGAATGAGTAAAGGATTACATGCTAGGTAATGATGATGTTTCACCTTGGGCATTGTAAAGTATCGAGAAGCAGTGTGATAAGTGAATGTTAGTAATATGGGCGTCTCTCACTGTTGGAGATATGCCCTAGAGACAATAATATTTGTTTATTATTTTATCTCCAAGTTCATGTTTAAGTTTATGTCATCATGCTACAACCGCTATAACACTTGAAAGAGAGACTTCAAAGGAAAATCTTTGTTCGGGTGTGAAGACATAAACAAACAAGAGTTTATAATCTTTTCTCTAAGATTAGCTTATGGTTTGTGATATGATCATGTTTTCTAGATCATGGACTTGGTTAAAGTCTAGCAAAACGTAAGAGTTTATTGTTATGGTAACAGTACTACTGAACCGACCCAAGTATATGATCTTGCTAAAAGAAACTAAAGAATTACTATACTATGAGAATATCTAGTGATCGCACAATCGAAAGTTATACTTTGGATGTATTCAACCATTCACCGTAACATGGGATCATAACGTTGACGTCTAGGTATAATCTAGAGAATGTAATGAAACCGAGATCGTTCAAGATTAGTACTTAACTTCTCCAAACGATGGATAGATACATGCTCTAGGCCCTCTCAGTATCAACAATGTCTGACATCTTACCGCAAACTTCAATCACTCTCGTCCTTTGCAGCGATTTCATATAATTTGTGCATTTGTTTGCACAAAATACATGTTATAAAACTTCATTTGGCTTTCACAAGATTGCATGTGCCTTTTATTTCCAATTTTGTTTCAAAAAGGAGGTTTTTTCCATTATGGCATCTACCGGGCCCTCCGAATACATCCGGACCGTCCATACATTTGTTGTTTGGCGAAAAAACATAAATTTTGTCGCTCAAAATTTCGTAACGGAGACGGGGATTTCCCCCATTTTCCTTTCTACAAATCCCAGTCTCTTAGCTCATGTCCCCGCCCCCTCGCCTACATACAAACGCGCCCCTCGCCTCCGCCGCTACCTTCTTCCTCAAGCCAAAACCTCCCATTCTCTGTCGCTGTCCCCTGTGCCGTGTCGCGCCTTCGCCGCCTTCTTTCCTCGCCAAATCTCCTCCCATCCGCCAGCGGCCGTTCATCATCGACCCTGCATCTCCAAGTCTCAGATCTTCGATCTACATCCCATCCGGCGAGGTATTTCTTCCTCTATCGTTGACCCTACATCTCCACATGGATTTATGCCCATGAATTTAGGACAAATCCACATGGATTTAGTACATAGTCATATGGATTTAGGCCTCCTTTGATTCATAGCATTTTCAAAAGAAGTTTGTACGATTCGAAGTGTGAATAGACCCCGTGTATAATCTGTTGATTTTGGAGTCTTGCTAGCCTGTTAGGATATTTGGTACTGCATTGACAGAAGAAATTTGGTAGTGTATTTATCACGTTACAAAAGAAATTTTTGTAGTGTTATTAGCATGTTAGGATATATATTTTGTGTATGCTTCATTTTCAAATTATTTAACAAGAGATGGCATGTTAATATAGGCTATGTTTTCAACCATGAGTAACCTGTATTAATTTCTGCTTCCTTTTCAAATTATATAACAAGAGATGGCATGCCAAGTATGCAAAAATGATTGCACACTAGGAACTTTATTCGATTCAGTTTTAGTGTTTGTCTAAAAGACTCTCAACATAAGTCACTAGTAAGAAAACAAATCTGTTTAGAGTATTTTATACGAAATAGCGTGTTTATAATTCTTTTCTTTTTACTTGTTTTTCTGTTGCATACACAGTTTGTTCCATGCAACATTCGTTGTTCCTTCAACGATGCAGTAGGAAAAACTGTTTTTTTTTCATGCGCTCGGGAGCACGTACAACATTGATGTGTCAAAAGGACGGAGGAGAACCCGGTTGCACGGTGAAGGATGGGAAGACTTTGACACGAAGACTATGTCATAACCTTATTCTAGGATCTCTGTTGCTATTATGAATTATGACATCAATGAAGAGGAGAGTGAGGACGATTCATACACTTCCGAGGTCTCATAGAGTGACGAACAAGACCCATGATCTCAAGCTATGAGTAGTATCGTTTCTATTTTGTTTTTTTAATAATTGGGAACATTTGTTATTGGTGAAAATCGAATGTTATATTTGTGATAAAGTTGAACAATACTGTGTAGACGTATTACTTAATTATGTGCTATAATTTACGTATTATTAATTATTTTTCGGCTGTATAATGTGATCGAATCGTCCGGACAATATTTCAGATGGTTCGGTGTTGGAAGCTCTAGAAATGGGAGCCGACCACGAATTACAACCGAGTCTATTGATGCATAACTAGAGACTACCATTTTTTATGTCGGCCTCTGCAAATACACTTTCCGAGTCGGCTTTAGTTTGCACCCGTCTGCGGGATTGAGTAATCACAAACGGTTTTTTAACTCGCTCTGTCCTATGGTACATTAAAGACCATCGCTTAGATCCGAATTGATAAACCGGCGGTGGCCTGTGTACCTGGGGAGTTTCTAAAGCCCGGTTCAGTACTAGAGCCACCTAGCATCGTCAATGCCTAGCTGTACTTCGAGGATTTCTTCATCGCGAACTTCACTGGCACCTATCAGTGACCAGGTCGCCCACGCAAGCTATCCCTATGCGTCCAGGGCAACGACGAGTCGGATCGCGATTACCTCACGCAGTGGTCTGGGTTGTACAATTCCTGCAAAGGAGTCCATGAGGTACAAGCCATCCAATACTTCTCTGAATGGTGCATGGATAACACCATGATTAACCACAAGTTCATGAGGACGGAGTTGCGAACCATCGTGGAGCTCATGTCCATCACGGACAAGTAGTGAAGTAGGCCACAACCGACTTCACTATGCAAAAGCCCATCTGGCTCGATGCATCCACCATGAAGAGCCAAGAAAGAAAGAACCAGTCGGCACAGGTAATGCTGGCAACCCATCCGGACGAAACCCGCAGGGAAAACAGGGTAACCAAGGCAACCAGAAGAGAAAGTGCTCACGACCGAACGACCGGTATGACTCCCGACTCGTTCCATGTGCTGAAGGCGACCAACCGACCGAGGGCAGTAGCCGATGGCAGAGGCCGGAAGGTTGCCAGTGGGTGAAGTCCAAGTACACGTTCGAGAAAATTCTCGATGCACCATGCAATTGCAACATCAGCGCCAAGCCAGCTACCCACACCACCCGGAAACGCAGCTGGACTCAGCGCCTAAACAAGGGCGAAGAGTTTTCACTTCCACCTCCGACACTAGGTGGCGGCAACCGCAATGGCTAATGCTAGTAGCCGCCCGGGGGAGCCGACACCCATGAAGACTACACTCCCCAAGATGCGGCCTATGTCATCTTCGCGATTGAGCATAGCGAAAAGCATAGCCTACGGCAGCGCGCGGTCGAGGTTACATGGACATGTTCGAAAAATCCATCGCATGGGTAATACGTCCATGCTTGTTTTCTATATGTTTTCCTTTGTTTTCTACCGTTTATTGGACTAACCTATTAATAATATGCCCAGTGCCAGTTGCTGTTTATTTGTCGGTGCATTGCAAAAATAGGTTAAAAATCAAATTGCTCGGCATGAGCTGAAATTTTTTGTGGATTTTTACTCCCTGGAAAACTCCAGGACCCAGAAGGACAGCCCAAGATGGGGCCCTTGGCCCCAGGATGGCACTGGCCGCGACCAGGCCCTTGCCCACGCCTGGGAGGCTCCTGGCAGCCCCCGACACGACCTCGCATTGCCCCTTCGATTATGAATTTACTTGTGACCTAAAATAAGAGGAAGAGTCAACGATTTTTCCAAAAACTCATCCGAGCTCCGCTGCCATCAAAAACCGTAATTTGGGGGACAAAATTTCCTGTTCTGGCACCCTGCCGGGACGGGGAAGTGACCCCGGTGCCCTCTCCATCGATCGTTCTTCGTCCATGATGCTTTGTGAGTAGTTCCCGTGTGGATTATCGGATCATACGAGTAGCTAGTTGGTACTCTCTCTCCCCTTGTTGATCAATACCACGATCTCATGTTAAGCTTTGCTGGGATCCGATGAACCATGGAATTATAATTATTTTGTTCATGTCATTATGTGAGAATCTTCACTTATCTCCTTAGAGTGTTTTAATGTCTTGCATGCTCTCCGATGTGTATGATTATCTTTATCACATAGTTGTATGCATCTCCAAGAGGGAGTATTTATGCTAGATAGTGGGTTCATACCTCCTTGTTGCATGCGCTTGAGTGACAGAATCATGCGGGGGGAGGATGTGTTGTTTCCACTAGGAACAAAACAACAACGCTGTTGTCGAGACATCGTAGTAGTTTTCATAGAAGGGGGTGCCATGAGACTACGGGTAGAGACGTGGGGAAACGGGATCGCGTTGAAGACAAAGACACAGGATTTACCCAGGTTCGGTACGTCGTAATAAATAATAATACGACGTTCCTACTCCTGCAATCTCACTAATCAGGAGTAAAGCCTATGTATAGAATTACAATGTGAGGTTCTGTTTAGCTATTCGCTGAGGATCAACTTCCCGGCGAGTTAGCCTATAGCTTCGTCTCTAGTTATCTTATCTCCCGTCCAGCTTTATGTAATAGCCAGGTTAGGGCATACAGAATAGGAAACCTAGAAGACTACGGTAACTTCTAACTTGGAAAGTAAGGAATCCGTCTTCTCCTCCAAGCCAGATCACGTGGGCCGTGATCCGGGTCCTTCTAGAATCCGGCTTTTGCGCGTCAGCTTATTGGGCCGCCCAATGGACCATAGCCCACTACCAGTTGGGCCACCCTGATAATCCGGCACTTTTGACTACTATCTGATATACCCCTATTCAGTATATATCCGACAGAAGCCCCCAAGAAGGATTAAAACTCTGGTTTGCCGTCTTTCGCCAAATGTATATCGTCCGAGAAATATTGGCCAGCAGTCTTGATTCTTCTTATTTTTCTTTGAAAAGAGATGGTAACGTAAAACTCGGAATTCCGAAAATCCGGTTTTTCTCACACGATCCATCGCGGAGAAGGAATCTCCTACGTCAGCACTTTAATCCTGCTGACGTAAGGGACGTTTGGGTTCCAGGCAGGAAACCCAGAAACATATCTCTGACAGATTCTCGCGGGAAACGAGGAGATAACCATAATCATCCTGTCGATCCATTTCCTGGATTTCTCGGCGAGTGACACGCGTTAATCATCCAACGGTCAAAAGAGCCGTTAGCACGCATCGTGACGGATTTCCGGCTATAAATAGTCTTCTTCGTCCTCCCGGAAAATCTTCCGCTCTCACTCCAACGCCATTATCGCGCCCAAGCTCTCGAGCAGAGAAACACTTCCGAACGCACACCGCGCCCAGAACCTCACCGGAGGCGAGCCAGCGCCGCCACCAAATGGCCTCTTCGCCGTCTTCGCCCGCACGCACCGTTGCACAGGACATCGAGGACATAATCAACACTATGGATCCTCAGTTGGATTCCCCGACGCGCGCCGGCGACGACGTTCCGGTGAAGACTGCGAGCACCGTGGCGGACGAGGGAAACGCTTCCGCCGCTGCAGATCTTGCGGATTCGAGCTCCGCGCTTACCCCGCCGTTCGCTCCCGAGACGGCGGAGGAGAAGATAACGCTCGTTGGCGACGAGCTCACCGCCGCAGAAGCTGCCGCGTCCGCCGCCGCCGGAGCGGACGAAGAACTGGAGACTGCCGGCAACTGGGTTGCCTGCAGCATTCCGCCGTCCCTCCTTCCAAACATGGAAAAGGAGGGGCTGGTGTTGAAAGGGAAATGGCGGCTCCCGGAGGACAAGAACGAACCCATGCCGAACGACGGCGAACGGGTTCTTCTCTCCTCCCATCTCCTAAGAGGTATGGGATTGCCACCTTCTTCCTTCTTCCTCCAAGTCCTCTCCCATTATAACATCCAACCCCACAACCTGCCACCAAATTCCATTCTTTATATGGCCGGCTTTCAGGCCCTCTTTGAGGGTTTCCTAGGCATAGAACCTAGGTTAGACTTCTGGTTATACTGTTTCGGGGTTAAGCGGAACTCTTCGGAGGGCGCACTCCCGACTTGCGGAACCATCTCCTTCACTCTTAGGAGATTTAGGGAGGAATGGTTCCCCAAGATCAGAACCTCGGAATCCGTCAAATTCTGGACGGTTTCCTTCTTTTATCATCCCGATGTCCCTTTCCCGAAAAAGGCCATCGGGGTTCCACCTTTCTCAAATACCGCTGTTGTTCCCCAAGAAAATTGGGGAACAGAAGCCGTCCAAGTTCTACCGCCTGATCTTCTAAGGATCAAGTGGCGCATCGCCAAGCTCACTTCCTCTGATCCGCCCCTAACCGGCATGGACACAGTCCTTTGCTGGTTGGATAGGCGGATCCAGCCGTTGGCCAACCATGGCGGCCGTCTCCTTTGCGAGTACACGGGCGCCAACGACAAAATGCGGACAACCAGCAAAGACTGGGCCGCGAAGGATCTGCGGCGGCGCGTGAACCAGTTGGTCGCATCACGCGACCAATATGAAGCAAGTCGGCCAATGTATACGGCCGACAATCCGGCTCCCAAGGTATTTTTCCGTCATTTGGGTGGAATTTTGGCATGCTTTCTCGGATTTTTCGCTTCTAACTCTGCTTTTTCTTTTCGACAGATTGCTGAACTTCCTGACTCGGAGCTAGCCTCCGAAGCTGATCTGGAGGCGTTGCGCGCTGCCTTTGCAGGCGGGCGAAAGCGCAAGAAGATTTCCTCCTCTGAGGAAATCATCGATCTTGACGGGATTCCCGTCGCCACCTCCAGGTAAGAACGTCCGGGTTATTTTCTTTTTGTCGAAGTTTTCTTTTGTCTTCGGAGTTTTAACTCTTTCCGGGTTTTTTGTTTTTTTCCTTTAGCCTGCCTCCCTCTACCTTAAAGCCAAAGAAGCTGAAAAGGCATAAGGTTGCGACCAGCAGAGGCTCTCAACCTTCTCCCGTCATCGCACCGGACACACCGTCCACAATGGCGGAAGAGCATGCGACAGTCCCCACCACCGAGTCGTTGGAGCCTAGCCAGCCCGTTGTGCCGGACACGGACACGAGGGAAAGGGCGACTCCAGAGGTGGGAAATTCTTCTCGAACGACCGATGAGGAGATTCCCACCTTCGACAAGGACTTCAAGAACATCAACGATGGCCTAAGCGCGGCCGGAATTCTTTTTGCGGAATACGCAAAGGAGTTCAATGAAAACTTGGCGGGGTTGCAGCGAATGAGCCAGGTATTTAACTCTAGCCCCCAAGCATTAAGCAAAATGTATACTTTTCGCCTTGATGCTTTTTAGTTACTCTTTTCCTTGTCGTGTTCCAGCAAACCGCTGAAACCATTAACATGGAAGTTTTCAATAAGCTTTCCGTCAAGAATAAAGAAGTTAGAAATCTTCTTTCTATCCTTGATGCAAAAGATGCGGAGCTGGCATCGTCTCAGCTGAAGCTATCAGAAACAACAGGTAATTTTTTTCCTCTGAAGTTTTTGATTCAGCTTTTTGTCTAAGTACTTTTCCGGGATTTTTCTAAACTCGGAATTTTCCTTGCTTTCCAGATGCTTTGGCTAAGGCCAAGCAAATAGCTGAAGATGCCGGCAATGCTGCCAGTCTCCGTGAGGAGAATCTGGACCTTCATAAGCAGCTTGTGAAGGCCCAAAAGGATCTGGAAGCCAGCAATCTGTCCCTTGGAATTGCTCATTCCAAGGCTTCCGAACAGGCGGAGAAGGATAAGTCCACTATCCAGGACTTGGAAAACGCCTTAAACCTTCGCCTGGAGGAAGGCTCCGAAATCGACAAGATCATCGGTAAGTTTTACTTCATTTACCATTTTTCCATGTCTTGTTTTCATTCTCTGCTTTTTCACTTAACCTTTTTGGTTGTTTTGTCTGAAAAAGCAGGAGGTAACCCAGATCTCACTCGGATTGACAGAATCCGAGCCTTTGGGAAGACGTGGACTGCAATCAGAGCTGCTGGCATGCAGCTGGTCAACAAGTTCCTTCCCACAAGGACTGGGGAGTTCTCGGAAGTTGAGAAACTTCCGGGTGCTATCTTGGAGGTGGCGGAGTCCAGGGAGTCCATCCTACGCTCCGCTGCACGGGGTGGTGCATGCATGGCACTTGGCCTTATGCGTATGCACTACCCTGGTGCAAAGTCTTGGCGCGTGGCGTCCGGTATCCCTCAAGGATACACGGAAACCCAGCGATCCACCATCTTTGATAAGATCAAAGGCCACGCCACCAAGATCGCCTCCATGGTGAACATCTCCATCACCTATCCAGAAGAGGAGATCCCCGAAGCCCCCGAGAATGACAGCAGCGAAGAAGACTCGGATGCTTGAAGGGTTGTCTTTAACCTGGATAATGAAAGTAGACAATAGGAGCATTACTGCACTTTTACAATGTAATTTATATTGTAATGCTTCTATTCCTTTTGTACAAACAAGAACTCCGCCTTTTGCAGTTTTAATTATGAAATTCTTTGCAAGGTTTCCGGGTTTTAATATTCCTTTGTCTTCTAAGTTCTCTGGTTTATGTGTTTTAACTGTCCTTAGTGTTTGAAATGGCTCGATAGTATTATGAATCATCATGCCGAGTAACTGGGTATAACCAATCAGTATAAACTCGGAAACATGGATCATACTAAAGGCATTTTTACTAACTAGCTCCAGTGACCCAACACGTAGACAATCAGATAATACTTAGAGAAAAGTAAGGAATTTTTTGAAACTTGGGCACGCAGGCACAATCCGAGTTTCCTTTAGCCGTTAGCAGGCTGAAAATCATTCAGTTTTTAAACACCGAGCATGCAGGCACAATTCGGGTTAACATTGAGTATTTTTGTAAGATCATTGGGAAATAGATAAGGTGGAATCATGCTTTGTACTATAATAAACTTGTAAAAACATGGATATAAGAATTCCGACAACTTTATTTCATGATCTCAAAGATGTTTTCATAGAAATTGAACTAAGTATAGAAGGGACGTAACTGCTGGATGCTCCAAGGCCTCTTTGTCTCTCCTAGTTCATCATCTATCTTTCTCTTTCTTTTGCGATTCGGCTTTTCGGGATCATCTTCCGTGTCCCGAATATCTACAAGATAATATGACCCATTTTTCATAGCTTTGCTGATTACAAATGGTCCTTCCCATACTGGGGCCAATTTGTGCTTTCTTTGCTGCACCAACCTCAGCACTAAGTCACCTTCTTTAAAAGAACGATGCCTGATTTTCCGACTATGATAACGTCGTAAACCTTGCTGGTAAATGGCGGATCTTTGAAGCACAAGCTCTCGTTCCTCTTCTAAGAGATCGACGGCATCCTGTTGTGCTTCTTCGGCATCCGAGTCGTCGAAATCCCGCACTCTTGGGCTATCATGGATCATGTCCGTTGGAAGGATCGCTTCCGCACCATAAACTAGGAAAAACGGGGTTTGCCCAGTTGACCTGTTTGGCGTCGTTCGAATACTCCAAAGCACGGAAGGTAGCTCCTCTACCCATGCTCCAGCTGCTCTATGAAGAGTAGATTCGAGTCTTGGGCGTATTTCTTGCAGGATTGAGCTATTCATTCTTTCAATCTGTCCATTGGATTGCGGGTGTGCCACAGATGCGAGACTTAGGCGAATTCCCGTTTGTCGGCAATATTTTGCCAACTCTCCAATGGAGAAATTTGTCCCGTTGTCGGTTATTATGCTGTGTGGAACGCCATATCTCATGACTATGTCAATGATGAAATTTCTGGCAGTTACACCATCAAGCTTTTTGATGGGTTTAGCCTCCACCCATTTGGTATACTTATCCACAAGTACAAGTAGATGTGTAAGTCCGCCTCGTGCAGTTTTGAACGGTCCCGTCATATCTAGCCCCCAGACCGCAAACGACCATGTAATTGGGATAGTTTTGAGTGCTTGGGCCGGCATATTAGTCTGCTTGGCGTAATATTGACACCCTGCACATGTGTTGACTATGTGCTCAGCATCTGTCTTGGCTGTTAGCCAGAAAAACCCGGCACATAATGCTTTTTTAACTATGCTTTTTGATTGAGCATGGTGTCCGCAATCTCCGACATGGATTTCCTGCAGGATTTCTCGTCCTTCTTCTGGTGAAATACACCGCAGAAATATTCCGGACGTACTGCGTTTATACATGCAGTTATCAATTACCGTGTATCCTTTGCATCGGCGCTGAATTTGCCTCTGCAAGACTTTGTCTGCTCCTTCCGGGTACTTCTGGTTGACTAAAAAGTTTAAATATGGAATTGTCCAGTCCGGGTTAACGAGCATAATTTCAATTGATTCGGAAGCCAGGGGGTAATCGATATCTCCACCTTTTATGGATGGCTCGTACAAATGCTGGACGAATACACCTGGTGGTAGGATTTTTACCCTTTCTGACCCCATGCGGGCTAACGCATCTGCGTTCCAATTCTCCTCCCTTTTAACGTGGAGTACTTCGAATCCGAAGAAACAAATGGCGAACTCGTCCACCGTTCTCCGATATTCGGCCATTATAGGGCTTTTTGCGTCCCAGGTTTGGTTAAGCTGATGCTGTACCAAATCCGAGTCACCGTAGCACAGAATGCGTTTAACCCCTATTTCTTTTGCAATGTGCAAGCCATGAAGCAGAGCTTCGTATTCTTCCACGTTATTGCTGGCGTTGAAGTGTATTTGTAATACATACTCTATTGTGTCTCCTTTAGGGGATTTTAAGACTACACCAGCTCCAGCGCCCTCCTTCATCTTGGATCCGTCAAAATGCATGATCCAGTACTCGGACTCCGGCATTGGTGTTTTCTCCATTGCTTCCGTCCAGTCGGCGACAAAATCTGCCAGAACCTGGGATTTTATTGCCGTCCTTGGCTGATACTTAATGTCGAAGGCTGCTAGCTCGATACCCCATTTGGCTACTCGGCCAGTTGCTTCCGCATTGGTTATTATATCCCCTAGTGGTGCTTTACATACCACTTTTATGGAATGTCCTTGGAAGTAATGGCGTAACTTTCTAGATGCGAAAAATACGCCATATGCCAGTTTTTGGTAGTGTGGGTACCTTTGCTTGGACTCGGAGAAAACTTCACTTATGTAATATACCGGATGCTGGTCTGGTATACTTTGTTCGTCTTTCTTCCGTTCCACGACAATTACTGCACTAATAACCCTGTTTGTAGCCGTGAGGTACAATAACATAGGTTCTTCGTCTTTTGGGGATGCCAAAATCGGAGCTTTCATCAAAGTTTCCTTTAATTGGGTTAACGCTGCATCGGCCTCTTCTGTCCACTCGAATTTGTCGGATTTTTTCAGCAACTTGTAGAGTGGTAAGGCTTTATCCCCCAGCCGACTAATAAATCTGCTGACGGCAGCGGCGGAACCCGTCAATCTTTGGACATCTTTCACACACGTGGGTTTGGAGATGTTCAAGATTGCTTTGATCTTTTCCGGGTTAACTTCTATTCCTCTGTGAGAAACGATGAAACCTAGAAGTTTTCCTGAGGGAACCCCGAATACGCACTGTGATGGATTTAACTTCATCTTATAAGTGTGCAAGTTTTCGAAGGTTTCTCGCAAATCCTCAAGGAGTGTGTCTTTTTCCTTGGTTACGACAGCAATATCGTCTACGTAAACGTGGACGTTTTTGCCAATCTGATTATGCAAACAGCGTTGCATGCAACGCTGGTAAGTTGCACCCGCATTCTTCAGGCCAAATGGCATGGTTACGTAATAGTACGTCCCGTACGGGGTTATAAAAGAAGTCTTAATTTGATCTTCCTTTTTCATGCGTATTTGGTGATACCCGGAATAAGCATCCAAAAAGCATAAAAGCTCAGAGCCTGCGGTGGCGTCTATTATTTGATCGATTCGCGGTAACGCGAACCTATCTTTTGGACACAATTTGTTCAAGCCGGTGTAATCTATACACATTCTAAGAGCAGTAGTGTCTTTCTTCGGTACTAATACCGGATTTGCAGACCATTCAGTGTGGATTACTTCCTGGATGAAATCTACTGCTAAAAGCCGGATAATTTCCTTGCCAATAGCCTTTCGTCTTCTTCCGTCAAATCGACGGAGACCTTGTTTGACGGGTTTGGAGCCTGGAATTACCTTGAGTTGATGCTCAGCAAGTTCCCTGGGTACGCCTGGCATGTCAGCTGGACACCAGGCGAAAATATCCCAGTTCTCACGGAGGAACTTGATGAGCTCGCCTTCCTATTTGTCGGTCATCCCAGTTCCTACTACGACAAATTTTGTCGGATCTTTGGGATCTAGGATTACCTGTCTTGTATTCTCGGATGCCTTGAAGCTATCTGCTGGCTTCCGGGTTTCTTTTCCTGCCGGCATTTCTGTCGGCGATACCTCCTTAGCCAGCTCCTTCAGCTCTTCCTTTGCTATGATCTTCTCAGCACAAAGGGCGTTTTCTTTTTCCAGCTTGTTCGCCAGCTTGAAGTCTCCAGTTATGGTGATTACCCCTCCTTTCGGTCCTGGCATCTTCAGCTTGTTATAAATATAACATGATCTTGCCATAAATTTGGCGAAAGCTGGACGTCCGAGAATTGCGTGATACACGCTTTCGAACGGTACCACCTCGAAGGATACTTTTTCCTGACGGAAGTGATCTTTTTCTCCGAAAGTGACATCTAGGGAAATTTCTCCTAGGGATCGTGCTTGCCTGCCGGGAACAATGTCGTGGAAGCGTATGTTGCTGTGATTTAGCTGGGTCTCGGAGAATTACAGATGTCTCAACGTATCCAGGTACATTATGTTGATGCTGGATCCTCCGTCCATCAGCACTCTTTTTAGCCTAGTGTTCTGGACAATAGGGCTTACAATAAGAGCTTGTGTGCCGGGTTCAGGGATATTTCCGGGATGATCAGACTGATCCCAGGTTATTGGTGTGTTCGAATACTTCAAGAATTTTGGGGTTGCCTGAACAACCGCATTTATTTCTCGAAGTGTTCTTTTCGCCACCTTTGCTGATGGAGTTGCTAGGAAAGTTAGGGCGCATTCTCCATCAACTCTCGGAAACTTGGGTTCGCCTTTCCGCTGTTGTTCCTGGATTTTTTCGTCAGTGTCCGATTCACTGTCTTCTTTCTCAGCTTCTGGCTTTTGTTTAGAGAATTTCCTTTTGGAACTCTTCCCCTTGTTTCCGGATCCTGCACTGCCTTTCATGTGCTTATTCAGCCGGCATTGTGTGTTCGTATGGGTGGGTTTCCCAAATTGCGAATGGTGGACGCAGGGTTCCGACTTAATCTTCTCCCACTCTTCTTTAGTGTAATTGATTGGTTCTGAACTGCGTCCTTTCCATTTGTTCCCTTTTTCACTTCCAAAGGATATGTTAACTTCTTTGGGTTTTGGTGTTGCATCTGAAGTTCCTTTTTTCTCAGAGCGAAGATTTTTCTTGGCAAGTATCAGTGTATCGATATTGCCTCCTCTTGCTCGGATGTCGTCTTCGGCTGCAGCGTGTTCATTGGCGGTTGTCAGCATAGATCCGAGATCTTTGTGCTGTTTGGAACCAACCATGAATGGTACAAGTCCGGGTTTTAGGCCATTGACGAAAGCATGCATTGCTTGTACGTCAGTTACTCCAGAACAACTATTCTTCATTGCAGTCCATCTGGAGATGAAATCCACGTATGGTTCGTCCTCGAATTGGGTGCAACGGTTTAGCTGGTTGATGTTGTTCGGGCGTTTGTAAGTTCCCCGGAAGTGCTGAGTAAATACTCGAGCCATATCATCCCAGCTGTCGACAGTTCTTGATGGAAATCCATTGATCCAATCTCTGGCTCCATCCAGTAACATTAGGGGAAGGAACTTTATAGCTTCCAGGTCTGTCCCATTGTTAATCTGGACGGCTGTATAGTAGTCTGAGAGCCAGGTATCCGGGTTTGTACTGCCAGTGTATTTCTGGTACGTTGGACCGACCTTGGCAAAGCCAGAATGCAGGGTTATCCTTCGGATCCTATCGGTGAAACACTTAGGTCCAAAGTATAGATCATCCTTTTCCGCTCTATCCATGTGCGCGGAATATCTACCGGCTGAATGGACAGAAGGGGATCTACTCCTTTCTTTTCCATTGTTGCGCAGGCGCGCTTTTCCGGGATCGTTTCTATTTCTTTCAAGATCACGCCCTTTTGGATGAGGCGGAGTTCTACTCCTGTGCCTTTCTTTATCCTTGGGAGGTGTCCGAGATCTCTCACGCCTGTGAGGTACATCATATCTTCCGGCTTTTTCAGCAGGGTATCTCGGAGGTGGCATTGCTTTGCCATCATTCCGGTGTTTTTCTTCCCGATCGTGGGGTTTGCGTCCACCTTTCGGGAGATGAGATCCAGTTCTATATGCCTCATCCCTATTGTCGGGATTTTTCTTATCTTTCCTTGGATCCGCTTTCTTATCCTTTGAATTTTCGGAATCTCCAGGTTCTTCCGGTCCAGGTGCTCCAGCGGCGCAAGTAGCTGTTTTGCATAGGGCGGAGTCGTCATGCAACTTCCCTGATCGCTCTTGGGCCCGTTGTTGTTGTTGCAATGCTTTTCCTAGGAAAGCATACACCCCTTGGAGTTTTTCACCGTTGGAGTACATGTCATTGTTGAGGATGGCAAACGCTGCTTCCGCATTTTCTGCTGCGGTTTTGTATATTGGTTCGCCCCTGGCGTCTTTGCCGTTTACCTGCTTTTGCCAAGATGGGTTGTGAAACCTTTCTTTTGGTGGCAGTACTTCCGGTCTTACGATTCCGGGTAACCTTGTAGGTTTAATGCCAGATCTATTCTTTTTCTCGTACTCCTCGATTTCTTCCTTCATGAGCTTGATGTCATCCTGGTTTTTTTGGAGGTGTTCACGAGTTCTGAATAGATGTTGCTGTTGCCTTTGGAGAGCTTTTCTCCTAGCTTCTAGCACTTCAGGGGGTTCATGCAATCCCACTGGTGTTTGTAACAATTCCTGTTTCTCTTGCTCTGTCATTGGCGGAACAAGGATTTCTTTTGTTTTCTTCTCCGTCGTTTTTATTCCGCTTGCATCTCCTACTTCCGGGCTTTCATCAGCTGGATCAGCCAATTTCTTCTTCCGGAGTTTGTATTGGAGTTTTTTAGCGGTCTTGTGCTTTTTCTTGGAAGAGGGAGGTTTTTTAGCAGGTTCATCCTCTGTCAATTCCTTGACGTTGGGAAATATCGGAGAAGTTTCTCCATCTTCTCTCTCTTCCTCTGGCGGAGGAGTTTTAGGGCTTTCCTGACTGCCGGCGTCCGTGCTTTGCAGCCGGTTTTGCCATTAGTACTTCATGGAATCCCTCTTGAAAATATTTAACTTTTCTTTCGAAGGCGTCCACGTCTTCGTCTTCGGAATCAAAATCATCTGATCCGGTTTTTGACTCTAATATCGCCTCAATGGCGGCTAGCACAGAGTCAGCTTCCGAGTTCATCGCTGGATTGGCGGATGTCGGATCCTCCACCTCTGTAGTGGGTTTGCTGTTTTCTGCCTCTTGCACGGGATTTCCGCCATCCGTGTTTTTGGCGACATCGGATTGCACCATACCGATAAATTGTGTATCACTTTTATGTCGGCGATCTGAGCAAAATCCGGGATCATTGTCATCCTCGACTAGGTATAGGGCGGGTGGGATAAATTTGCTTCCACCGCAAAACCCCATGGCCTCTGCAGTTAGTCCGATAAAGATATTAGCATATCCGATCGGTAACACGCAGGCACTTACCAGATGATTTTGCGCCGGTATGTAGGATCCATTGTCGAGGAAGCGTCCGACGTCATCGTCGAACTCCAGGCTTCCGACAGTTATGGAACTGCCGATCCCGCCGAGTATCCCAGATCGGAACTTAACGCCTGATGTCGTTTGCCCCACGGTGGGCGCCAACTGTCGAGACATCGTAGTAGTTTTCATAGACGGGGGTGCCATGAGACTACAGGTAGAGACGTGGGGAAACGGGATCGCGTTGAAGACAAAGACACAAGATTTACCCAGGTTCGGTACGTCGTAATAATACGACGTTCCTACTCCTGCAATCTCACTAATCAGGACTAAAGCCTGTGTATACAATTACAATGTGAGGTTCTGTTTAGCTATTCGCTGAGGATCAACTTCCCGGCGAGTTAGCATATAGCTTCGTCTCTAGTTATCTTATTTCCCGTCCAGCTTTATATAATAGCCAGGTTAGGGCATACAGAACAGGAAACCTAGAAGACTACGGTAACTTCTAACTTGGAAAGTAAGGAATCCGCCTTCTCCTCCAAGCCAGATCACGTGGGCCGTGATCCGGTCCTTCTAGAATCCTGCTTCTGCGCGTCAGCTTACTGGGCCGCCCAATGGACCATAGCCCACTACCAGTTGGGCCACCCTGGTAATCCGGCACTTTTGACTACTATCTGATATACCCCTATTCAGTATATATCCGACAGCTGTTGTCTACAGAAAAGAATCATTTCTTACAGTACGTATTGTTCTTAATGGAATTGTCTGTTGCACACAAAGCAATCACTTTGTTCTTGCAACTTAATACCACAGAGATTTGCTGGATAGCTTTCTTGAGGTGGACTATTAGATATAGATGCATGTTGGATAGTGTTGTGTACACACGCTTCTATTCTTGTAGACGATGTTTGGCCTCCAAGTGCAGAGGTTTGTAGAACATCAGCAAGTTTCCCTTAAGTGGATCACCCAAGGTTTATTGAACTCACGGAGGTAGAGGTCAAAGATATCCCTCTCAAGCAACCCTGCAATTATGATACAAGAAGTCTCTTGTGTCCCCAACACACCTAATACAATTGTCAGTTGTATAGGTGCACTAGTTCAGCGAAGAGATAATGAAATACAAGTAATATGTATGATTATAAGTGATAATAGCAATCTGAAATAAAAATGGCAGCAAGCAAATATGTAGCAGAACTGGTTGTAAAAGATGTTTCAATGCTTAGAAACAAGGCCTAGGGATCATACTTTCACTAGTGAACACTCTCAACAATAATAACATAATTGAATGCATAAATATCATATCTTCGCTATGCTACTCCGAACCACTCTCCGGTCGGATAACAAACATCAATCATTGCGTAGGGCTATAAGAGCACTCCATAGAGTTCGCATTTCCCCATATTGGTAATCCCCACGCTATCACCATGAGACCTAGATGGTTCCAAACAAACACCACAATTTCATAGGGTCATACAACACAAAATATAAATATCATGCTAAACCACATGGTGCACACACTGTCACGTTTACACCGTAATCAAAGTGTCTACGGAGGTCTCATAACAAAACCACTTGAGTAGCATAATAGATGAAGAGTAACATCTACTTATTCAACTAGATTACAAAACTCATGATCACATAAAGATCACACCATGGGAGAGAGAGATGAAACACATAGCTAGCGGTAGAGCCCTCAGCCCCGGGGGAGAACTACTCCCTCCTCATCATAGGAGACAACAAGTGTGATGAAGATGGCGGTGGAGTTGATGGAGATGGCTCCGGGGGCACTTCCCCGTCCCGGAAGGGCGCTGGAACAGAGATTTCCGTCCCCCGAAACTTGTCGGCGGCGGCGGCGGAGCTACATAACTTTTCATGGAAGGGGGGCGATTCATTTAGGGTTTATGCGTCAGGGTGCTAGGCGAAAGAGCGATGGCGGTGGGTGCCCGAGGGGCTCACACCACCAGCTGTTGTGGCCGGGGGGAGCCCGCGCGGCCATATGGTGTGGCCCCCCTCCGAGTCTCCTTTGGACTCTGTTGACGCTCCGGGAATTCTAAGACTCTAGGATTTTGTTTCGTCCAATTCTGTGAATATTTCCAAAACAACTTTTGTGAAACCAAAAACAGCAGAAAACAGAAACCGGCTTTGTGGCATCTTGTCAATAGGTTAGTCCCAGAAAATCCATAAAAATGACATAAAGTTTATAGGAAACATGTAGCATCTGGCATGAAAACAACATGGAACATCAGAAATTATAGATACGTTTGAGACGTATCAAGCATCCCCAAGCTTAGTTCCTACTCGTTCCCGAGTAGGTAAACGATAAAAAAAAATCTGAGGTGACATGCTACAAATATAAACTTGATCATCATAATGTAAAGCATCTAAATTAAGATCAAATGAGTAAAGGCTGTGGTTTATAGTTGATATCAAAAGTAATGTATAAACCATTAGGAAGAACAAAGTAAAACTTTTCAACGAATCAATACTAAAAGACCATCCACTGTGCAAAGTATATTAAAAATGATTTAACCTTCAAGAACAACAATATAATCATCCTAAGCATCCAATTCTCACAACAACTCCTGTTAGGATCAAGTCAAGGGACAACAATATGCACATGGAAAAATCATCAAACTATTTGGGCACTCAAAACAAGCAAGCGTTCTATATTGGTTCCTGGCACCAGGATGTTATGGCTAAAAGAACATTATGGGGGGGGGGTTTGGAAGGTCAATGGAACAAAGTCTCACACAGCTGAAAGTGATCATTAGACAAGAGGAAGTCTTATATCGAAGCTATGCAAGAAGTAGTGATTGCCACACAACGGATACACATAGATCTATAAGTGTATGAAAGCTCTCCAATGGAACTAGTGGGGTGCATCCAACTTGCTTGCTCATGAAGACCTAGAGCACTTTTGAGGAGGCTCATCATTGCAATATACAAGCCAAGCTCTATAATGTAAGGTCCCCACATAGTTATGCAAGTCATAAAATGAAAAATCTCTTCAAACTGAAGTATTGGTGCTAACTAAGCACAAGTGTGGAACAAATGATAGTAATGCTTCCCCCTCTCTCTTTATTATCTCTCTTTTGCCCTCATTTTTTTTTTCTTTTTGGGGTTTTTTCTCTTTTTTTTTCTTTTTTTATATATAACGTCACTGGTAGGGGCAACACTCTATTTTACAATGAATCATCACACTTTTAGTACTCATAACTGAAACTGAAATATCTCTGATGTATAAAACTAAATACTCCTGCCAATGTAGCAGTATGCAAAGTAACAATGGAACATGTAACAAGTAACATAATGATGATGGATATTGTATGGCAATATATCTCAGAATGGCTATGGAAATGCCATGATAGGTAGGTATGGTGGCTGTTTTGAGGAATATATTTTGGGCTTATGTGTAGGAGAAAAAAGTCCTCCCACGGGGTTTGGATGCACTGGCGAAGTTTGCACCAACTCTCATTGTGAGAATGGGCAATGCACAGTACCAAAGAGGCTAGCAAATATGGATGGTGGAAGTGCCAGAAAACCGCAACTTAGAACTCACAAATTAAAAGATTACATCTAGAAATTTGATCATACAAGGCATAATAAAAATCACTCCAAGAGGGTCTATGGCAGTGACAAGTCACCATTGGCTACCCTGACCGTAGCGCGTAACAAAAAGCCATTACGATTGTTATCCACAGAGGAAGTCATATACCATTATACTATCAACTGGTTTTTCGAGTGTGGAACAGTTTCAAGATCTTAGACCAACCATCAATTGGTTTTACTTTACTAGACCAGCAGGTTTACCACTAAGCATATTAATATCTCAAAACAACAACAAATAATCAAGTGAAACAGTTTAATGATCTATAAGAGTATGCAAGCCTTTTCCAACATACCATCTACCATACGTAGCATTTTCTATTTCCATCAAACACTAAACAATATATATCTCAACACAAACTCTCCAAGTAATATAGCAATGAAACAAGAGAGTACTAACATAAATCTACCAGAAGTAACAACTCTGAATAAGAGATGCATGAAAAACAGATGCTAAAAGGATTTGCAGCAGCTAGAAGAAAAACTAAGAATACGAGCAACTATTCATATGAAAAAGCAGAGTGTGTCTCTCTCCCACACAAAGAATGCTGGGTTCCAACTATATTTATTGCAGCAAGGAAAACAAAAGAAAAGAAAACAAAAACAAATAGACGCTCCAAGTAAAGTGCATATGATGTGACCGAATAAAAATATAGTTTCACTAGAAGTGACCTGATAAGTTGCTGATGAAGAAGGGGATGCCTTGGGAATCCCCAAGCTTAGACGCTTGAGTATTCATAGAATTTTCTGGGATGAACCGCGGGGGCATCCCCAAGCTTGGGATTTGCACTCTTCTTGATCACATTATATCACCCTCTTCTCTTGGCCCTTGAAAACTTCCTGCACACCAAACTCAAAGTAATTCTCATTAGAGGGTTAGTGCACAATCAAAAATTCTCATGTTCTCCTTTGAAACAAGCATTATTAATACTTTTTAAACATTGGATACAACCACTGATGTTTTGTGGAACAAAGAAATCCACTCAACGTAGTAAAAGAAAGAATGCAAGTAAAAAGGCAGAATGTGTTAAAACCAGAACAGTGTGTAAAGACGATTTTTTTCGGGGCACTTACGTTGCAAAATCGAAAAATGCAAAGCTAAAAAGCGTTTTGGAAACATATGAGGATTAAGAACAAAAATTTGCAGGTCATTTTGATCTTTCTATGAATTTACACGAATTTAACGGTGGACAACAGAAATTTGTTTCCTGCGAAGAAATCCAAATCTAACCTCAACTTTCACTAGAGACTTTACTTGGCACAACAAATGCGAGAAAATAAAGATACAAAGGAGTTTCTACAGAAGTAAAAAACACCTTGACTCAAAGAAAATAGAGAAAAATAAAGCAAAAACAAATTCATGGGTTATCTCCCAAGAATTGTTTTTCTTTAACGCTTTTTAGCTAGGCCCAGAAAACTAGAATGAAGTATTTTCAAGTGGAGAAGCATCCAAATTGTAACTTTTTCTTATAATAGAATCAAAAGTCAACTTAATTATCTTCTTACGAAAGTGTTCCATACCTTTCTTGAGTGGGAATTGATATTTAATATTCCCCTCTTTCTAATCAACAATAGCACCAACAGTTCTAAGAAAAGGTCTTTCCAAAACAATAGGACAAGAAGCATTGCATTCAATATTAATAAAAATGAAATCAACGGGGACAATTTTATTATTAACCATAATAATAATATCATCAACTCTCCCCAAAGGTTTCTTTCTAACATTATCAGCAAGACGAACATCCAAATAAAGTGTTCCAAAGGTGGCAAATCAAGCATATCATAAAGTTTCTTAGGATACTAGCACCGAGATCACATAAAGCATTACAATCAAAATCATTCATCTTCATTTTAATGATGGGTTCCCAACCATCATCTAACTTCCTAGGGATAGAGGCTTCACATCTTAATTCTTCTTCTCTAATTTGCATGAGAGCATTTGTAATATGTTTTGTGAAAGCCATATTTATAACACTAGCATTTGGAGAACTAGAAAGCTTTTGTAGGAACACAATTACTTCAGATATATTGCAATCATCAATATAAAGATCATTTTTATCAAAGATAATGGGACCATTATCTTCCATATTTCGAAAAATTCCAGCACTTTTATCAGGAACAGTTTTAGTGTTTTCAGGCAGTTTTAAATATTTAACGGAAATATGAATTTAAACAAAAGAGAGCATCAAGAAGCAAATGTAAGAAAAAATCAAGTCTAACCCACTTCCTATGAAAAAGAATCTTGTAGAAGAACAAGTCAATAAAGCACAAAGTGGCTAGCATAGGAAGACAAAATAAGTGCAAATTCAAAACTTTCAACATAAAGAGGGGAAACTTGATATTATTGAGATGCATAAAATTATGTTTCCCTCTCTCATAATAAATTTCAGTAGCGTAATGAATAAAATTATAAATATAACTATCACATAAAAAATTCTTATCAGGAGCCACATGCATAAAATAATTAATACTCTCCACATAAGCATAGTCATTCTTATTAATAGTAGTGGGAGAAAATTCAACAAAATAGCTATCATTATTATTCTCATCACCATAATCATCAAATATAGGAAGCATTTTGTAATCATAACTAATTTTCTCCTCAAGACTAGGTGGACTGAAAATAGCATGTTCATCATTGTAAACATCATATATAGAAGGCATATCATGATCACAATAAAGTTTGTCATCAATAGTAGGTGGAACTAGAATACCACAATCATTATAATCAACATATATGGGAGGCAAAGTATCATAAAAGTAAATTTGTTCCTTCGTGCTTGGGGGACTAAAAAGATCGTTTTCATAAAAACTATCTTCCCCAAGCTTATAGCATTAGCAATAATGGTGTTCGAAGAATTCATACTAATAACATTGCTACTAGAATGCAAATAATGCTCCATAGGTTTTTAATTTTCTCTTCAAACACTTCATGTCCTAACGCAAGATAAATATTATAAAGCTCTCTCATATTTTTGTTGTTTTCCATTAATCCTAACTAGTAAAAATAAAAACAATGAACAAGTAAAAACAAGCCTAACTAGTGAAAACAAGAAACAAAAAGATATAATTGCAGAATCTAAAGGAAATAACTTCGATCACTCACACATGATGTGAGTACCTTTTACCTTACCTATCCGGCAACGACTCCAGAAAAGAGCTTGATGTCTAGGCATGTTTCTATTTTTGTTACGCGCTACGGCCAGGGTAGACAATAATGACTTGTCATTGCCACGGACCCTCTTGGAGTGATTTTCATTATGTCTTGTAAGATCATATTGCTAGTTGGAATCTTTAAACTTGTGAGTTCTAAGTAATGGTTTTATGGCACTTCCACTAACCATATATGATGGCCTCTACGGTACTGTGCATTTTCCATTCTCACACTGAGAGTAGGTGAAAACTTCACCGGTAAATCCAAACCCTATGGGAGGACTTCATCATGTTCTCCTACACATAAACCCAAATATCTTCCTCAAAACAGCCACCATACCTACCTACCACGGCATTTCCATAGCCGTTCCGAGATATATTGCCATACAACATCCATCGAGATTATGTGACTTGATGACATGCTTTATTGTTATATTGCATACTGCTACATTGGCAGGAGAATTCATTTTGATACATCAGAGATACTTTATTCCGAGTTATGAGTCCTAAAGTTTGATGATTCATTGTAATAAATAGTGTTGCCCCTACCGGTGAGGATTCAAAAAGATCCCAAAAAGAAAAATAAAAAGAGGGCCAATGAGAGATTAAAAAAAAAGAGGGGGGCAGCACTACTATCCTTTATTCCACACATGTGCTTATGTTTAGCACCAATACTTCAGTTTGGAGAGAGTTTTCACATTATGAGTTGCATAACTGTGTGAGGAACTTTACATTATAGAACTTGACTCGTATATTCCAATGATGAGCATCCTCAAAAGTGCTCTAGGTCTTCGTGAGCAAGCAAGTTGGATGCACCCCCACTAGTTCCATTGGAGAGCTTTCATACACTTATAGCTCTATGTGCATCCGTTGTGTGGCAATCACTACTCCTTGAATAGCTTTGATTATAAGACTTCCTCTTGTCTAATGATCACTTTCAGCTATGTGAGACTTTCTTACATTGACCATCCAACCCCCCCCCCCCATAATGTTATCTTAGCCATAACATCATGGTGCCAGGAACCAATGTAGAACGCTTACTTGTTTTAAGTGCAAAAATAGTGAGTTGATTTTTTACGTGCATATTATTATCACTTGACTTGATCCTAACATAAATTTTTTTTGAGTGTTTGATGCATTGGATGATTATATTGTTGTGCTTGATGCTTAAATCATTTAATATACTTTGAATAGTTGATTGTATTTTAGTATCGATTCATCGAATTTTTTTAGTTTGTTTTTCCTAATGGTTTATACATTACTCATTTGATATCAACTATAAACCTTAGCTCTTATTCATTTGATTCTAGTTTACACATTTTACATTATTATTTGATCAAGATTGTGTTGGTAGAATGTCACTTCAAAAATTATTTGTTATCACTTACCTACTCGAGGAAGAGCAGGAGTTAACCTTGGGGGTGTTGATACGTCCCAAACGTATCTATAATTTTTGATGCTCCATGCTTGTTTTCTACATGTTTTTACTTTGTTTTCCTTTGTTTTCAATCACTTATTGGACTAACCATTAACAAGATGCCCAGTGCCAGTTCTTGTTTATTTGTCTGTGCATTGCAGAAATAGGTCAAAAAAATCAAAGTGCTCGGAATAAGATGGAATTTTTTGTGGACTTTTTGCTCCCCGGAAAACTCTAGGAGCCAGAAGGGCAGCCCAAGATGGGGCCCACGGCCCCCCCGGAGGGCACTGGCTGTAGCCTGGCCCTTACCCGCGCCTGGGAGGCTCCTGGTGGCCCCCGACACCACCTCGCGTTGCCCCTTCACTTAAAAATTCACTTGTGACCTAAAAACAGAGGAAGAGTCGACGATATTTCCAGAAACACATCCGAGCTCCTCCGCCATTAAAACCCTAATTCGGGGGGGGACAGAAGTTCCTGTTCTGGCACCCTGCAAGGACAGGGAAGTTCCCCCTGTGCCATCTCCATCGTTTGTTCTTCATCCGTGATGATTCGTGAGTAGTTCCCGCATGGACTATGGGTTCATAGCAGTAGCTAGTTGGTACTCTCTTCCCCTTGTTGATCAATACCACGATCTCATGTTATGCCTCACATGACTGAGATCCATCTGATTTAATGCTATGTGTTGTGTTTGCTGGGATCCGATGAACCATGGAATTCTGATTATTTTGTTCATGCCATTATATGAGAATCTTCATATATCCTTAGAGTGTTTTAATGTTCTCTTACATGCTCTCCGATATGTATGATTATCTTGATCACATAGTTGTATGCATATCCAAGAGGGAGTATTTATGCTAGATAGAGGGTTTATGCAACATTGTTGCCTCGCTTGCTGGCAGAAACATGCGGGGAGAGGATGTGTTGTTGCCACTAGGGATAAAACAGCGGTGCTCTTGTCTATGAATGAGAACCATTACTTACATTACGTATTGTTCTTGATGCAATAATCTGTTTCACACAAAGCAATCACTTCATTGCTAGGACCAAGCTGGTCGAGTCCCTCGTCGTCACCGAGGAGATGCGCCACATTAATCGCAACATCAGCCTGGAGCAGGACGAGGTACCATTTGTGAAGAAGACGGCTAGCGAAGCTTACTTCCAGTCGTCAAAGGACACCAAGAAGATCCCGCTTGACGTGGACGAGCCGAGCAAGCTCCGCGCTATTGGAGCCAGCCTTGACAACAAATAGGTAAGAGATATCGTCGTCTTCTTCCGTGAGATTTGAACATCTTCACATGGGATCTCGAGTTTGCTGAGCACTCGCTTCACGTTAAGACAGATGTCAAGTCGGTCAAATAGCCATTCCACCACTTCATGGATGAAAGAAGAAAAGCTATCGGTGAGGAAATCGCTTGGCTGCTACAAGCCGGCTTCATCATGAAAGTGTACCACCCAAACTGGCTGGCAAAACCAATCTCAGTCCTCAAGAAAAACAAGACATGACACATTTGTATCGAGTACACTGACCTGGACAAGGCTTGCCCCAAGGACCCTTCGCTCTGCCTCGTATCGATCAAGTCATCGACTCCATGGCTGGCTGTGAGATCCTTTCCTTTCTGGATGCCTATTCAGGCTATCACCAGATTAAGATGAATCCTTCAGATCAAATAAATACATCTTTGATTACCCCGTACGGGGTTTACTGGTATGTCACTATGCCTTTTGGTCTGAATAATGCAGGTGCCACATACCAAAGATGCATGCAAAAATTGTTTTACACGCAAATATCCTAGAACGTACATGCTTACATCGACGATGTAGTTGTCAAGATCAAAGAGCGACGCACACTTATTGACAATATGAAGGAAACGTCTGATAACCTCAGACTTTTCCAGATGAAGCTCAACGCGGTGAAATGCATGTTCAGTATGCCGGTTGGCTAGCTATTCAGTTTTCTCATCTCAGAACGAGGGATCGAGGCCAACTCAGAGAAGATCGTCGCTATCGAGCGCATGCATCGGCAACAAAACCTGGGAACATCTAGAAGTTTGCCGGCTTCATCACATCCTTGAGCTGGTTCATTAGCCGGTTGGGAGAGAAGACCCTCCCTTTGTACCAGCTCCTCAAGACAATGGACTAGTTCCCTTTATACCAGCTCCTCAACCGCGTGCTCTCGGCAACACCAATTCTGGCACCGCCGGCTCCAAACAAGCCCATGATGATGTACATTGCGGCCACCAACCGGGTCGTCAGTGTCGTCCTCGTCCTGGTGTACTACTTAAGCGATGTGCTCTCGCCATTGAAGCGGAACGACCACCACTACTAGAAGTTGGTCTACGGTGTGCACCTGGCGGTCAATAAGCTCTAGCACTACTTCTAGGAACACACTACTAAGGTGGTGAGCACGGATCCCCTCTCTAAGATCATCGGCAACAAGGATTCCACCTGTCGGGTGGCCAAGTACGAGCCAAGGACTACCATTAAGTCACAAATCTTAGACGACTTCTTTGTCGGCTAGGCAGAGACTTAGTACCTGCCACCGGCTTTAGACTCCTCGCATTAGCATATGCATTTCAACGTCTCCAAGATGCGCGGGGGTTTGGGAGCCGGCATCGTCCTCACTTCACCCAAGGGAGACAAGCTGTCATACATACTCGAGATCCACTTCCCGACGTCTAACAACATAGCGGAGTATGAAGCACTCGTCAACGGCCTTTGGCTCGCCAAGGAGATGGGCATCCGCAGAATCCTCTCTTTCGGGGACTCGGACCTAGTAGTGCAGCAAGTCTTCGGGACTGGGACGCAAAAGATGCCAATATGGCCATCTACCGTTTCTTCGTCCACCAACTGTAACACCTGGGGTGTTACCTGTTTGCTTGTTTGCATCATATGCATCATATGCATTGCATCATGTTTGCATCACAACTGAAAATTTTCAAAACAATTTAAACTTTCACCCTTGCTCAAAAATTTTGCAATGTCAAACTTGCAAGCTAAACCACTCATTTGTTTTCAATAGTTTGGAAATTGTTTAAAACAAATTGCCTGCTAAATAAAATTTGTCCCTGTTGTTAACAAACCCTAATGGCCACTTCCAAAATTCAAATCAAGTCATTCATTAACTTGTTGGGTTTAGTCAAACAACTATTTTCCATTAATTAATTAAATCACCTTTATTTTCAATTTCAAATCTATTATCAAAATCAGTACCTTTTGAATCCATAAAATTCACCACACTTTTGTATTCTCAAAATCACTTTAAAACTAGGGGTAACCCTATTTAAAAGCATGTTTGCATAATGGTTTTGAAACTTATTAAAAGGAATCTATTTATTTCCAAAAATTCCCAAAAGCAACCTTATTTGAAAATTCACCCAACCACTTTAAAATTCCACCTAATAATTCCAACTTTGGGAATAATGCTAACATTGCTTCCATCTTGTTGTTTTGAAAGTAATAAAATTATCCAATGAACTAACCACCCCAAAACCCCCCAACTCCTTTCCCTCTCTCCCTCTTATTTCTTTTTACAAAAAAAAAATAATAATAGCTAATAAAAGGGAAATCCTAAGGAGAGGAGCCAGCCCACCCTTTTTCTCCAAGCCCATCCTCTTTTCCCAAAGCTCTTTTCCTATTAAGCCCATTCCTTTCTATTTCTGGCCCAGCACCCTTCCTTTCTCCTTTCTGTCGCTGTCAGCTCTGTACGAACAGAGAAACAGCCATCTGATCTTCCTCCACCCCACCAGATGCTTGCCGTACAAGCACCAGCTCACCATAAGTACCTATCCACCTACCTCTGCCCTACCCTAGCCACACTGGTTCCCTCCCCCTCCTTCTAGCGCCGCCAGCTTCTTTCTCTTCTTCCCCGAGCCATCCTCTGAACCCTGCAGAGAACCACTGAAACCACCCGCAACAGACAGAGCACCACCAGCTATCTCCTCTAGCTCCGATCACCCTGGCCACCTCGAGGCGCCTCCGAGGAGAAAAATGGGACCGCGTCGTCCTCCTGCCCCTCCCCATGCATCCGCCGCTTGCTGGGAGACTCGGTGGAGTCCGCCACCGTCGCCGGACTGTCCCACCTCGCCGCCGTCTGTCGACAGGCTCGACAACCACCGCTTCCCCGACCTGAACCCCGGTGAGCCGCCTCCTTCCCCTTCGCCTTTCCTCCCGTGCTGCACCCGCCAAGCGCCACCCACATCCACGCACTCGCCAGCACGCCGTAGTCCACACCGGAGAAGAACCCCCGTCGATCGCTACTGTAATCACGATGCAGGTTTTCGTCTGTCAGTTCGTCAGAAGAACATCCGGGGCCTTTACCTGAACTTCCATGCAACTGCAACTCTGAACAAATGTTCAGTTGCAGCGCAGTGGCCAAGATCCCTCGCGCGCACCCACCGCGAGCTGGGTTCGATCCCCACGGCCGCCAAGGCCTTTTTCCTTTTACTCGCGAGTGCAGGGGCGGGCCCCGCTGGTCATTGACCGCGGTGGCCGCGTGGCTTACACCCGCGCCACGTTGGCGCCACCCTGGCGTGGCCCACGGGTCAGCCAGTGTGTGTAGCCCAGCCGCGGTGCAATTGGTTTAAATTCCCTAATTCTTTTTTTCCAAAAATGATTAAAAAAAAAAAACCCTAGAATTCAAATGGATGTAATTGCTACTCTACAAATCCAAATCACACAAACTTTATATGTATCCCACTCTAAATTTCCTAAACTTTTCAAATATGCCATTTGTTTTCTGTTTTGAGTTTTCAAAATGCAATTTAAATTTGAATTCAAATAATTCAAATACCATTTATAATAATTCATAACTAATTCATACTATTTCCAAATAATGCAATTAAAATATGTTTTTCATACCATTTCACCTACCCTATTCAAATATAAACTTTGTTTTCTGGTTTGAATAATTTAAATTGCCTAAACCATTTAATTCTTGTTTAATTCAATTAAAACTTGTTTAATATTGTTTAATCCATAATTAAATAATCCAAAGTCCAATTTCAAAATGTGAAACATGTAATCCAACTAAAATTTGATAACCTTTTCAAATATCAACTTTGTTATTTGTTTTGAACATTTTAAATGGTTGAAAACAACAAATACTTGTGTGTTCCCTTTAAGGCACCCAAAATTTCCCTAAGTTAATAATAAAATTCTAAATTGCTACACCCTATCTTAAATTGATTCTAATGTTGTTATTTTGCTGTTTTCTTGTTGCATGCATCATACTAAACCACTAGCACCTGTTGAATAGTTGGAAAACAAATAACCTAACCAAAATCCCTGGGCTTTTCATATGCAACTCAAATTGCATATGGGTCCCCTTAAATCTGTTTATCTTGTCAACTAGTTTATTTCTATGCATCAATTAAATTGTCATGCATCCATATCTTGATCATGCTGGATCTTTTGCCGTAGTAGTAATTGTTGCATTCCGGTGTTTGTTCGAGGTTCGTTGTTTCCTCCCGGATAGGACGTTGAGATGATGTGAGCAACAACAAGTTCTGCTACCTTGCGGGATCTCAGGCAAGTATACTCACTTGCATGCCATATGGCTGCCTCTCATCACTTGTTACCGATTCTTTCCGTTGATTCTTTTCTGCTAGCCTTAGTGGTAGTTGTTTCTGTTACGAACCCATCACATGAATCCCTTAACCTTGATATTGCCTCACCTCCATACCTATAACCTTTGCTTGAGCCTGTGTCCTACTAGCTTGCTTAGGTTGTTTTGCTCGAGTCTGTTACCCGTTACTTTCTGTTATTACTTAATTATGTTCTGGGGGCCCGATGTTAATCAATCAAACCTGTTAATTGCTAATGGTAATAATAATAATTTGATGATAAGGCACCGGCAGGAGGCCCTTTGTGGTTTTGAGGCCTGCTAGTGTCGACCCTAATAGGAAAAGGGTCTTGTCTACCGATCCATGATGAGCGCACTACCCGCATTTGGGGAGTATGGGCTCCCCCTCAGTTTGACCCGATTCGCATCTCGTCCAAATCGCCTCATTTAGTTCGGGTTTTCCATTTGCTGCATGCATGATCTTGCGAGCCCTTGGTACCCGGGTGGAACTTTCGTAGTCGGCATATAGGGGGACACGTTCTTAGAGTGCTATGAGGGTCCATTTTCTTCTGGGCTCGATTAGCCGTGCGCCCAAGGTTCTTTGGGCTTGATGCGAAGAAGGGTTGGATTGTGTTGAGTGCCCCGCTTGGTGGAGTGGCCACTCCATCTGGCGGGATATTCATGAGTGTGGTTACTTTGGTGCATCCCTGCAGGGTAAATCTTCTCGAGAAGCCGTGTTTTCCGCGGTTATGGATTACTTGGTGAAAGTACTGGCTAACAAGTACTCAGGACAACTTCAACATAATGATCAATCATGTTTCACCCAATGATTAATAACTTGACTAGTAACAGGTTATTCACACAATAACTTGACTCATCTTTAACACCACGGTGTGAGTTATCCTCGGATTGCTTCTTCGGATAAGGGGCGAGATCCAGGATGGGTTTGTTTGGATTTACTTTCAGTTGGTTACTATCACTCGATCTTATCTCCTTTCTGGTAGTTGGAGGCAATAGAATCTCTGTAGTTGGTTAGTGCAGCCTGCTGTCGCTTATTTGCCATAACCCCTTCCTTTCCGTTGATCCTAAAGTATTTGTATCTTGTGATGACTGGCTACGCCGGTAACTTGTGAGTATGGGTTTTATCCCCCTTGCCAGTACTTAACCGTACTGACCCACGAATCTCTTTCGTGGCTGCAAATTCCAAATTGCAGTCAACAGGTTTGAAGTCTGACGACGTTAGCTTGGGAATCCCTCCGGCTTGGCCTGGGCAGGGATTGGACGCCTTCGGTTATCTTCAGGACTCTTAGTCCAATTTGGATCTTGTCCGTAGACGGACGTTTGTTTTCTTGCGCTGTTATTTGGATCTTTGTATTGTATCAGTTGTATCCCTGGCTCTTCTGAGTCATCTTGTATCTATCTGTTGCTGTTGTAATTGGGGATTATTCGTGAACTATTGTAATGTTATCATAAATGACAACCTGGAATCGGTTATTATGCGGATTTGGCGGGAATGCTGAAATCTGCATAGTGCCCGATCTCGGGGCGTCACAAATGGTATCAGAGCCTTGGTTCCGATTCCCGATATTGTTTCGATACGAATGGTTATCGAAGCAACGGGTCCGCAAAGCCTGTAGGATAACCTCGCTAACGGTCGTTGTTTCTAGAGTGTCAAAAGCTATTTCTGCTAAACTATTTTGGAAAAACATCTCAATAGGATTCTTGTTTTCTCCTTACCCCTATTCTATTTCCCCTCCCATCTTATTTGTTTTGGATTCTTCCCCTTGTCTATCTTTCAAAGTGTTAGGATCCTACGTGGGTGGACGTTTTCTGAGCCCTTAACCTAATAGGTTCGATCATCGGAAGATTCCTGGTGGAAGAACATCGTCGTCACTCCGAGCAAGAATCCCTTGTTAGTGGTGTCGAGGAGATCAACTGGAAGCACGAAGAATCGATAGTCGAACTTCTTTCCCCTCCCGGGTTAGCAGGTGGATTGCGAGGGCGCAATCCCTTGTTAGTGGTGTCGTCTGTAACACCTGGGGTGTTACCTGTTTGCTTGTTTGCATCATATGCATCATATGCATTGCATCATGTTTGCATCACAACTGAAAATTTTCAAAACAATTTAAACTTTCACCCTTGCTCAAAAATTTTGCAATGTCAAACTTGCAAGCTAAACCACTCATTTGTTTTCAATAGTTTGGAAATTGTTTAAAACAAATTGCCTGCTAAATAAAATTTGTCCCTGTTGTTAACAAACCCTAATGGCCACTTCCAAAATTCAAATCAAGTCATTCATTAACTTGTTGGGTTTAATCAAACAACTATTTTCCATTAATTAATTAAATCACCTTTATTTTCAATTTCAAATCTATTATCAAAATCAGTACCTTTTGAATCCATAAAATTCACCACACTTTTGTATTCTCAAAATCACTTTAAAACTAGGGGTAACCCTATTTAAAAGCATGTTTGCATAATGGTTTTGAAACTTATTAAAAGGAATCTATTTATTTCCAAAAATTCCCAAAAGCAACCTTATTTGAAAATTCACCCAACCACTTTAAAATTCCACCTAATAATTCCAACTTTGGGAATAATGCTAACATTGCTTCCATCTTGTTGTTTTGAAAGTAATAAAATTATCCAATGAACTAACCACCCCAAAACCCCCCAACTCCTTTCCCTCTCTCCCTCTTATTTCTTTTTACAAAAAAAAAATAATAATAGCTAATAAAAGGGAAATCCTAAGGAGAGGAGCCAGCCCACCCTTTTTCTCCAAGCCCATCCTCTTTTCCCAAAGCTCTTTTCCTATTAAGCCCATTCCTTTCTATTTCTGGCCCAGCACCCTTCCTTTCTCCTTTCTGTCGCTGTCAGCTCTGTACGAACAGAGAAACAGCCATCTGATCTTCCTCCACCCCACCAGATGCTTGCCGTACAAGCACCAGCTCACCATAAGTACCTATCCACCTACCTCTGCCCTACCCTAGCCACACTGGTTCCCTCCCCCTCCTTCTAGCGCCGCCAGCTTCTTTCTCTTCTTCCCCGAGCCATCCTCTGAACCCTGCAGAGAACCACTGAAACCACCCGCAACAGACAGAGCACCACCAGCTATCTCCTCTAGCTCCGATCACCCTGGCCACCTCGAGGCGCCTCCGAGGAGAAAAATGGGACCGCGTCGTCCTCCTGCCCCTCCCCATGCATCCGCCGCTTGCTGGGAGACTCGGTGGAGTCCGCCACCGTCGCCGGACTGTCCCACCTCGCCGCCGTCTGTCGACAGGCTCGACAACCACCGCTTCCCCGACCTGAACCCCGGTGAGCCGCCTCCTTCCCCTTCGCCTTTCCTCCCGTGCTGCACCCGCCAAGCGCCACCCACATCCACGCACTCGCCAGCACGCCGTAGTCCACACCGGAGAAGAACCCCCGTCGATCGCTACTGTAATCACGATGCAGGTTTTCGTCTGTCAGTTCGTCAGAAGAACATCCGGGGCCTTTACCTGAACTTCCATGCAACTGCAACTCTGAACAAATGTTCAGTTGCAGCGCAGTGGCCAAGAGCCCTCGCGCGCACCCACCGCGAGCTGGGTTCGATCCCCACGGCCGCCAAGGCCTTTTTCCTTTTACTCGCGAGTGCAGGGGCGGGCCCCGCTGGTCATTGACCGCGGTGGCCGCGTGGCTTACACCCGCGCCACGTTGGCGCCACCCTGGCGTGGCCCACGGGTCAGCCAGTGTGTGTAGCCCAGCCGCGGTGCAATTGGTTTAAATTCCCTAATTCTTTTTTTCCAAAAATGATTAAAAAAAAAACCCTAGAATTCAAATGGATGTAATTGCTACTCTACAAATCCAAATCACACAAACTTTATATGTATCCCACTCCAAATTTCCTAAACTTTTCAAATATGCCATTTGTTTTCTGTTTTGAGTTTTCAAAATGCAATTTAAATTTGAATTCAAATAATTCAAATACCATTTATAATAATTCATAACTAATTCATACTATTTCCAAATAATGCAATTAAAATATGTTTTTCATACCATTTCACCTACCCTATTCAAATATAAACTTTGTTTTCTGGTTTGAATAATTTAAATTGCCTAAACCATTTAATTCTTGTTTAATTCAATTAAAACTTGTTTAATATTGTTTAATCCATAATTAAATAATCCAAAGTCCAATTTCAAAATGTGAAACATGTAATCCAACTAAAATTTGATAACCTTTTCAAATATCAACTTTGTTATTTGTTTTGAACATTTTAAATGGTTGAAAACAACAAATACTTGTGTGTTCCCTTTAAGGCACCCAAAATTTCCCTAAGTTAATAATAAAATTCTAAATTGCTACACCCTATCTTAAATTGATTCTAATGTTGTTATTTTGCTGTTTTCTTGTTGCATGCATCATACTAAACCACTAGCACCTGTTGAATAGTTGGAAAACAAATAACCTAACCAAAATCCCTGGGCTTTTCATATGCAACTCAAATTGCATATGGGTCCCCTTAAATCTGTTTATCTTGTCAACTAGTTTATTTCTATGCATCAATTAAATTGTCATGCATCCATATCTTGATCATGCTGGATCTTTTGCCGTAGTAGTAATTGTTGCATTCCGGTGTTTGTTCGAGGTTCGTTGTTTCCTCCCGGATAGGACGTTGAGATGATGTGAGCAACGACAAGTTCTGCTACCTTGCGGGATCTCAGGCAAGTATACTCACTTGCATGCCATATGGCTGCCTCTCATCACTTGTTACCGATTCTTTCCGTTGATTCTTTTCTGCTAGCCTTAGTGGTAGTTGTTTCTGTTACGAACCCATCACATGAATCCCTTAACCTTGATATTGCCTCACCTCCATACCTATAACCTTTGCTTGAGCCTGTGTCCTACTAGCTTGCTTAGGTTGTTTTGCTCGAGTCTGTTACCCGTTACTTTCTGTTATTACTTAATTATGTTCTGGGGGCCCGATGTTAATCAATCAAACCTGTTAATTGCTAATGGTAATAATAATAATTTGATGATAAGGCACCGGCAGGAGGCCCTTTGTGGTTTTGAGGCCTGCTAGTGTCGACCCTAATAGGAAAAGGGTCTTGTCTACCGATCCATGATGAGCGCACTACCCGCATTTGGGGAGTATGGGCTCCCCCTCAGTTTGACCCGATTCGCATCTCGTCCAAATCGCCTCATTTAGTTCGGGTTTTCCATTTGCTGCATGCATGATCTTGCGAGCCCTTGGTACCCGGGTGGAACTTTCGTAGTCGGCATATAGGGGGACACGTTCTTAGAGTGCTATGAGGGTCCATTTTCTTCTGGGCTCGATTAGCCGTGCGCCCAAGGTTCTTTGGGCTTGATGCGAAGAAGGGTTGGATTGTGTTGAGTGCCCCGCTTGGTGGAGTGGCCACTCCATCTGGCGGGATATTCATGAGTGTGGTTACTTTGGTGCATCCCTGCAGGGTAAATCTTCTCGAGAAGCCGTGTTTTCCGCGGTTATGGATTACTTGGTGAAAGTACTGGCTAACAAGTACTCAGGACAACTTCAACATAATGATCAATCATGTTTCACCCAATGATTAATAACTTGACTAGTAACAGGTTATTCACACAATAACTTGACTCATCTTTAACACCACGGTGTGAGTTATCCTCGGATTGCTTCTTCGGATAAGGGGCGAGATCCAGGATGGGTTTGTTTGGATTTACTTTCAGTTGGTTACTATCACTCGATCTTATCTCCTTTCTGGTAGTTGGAGGCAATAGAATCTCTGTAGTTGGTTAGTGCAGCCTGCTGTCGCTTATTTGCCATAACCCCTTCCTTTCCGTTGATCCTAAAGTATTTGTATCTTGTGATGACTGGCTACGCCGGTAACTTGTGAGTATGGGTTTTATCCCCCTTGCCAGTACTTAACCGTACTGACCCACGAATCTCTTTCGTGGCTGCAAATTCCAAATTGCAGTCAACAGGTTTGAAGTCTGACGACGTTAGCTTGGGAATCCCTCCGGCTTGGCCTGGGCAGGGATTGGACGCCTTCGGTTATCTTCAGGACTCTTAGTCCAATTTGGATCTTGTCCGTAGACGGACGTTTGTTTTCTTGCGCTGTTATTTGGATCTTTGTATTGTATCAGTTGTATCCCTGGCTCTTCTGAGTCATCTTGTATCTATCTGTTGCTGTTGTAATTGGGGATTATTCGTGAACTATTGTAATGTTATCATAAATGACAACCTGGAATCGGTTATTATGCGGATTTGGCGGGAATGCTGAAATCTGCATAGTGCCCGATCTCGGGGCGTCACACCAACTCTGCGCCTGTTTCGAGGGCTATGAACTCCATCGCGTCCCTCTCGTAAGAAATGAAGCAGCTAAATCGTTGGTGCGAATCGGCTCCAAAAGACAGGTAATCCCACCAGCATATCCCTTGAGCACTTGCGGAAGCCTTCAGTCAATCCATCAACGGATTCCGACTCCATAACTCGGCCGATCGATCTGCAACCGCCTTCCCGCTACAAGGACCTAGGGGTTGCCGACCCGAAGCCGCCATCTCCAAGGACCAGGGGCTACTGATCCGCGGCCGCCAGCCGGCCCCAAGGACTCAAGGGCTACCGTCCCAGCGCTGCCCGCCGGCTCTAAGGACCCGAGGGATGGGGAGTCGGCAGAAAAGAGCGTTTTCGTCATGAGGGAAGTGCCCTCTTGGGCGCAACCTTTCATTTCCAACCTTGCCAACGACGAGTTCCCAGAGAACAAGGTCTCGTCTCAGCAATCGTCTAGCGGAGATCCACTTCCCGACGTCTAACAACATAGCGGAGTATGAAGCACTCGTCAACGGCCTTTGGCTCGCCAAGGAGATGGGCATCCGCCGAATCCTCTGTTTCAGGGACTCGGACCTAGTAGTGCAGCAAGTCTTCAGGACTGGGACGCAAAAGATGCCAATATGGCCATCTACCGTTTCTTCGCCCACCAACTCTGCGCCTGTTTCGAGGGCTATGAACTCCATCACGTCCCTCTCGTAAGAAATGAAGCAGCTAACTCGTTGGTGCGAATCGGCTCCAGAAGATAGATAATCCCACCAGCATCTCCCTTGAGCACTTGCGGAAGCCTTCAATCAATCCATCAACGGATTCCGACTCCATAACTCGGCCGATCGATCTGCAACCGCCTTCCCGCTACAAGGACCTAGGGGTTGCCGACCTGAAGCCGCCATCTCCAAGGACCAGGGGCTACCGATCCGCGACCGCCAGCTTGCCCCAAGGACTCAGGGGTTACCGTCCCAGCGCAGCCCGCCGGGTCCAAGGACCCGAGGGATGGGGAGTCAGTAGAAAAGAACGTTTTCGTCATGAGGGAAGTGCCCTCTTGGGCGCAACCTTTCATCTCCAACCTCGCCAGCGACGAGCTCCCAGAGAACAAGGTCTCATCTCAGCAATCCGACTCTGGACCCAAACCTACACAATCGTCAACAACGAGGTTTACAAGTCCAACATGTCCGACGTCACGTGGAGGGCGGGCGCAAACTTCTCAAGGGCTTCCAGCAGGGAGAGTGCAGCCACCATGCGTCATCAAGGGCCATAGTTGTCAAGGCATTTCACCATAGATTCTTCTGGCCGACTGCCCTTGAGGACACGGGTAAATGGTCTGCGCATGCAAACGCTGCCAGTGTTTTCAGACGCAGAAGTACATGCCCATCACTTGGCCTTTCGCTGTCTGGAGCCCTGACATGGTTGGCCCCCTCAGGACATCGCCCGACGGCATGACATAAAGAAGTTGGACGGCTCCACATCCGCCACTTTCATCAAGGACATCATCGTTCATTACTGGTACCCGCATATCGCCGTGTCCGGTAATGGAACAAACTTTGCCAAGGGTGTGTTCGCTCGCATCCGGCGCCCACCCGTTGGACAGGTTGAAAGAGCAAACAACTTGATTCTAGCCGGCATAAATTTCCGACTGGTGGAGCCGCTGGAGTGCTCACCCGGCTGCTGGTTGGACGGTCTGCCGGCTGTCCTCCGGAGCCGAGTAAGAAGTTGATGACTACAATGACGATGTCTTTAACAAGGTAATTAACCACGACCATCATCCGTCATGACCGAAGTCAGAGCTTCATTCTCGACTAGATCAGGATCTCAGTGACTTACTCAATGACCCTCCCCACCCCACGTGATATGATTCCTAGCCAGCCCAGCACAGAGGACAGTCAACTCCACAAGAAGCCAACAATTAATGATCTCTTCAAGTCTTCCGGGAACGAACGGTATAATACGAGATCGCGCTTCCCACGTCCGTCACTTGTTCCCATCACGTTACCCCCTCGACGAATTGAGTAATAAAAGCAAACGCGAGATGCAGGCGCAATCAAAGGATTACTTAAGCAGGAGTCCAGGGGAAGACTTTGTTTCCTACTAAGCTTTGGACGAAATGAATCCTGGGTTTCTGCAGCGGCTTCTTGCGGACAGGCCATGCTTGGGTCCTGTGCTTGTCCTCATTCTGCCGGTTGCTGTTTGGCTGTTGCTGGATGTATCCCCAGTCGTCACAAACCTGAGCAGCATAGCGTCGAAAGATCTCTTCCAAGGTACGTACGTTGTGTCCGTTCATATATATCCTAGTGCCTCCCATTTCTGTGTTCATCTCCATTCATCAATTAGAAGAAGAAAATAAATAGCTGCTCCCATAAGGACGAAAGAAATACAGAGCTATACGTAGCTTATTGTTTCCTGTATGCCCTTTTCTGACATGTGATGATCAGGCATCCTACAGCAGCAGCGTCTTGGGGCGAATGATGTGCCAGGAGGTCCTGATGCAGATCTAGCTTATAACGACAGCCGCGCTCCGAAAAGTGCAGCTGGGAGGAACGAAGGTGATAGCAGTTTCAGTTCTGTGCGAATCAAATCCTCAACATCATTTTCCACTGCCTAATGCTGATAGAATGTTAGTTGCTGCTACTGGATCGGTAGCCTGTAATTATGCAAAGGGCAAGTGGGTAGCAGATGTGAAGCGGCCTCTCTACTCTGGCAAGCAGTGCAGGCAATGGGTGTCGCAGCAGTGGAATTGCCGCAGGATGGAACGGTCCGATTTCGCGTACGAGGGCTACCGGTGGCAACCGCATGACTGCGAGATGCCCGAGTTGTCAGGGCCAAACTTTCTGCAAAGGTATTCTTTGTGTCCTTGTAACTGTACCCGGCCGGCCGGATTTGTGCCGGTTGTAGTAACATATATATCCCGGTGCTTAATCACAGGATGAGGCACAAAACTCTGGCATTTGTGGGCGATTCGCTCGGCAGGCAGCAGTTCCAGTCCATGATGTGCATAGCGACGGGCTGTAAGCACAGCCCCGAGGTTGAAGACGTTGGGTGGAAATACGGCGTCGTCAGCGCCTCCACTCCTTACACCACCGGCGGCTCTGCATACCGGTTCCCAGTGACCAACACCACCATCCTCTTCTACTGGTCTCCTACTCTCTCACAACTTGAACCCCTGATGAACACGACGAGCTACGCGTTGCATCTCGACCGGCCAGCTGACTTCCTCGGGACGCACCTCCGCAGTTTCGACACCCTGGTGCTCAACACCGGCCACCACTGGAACGCGGTGAGATTCAGGCGAAACCGTTGGAAGCTGTACGAGCACGGGAGGCCTGTGAGCGTTTGAGGGATGTTAAACTGCAAAACATTGCCAGATGGGTGGATTCGGAGCTCGTACATCGGCCTCGGACGAAAGTCTTCCTGAGGACCATGTCGCCCAAGCATTTCGTGAATGGTGACTGGAACACCGGTGGAAGGTGTGACAACACCGTCCCTCTGTCTAGCGGAGGTGAGGTCTCGCAGGATCGCTCCGGTGACTTGCCTGCACAAAGTGCGGTGAACGGGACTCGGGTTAAGCTCCTGGATATTACCGCCATCTCGCAGCTGCGAAGTGAGGGTCATATCTCCAATCACAGTGTCAAAGCTCAGAGGGCCGTTTACGATTGCCTGCATTGGTGCCTGCCTGGTATACCAGATATGTGGAACGAGCTCCTCTTTGCACAGATGTAATATGGGTTTGTCTAGGCATCAGGCGACTGAGAATTTGAGATGTCTCGGTCGACCATGTTCTGCCTTGTGCGTGGCTGTACCATCCTTCTGTTTTTTGCCTTTTGTGTCAGCCCGGCAAGCAATTGGGCCTTTAATTTAAGCCCTCAGATTCGCGAACCCTATTTCTCGCTTATAGCGAGACCGTGCAACGACTCGCTCGCACAATTTTCCAGCTTCGCCGCACGCATGATCTCCTCCTGGGCTCGGCCCACTTAGTTTTGAGCAAGACAAAAACAATACACATCACTATTGTTTGTAAAAAAAAAGTCGAATCTGAAAAATTTCTACAATCTCAACAATTTAAAAAATGAACAAATTAAAACTTAGAATTTCCGAGTTTGAACAAATTTAAAATTTGAACAAAGTTCAAATTTGAACAAAATACGAATTTGAACAATTTCCGAGTCTGAACAAATTTAAAATTTGAACTATTTCCGAGTGTGAACAAATTTCGAAGCTAAACATTTTTCAAGTTTGAACAAATTTGAAAAACTGAATATTTTTCAAATAATAAACAGGTGACAAAAACGTAAAAACAAAAAAAAAACATCATACGTATGTGGTACACAGGTTAAGTTGTGCATTGCTCGTTGGGCCAGACCCATGTACTCCCTCCGTCCCAAATTAATTGTCTCAAAGTTGGACAAAAGTGGGTGTATCTTGTGTCAAGATACACCCACTTTTGTCCAACTTTGAGACAATTAATTTGGGACAGAGGGAGTAGCATGAACGCGGACGAGGTGAGGCTACCGCTCGCTGGAAACGATGTCTAGGGGAACCCCTAAGATTAACCATTGTCTGCATATATTCTATTTGATCTCGTGAAAACAATGGACCAGGTGAACACAATTTTTGAGCTTGAGAGAACTTCCCATGCTTATTTTATGAAACACAAACATAATTTTCAAGGATGTATAAACGCTATTAAAATGCAAGCACATTTAAAAAAAAAACCTATTTAGGAACCCGCAACCATATATTTTTAAAATAAGTACATACACAAACAATTTTAAGACAAAACGGCCATAATGGGACTCTCTATTCGTCGGTAGGCTAAGATTTGTAAATATAGGTAGATTGTGTCTTTTGAGTGTTTTATGGTAACATATTTGTCTATGTCAGAGTCGTCTGATATTTCATTAAGTTTCATTCGATCGACCGGTCGTGCAACGTTAGTGCTCCTATTATTTAGCATTTCTTTCGTTCATGTATTCTATTTTGCGTGTTTCTGGTTTATTCCCAATAACCAGTTTTGTTCAGCCCAAAAGACATATTATTCCTTGACCGGCCTTCCAACAAAACAGTATGGCCCATTCTGGTATTTAAGTAGGCAGAAGTCACTGATTTTAGATAAAAATTGACGCTTGAATAAAAATTAGCCTAGAGTAATTTATTTAGTAGTTATACATTACATAAAATGAAAATAAAGGATATTTACATATTGAATTTTTAAATATGTAATGTGTAACTAATTGTTAAGGTCTCAAACACTATTTGCAAATAAAGACACAGAAAATAAAATGTGCAAGTGTGTAGTCTCAAAAAATCTCGAATATGTAGTGCACCCTAGACCTAGTTGTACACTTTCGAGTGAAAAACCGCAATTTAAATGAAGTTGCACATTTTTTTAGTCGAAAAACTTGTAACTAGTTGCACATATCCGAGTGGAAATGCGCAACTCGAACTTGGTTGCACATTTTTAGTGAAAAAGTACATCTTGAACCTAGTTACACATTTTCGGTGGAAAAGTATAGGTTGATGTAGCGCCCTAACTTTTAATAAAGGTAGGACACCTATGTAACATGCTATTCCCGGGATCACTGATAGCATACACATGACAAAATGAAACATTCATTGCAATAACATCATTCTACATCGTTGATCCAGTGGATATGAAATAAAATAGTCTTATAAATGGCATAGTCATCATGGACTAGCCCAAATAACAAAGTTTCAAAGCAAACATAGCGGAAATAAATCATCAATGAGCCTTCTTCAACTTCATCCGCTACAGGCAGACATGTTGGAATGTAAACACGAGATCCTAACAAATCACTCCTTATCAGAATGGCCTGCACGTTGGAATATGAAGCCCCACGGGGGAGAGTCAGTAAACTGGCAAGTGACACTTATATGGCGGCAGTTTTGAGGAATAAGCTAACTACATGATATTTGGCTGGTGGAGTCTGGGGCTATTTGCATAAAGCTAATATTTACCTATATTTGATAAATCATTTTAAATTCTTGAATACAATTGTAAAATAATCATGGGTAGACACACCATGAAGTTTGCTAATGTCATCATGGGTAGAGGGGGAATGCTACGCCTTGATGGTGCCTTGACGGGGAGACTTCTTGATGATGATGAATTTTAAGTCCCCGGCAACGGCGCCAGAAATTCTTGATGCTTGTGATGGCGTGTTGGGAACCCCAAGAGGAGGGTGTGATGAGTATAATGGTAAGAATTTCCCTCATTTAAGAACCAAGGTTATCAATCCAGTAGGAGAAAGAGGATCTTCGGAAGGTTGATGCCACTGACGGTGGTGATGGCGCCTCACCGGTGTCAGCAACAACGCGGAACCTGCACACAACACAACCAAAATACTTTGTCCCAACGGTACAGTCATGTTGTCAATCTCACCGGTCTTGCTGAAAACAAAGATTAGATGTATAGTGTGTAAAATGATGTATGCTTGCAGTAAGTAAAGAAAACAGGGAATTGTAGTGGTTTTTTCAACAGTGTAGGAAAATGGACCGGGGTTCATAGGTTCACTAGTGGTGTCTCTCCATAAAAGATAGCATGCTGGGTGAACAAATTACAGATGGGCAACTGACAAATAGAGGTTGCACCGTAGTGCACATTCATGACATGATGACTACTATGATATTTAGTGCGGGCATTACAAAAATATACATAGACCGTAATCCAACTGCATCTATGACTAATAATCCACCCGCAGGTTATCATCCGAACCCTCTTAGATATTAAGTTGCAAGCAACAGATAATCGCATTAAGCAATGTGTGTAATGTATGCAATGATTATGCACGCGGGCACTCACACCGTTGTTTTCTCCCTAGTGGCAACAACACATCCTCCCCGTTCACGTTTTTGTCACTCGAGCATAGGCGAAAAGGAGGCACGAACCCAACTATCAAGCATAAATACTCCTTCTTGGAGTCACTAGCAACTAGTTGGCCAGAGCAACCACTAGCAACGGAAAGCATGCAAGATCACAAATAACATATGCAATAAAGACTATAATAAACTTGGCATAAGTTCAATATTCATTGGATCCCAGCAAACACAGCACATAGAATTACATAAGAACAATCTCGATCATGTTAGGCAGCTCACGAGATCTAAACATTGAGGCGTGGGAGGAGAATACAACCATCTAGCTACTTCTATGGACCCGTAGTCCAAGGATGAACTACTCACGCATCATTCCGGAGGCAGGCATGGTGATGAAGAGGCCTCCGGTGATGATCTCCTCTCCGGCAGGGTGCCGGGAGACAGCTTCAGAACCCTCCTGATCTAGGGTTGACGACAACGGCAGCTGCAGAACTTTTCAGGGATTTTTTATCAGGTACCTAGGGTTTTCCTTCAGAGGGGAATAAATAGGCGAAAGGGAGACGTCGGTGGGCCACCAGGGTGGCCTCACCACCCCCAGGCGCGGCCAAGGGGGGCCACGCCTAGCTATGGTGAGGCCCCCCTGGTGCCCGTCTTCGACTCCTCTTCGGACTTCTGGATTCTTCTGGGGAAAATAGGAACTTCGGGATTTGTGGGGTCCAATTCCGAGAATATTTCCAAAACAACTTTTCTGAAATAAAAAAAAGTAGAAAACAGGGAATTGGCACTTGGCATCTTGTTAATAGGTTAGTCCCGGAAAACATGTAAAAATGCTATAAAGAAGGGAGAAAACATGTAGCAATTGGAATAATATCAACATGGAACATCTGAAATTATAGATACGTTAGAGACGTATCAAGCATCCCCAAGCTTAGTGCCTACTCGTCCTCGAGTAGGTAAACGATAAAAACAAAATAATTTTTTAGGTGATATGCTACCACACAATCTTGATCATAATATGTAAAGCAGAGCATGTAAACTAGGATCAAATGAACTAAAGTTGTGATCTATATTTTATATCAACAAGTAATGTGTAAACAAAGAAGAAATAAGTAAAACTTTTAACGAATCAATATTAAAAGACTATCAACCGTGCAAAGTTTATTAGAGATGAGTTAAGCTTTCAAGAACAACAATATCAAGCACGTCAAACGATCTTCACAACCCCTGTTAGGATCAAGTCAAGCTTTTCACGCGATGCAATGCTTGAGTCTTAAACTATCTGCGCACTAAAAACAAGCAAGTGTTCTGTGTTGGTCCCTGGCACCGGGATGTTATGGAAAAGAGAATATTATGGGGGGTTTGGAAGGTCAATGGAAGAAAGGCTCACAAAGCTTAAAGAGGTCATTAGACAAGAGAAAGTCTTACAACCGAAGCTATGCAAGGAGTAGGGATTGCCACACAACAGATGCACATAGAGCTATAAGTGTATGAAAGCTCTCCAATGGAACTAGTGGGGGTGCATCCAACTTGCTTGCTCACGAAGACCTAGATCTCATTTGAGGAGGCTCATCATTGGAATATACAAGCCAAGTTCAATAATGTAAAGTTCCCCACATAGTTATTGATGAATGATAATATGAAAACTTTCTCCAAACTGAAGCATTGGTGCTAAACATGAAGCACAAGTGTGGTATAAAGGATAGTGATGCACCCCCTCTCTCTTTATTCTCTCTTTGGCCCTTTCTTTCTTTTTTCTTTTTGGGCTTTTTTATTTTTTTATTTTTTATTTTATATATCCTCACCGGTAGAGGCAACATCCTATATTACAATGAATCATCACACTTTTAGTACTCATAACTCATAATGGAATATCTCTGATGTTTCCAACTACATGCTCCTGCCAGTGTAGCAGTATGCATAAATAACCATGAAGCTCATAATCAAGTACCATAATGGAGGTGGATGTTGTGCAGCAATATATCTCGGAATGGCTATGGAAATGCCATGATAGGTAGGTATGGTGGCTGTTTTAAGGAAGAATATATGGGCTTATGTGTAGGATAACAAAGTCCTCCCATGGGATTTGGATGCACTGGCAAAGTTTGCACCAACTCTCAATGTGAGAAAGGGCAATGCATAGTACCGAAGAGGCTAGCAAATATGGATGGTGGAAGTGCCAGGAACGCAACATAGACTCACGAGTTAAAAGGTTGCAGCAAGAAAATTATCTTTACAAGGCACAATGCAAATCACTCCAAGACGGTCTGTGGCAGTGACAAGTCACTATTAGCTACCCCGACCGTAGCGCGTAACAAAAGGCCGATCAGAAATGGCTCACCCGTAGCAATCATATACCATTGTTTCTATCAGATGGTAATTTAAGTGTGGCACAGTTTCAAGTTTATTAGACCAACCATTAAAAGTTTATACTTACTAGTTCGTCCTGTTTATCCATTAAGCAAATTAATATCTCAAAACAACATCAATGATTCAAGTGAAACAGTTTAGTGATCTACAAGACCATGCGAATTTCTCCACTATACCAACTATCACATAAGCATTTCTATTCCCAACCAAGAACATATATGAGACAACAAAAACTCTCTCTAAGCATATAGCAATGAAAACTAGAGAGTACTAACAGCTCTAAATAAGAGCTGAATGCAAAACAAGAGCTAAATAAATGCATCAGCCAGACAAAGATTAAGAATACAAAGTATTCCCATGAAAAAGCGGAGCGTGTCACTCTCCAATAAAAGAATGATGGGTTCCAACCAAGATTACTGCCAAAATAAAAACAAACTGAAAGCAAAAATAAAAGACGCTCCAAGTAAAGCACATAAGATGTGACCGCATAAAAATATAGTTTCACTAGAAGTGACCTCATAATTTGTCGATGAAGAAGGGGATGCCCAAGGCGTCCCCAAGCTTAGATGCTTGAGTCTTCTTGGAATTTGCTGGAATGTACCACCGGGGCATCCCCAAGATTAGGCTCTTCACTCATCTTGATCACCTCATATCATCCACTTCTCTTGACCCTTGAAAACTTCCTTCACACCAAACTTCTCACAATCTTCATTAGCAACGTTAGTGCAATCAAAATAATAAATTCACATGGTTTAGTTTCATCACAAGCCTAACACTCATAAACACATTAGCTACTTTCACAACTTCTTTTAAAACTCTTTTTCTCAAAAGAACAACAAAAGGAAGAGATTAAGATGCAAATGCAATTATTGGCGGAAATCTGTCAAAACAGGACAGCAGGTAAATATGATTTTTTTTCGAAAATCTTCTGTTGCTCAAATAAAAAAGTGTTCAACTAAGGAAAGTTGCATATATAGCCCAGGATTACGCACAAAAAAATCAGGTCGTTTTGAATTTTCTGTGATTTTATACGAATTTAACAGTGGACAGCAGAAATCTGTTTCCTGCGCAGAAATCCGAAATATAGTCTCAACTTTCCACTAGAGGCTTTACTTGGCTCAACAAAGACACAAAATAAAAGATACAGCGGGGTTTATAAGGAAATAGACAACACCCAGGTGCAACGCACACTGAAACAAACGACGGAACACGGGTTGAAAACGGAGAAATAAAACGGGTTGTCTCCTGGTAGCGCTTTTCTTTAACGCCTTTCAGCTAGGCATAGAAAGCAACTCAAGTATTTTCAAGTGAGGAAGCATCAACATAATAACTTTCTCTAATAATAGAGTCAGAAGTTATCTTCATTCTCTTTCTAGGAAAGTTTTCCATACCTTTCTTGAGTGGGAATTGATATTTAATACTCCCCTCTTTCATATCAATAACAGCACCAACAGTTGTAAGAAAAGTTCTTCCCAAAGCAATAGGACAAGAAGCATTGCATTCAATGTTCATAACAACAAAATCAACAGGGACAAGGTTATTGTTATCCATAATGAGAACATCATCAATTCTACCAAAAGGTTTCTTCTTAGCATTATCAGCAAGATGAACATCCAAATAACAGTGTTCAAACGGTGGTAGATCAAGCATATCATAAAGCTTTTGAGGCATAACAGAGATAATAGCACCAAGATCACACAAAGCATTGCAGTCAAAATCATTTACTTTTATCTTAATGATGGGATCCCAACCATCATCTAATTTCCTAGGGATAGAGGTTTCAAGTTTCAGCTTTTCTTCTCTAACTTTCAAGAGAGCATTGGTAATATGTTTAGTAAATGCCATATTCATGGCACTAGCATTGGGAATTCTAGCAAGATTTTGTAGGAACATAATAACTTCAGAAATATTGCAATCATCAAAATCAAAATTATTATCGTCAAAAGTAATGGGTCCATTATCTCCCACATCTCTAAAAAATTTAGCACGTTTATCAGAAGCAATTTCAGCAATTTGAGGCAATTTAGCACGTTTCACCGAAGGGGTGGAGACTTTGTTAACACAAACTACTTTACCATTGATAGTAGGAGGTTTACTAGCACTTGGAGATTCAGTTTTACTAGTGGTGGTGATAGTGCAAACTCTAGCAATATTATTCTTTCTAGCCCATTCATCTTCTCTTTCCCACCTAGCACGTAATTCAGCCATCAACCTAACATTATTATCAATTCGAACTTGGATGGCATTCAAAGTTTTACTTTCTTTAACATCATGTGGAAAAACCTTCAGTTTTAGAAAATCGACATCAATAGCTAGGCTATCTTCTTTAGAGGCAAGAACATCTATTTTACCAAGCTTTTCCTCAATAGATTTATTAAAAGCAGTTTGTGTGCTAATAAATTCTCTAAGCATGTTTTCAAGATCAGAGGTAGAGCTTTTATTATTATTGTAGGAATTGCCATAAGAATTACCATAACCATTATTAGGAGGATAGGGCTTATAAATGTTTCCACCAAAATTATTTCTATAAGCATTGTTGTTAAAACTATTATTTCTAATAAAGTTCACATCAACATGCTCTTCTTGAGGAACCAAAGAGGCTAAAGGAAAATTATTTGGATCAACTTGAGCTTTACCATTAACAAGCATAGACATAATAGAATCAAGCCTTTCACTCAAAGAGGAGGTTTCCTCAACAGAATTACCTTCTTACCTTGTGGAGCTCTCTCAGTGTGCCACTCTGAATAATTTATCATCATATCATCAAGAAGCTTTGTTGCATTGCCCAAAGTGATGGACATAAAGGTACCTCCAGCAGCTAAATCCAATAGGTTTCTTGAGGATAAATTCAGTCCTACATAAAAGGTTTGTGTAATCATCCAAGTAGGCAGTCCATGAGTGGGACAATTCTTCACCATAGTTTTCATTCTTTCCCAAGATTTAGCAACATGTTCATTATCAAATTGTTTAAAATTCATTATGTCACTTCTCAGGGATATAATCTTAGCAGGAGGATAATATTTTTCAATGAAAGCATATATACACTTAGTCCATGAATCAATACTATTTCTGGGCAAAGATAGCAACCATTCTTTTGCTCTTCCTCTCAAAGAGAAAGAAAATAATTTCAGTTTAATAATATCTCCATCCACATCTTTATATTTTTGCATCTCACATAGACAACAAAATTATTAAGGTGAGCAGAAGCATCATCAGTACTAACACCAGAAAATTTCTCTTTCATAACAAGATTTAATAAAGCAGGTTTAATTTCATAGAAAGCAGCAGTAGGAGCAGGTGGAGCAATAGGTGTGAAAATAAAATCATTGTTGTTTGTGCTAGTGAAGTCACACAACTTAGTATTCTCAGAGGAACTCATTTTAGCAAAATAAAAGCAAGTAGATAAATAACATCTATAAAGTAAACTATTTTTTTGTGTTTTTGATATAAAGAAGCAAGACACGACAAAAAATAAAAACAAGACAACAAACAAAATAAAGAGGTTGAGAGTGAGAGACTCCCCTTGCCAGAAGACTTCTTCCTCCCCGGCAACGGCACCAGAAATTCTTTGCTACGCCTTGATGGGGAGACTTCTTGATGATTATGAATTTTAAGTCCACGGCAATGGCGCCAGAAATTCTTGATGCTTGTGATGGCATGTTGGGAACCGCAAGAGGAGGGTGTGATGAGTACAGCGGTAAGAATTTCCCTCAGTTAAGAACCAAGGTTATCAATCCAGTAGGAGAAAGAGGATCTTCGGAAGGTTGATGCCACTGACGGTGGTGATGGCGCCTCACCGGTGTCAGCAACAACGCGGAACCTGCACACAACACAACCAAAATACAGGCGAAAAGGAGGCACGAACCCAACTATCGAGCATAAATACTCCCTCTTGGAGTCACTAGCAACTACTTGTCCAGAGCAACCACTAGCAACGGAAATCCTGCAAGATCACAAATAACATATGTAATAAAGACTATAATCAACTTGGCATAAGTTCAATATTCATCGGATCCCAGCAAACACAGCACATAGAATTACATAAGAACAATCTCGATCATGTTAGACAGCTCACGAGGTCTAAACATTGAGGCATAGGAGGAGGAGACAACCATCTAGCTACTGTTATGAACCTGTAGTACAAGGATGAACTACTCACGCATCACTCCGGAGGCAGGCATGGTGATGAAGAGGCCTCTGGTGATGATCTCCTCTCTGGTAGGGTGCCGGGAGACAGCTTCAGAACCCCTGATCTAGGGTTGACGACGATGGCTGTTGCGGAACTTTTCGGGGATTTTTTATCAGGTACCTAGGGTTTTCCTTCGGAGGGGAATAAATAGGCGAAAGGGCGACGTCCGTGGGCTACCAGTGTGGCCTCACCACCCCCAGGCACGGCCAAGATGGGCGCGCGCCTGGCTATGGTGAGGGCCCCTGGTCCCCGTCTTCGACTCCTCTTCGGACTTCTGGATGCTTCCGGGGAAATACGAACTTCGGGATTTGTTGGGTCCAATTTGTAGAATATTTCAAGAACAACTTTTCTGAAATCAAAAACAGCAAAAAAAACAGGGAACTGACACTTGGCATCTTGTTAATAGGTTAGTCCCGGGCAATAGGCATAATATGACCATGGAACATCAGAAATTATAGATACGTTGGAGACGTATCAGGGCACTAAGGGGTAGACACGCCATGTGAACCTAAAAGAGTTTTCTAACACATTTTACTTCATTCAGAAAAGATGAGGAGATTCTTCAGTACAATCCCTGTCTAGTAGCTCAAATCGTCCATAACCGGGGACACGTCTAAGATCTTAGTTTTAACTCTCGAGAGGTTGTGCACTTTCACCTTAAGACTCATCTACCCGAATGAAGAATAAGACAAGATCTTTGGGAAGAGAGATTCACCCATACCAGTAAGACTCGACGCTCCTAAAATTCTGCTACCACCCAATGTCTTACAACAGGATGAACCCCCAGAACTTAATCAACATTGGCAGAGCCCATAATACCTCAAGGCTGCACTGGAAGGTTTCTAAAACAATGAAGAACTAAAAATCTCTTTGTTCCTGGGTAGCAGTCCACATTTCATTCAGCCACCAAGCAAGTTTCAATTCACCAAGGTGTTTCATTAAGGTTGTTAATTTTCAAAGTTTCATAAATACCACAACCAAAATGAAACAGCAACATTTGTGATAGTAGCCAAGTATAGCTAAACAAGTACCTAATAGGCGTTTCAGGATGGCTACACACTACTAGGTGTTCTAAGCATAGCATATTCTTGGTAAATAAATAAAACCACCTATGATGCATACTACTAGAAAACACTAATGCAATTAGAAAACAAAAGTGGGATATGAAGTATCACTTGCCTTGTGTAAGTTGGTGTAGAAAAACTCTCTTTAAAATAGAACGTTGCTCTCCGTACAATCGAAACAATACAAATAAATAACAATAAACAAGCAATTCACCTGCATTCAAACGAATATAACAACATAAAATACAGAAGCATTACAAGTTATTCAACTTTATTGGTGTTAACATGGACAAGGCTTTGGCACATAGTTCAATATGCAAAAAGAATTATGATGAGGTGGTTATTGTTTGGTTTTTGATGGACAAGTTCAAAATTTATCACAATAATTCAATTTATAAAAAGGAATTATAGTGGTTTGGGATAGGTTTAACACATAATTCGATTTTACAAAAAAAAATTACGGTAAAAGGGTTTAGGGCTATGGTTTTCTGGACAAAAATCTACTGCCACATGTGTTTAACATAAATTGGGTGTTGGTTTTAATCAAAATGATCATAACACAATTCTCCTAAAAAGAGGTTTCATCATACAACACTCAAGGTATAAATGGCTGACTACTATGGATGCTTTATATGAAAAACTTACATGGAATGGGTCTTATGGTGAGAAATGGTTTGGTTACTGGTCTCTCTGGTCTAAGGTTACTAAATGGATCAATTTTCCAAAAGAAACCTAATTAAAATTTAATTATAGAATTTAAACTAGGTGGAAATACCCAATTGACTATTTAATATCTAAATTCAAATTTAAGTGGTTCAAACATTATTTGGGGATAGAGGGTATGAAAACTCACATGCTAAGGTTTCCAAAAATATTTTATTTGCAAATTTTGGATTTATAGAATTTGAATTATGTCAAAATTTATCCAAATGGCTCATTTGAATTTGGACAAATTTGAAATATTCAAATTTAAAATTGGACAGTACCAAAAGTTTCTACATGTTAAGGTATTTTCAAAAAGTCCAAGTTTGATATATTTGAGCTTTTGGATCATAAGATATAAGGATTCTAAGTTGTAGGGGCTTTTCTGCAAAATGGCCATTTGTTTTTATTCGGAATAAAAATACAGAAAAGGAAAAAACACATGTAAACATGTGATTGTTCATATGTGCTGACGGGACTGCTGACTGGCACTGACTGGATGATGACTGGGCTGCCACTTGGATGCTTCCTATTGGTCCATACCGTTTTAGCTAAGTGATTTATCTAGGGGCATCCGATCGAGATCCAACGGATACAGGAAGCTAGGGTTACCTCAGCGGCGCGATGCTCGCCGTAAATGCATGTGCGGCGGCGGGTCTGCTCGACTTTGACGGGGGCGGCACTCCGGCCGTGTTCCAGGGCTGGGGAGGTCACATCGGGGTGAGAGAAGTCACAGCGAGGCAGGTGGTGGCCGTGACGAGCTGGATCGCTTCCAGGATAGACGATGCGGCACGATTGGAGGGGCGCAGCTCCGGCGACGCACCGATGAGCACGACGGCATCGACGTGCTGCACAAAAAAATCGAGCAAGACAACAAAACGTGCGCACAGACACAGAGGTTCGAAATGAGGGGGTCTCGGGCTCAGGAACTCATTCACCTGGCCGGATATGGTAGAACACGATGGCGGGACAGAGGAGCTCCGGCAAGCAATTTGGGCGAATTTTGTGGGCAAGGATTCAAAAAATCGAGGGCAGAGGGATGGGAAAGAGAGAGGGCTCTAGGGCCTTTTGTGGGCTGTCTCGGGGTGCCAGGGAACTCGCGGGGTTACGAGAACGTGCCGCGGCCGTTACGGCCAGATCGTGGGTATCTTGCAAGGTGGAAGACGACGGTGGCGTCATCCTGACGTCAGCTTGGGTCCCACTTGTCTGAGAGGGAAGAGAGAGGGGCCACGGGGTGGGCTGCTTCCTTGTCATGGGCTTCTGCACGCGGAAAAAGGGGGACCGTTTGGTGGGATGGGCCACTGGCTCCTTTGTGTTGCGCGCGCGCGATGTTGGCTGGGCTGGGCCACTTCGGCCTAACTCAGCAGACTTGTCTTTTTTTATTTCTATTTTATTTAATAAATCATAATTGTTAAGTAAAACCTCCAAATGGCCTCAAACAAAATTATGTAGTTTTGTAAAACCTTTCACTTTCAAAATAAAACATTTAGGTGTTGTTTTATGCACAATTAAAATTTTATATTTCAAAATATGAATAATTACTATTAGTAACTTAATGTTCTTCTCGTGTTATAAATTAATTAAATGAAATTATGGTCAAATATTTTCAGAGCCATAAGACATTTGAAATTATTTTTTCCCTGAGTTATTTACTCATTTGTATACCAATAAAATATTGTGAAACTCTTTTATTACTTATTATTTGATATAGCCTTGCAAACCTTATAATTAATTTTGAGCTTCAAAAATATTTTGTATGGTAAATTAATTAGAGGATGAATTATTATTGATGGATAGAAGTTAACAACATTCATTGGAAAACATTTTGCTTATGGAAAACCATTTTATGATATTAAGTTTTGGTAAAACACTTTATAGTCATATAATTACTTACAAGTTTATAATTTAATTAATGATGCTAAAAATATCTTTGGGGTTTAAGGTACTCAAGTTTTAAATGGCAAGGAAACATTTTCAAAGAACAATTGAATTGAAAACATTTTACTTAGAAGTTTTGCTTTAGGTAAATAATTACTTTGAAATAAAGATTATTCATTTTGAAAAGACTTTAAGGTTTAGGAATAGAGGAATATTGGGTTCTAATTTCATTGAAATTTGTATTGTTTTCTTTTCTTTCTTGCATCTCATTTGGTTTTTGGTGACTTGTTTAACATCAAAACAAAAGTTCAAATTTCTGTGATTTTTTGCACTTTCCAAAAATCAGGGATGTTACAGACTACTACCCTTAAAAGAGATCTCGTCCCGCGATTTGGGAAGGCTAGAAAGTAATATAGGTCTGGGTAGCTGGTTTTGCACAAGTTGGGTGGGCTACCACCCTTAAAATAAACTTTTGTGGGCAGTCTAGATTATCTTGGCCGCAGGTTGCTGAATCTATTCTATTCATCATCCATAATATCCTTGTATACCATGTATCAACTCCTTGTGGGTATTTGGGGTCTTGAATCCATGTTTTCAACATGTAGGGCTCTATGTGTCCATATTCACCTCAAATAGGATGAGTCTATTCACATAGCTTGGAATGTGATTTTACTCAAGATGGCTTGAGTAGAACTTTCCCTCGCAGTAGAGTTGCATATCAACATAAGTGTGTTGGGTTACCTTTGACACTGAGGGGTCACTCTTTGGGTCAATAAGAAGTCCTTGGCGATCTTTTTATCATGTTGTTGTATCCCTTGAATGCAAACACCATGCTAATTCTAACGAAACTCTCATGGTAAGCAATATCTTCCATTGCACGATTCCTCCAAGATTGGCTTTGTCCTCACCGAAGTTTAGTACGTTTCGGCAACACTTGCCTAACATAGGTTAATAATTATATTCTACCATCCTATAGTTTAGGTTTAACATTGTCGTCTCTCTAATAGGTATGTCACTCAGATTTACCATTCCTCATAGCAAGAGTGAATCATATGAGTAGTCATCATGGGGGCCAATCCATGTTGCACGCAATCATTACCTTGTACTTAGATTGGTGAATCTTGTATGATAACACTAGGTCACCTCACTTGTATGACATAGTGTTTCCAAACTGTAAGACAAACCCAAACTAAACTATCGTTTCTCAAACTAGTGGGGTTGCGTAAACTCTTTGCACCTCTAGTTGAATAGTTGCATCTTCTTCATTGTCCTTCTCATAGTGTAGGTAGCTTTCTATGATGTCTTAATTTATGTGACTCTGACTCCACATGTCTATTATCCCTTGTTGATGGACTTGCAGATCCTTAGGATAGCGGTGGCTTGATCATGGATGCGATTGTTCCTTTACAAAGAAGAACAAAATCCTGATATCTTTGGTATTCATCAATTGGATGGTTGTCTCAAAAGGTTATCTTGGGTGTCAAGTTAGTTGTTGCACTCCAATTTAGAAACTCGCTATGGTTGTTAAATTAATGGGTATGGTGTTGGGTTTGGTTTGGTTTAGCATGGATGAGTAGAGATTTAGAAAGAGACTAAAGAAGGTTCCGACCCAAACAAAGCAGAGCAAAGCAATTCATCAGACAAACAACATCTAACAACACATAACAAACATTCATCACTCCAATCATCAAGGTTTAACAAACAACCTAGTATTGTCATAACACACACAAATGTATGATCAATACACTAATCGTGTTTCGTATCTCAAAACTTATTATCTCTCATGTTGGTCTACTATCTAATTCAGGCTAATCATTTTCTTCTAGTTCCTCCTTAGAAGTCTTCAATGTCTTCAAGGTTTTAGTCTTCTCTATCTCCTCTTGAAGAGATTCTATTTCCTCATTGGCCTCTTTCATGTACTTCTGTACTTTTGGAAACTTAGTGTCACATTCCAAACTCATGGTCATCTATAAAGAAGAGAAGAATTTTTAGAGGTTGAATAATAGATGAGAGGGTATGTTAAAGGATTAAGATGAGGATATTTGTTTTGAGAAGATTGAATATAAGTAGAATTTTAATCCTAGGGTCTTTTCCTAGTTCTAATCAAATCTTAAGGTCTCGATTCTACAGGCAACAAAATGCTCTGATACCATTTTGTAGCACCCTACCTTATAATAAAGGTAGAACACCTGTGTAACATGCTATTCCCGAGATCACTGATAGCATACACATGAAAAAATAAAACATTCATTTCAATAGCATCATTCTACATCGTTGATCTAGTGGATATGAAATAAAATAGTCTTACAAATGGCATAGTCATCATGGACTAGCCCAAATAACAAAGTTTCAAAGCAAAGACAGAGGAAATAAATCATCAATGAGCCTTCTTCAACTTCATGCGCCATAGGCATACATGTTGGAATGTAACCTATAGATCTAACCAATCACTCCTCATCAGAATGACCTACACGTTGGAATATGCATCCCAATAGGGGAGATTCAGTACAAAAAATGTACTGGCAAGTGACACTTGTATGGTGCTTGTTTTGAGGAATAAGCTAACTACATGATATTTGGCTAGTGGAGCCTGTGGCTATTTGCATAAAGCTAATTTTTCCCTATATTTGATAAATCATTTTAAATCCTGAATACAATTGTAAAATCATCATGGGTAGGCACACCATGAAGTTTGATAATGTCATCATGGGTACACACCATGAAGTTTGATAACGTCATCATGGGTAGACAAACCATATAGTTTGATAAGGGGGCATAGAGGTGTAGACACAGCATGTGCACCTAAAAGAGGTTTCTAACAAATTTTACTCCATTCAAAAAAGATGAGGAGATTCTTCAGCACAATCCTTGTCTAATATCTCAAATCGTCCATTACCAGGGACATGGCTAAGATCTTAGTTTTAACTCTCAAGAGGTTGTGCACTTTCACCTTTAGAATCATCCTACCCGAAGAAAGAATAAGACGAGATCATTTGGAAGAGAGATTCACCCATTCCAGTAAGACTTGACGCTCCTAAAATTCTGCTGCTACCCAATGTCTTACAATAGGATGAACCCCCACAACTTAATCAATCTTGGCAGATCCCATAATACCTCAAGGCTGCACTGGAAGCTTTCTAAAAAAGTGAAGACCTACAAATCTCTTGTTCTTGGGTGGTAGTCCATATTTCATTCAGCCACCAAGCAAGGTTCAATCCACCCATGTGTTTCATTAAGATTGTTAATTTTCGAAGTTTCATAAATACCACAACCAAAATGAAACAACAGCATTTGTGATAGTAGACAAGTATAGCTAAACAAGTACCTAGTAGGGGTTTCAGGATGGCTACACACTACTAGGTGTTCTAAGCATAGCATATACTTGGAAAATAAATAAAACCACCTATGATGCATAGTACTAGAAAACATTAATGCAATTAGAAAACAAAAGTGGGATATGAACTATCACTTTCCTTGTGGAAGTTGGTGTAGAAACACTCTCTTTACAAATAGAACGTTGCTCTCTGTACAATCTAACCAATACAAATAACTAACAATAAACAAGAAATTCACCCACATTCTAACGAATACAACAAAATATACAATACAGAAGCATAACAAGTTATTCAACTTGATTGGTGTTAACATGGACAAGGCTTTGACACATAGTTCCATATGAAAAAAGACTTATCATGAGATGATTATTGTTTGGTATTTTATGGACAAGTTCAAAGTTTATCACAATAATTCAATTCATAAAAAGGAATTATAGTGGTTTGGGTTAGGTTTAACACATAATTCAATTTTACAAAAACAATTATGGTAAAAGGGTTTAGGGCTATGGTTTTCTGGACCAAAAGCTACTGCCACATGTGTTTAACATCAATTGTGTGTTTTTTTTGATCAAAATGATCATACCATAATTTTCATAAAAGGGTTTTCAACATACAACACTCAAAGTATAAATGGCTGACTACTATGGATGGTTTGTATTAAAAACTTACATGGAATGGGTCTTCTGATAAGAAATGGTTTGAGTACTGGTCTCTCTGGTCTAAGGTTACTAAATGGATCAAATTTCCAAAACAAACCTAATTAAAAATTATTTATAGAATTTAGACTAGGTGGAAAACACTCAATTGACTATTTAATACCTAAATTCAACTTTAAGTGGTTCAAAAATTATTTGAGGACAGAGGGTATGAAAACTCAAATCCTAAGGTTTCCAAAAAATATATTTTTTTGCAAATTTTGGATTTGTAGAATTTGAATTATGCCAAAATTCATCCAAATGGCTCATTTGAATTTGGAAAATTTTGAAATATTCAATTTATATTTGGATAGTACCAAAAGTTACTACGTGTTAAGGATTTTTTAAGAAGTCCAAATTTGCTAAATTTGAGCTTCTGGATCAAAAGATATAAGGCTTCTAAGTTGTAGGGGCTTTTCTGCAAAATGGCCTATTGTTTTTATTCCGGATTAAAAATACAAAAAAGGAAAAAACACGTGTAAACATGTGATTGGCCAGACGTGCCGACGGGGCTGCTGACTGACGCTGACTAGGCTGCCACTTGGCTGCTTCCTATTGGTCCATACCGTTTCACCTAAGTGGTTTATCTAGGGGCGTCCGATCGAGATCCAATGGATACATGAGGCTAGGGTTACCTCAGCGGGGGAATGCTCACCGGAAATAGCTGTGCGGCGGAGGGGTTGTTCGTACTTCGATGGGGGCGGCACTCCAGCGTGTTCCAGGGCTCAGGGAGGTCACGTCGGGGTGTTGGAAGTCACAGCGAGGCAAGTGGTGGCTGCGACGAGCTGGATTGCTTTCAGGATCGACGGTGATGCACGGTCAGAGGGGCGTAGCTCCAGCGGCGTACAGATGAGCACGTCAGCGTCGACGTGCTGCACAAAAAAATCGAGCAAGACAATAAAACGTGTGCACGGACACAGAGGTTCGAAATGAGGGGATCTTGGCTCGGGAACTCGTTCAGCTGGACGGATGGCAGAACACGATGGCGGGACAGTGGAGCTCCGGCGAGCAATTTGGCTGACCAGGGGGGCACGAAATCGAGGGGAGAGGAAGGGCTCCAGGGGCCTTTCGTGGGCGGTCTCGACGTGCCGGGGAATTCGCGGGGTGAGGAGAATGTGCCGCAGAACGACCAGATTGTGGGCGCGGGTATCTTGCGAGGTGGAAAATGGTGGTGGTGTCATCCTGACGTCAGCCTAGGCCCCACTTGTCTGATAGGGAAGAGAGAGGGGCCACGGGGTGGGATGATGGGTTCCTGGTGGGCTGCTTCTTGACCTGGGCTTCTGCGAGCGGAAAAGGGGGGACAGTTTGGTGGGTTGGGCCGCTGGCTCCTTTGCGCTGCGAGCGGGTGATGTTGGCTGGGCTAGGCCACTTCGGCCTCACTCGGCAGACTTGTCTTTATTTATTCCTCTTTTATTTAATAAATCATAACTTTTAAGTAAAACCTCCAAATGGCCTCAAACAAAATTCGGTAGTTTTGTAAAACCTTTCACTTTCAAAATAAAACATTTAGGTGTTGTTTCATACACAATTAAAAATTTATATTTTCAAAATATGAATAGTTACTATTAGTAACTTAATGTTATTCTTGTGTTCTAAAATTAATTAAATGATATTATGGTCAAATATTTTTAGAGCCATAATACATTTGAAATTATTGTTTCCCTATGTTATTTACTTATTTGTATACTAAGAAAATATTGTGAAACTATTTTATTGCTTATTATTTGATATAGCACTTGCAAACATTATAATTAATTTTGAGCTTCAAAAATATTTTGCATAGTAAATTAATTAGAGGATGAATTGTTATTGATTGATAGAAGTTAACAACATTCATTTGGAAAACATATTTCTTATAGAAAACCATTTTATGATATTAAGTTTTGGTAAGACACTTTATAGTTATATAATTACTTACAAGTACATAATTTATTTAATGATGCTAAAAATATCTTTGGGGTTTAAGATACTCAAGTTTTAAATGTCAAGGAAACATTTTCAAAGAACATTTGAATTGAAAACATTTTACTTAGAAGTTTTGCTTTAGATAAATAATTACTTTGAAATAAAGATTATTTATTTTGAAAAGACTTTAAGGTTTAGGAATAGAGGCATATTGGGTTCCAATTCCAATTACATTGAAATGTGTATTGTTTTCTTTTTGTTTCTTGCATCTCATTTGGTTTTTGTGACTTGTTTAACATGAAAACAAAAATATTCAAATTTTTGTGATTTTTGAAATTTCCAAAAATCAGGGATGTTACAGTTGCACCTAGTTGCACATATCTTAGTAGAAAGATGCAAGTAGGACATAGCTGCACATCTGCGGATTGAAAAGTGCAACTTGGACCTAATTGCATATTTTCGAGTAGAAAGGTGAAACCTGGATCTAGTTGCACATATCCGGAAGGAAAGATGTAACTAGGACATAGCTACACATATCCGAATGAAAAGGTGCAACTAGGGCCAAATTACACATTTCTGAGTGGAGATGTGCAACTTGGACATATTTGCACATATCCGAGTGGAAATGTGCAACTTGTACATACTTACATATATGCATTCATATCCGAGTGGATATGTGAAATTAGGACCATGTTGCACATTATCGAGTGAAAAGGTGTGACATGTTTCCAAGCGAAAAAGTGCAAGCTCGACCTTGTCGCATATATTGGGTGGAAAGGTGCAACTTGGACCTAGTTGCACATTTTTCAAGAGAAAGATGCAACTAGGGCATAGTTGCACATTTCGTAGAAAGGTGCAATTAGGACTTAGTTGCATATTTCCGAGTGAAAAGGTGCAACTTGAAACTAGTTACACATATCCGGTGGAAGGTGTGATTAGGACATAGTTACACATATCCGTGTGGAAAGTGCAACTAGGACCAAGTTACACATTTGCGAATCAAAATGTGCAACTTCGACAGAGTAGAACATATCCGAGTGGAGAGGTGCAACTAGGATATAGTGACATGTATCCAAGTGGAAATGTACGACTAGGACCATGTTGCACATTTCCGAGTGAAAATGTGCAATTTGGATCTAGTTGCACATTTTTAAGTGGAAAGGTGCAACTAGGACCAATTTGTATATTTTTTAGTATAAATATACAACTAGTTACACATTTTCCACTTGAAATTTTTAACTTGATCATACCTCAAAGAGAAAAGAGAGCAGATACTTAGTGAAAAGAGCAACTTGATCACACTTTTTTCGAAAAAACAATACAACAAGTATAATTGCAACTATTGTGTAGAAAACAATGTTACCTATGTTGTTCTATGCTACAGAATTAAAAAAAATTGTCCTACGTCGTCCGCCAAGTTCACTATGCAGATAACGAGACATGCCCATATATGCAAGGATCTAGATACGACTCACTAGGCAGCGGATTCGATTTAGTCGTAGAAGAATTCTGAACAGTCATAGATCCTCACAACTAGGCCTAATTGCAAGGATGTTTCTAAGTTTTCCATCCTTAGGATCACACGTGTAATCCCTTTTATGGTATGCACGTATACGCTCGTGTCGACCCGTCAGCGTTTCGTCGTTCAGGACTCGGCACCGGCAAAGGGAGACATCCATCCGTCGTCGTGAGTTGTTAAAAAATAACTAGAGCTAGGTCTAATTGGGAGAGTATAACTCTAAAACCCGATTAGAAGAGGCTCTAATTCAGTTAGAGATGTTTCTAATTAGAGTCTCTAATTCAATTAGAGTCTATAATTCAATTAGAGGTTCTCTAATCATACCTCTCATTAGAGTATCTAATTCTAGGGGTCTTCTAATTAGATCTATAATTCTATGAGAAAGAAGGCCAAAAGGCTCAATTGGTGTGATCTCCAAAGAGGAGGGGGTGGGGATTATATAGGTGGAGTTAGGAGGGCACCTGCCAAAGACAGGGGTATGTTTCCCCCTCCTCTTCCTTGGCCGCACCACCCTCCTTGGGGATTTCCAATTGGACTCCCTTGTGGAGTCCGATCCCCCCACCTATCTTTTTCTTTTTCTTTTTCCCACTAATTTTTTTTTCTCAAATAAATTCAGGAAAAATACTACGGAAACCTCGTGCACTTTGTGAGACCATGGGCCCTGCCTGGCATTCTCTAAATTAGGTTTTTCCCATAGGGGGGATCTACCCCCCCCCTCGGCACTTCTTCCATATAAGGAAAGTCCCCCGGGAACTCTTCCGGAACCCCGTTACCCCCATAGTTAAAATCATTGATATTACATAACGATGTTAGAAACACATTTCTAACACGCTGGGACATCTCATGTCCTCCGTAGCTTCTCATATAAATTATACCTAACACCGGCCGCAATTTCTCTGTTATAGCAACTTCCCCAAAACCATTCCGATTGACACCGAACGTGTTTCTGTGATATCGTAACGACATCGAACATTCATAAAATGTAGCATTCCCACATTTAAATAATGCAAGAACACCTGTGTTACTGTGCTAGTCCCTGAATATATTACTAGCACCATAGTACGAAGTGAAATATCATGCAAATGCGTCAAAATCTATTACATCACATGATCCAGTATTTACAGAATAACATTATTACAAATTTCATAGTCTTAAAAGACTACGAGGATACATATAATCACAACGGAGAACATAGTACAACATTGAGCCTCATTTCATGTGCCACGGGAAAAACATGTTGGCGGTAGACTCGAGATCCTATACGAAATCCTCACTCGTCATCAGATCCATATGCAATATGTAATATGCAACCACAAGGGGTCTTTACAATTTATTGTAGTTGCAAGCAACACTATGGTGGATATAAGTGGCAGACTATAACTACATGCATATTTTGCTGAGTGGAGCTTTGGATAAATTTGCATAAAGCAAATTTTCTCCTATCTGTCTTCATAAAACACTTTCATCTTTAATAGGTACCACTAATAGAAATCAGTGAACCAGAACTAAATTAAGGAGTACCACTAATAGAAACCAAGGAAAACTGCTACCCATGTTCACCCATCAAAATTTTATTATGAAGTTGGCATGATGAGATTCTTCCATCATTTCCTTGTCCAGCTGCTCATAGTTGTCCGTAACCGGGGATGCCGCTAAGATCTTAGTTTGTTGAACTCTGCAGAGTGTGTGCACTTTAACCTTTGGACTCAATCAGTCCAAACATTCTATATACTCAGAATGGGTTAAGGAAATGAGAGGATTGAGACAAGATCTTTTAGAAGAAATTCCACCACCGTATGGCTTGAGCCGTTCCAAACCTATAACCCTACATCTTCTTGTCAAGTGCTGGTCATTTCATTCAACTTAGTTGATCAAGACAGACCCATATGACTAAAGGCTACACTGGAAGCAATCAAAACTTGAAAGGACATATTAATCTCTTGGTTCCTGGGTGACATACCACAAGCGTACATCCTGGGTGATAACCATAGAAATGGCCCCAGGTAGACACTCAACTTTTACCACCATTAAACATCGAATCCACCCAGGTAGTTCATTAAGTTTAGTACTTAAGATTTTTCCTCAACATCTAGTGATTTTTTTAACAGCATAGCTAAGCATATACTAAGTATCAAGGTCTCGTCACTACTTGGATGAAGGATGGCTACACACTACTAGGATACTTGTATTAGCATATAACTTAGTAAAACTCCCTATCATGCATACTTTCCTTTTTGGAAGTTGGTGTAAAGGTACACTTTCTCCACAACCGAAATGTTTCTCTTTGTAAAATCTAAACAAATCAAACAAGTAGCAATAAACAAACATTCACAGCCAAACAAAGAGACAAAGTATAACGATCAACACATATCGTCAAAAGGTTCTATGTTAGTTGAGTCAAGGCAAGGTTAAACTCTATCACAATAATTTAGTTTACTAAGAAAACTATTGTGTTTGGGTTAAAAGTCTACCAAAATGGATATTGGTTGGTCAATACTTGGGTTTGAAAGATTCTAACTCAATTGGTCATATTTGTTGAGTCAGTTCCAAGAGTTCACTAAGGTTGGTTAATTATTATCACATCACTTAATATGCAAAAGAACTGTATGTTATAATAAGGTTTGGGGTTGATCACCCAATTCCATTTACAAATAAAACTCAAAGTGTTTTGGTTAGCCTTCTATTTTGGTTAAGTTTGGTCTAGACTCACCACACAATTCTAAGGAATTATTGCGACAAGGTTTTGTGTTTGCCATTTGTCTCAAGGGTTGGTCCAAGGGTGTGTAAATGAACAACGGTCCACACAAAAAGATGTTAGGACTCCTCTGTTGACCGGTTAACCTGCTCAAGTTTTGTCCCACCTTATTTATGGGAGGAGGCCACACCCAACTTATAAGGTAGATTATCCCTCTTCCTTTCAGTCCGGCCTTTTGGGATGGAACGGGTTCTTTGCTTCTAATTGGACTGTGTGCTCATAAACGTCCGAAAGTAGGTCGAGTGTTGGGCTAGACTTGAGTGGACCCTAACAAAAGGGAATTTTGAAGCGGCCAACTACATGCAAGACTTGAATGCACAAAGGGGTCTAAACAAAAGACAAAAAGCTCACTAGAAACATGAATCTGCCCTTGAAAAAACCAGAAACACGAATTTTGAAACACAATCAAACAATAGAACTTGAATAGGATCTAAGCTAATCTCTGCTTAGTAATTCCGTTTTAAAAATGGGTGCTTATTCCCTCTCCCACCGATGGTATGAATGTTGATCAGTTTTTTTTTTCTCAAAACATGCTTTTACCCCGCTATAATAATATACCAACTACATAGTACAACTTCGAGTCCACTGCTGAGGCAAAACAGCAAACTCAAACCCAAAAAACAAAAAGATAAAAGAAGACAAAACAATGCCAAAATCGGCGGATCGACGAAAACGAAGATGACCCACAGCCGATGCGCCCTCCGAATATTTCCACCACAATTCTAGCGCTCTGAATCACCGCGTACCGAGAAGCACCTCCAAGAAGGAAAGTGACAACGACGAAGCTACCGTCCGGACTGGTCCTAGAGTTTCCGCCGGTACACTGCGGGGAGTGGGGAAGGGGTACACCCGACGCCCTTCAGGAAGGAACGACGACACTCGCAAGAGTCACCTCGTCGGTGCCAAGATGACAGGGATTTCTCCCGACCCCAAAAACCCACATCTCCAGGCAGTCTGTAGTGTTCCACCAATCTTGCGACCCACCAACATGCACCACCCCGGGCTTATAGTCACCAACATCGTCTCACCATGGAAATCACGACGAGGCCGGATTGAGAAGAGACAACTATCACATGGGGGCGGCAGGACCACACCGACGCGGGAGGGAACATCCTCCACCGCCATAGATGGTAGCCGACCGGACATAGCGGTAAGAGCACACCAGACCATTGGAGCCGGAGGGTGGAAACATCACGACCACCTGGAGAACGTCCTCCAGCGTCATCGGCGGGTACCGACCGGACGCGACAGCAGTGGCACAGCAGGATGGAGGCCCGACCGAGCCGCGGAAGGGCCCGTAAAGTCCCTGCCGTCATACTGCTGCATGTAGGCCACAATTGCCGCTACCCTCATGTTCGACACCATAGGGCTGGGCAGACTCAAAGAGACCCGCGAGGCTCCCGCCGCCACGCTGAAGCAGAGGTGGTGTCGGCGCAGTGACCCAAGTGACGGGCTGTTCGTAGTCAATCAGAGGGAACGAGGCCAAGCCGACCCGCCCTGACCCAGATCCGGCCCAAAGGGCTCAGATCTGGGCTTGCAAGGCTCTGGCCGGGCTCAACCCAGCCACCATGGCCAGCAGTGGTGGCGCCGCCGCCATATGTCGGACCTCCGCCGCCTAGGAGCACCGCCCGGAGCCTTGTCGTCCCGCGCAAGGTTGCCACTTGGACGGGAGAGGCAGGGCCGCCGCCACCGGCGCCGCCTGAGCCTAGGCCGGTGACGAACGTCGGACATGAGAGGGGCTAGGGAAGCGGGAGAGTGTCTAGGGACAGGGGTGGCGGCGCGCCTAGTCGCCCGCACGGGGAGGGGGGCGACAAGGACGCGGGAGTGGTTTCCGTTTCAAGCCGGTTGAAGATTAGAGGAGTAGCTATCAGCTACTCCCTCCGTTCAACAATAGAGGACTTCCACTTTTCTATATATGGATGTATCTAGACATGTTTTAGTGTTTAGATACATCCATATCTAGACAAATGCAAGTCATCTATTGTTGAACGAAGAGAGTAGGTTGTTGTTCTTTGTAAGTTCTCTGTCTTGAATTAATCGTCCTGAATTTGTCAAATTATGGATACGTCTAGATATATCCATACGTTGACAAATCCACCATGATTAATTGGAGGTCGGAGGAGTTTTTTTTTCTTTTTAGGCTGGTCACAATGGGGAGAAAATTAGGAGTAACATCACACACTCCAATACAATTTTGCTTATGTGGCACGTATTTAATGAAGAAAGAGATGCTTGTGGTAACTAGCTAAGTTACCGGAACATCACACACTCCAAGAAACAATGAGTCTATAGCCTAATAAATGAATTGTTGCATGACACTACATACATGTTACTCCCCATTGTGGAGGTAGGAACATAGTCTAGAAAAGTGTGTAGGTTGCTACCTTATGTTACTCCCCATTGTGACCAGCCTTATGCCGGTCACAATGGGGAGGAACTTAGCAGTAACATCACACACTCCAATACAACTTTGCTTACGTGGCACGTATTTAATGAAGAGAGAAGTGTTTATGGTAACTAGCTAAGTTACCGGAACATCACACACTCCAAGAAACAATGAGTCTATAGCCTAATAAATGCATTGTTGCATGACACTACATACATGTTACTCCCCATTGTGGAGGTAGGAACATAGTCTAGGAAAACGTGTAGGTTACTACCTTATGTTACTCCCCATTGTGACCAGCCTTAGACTATCCACAATGGGAGTAACATAGGTGGTACTCCCTCCGTCCACTTTTATAAGGCTCACTTCTTAGCATTTCAATAGTAAGAAGTGAGCCTTATAAAAGTGGACGGAGGGAGTATCATAAGTGTCACATAGGCAAGAAAAATGATGTGGCAGTCATTTAATGAGGAGAGAGGTGTTAGTGGTATCATAGGTAGATACTGTAACATAACGCTTTTCAAGACAAGATGAGTCTATAAGACAATAAATATACTAGTATATGATACCACAAATATGTTACTATGCATTGGGGAAGTGATAACATAGACTAGTATCATATGCATGATACTAGTATATGATACTCCCCATTGTGACTAGTCTTATGTCAGCACGTCGTGCCCCGTTGGATACTCCGCGCCCCGATGGCAGGCACTGATGAAACATCGCAAATGACGCAAAGCTGTGATGGATCATCATTCATCGTGTGAAGTTAAGGTGGTTTACAAACCGACGCCTGCAATGCGTGCTACTACATTTAAGCTGCCATGGCACGCAGTGATACTATTTGTGCCGACACCCGGGCATGGCCAGAAAGTCAAGAGGATCCTCTAGCTAGGGAACGTGACTTTCGACTTTCGTCAAGGTCCTCCGAGCCGCCCGCGTGTCGCAGAACATTGCGCGACGACCAGCAGTACTAGCACGGCAGAGAAGAAAAAAAAGGCCAAAGCGCGCACGCGTCCCTACGAGGCTCGGTTCAACACAGCTACTACACGGCAGTCGGCAGCGCACCGACAGGGATGGAACGCCCGACACTAGGACTCCGAGGGCAGTTGGGCATCCGTCAATTTCCTCACCTAAAATCTCCAACGCTTTATAACGGAATACAAAAGAAAGAATCCGAGAAAACTCAAGAGTTTAACCTGCCGAACCAAGAACAAACCATGTCCAGAAAGGAGAGCTGGCAGACCCGAACACACGATGCAAGCAGGCTTCTTTATTGGAGCAGGCCGCTTCTGGAACACGAGCAACGGCTTCTTTATTGGGGCCACCGAATCGCCCAACGAACAAAACCAGCACACGCCTGCTAATCATCGCCGTCACGCCGAGCCACCGAGATCGACTGATCAACACAAGCAAAGCATCCTTTTTCCCTTTTAACCCCACGACGCAACCGGAGCTCAACAACAAAGCCAAGATGGCGATTGACCGGTACGCAAACGTACTGCACGACATCAACGAAGCCTATGTCAAGTCGCAATTTCGTTGCTTGTTCCGGCTTTTGCATTAGGCAAGAGGAGAGACAGCAGCTCCCCACCAGACTCGATCGTTACATACACCAGCGACTTCGCAACAGCATCATGTCACGTACTCCTAACTGGCAAAACGAATACAATGGAATACAACGAATCAAGGAATCAAACATTACAGGGTGCGTCGCAGCGCACGTATTATGTATGTATCCTGCTCAAGTCGTAGCCGCGGCAGCGGAAGCAGCATAATGTCCTCTGCTCCGACCGACAGCTACCGACGGTTGCCAACGGCGACCTCTTTACTCAGTCGAGTCGCGTCATGTCCCTGTGGAACGCGTCGACGCCGTCGGCGGCGACGCACTGGGTGATGAGGCGCGCGCCGGGCTTGTGCGCGGAGGGGCGCACCAGGATGCACGTCGCGATGTAGTCCAGGTTGGTCAGCGGCACCACGTGCACCGGCGCGCCCCACCCGTAGTCCACCTCCGCGAACCCGAGCCGCGACCAGTCCGACACCAGCAGCGTCCGGTAGTCCGACGTGATCCGGTACGGGTCCGCCTCCATCTCGCCCCGGCTCCACCGCGCGAACTCGCACGGCAGCCGCTTCTTCCCCTCCCGGATCAGCCGGATCACCTCGTTCAGCGGCGCCTCCGACACGGCCTCCGCGGCCGCCGTCACGCGCATGATGTAGTAGCAGTTGCCGTAGAACCCCTCCGGGAGCGCGCCGCCCACCGCGGGGCGCGCGTTCATGGCGAAGCACACGTGCACGGGGCTGCCCCTGGCGAACCCGAAGGCGCGCGTCCGCGACTGCCACGCCTTGGCGATCAGCACCTCGAACGCGCTGCACCGCTGCTGGCCCCCCGTCTGCGCCAGGAACCGGGACTTGAAGTGCTCGATGTACTCCGTCGAGATGTCCATGGCCAGGTACTGCAGCCGCAGCTCCGTCGGGACCGGGAGCGGGCCCACCGACGCCGCCGGCGGGCTCGGGATCACGTCGCGGCCCCACGCGGGCTCCAGCGACGGCGCCGCGCGCCCGCGCGCGATCTCGCCCACAGCCGACATGAACTGCGCCGCGCCCGGGCCGTCCGCCACGGCGTGGCTGAACCGGAACCCCACCACGAAGCCGCCGCACTGGAATTGCGTAACCTGCATTGCGCATCGGGGAATCAATTGAACGCCATTGCTAGCGAGCTAAGCCGTTGACTATACTTGACTTGTAAGAATTGCTCCTCCCAGAACACAGACATGGACGCACTGAATGCCAGGGGGGGAAAAGATGGAAATTACCTGGACGAGAAGGATTAGGGAGTCCTCGGCGAGGGGGTCGGAGTCGGGGTAAGTCGGGTGCGGCAGCAGCTCGTCCTTGGGCACCATCAGCGGGTACTCCAGGTAGTCCACCTCCTCCAGGGTGCAGCAGGCGGTGGCCTCCACGAACCACACGCCCTCGCCGGTACAGTCCACCACGAGCTCGCCGGCGTCGGACACCGCGAGACGGCCGGCGATGGGGTAGTAGCTCACGAGCGCGGTGGCCAGCGCGCGCTCGATGGTCTTGACCGGGCACTCCGCGGCGTCCTCGCTGGCGCGGCCCTTGAAGACGTGGAGGGACTCGATGAGGGCGCGCTGCGTGGGGTAGCGGTCGAGCCAGGACAGCGGGAGCTCGCCGCCGGGCGTGGGGGCCGACGGGGCCACCACCCGCTGCGCCACGCGCGTCACGGCAGCCGCTGCGCCAGCTCCCGCGGTCCGCATGGTGGGGGTGCCGGTGGGGATGTGGGTGGCCAGCCGGCGAGGCGGAGATCTGGGTTGTTGTGGTGGCGCACTCGCTGGCTGGCTCACCTGGGGAAAGGAAGCTGCGACCGTTGGTTTTTTATACAAGGGTCTTGTGAATTGCAGTGTGGCCGCTTCTGCGACTAGTCTCGGTGAGTTGGTGATGACTCGATGTGATAAGGACTGCCCACCGCACGATCGCGGAGACGGATGCATCAGATTTAGCCATTTCCGTTAGAAAAACATTTTCATCCTACATGAAAAATACTTCGAAACATTTTTGTTTTAGATCGCTTCAAAATATATTTAGAGTGGTCCACTTTGCAATTCTAGATTTCAAAACGGTAACAGACCCCTCGAGGCGTCCCCCAGGGCGCCGCCGGGACCCCTCCTCGCGCCGCCAAGACTCTCCCTTCGTCGGTCCCTCGAGCCGTCGTTCTGTCGTCCCTCACTGCGGCGACGGCGGGCCGACATAGGAACTGTTGGGACGATGAGGTCGCCACGTCTTCGAGCAGGCGCCCCGGGCCGGGTGGAGGCGAAGGTCGCCCATCGGCGGCGCGTTGACTGCCGGCGGTGGGGGCCGGAGCTATGAGGGGTTGGATCCCTAGATCTTGATCTGGGTGATGGTCTTCTCATCCTCCGCGTTGGGTTGTTTCTTCGGCCGGTTCCGAGAGAGATCGTCCCTATTGATGTCGTCTTCTTCCTCGAAGTCAGCCTCCACCGGTGGGGTTTGGAGCGGCAGATCCAACAGGGTGCCGGCGGGTGGCGAGGGGGCTACTAGCTTGGCATGAATAAAGGTGGCAGTTCTAGGTTTCGAATCGCGTCAAGATGAAGATCTGCCTGACGCTTGTCCTCTTTGATATGGTCAAAGTGTCGGGTTTCGGAAGACTTCGTTGGCGAACTCCCATGGCGCATATACATGGAGATTGCTGGATCAGGTGAAATTTGGTCGTGCCCACGGATTATCCGTTAAGGAGAGAGAGGCATGAGGCTCTGCTAGTTGTTGCCATCATGGGTAGTTGATTCCATTATAAAGGTAGAGGTGGAGAATTTCATGAACAACGATTGGAGGACTACTAATGGTGATTGGAGGTTATGTGGAGATGAGGAGTTTGCTTGGAGTTTCATGTCTCGTGACAGCGGTGCGTAAGTGAGGGCGACATCACACATGTAGTTCAAGGTCCTACCTTTCAGGTCTTCCTTTAATTGGTTGTGTCTCGTAATGGCTTTTCTTAAAGGCATTGTTTTGAGTGTGAGGATTATCTCCAGGATGAAAACCAAAAATCTATGATCAAGCGACGATGGCGCTCATACACTGTTTCCTTTTGGAGACGTCGCTTTATAGTACTTGATTTCAGGTGTTGTCTTGGTGTTGTTTGTGCTGCTGTAAAGACCGGGACTCTATAGAGGGACTTTTGTTTCTTTAGCCTTGCGATAAATGAAACCGTGCGTGAACACAGTATTGATTTCTTTGCTTTATTGGAAACAGGGAGATCAAATTTTTCTAATCACTTTTTAAAACATCTAGTGGGAGGCCTAGAGTTTATGTGGTATTGTTTACCACCTCATGAGAGGTCGGGGGATCCTAGTTGGTTTCAATCCTACGTCTATTCTGGTTAATAATATTACTGCCGGTGATTTTTGTGTTAAGTTTCATCTAAAATCCAAGGAAGATGGCTTCATGTGGGCTTTTGTGGTGGTTTATGTGGCTGCCCAAGATGAAAAAAAAACCCTGAGTTCCTTGCAAAATTAGTTAGAATCTGTGAAGGGGAGTCTCTCCCAATGTTGATTGGGGGATTTTAACATTATTATGAGACGGGATGAGAAGAATAACGATAATTTCAATGCTCGTTGGCCGGTCATTTTTAATGCCATCATAGAAAGTTTAGACTTGAATGATCTCGAGATGTCTGGGCGTCAATATACTTGGGTGAGTAGACACCCTATTCCCACATTTGAAAAGCTTGATCGTTTTGTAGCCTCTGTCGACTGGGAACATAAATATCCTCTAGTGTCTGTGCGTGCTCTGACTAGGACGGAGTCTGACCATGTACCTATTCTTATCAACTTTGGGTCACCGACTCATGTTGGGAATACGTCGGCATTCTCATTGAGTTGACATGGTTTGCGCGGGAGGTATTTTTTGGCAATGGTTAAAGAAATATGGAATGAAGTGCACATCGGGTCAAATCCCATTGAGATTTGGCAAAATAAAATTAGATATTTACGGAGTTTTCTGAGGGGTTGGGCAAAACACATTAGCGGGGAATATAAAGTGCAGACCGATCGCCTGTTGTTACTTATTAATGAATTGGATCTGAAAGCAGAGACATGTCCTTTGAGTGAAGATGAGTGCGTGGTTAAGAGGCAGGCTGATGATTTTTTAACTAAACTTCGTAGAGAAGATGAGTCTAAATGGGCCCAAAGGGCTAAGATAAAACACGTGCAGCAGGGTGGGAATAATACTAGATATTTTCACCTGATTGCTAATGGTAAACATAGGAAGAAGAAAAAATTTCAACTAGAACAGGATGAAGGCACCATTGTGGGGCAAGAAAATTTGAAATGCTTTATTTCACAGTATTACAAGAACCTCTTTGGGGCAACGGCTCCCTCTTCATTTTCTCTTGTAGAGTCGTTTACCGAGGATTTACCTCAGGTATCTACGCCTGAAAATGAATACCTCACTTCTCCTTTTTCGGAGGAAGAGGTGTTTGCTGCTATTTCTCAGATGGAACATAATAAGGCACCTGGTTCTGATGGGTTTCCCACTGAATTTTATCAGCGATGTTGGGATTTTATCAAGGTTGACTTGATGGGTTTATTTGCTCAGCTGCATGTGGGTAATCTACCGTTGTTTAAACTTAACTTTGGTGTTATCACTTTATTACCAAAGAAGGAAGATGCATTTAGGATCAAGCAATATAGACCAATTTTCCTGCTGAATGTTAGTTTCAAGATTTTTACTAAAGTGGGTACGAATAGGGTCACTTCGATTGTGCAGAATATTATTAAACCATCTCAGTCAGCTTTTCTGCCTGGTAGAAATATCCTGGAAGGGGTGGTTGTTCTACACGAAACTATCCATGAGCTTCATAGGAAGAAAATGGATGGGGTTCTTTTCAAAATTGATTTTGAAAAGGCTTACGATAAAGTTAATTGGGCATTCCTACAGCAACTTTACGTATGAAAGGATTCAGTACACAATGGTGTGACTGGGTCGCTCGTTTTGTGCAAGGTGGTAGTGTCGGTATTAAAGTGAATGATGACATTGATCATTTCTTTCAAACTCTAAAAGGGTTACGTCAGGGAGACCCTTTATCTCCTATCCTTTTCAATCTGGTGGCGGATATGTTGGCGGTTATTATAGCTAGGGCTAATGAGGATAGTCAGATTGGTGGTTTGGTACCACATTTAGTGGAAGGGGGGATATCGATTCTCCAATATGCTGATGATACTGTTCTTTTTTAGAACATGATCTAGACAAGGCTGTGAACATGAAATTTATTCTCTCTATGTTTGAGCAATTGTCTGGCTTAAAAATCAATTTTCATAATAGTGAGATATTATGCTTTGGCAATGCTTGTGAGCATATGGATGATTACAGACGCATCTTTGGCTGCGAAGTAGGTGATCTACCGTTCAAATATCTTGGTGTTCCTATTCATTATAGGCGATTACTAAATAAAGAATGGAAGGTTGTGGAGGACCGGTTTGAGCAGAAGTTGAGCTCTTGGATAGGTAAATTCTTATCTTACGGTGATCGGCTTGTGTTAGTCAATTCGGTGCTAACTAGTTTACCTATGTTTCTTTTTTCGTTCTTTGAGGTTCCCATTGGGGTACGGAAAAGAATTGATTTCTATAGGTCTCATTTTTTCTGGCAGAGTGATAATGTTAAGAAGAAATATTGTCTTACGAAGTGGAATATTGTTTGTCGTCCTAAGGATCAAGGTGGATTAGGTATAGAGGTGTTAGACGTCAAGAACCGTTGCCTCTTAAGTAAATGGTTGTTTAAGTTGTTGACTGAAGAGGGGATGTGGCATGATCTTTTGACTAACAAGTATTTAGGTGAAAAAACTCTGGCCGAAATAGAGGTCAAACCTACAGACTCGCCTTTTTGGAAGGGCATCATGCGGGTGAAGGATGAGTTTTTCAAACGTGTGAAGTTCACGATTGGTAATGGTGAAAGCATAAGATTTTGGGAGGATTGTTGGCTAGGGGAATCGCCACTGGCAACCCAATATCCTTCATTATACTCAATTGTGAGCAATAAGAATATCTTAGTTTCAGACGTTCTAGGTCAATCACCACCTAATTTACATTTTCGACGATCTCTTAGTGGGGATAAATGGGAGAGATGGTTGCATCTCATAGAAAGACTTATGGATATGTCTTTAGTGGACAATCAGGATAAGTGTCGTTGGACTCTCACTAGTTCTGGTATATTTTCAGTTAGATCTTATTACGCTGATTTGATGAATGAGGATGTGAGATTCTTAAAGAAGTATTTGTGGAAATTAAAGGTGTCTCTCAAGATAAAGATTTTTATGTGGTTTCTCTCTAGGAAAGAATTGCTGACGAAAGATAATTTAACCAAGAGGAATTGTGTTGTGTGTCAAAAATGTGTGTTTTGTGGGGATCTAGAAACCGTTGATCATTTATTTATCTCATGTGATTTTGTTAAAAAGATTTGGAGGCTGGTGCATTTTATATTTAGCATTTCACCTCCGGTGTCTATTACCAATATGTTTGGTAATTGGTTGTATGGGATAGATAATTCTACGAAAGCACTTATACGCTCTTATGTGCTTTATTTTGGGCTGTTTGGAATCACAGGAATGGAGTTGTTTTTAACAATGAGAAAGCCGGGATTTTTTTGCAGGTTATTCATCAGGCCAACTATTGGATGCACCTTTGGTCTCATCTTCTACCGAAGGACCAACGCGCGCGTTTGGATGGTGGATGCACTCGACTGATGGCGGTCGTTCAGGCTATCTCGAGCAAGGGTGGCTGGTTGCATAACATTCGTATTTGTCATGGATAGCCGCATACTGATGGAGATGAGTGGATGGTTTTGCGGTGATTTGTTTTTTATCTCTTTACTCCAGTAGTTTTCTGTATAGGAGCTGTTGAGACTCTTGCGTCAGTAGTGCTGGATGTAAGTTGAAATATTGGATGATTACCGTTTTAATAAAAGCCATATGCATCAACCTGTTCCCTTTTCAAAAAAAGAAAAAAATCCATCAGGTCATTAAGGCCTTACGTTCTCGTAGATGTTAGGTATAAATAACAACTTGAAATGTGAGAATACATGTCTTAATGTGCAGAAGGCCGTGCATCCAGTATGCAGTACTTGCACCCATTTTAAAGTACTTGGAAATATATTTAGAATGGTCCACTTTGCATCTCTAGGAAATAAACAATAACTTGAAATGTCGTGAATACATATCTAAATGCGCATAGGACCGTGCAGCCACTACGCAGTACTGCACACATTTTAAAGTACTACCAGTCGTGCTACCTAACAATGACAAAGTTGACATTTTACGACAAAACTACTAAAATAGACACCTCAACCGAAAATGGATATAGAATGGACACTTTACTCGATAGGAATGTACGGTTAATTAAGCTGCTGCATTGTCTTAACCGCGTTTGCGTCATATTTTCCACCGTTTGAACCAGTATATAAACCGTGTGCCATCTCTATTAAGTTACTGTAGTAGAAATGTGCCGACGGTGCTTACCCGTTGTCAATACTGACGTGTACGGATTCTGGAAGCAAAGCTGACGTTCGGCAGCCAAAGTGCCAAGCAGAATCTTCTTCCCAGCTCATCGATCCATCGTTTCCTATTGCGAAATGGACACGACTGCTTCAAAGATCGCGCACGACACGACGAACGCACGCAGTTAGTGCTCAAGACTAGATCAAACGCCAACTTGACAACTAGAGAGAGCTAGGACTTTGTGCTTTTGCGTTTTTTTTTCTAATCTTTTACTTTTTTTTTTGAATTTTTTTTGTGTCTATGCTCTGCCGGCAAGCTCCTCCTTAATTTCGTTTCCTTTGCCATTTCTTTTTTGTAAAGGTTGCGTCGTTCGCAAATTAGTTGGAGGAAAGGAGCTTCTGACCTTACCGTGTCCTCCTCGTGCTTCCGTCACAAGCAAGTCTCGCGGTAGAAAGGCACCCACCATGAGAGATTGGTGACCTTTACGTTGGACTATGAAGAGATTGGCGGAGAGAGATTGATGAGCTAAAATGCAACTATTCCACCCAAGACGGAAGATCACATTCACATACTTCTTTGATCGGCAGCAATTTCGTAGAAACTTCACTAGAATTTCAACGTAGTTGTTCCACTACGCAAGAAGCCACACACAAAAAATCCTCAGTTTCTTTATGGAAGAATCAGTCATCCTAATTTAAGATTCCACGAGTGATAATCCAACAATGATGGACCGTCGCGTTGTTTTTGGCCAAATCTAGCCCCTTGACAAAACTAATAGTAAAATTGGCCCTTGAGCAAAACTGTTTTCTAATCTGTTCCCCACTCCGTAGAGGATAGAACCAAACTTGTACATGTCGGCTCCATCACCTTAGAAAATAAATTCCAGGACGAAAACTGTGACGCCCCGAGATCGGGCACTATGCAGATTTCAGCATTTCCGCCAAATCCGCATAATAACCGATTCCAGGTTGCCACTTATGATAACATTACAATAGTTCACGAATATTCCACAAATTACAACAGAAACAGATAGATACAAGATGACTCAAACGAGTCAGGGATACAACTGATACAATACAAAGATCCAAATAACAGCGGAAGAAACAACATATCGTCCGTCTACGGACAAGATACAAATTGGACTAAGAGTCCTGAAGATAACCGAGAGCGTCCAATCCCTGCCCAGGCCAAGCCGGAGGGATTCCCAAGCTAATATCGTCAGACTTCAAACCTGTTGACTGCAATGTTGAATATGCAGCCACGAAGAGATTCGTGGGTCAGTACGGTTAAGTACTGGCAAGTGGATAAACTATACTCACAAGATATCGGCGTAGCCAGTCATCACAAGATACAAATACTTTGGGATCAACGGAAAGGAAAGGGTTATTGCAAATAAGCGACAGCAGGCTGCACTAACCAACTACAGAGAGATACTACAACTTCCGGCTAACAGAAAGAAGATAAGATCGAGTATTGTAACCAACTGAAAGTAAATCCAAACAAACCCATCCTGGATCTCGCCCCTTATCCAAAGAAGCAATCCGAGGATAACTCACACAGTTGTATTAAAGGTGAATCAAGTTATTGTGTCATCAACCTATTACTAGTCAAGTTATTAATCATTGGGTGTAAGATTGTTAGTCATTAGGTTTAAGTTGTCCTGAGTACTTGTTAGCCAGTACTTTCACCAAGTAATCCATAACCGCGGAAAACACGGCTTCTCGAGAAGATTATCCTTGCAGGGTTGCACCAATTTAGCCGTACACGCAAGAATAACCCGCCAGGTGGGGAGCTAACCCACCAAGCGAGGTACTCTACACAACTCAACTCTTCTTCGCATCAAGCCCAAAGAACCTTGGGCGCACGGCTAATCGAGCCCAGAAGAAAATGGACCCTCATAGCACTCTAAGAACGTGTCCCCCTATATGCCGACTACGAAAGTTCCACCCGGGTACCAAGGGCTCGCAAGATCATGCATGCAGCAAATGGAAAACCCGAACTAAATGAGGCGATTTGGACGAGATGCGAATCGAGTCAAATTGAGGGGGGCGCCCATACTCGCTTCCCACATGCGGGTAGTGCGCTCATCATGGATCAGTAGACAAGACCCTTTTCCTATTAGGGTCGACACTAGCAGGCCTCAAAACCACAAGGGCCTCCTGCCGGTGCCTTATCATCAAATTATTATTACCATTAGCATTAACAGGATTGATTGATTAACATCGAGCCCCCAGAACATAATGAAGTAATAACAGAAAGTAACGGGTAACAGACTCGAGCAAAACAACCTAAGCATGCTAGTAAGACACGGGCACAAGCAATGGTTATAGGTGTGGAGGTGGGGCAATATCAGGGTTAAAGGATTCAGCGGATAGGTTCGTGACAGAAACAACTACTACTAAGGCTAGCAGAAAAGGACAACGGAAAGTATCGGTAACAAGTGATGAAAGGCAGCCATTTGGCAGCAAGTGAGTATACTTGCCTGAGATCCCGCAAGGTAGCAGAACTTGTCGTTGCTCACATCATCTCAACGTCCTATCCGGGAAAAAGCAATGAACCTCGAACAAACACCGGATGCAACAATTACTACTACGGCAAAAGATCCAGCATGATCTAGATATGGATGCATGACAAGTTAAAGATGCATCAGAATAAACTAGTTGACAGGATAAACAAATTTAAATGGACCCATATGCAATGTGAGTTGCATATGGATGCACATGTTAAGGTTGAAGCAATGATCTATAATTAGTTAACATGTGTAAGTGGTTTATCATGATGCATGCATGAAGAAAGCAATAATGAACAACAATAGATGCAAAGGAAAAGGAAATTACCAAGTGTGGGATTTTATTTGTCATGTTAAGAATTTTTGGTTCCTTATTGATGTTACACAAGTAATTGTTGTTTTCATCAAGTTAAAGTGGTCAAAACAAATAACAAAGTTACATTTGAAAAGAACATCAAATTTTAGTTGGATTACATGTTTCAAATATTGAAATTGGAATTAGGATAATTTAATTATGAATTAAGCAATATTAAACAAGTTTTAAATGGATTTGAAACAAGTTTGAATTTAATTGAAGTTTTATTTGTTCAAAACATAATTTCCAACTCACATTTGAAAAGTTCACACTTTGATGGTTTGAAAACATATTTTGCATGTTCAAAATTATTTTATTTTGAGCAAATTATGATTTTATCAATTTTAAATGAATTAACCAAGTATTAAATTATTTAGGCAATTTAATTTATTCAAACCATGAAACAAAATTTATATTTGAAAAGGTTATTCAAAATGGTATGGAAAACATATTTTATTTGCATTTATTGGATTAATAATGAATTAGTTATTGAATTTAGAAATTAGCATTTGAATTATTTGAGTTTGAATTTTAAATGAATTTGGAGTTTTCAAAACAGTACACAAATAGATTATTTGGAAAGATTATGAAATTTGGAACAGAAAACATATACAACTTTTATTTTTTAGAGTTATGGATTAAAAGTTATTAAAGTTTTAGTTTTATGGATTATTTCTGCAATTTAAATTCATTTGGGATAAAACAGAATCGTGTTAAATGTTTTTGCACCATGCAGCAGCTAGCCACAGCCACTGCACGGTGGGCCATGGTGCCAGCGTGTCCACTGTACGCGCGCGTGGCACCCAGAGCCACTGACTGGTGGGGCTACGCTGTCAGCCACGGATGCAAAAAGGTGGGATAAATCCCGCGCGAGGAGCAGGATTCGATCCCTGCCCCTCTCGCTAGCGTGCGTTCTATCTGAACCAGTACGGTGAGTGAGCGTTTGGTGTCAGTAATCCACGCGCGGACAAGGTAAAGCGTTAGCTCGTTAACTGAATCTACTGACGACCAAAACCAACTGCACCTCGTCAGAGAACAGACCACCGGCGGCGATCGCCGTGCTTGTGCGCTAGCTGAAGGATCTGGATGGTGCAGATGCGGGTGCCGTGCGTGCGCAAGTAGACATGTAAGGGAGGAGGAGGTGGTGGTCGCTCACCACAGAACGGAGTCGTTGCAGAGGCTCGACGAAGCTTCCGCGGCGGCGACGGCGTGGTTGAGGACGGCGGCGCAGCTACAGCGGCTCTCCGTGGCCGAGGAGCTGTCCACCAGCTCGAGGAAGGGGCGGCGAGTCGTTCCCCGGGGTCGGCGCGGATGAAGGAGGGCCACAGCGACGCCGGCGTGCACGGGTTCAGAGGGGGGAAACGCCACGGTGGCCGGAGGCGTCGAGGATCGCGGCGTCGACTCCGCGCGTCTCCGGGGGACCTCCGGTGTCCAAAAGAGAGAGGGGACAGAGGGGGTTTAGTTCCCGTGCTCAGCGAGGTAGATGGGTGGGTGGTGCGGTGGCGATCGACGGAGTTCAGAGAAGCGTGCTCCGGCGAGAGGTTACAGAGGCGAGATCGACGAGGGAGAAGGCAATTGCGGCGCCGCCTCGAGGGGAGAGAGAGAGCTAGGAGCTAGGGTTGGCGCTGCGGGTCAGTAGGGGGCTAAATAGGGTGCAGGGATCAACGACGGCCGTCGGGATGTGACCGCGTCCGCCGTGGCATGTCCCGATGTGGCGCCGTACGAAGGAGGACGACGGGGGCGTCTGATGAACCGGTACGGGCCGCGCGCGCGCGTTAGTTGCATTAGGTGGGCTGGGCTTAGTTAGGTTAGTTAGCTGCCGCGCGCTTTTCTTTTTATTATTTCTGTTCCTGTTATTATTTTTTTTTGCTGAAACCAAAAATGGAAGAAAAGAAGGCTTTTAGGGTTAGGAAAAATCCTATAAAATTAGGGTGAGTTTATTATGTTAATTTCAAACAGTTAATAAGTTTGGATTTCAAAAAGGTTTAAATTGTGGTGCTGTTTGTAAAATAAACCAATTTAGATGATTTTTTTGAATATTTGGAATGATTAATAAAATAAACCTTTTAATAAGGTGACCCAAAAGATTCAATTGGGTACAAGGAATAAAAGAATGTTTTGGTTATTATTTTTATAGTTTCAAATTGATTCTGTTTGAAAACATTTGGTTTGAAATTGAAGGTGACTTAATTAATTGATTGAATTAATGGTTTGATTAGAACCAACAATTTAATAAGTGATTTGATTTAAACTTTTGAGTTAGCCATTAGGGTTTTTAACAAAAGGGGGGAAATTTATTAACAGGCAATTTGATTAAATCAATTTCAAACTATTGAAAAAACAAATGAGTGGTTTAGTTTGCAAGTTTGAAATTGGAAAGTTTGAGCAAGGGGTGAAAGTTTAAATTGTTTTGAATTTTCAGTTGTGATGCAAACATGGTGCAATACAATGTGATGCATATGATGCAAGCAAAACAAACAGGTAACACCCCAGGTGTTACAGACGACACCACTAACAAGGGATTGCGCCCTCGCAATCCACCTGCTAACCCGGGAGGGGAAAGAAGTTCGACTATCGATTCTTCGTGCTTCCGTTGATCTCCTCGACACCACTAACAAGGGTTTCTCGACACCACTAACAAGAGATTCTTGCTCGGAGTGCCGACGATGTTCTTCCACCAGGAATCTTCCGATGATCGAACCTATTAGGTTAAGGGCTCAGAAAACGTCCACCCACGTGGGATCCTAACACTTGGAAGAGGTAGACAAGGGGAAGACTCCAAAACAAATAAGATGGGAGGGGAAATAGAATAGGGGTAAGGAGAAAACAGGGATCCTATTGAGATGTTTTTCCAAAAATAGTTTAGCAGAAATAGTTTTTGACACTCTAGAAACAACGACCGTTAGCGAGGTTATCCTACAGGCTTTGCGGACCCGTTGCTTCGATAACCATTCGTATCGAAACAATATCGGGAATCGGAACCAAGGCTCTGATACCATTTTGTGACGCCCCGAGATCGGGCACTATGCAGATTTCAGCATTTCCGCCAAATCCGCATAATAACCGATTCCAGGTTGCCACTTATGATAACATTACAATAGTTCACGAATATTCCACAAATTACAACAGAAACAGATAGATACAAGATGACTCAAACGAGCCAGGGATACAACTGATACAATACAAAGATCCAAATAACAGCGGAAGAAACAACATATCGTCCGTCTACGGACAAGATACAAATTGGACTAAGAGTCCTGAAGATAACCGAGAGCGTCCAATCCCTGCCCAGGCCAAGCCGGAGGGATTCCCAAGCTAATGTCGTCAGACTTCAAACCTGTTGACTGCAATGTTGAATATGCAGCCACGAAGAGATTCGTGGGTCAGTACGGTTAAGTACTGGCAAGTGGATAAACCATACTCACAAGATATCGGCGTAGCCAGTCATCACAAGATACAAATACTTTGGGATCAACGGAAAGGAAAGGGTTATTGCAAATAAGCGACAGCAGGCTGCACTAACCAACTACAGAGAGATACTACAACTTCCGGCTAACAGAAAGAAGATAAGATCGAGTATTGTAACCAACTGAAAGTAAATCCAAACAAACCCATCCTGGATCTCGCCCCTTATCCAAAGAAGCAATCCGAGGATAACTCACACAGTTGTATTAAAGGTGAATCAAGTTATTGTGTCATCAACCTATTACTAGTCAAGTTATTAATCATTGGGTGTAAGATTGTTAGTCATTAGGTTTAAGTTGTCCTGAGTACTTGTTAGCCAGTACTTTCACCAAGTAATCCATAACCGCGGAAAACACGGCTTCTCGAGAAGATTATCCCTGCAGGGTTGCACCAATTTAGCCGTACACGCAAGAATAACCCGCCAGGTGGGGAGCTAACCCACCAAGCGAGGTACTCTACACAACTCAACTCTTCTTCGCATCAAGCCCAAAGAACCTTGGGCGCACGGCTAATCGAGCCCAGAAGAAAATGGACCCTCATAGCACTCTAAGAACGTGTCCCCCTATATGCCGACTACGAAAGTTCCACCCGGGTACCAAGGGCTCGCAAGATCATGCATGCAGCAAATGGAAAACCCGAACTAAATGAGGCGATTTGGACGAGATGCGAATCGAGTCAAATTGAGGGGGGCGCCCATACTCGCTTCCCACATGCGGGTAGTGCGCTCATCATGGATCAGTAGACAAGACCCTTTTCCTATTAGGGTCGACACTAGCAGGCCTCAAAACCACAAGGGCCTCCTGCCGGTGCCTTATCATCAAATTATTATTACCATTAGCATTAACAGGATTGATTGATTAACATCGAGCCCCCAGAACATAATGAAGTAATAACAGAAAGTAACGGGTAACATACTCGAGCAAAACAACCTAAGCATGCTAGTAAGACACGGGCACAAGCAATGGTTATAGGTGTGGAGGTGGGGCAATATCAGGGTTAAAGGATTCAGGGGATAGGTTCGTGACAGAAACAACTACTACTAAGGCTAGCAGAAAAGGACAACGGAAAGTATCGGTAACAAGTGATGAAAGGCAGCCATTTGGCAGCAAGTGAGTATACTTGCCTGAGATCCCGCAAGGTAGCAGAACTTGTCGTTGCTCACATCATCTCAACGTCCTATCCGGGAAGAAGCAATGAACCTCGAACAAACACCGGATGCAACAATTACTACTACGGCAAAAGATCCAGCATGATCTAGATATGGATGCATGACAAGTTAAAGATGCATCAGAATAAACTAGTTGACAGGATAAACAAATTTAAATGGACCCATATGCAATGTGAGTTGCATATGGATGCACATGTTAAGGTTGAAGCAATGATCTACAATTAGTTAACATGTGTAAGTGGTTTATCATGATGCATGCATGAAGAAAGCAATAATGAACAACAATAGATGCAAAGGAAAAGGAAATTATCAAGTGTGGGATTTTATTTGTCATGTTAAGAATTTTTGGTTCCTTATTGATGTTACACAAGTAATTGTTGTTTTCATCAAGTTAAAGTGGTCAAAACAAATAACAAAGTTACATTTGAAAAGAACATCAAATTTTAGTTGGATTACATGTTTCAAATATTGAAATTGGAATTAGGATAATTTAATTATGAATTAAGCAATATTAAACAAGTTTTAAATGGATTTGAAACAAGTTTGAATTTAATTGAAGTTTTATTTGTTCAAAACATAATTTCCAACTCACATTTGAAAAGTTCACACTTTGATGGTTTGAAAACATATTTTGCATGTTCAAAATTATTTTATTTTGAGCAAATTATGATTTTATCAATTTTAAATGAATTAACCAAGTATTAAATTATTTAGGCAATTTAATTTATTCAAACCATGAAACAAAATTTATATTTGAAAAGGTTATTCAAAATGGTATGGAAAACATATTTTATTTGCATTTATTGGATTAATAATGAATTAGTTATTGAATTTAGAAATTAGCATTTGAATTATTTGAGTTTGAATTTTAAATGAATTTGGAGTTTTCAAAACAGTACACAAATAGATTATTTGGAAAGATTATGAAATTTGGAACAAAAAACATATACAACTTTTATTTTTTAGAGTTATGGATTAAAAGTTATTAAAGTTTTAGTTTTATGGATTATTTCTGCAATTTAAATTCATTTGGGATAAAACAGAATCGTGTTAAATATTTTTGCACCATGCAGCAGCTAGCCACAGGCACTGCACGGTGGGCCACGGTGCCAGCGTGTCCACTGTACGCGCGCGTGGCACCCAGAGTCACTGACTGGTGGGGCTACGCTGTCAGCCACGGATGCAAAAAGGTGGGATAAATCCCGCGCGAGGAGCAGGATTCGATCCCTGCCCCTCTCGCTAGCGTGCGTTCTATCTGAACCAGTACGGTGAGTGAGCGTTTGGTGTCAGTAATCCACGCGCGGACAAGGTAAAGCGTTAGCTCGTTAACTGAATCTACTGACGACCAAAACCAACTGCACCTCGTCAGAGAACAGACCACCGGCGGCGATCGCCGTGCTTGTGCGCTAGCTGAAGGATCTGGATGGTGCAGATGCGGGTGCCGTGCGTGCGCAAGTAGACATGTAAGGGAGGAGGAGGTGGTGGTCGCTCACCACAGAACGGAGTCGTTGCAGAGGCTCGACGAAGCTTCCGCGGCGGCGACAGCGTGGTTGAGGACGGCGGCGCAGCTACAGCGGCTCTCCGTGGCCGAGGAGCTGTCCACCAGCTCGAGGAAGGGGCGGCGAGTCGTTCCCCGGGGTCGGCGCGGATGAAGGAGGGCCACAGCGACGCCGGCGTGCACGGGTTCAGAGGGGGGAAACGCCACGGTGGCCGGAGGCGTCGAGGATCGCGGCGTCGACTCCGCGCGTCTCCGGGGGACCTCCGGTGTCCAAAAGAGAGAGGGGACAGAGGGGGTTTAGTTCCCGTGCTCAGCGAGGTAGATGGGTGGGTGGTGCGGTGGCGATCGACGGAGTTCAGAGAAGCGTGCTCCGGCGAGAGGTTACAGAGGCGAGATCGACGAGGGAGAAGGCAATTGCGGCGGCGCCTCGAGGGGAGAGAGAGAGCTAGGAGCTAGGGTTGGCGCTGCGTGTCAGTAGGGGGCTAAATAGGGTGCAGGGATCAACGACGGCCGTCGGGATGTGACCGCGTCCGCCGTGGCATGTCCCGATGTGGCGCCGTACGAAGGAGGACGACGGGGGCGTCTGATGAACCGGTACGGGCCGCGCGCGCGCGTTAGTTGCATTAGGTGGGCTGGGCTTAGTTAGGTTAGTTAGCTGCCGCGCGCTTTTCTTTTTATTATTTCTGTTCCTGTTATTTTTTTTTTCTGAAACCAAAAATGGAAGAAAAGAAGGCTTTTAGGGTTAGGAAAAATCCTATAAAATTAGGGTGAGTTTATTATGTTAATTTCAAACAGTTAATAAGTTTGGATTTCAAAAAGGTTTAAATTGTGGTGCTGTTTGGAAAATAAACCAATTTAGATGATTTTTTGAATATTTGGAATGATTAATAAAATAAACCTTTTAATAAGGTGACCCAAAAGATTCAATTGGGTACAAGGAATAAAAGAATGTTTTGGTTATTATTTTTATAGTTTCAAATTGATTCTGTTTGAAAACATTTGGTTTGAAATTGAAGGTGACTTAATTAATTGATTGAATTAATGGTTTGATTAGAACCAACAATTTAATAAGTGATTTGATTTAAAATTTTGAGTTAGCCATTAGGGTTTTTAACAAAAGGGGGGAAATTTATTAACAGGCAATTTGATTAAATCAATTTCAAACTATTGAAAAAACAAATGAGTGGTTTAGTTTGCAAGTTTGAAATTGGAAAGTTTGAGCAAGGGGTGAAAGTTTAAATTGTTTTGAATTTTCAGTTGTGATGCAAACATGGTGCAATGCAATGTGATGCATATGATGCAAGCAAAACAAACAGGTAACACCCCAGGTGTTACAAAAACATGGGTCTAGCGGCAAAATAGGATGGCGGGATGGTGCCGACCTGTACAACTTTGGCTCCATAGAGGACAGAGTCGGCCTCAGGGACAGATTTGACAATAGTTTTGCTCATGAGTCAAATTTGAGATTAGTTTTTACCAAAGAGCCAAATTTGGAAAAAAAATACGCTATGCATATGGCGCGACTACCTGCCCATTCTTTTTTTATCAGAGTGCGGTCCTAGATGACCTAGAAGCTTTCATTCACAGGCGGTGGCGTACATAATAGAGGAAGGACCAAAAGAACTTGTAAATTACAAGCATGTCCAAAAAGTTTGCGCAAAGGACCCTAAAAATAAAGTTGAAAACGCCACCGGGTCAAGCTCCTTCTCCACCGCATCGATGCACCACAGCACAGCCAGACGCAACACCACCGGGGACAGAACCACTTGGGGCGAGGCGCCGAGAGCCTACGGTACTGGAGCAGAGGAGCCTCCTTCTTGGCATGGCAGCCTGGAGATTGTTCTTCGCCTCCAATCGCCTGCAAGAGTTCACCAAAGCCGACGAAGCGGGTGGGAGTGGTCGCCCTTCGACCATCTTGAGTGGCAGCCAAAGATGAACTGCCACAGATGCACTCCCGGGAGCAGCTTCTAGACTCCCCTGTTGCAGACACGGTGCACAAGAGCAAACACCATGAAGATGTTCATCCTCTAAATCACCATGACCAGAGGAAAAACTCCCCATGTCGTGTGCAGCAGCAGCGAACCTGTAGAGAAAAATGGCTTTATTTGTAGAGGCTCCAGCAGCCTCCCACTCCGTCGCGATCGGCTCCAACCTCTAGAGCACTGCAACGAGGAGAAGACCAGCTAGGCAGTGCAAGATCCAGCCCCAAGGATCTAGTACCTGCCTCTCAGCAAGAAGCCGAACACTGGCATAACGCCAAAACAAAGCAGAACTACTTTTATTGAAGCTAAAACCTACAGATCTAAATCCGGCGCCTCTCCTTGTCCATCTCCTGCCGGCTATTCCGGTGGGGAGGACCCCGGAACGGCCCGGCGGCCGGAAGATGACTCTCAAAAGAGCTGATAAGGAGTGCGCGAGTAGGGAACTGGGAGGACCCCCGACCCCCCCCCCCCCAAGAAGCCATCTACTACCTACCCATTCAACCTTTTCTACTTAAGACAAATGCCACCGAGAACCAAAGTGCACCGCCTTTTACCTCTGCTTTGGTTGTCTAGGCCCTTCTCTGGCTCAGTTTTTAGCATGGCTCGCTAGAATGTGGACTTGTCATGTTATGCGCATCCACATTATGCACATTGTTTTATCGTCCACGTAGTCTAAAGTGCAGTAGGTCAGAAATGCAAGCGTGAAGTTTTATTGCAGTCGTGTGTTCACCTCTTTGGTTGCATGTGCACTCATGGTTCCTCTCAATTTTGCTCCACACGGTGGATTTACTTCACACTATAACACTGGCAACAACTTCGTCTGTGACCATCAAAACTGAAAACTTACAATATGAGAGTTGTTCGAAACGAAAGAATGAACCCAATGGTGAAAATTTTGAACGGTTGCGATAAATTCAATAAAAACAGTCTAAAATAATTCAAAACTTAAACACGTAATTGAATAGCTATAGTTAAGGAAAGTCAAATTAATTGTCTGAATGGAATCACATTATCGATCCGCATATTATTCATTTCCGTGAAACGGTGCAGTAGATGATTAAGAGGCTAGAGGAGAGAAGGTGAAGAAAGCACATTGCACACATGAACATGTTACTATAACCATCAAAACAGAAAATACAACACATAATTTATGCAAAAAGGCAAGATAAGTTACTCTGACTGGAAATTTTAAACGATCGCCAATGCACAATTATTTGTCAAAATTTATTTTAAAAAATATAAACACAAAATTAAGGAGTCACATATAACGAAACTAGGTACCGGTCGTGGGAATGAAATCACAACGTCTATGTGCATTTATCCATGTACAATTTATCTCGAATCGAAACGCCTTACATAGATTTGAAGAGATTAGCTAAAGACGCCACGTGCAACTGCTTGCCACCGCTTGGGAAGACATGTTCACTTTTTGGCCCGTTGGTGTATGACTCGCTGGAAACAGATGATTCGACAGTCCCTACAGGTCAAGTTCTAGGATGATTTAAGGATGTGTGGCTATGGTTTGCATATGACCCGGTTAACAACGAGATTTCATATTCATCAGATCAGGTTGAACAATTTGCGAGCGACATTATTGAAAATGTTTGCTCGGCTCTCATAACACACGCGTCATGGTGCAAAAAGTTATCACCATATTCTACATGCCATTTCAAAATAGAGAGTGCATGAATAAGGGTGTGTTTGGTAGCGTGTGTCACTCCAACATGGGTTGCTCAAGTGAGACAAGTTGACCGTATACAAGATGGGGTGAAATATTATTGGGTGTTTGGTGGCTGGTATATTTTGAATCAGGCTTAGATGTGATGTTGTTTGATGACTTGTATCCACACGACATGCTGAGACTATTGTTGTATTCATTTCGACAGTTTAACTATGTGCCAACATCATTCAACAATCCTTATATTATGTGGCCAGATTAGCTCAATTTATAACCTAAATTCAATCCTTAGATTAAAAAAATATATCACAATTTACCAATAGGTCCTTCGAGTCCAGGAATTAAAATTACACATAGGTCCAAATTCTTACATATAGGACCCTAAAAAGAATTTTGAAAATGCAATTGTCCTCAGCCGTTCCCAATGTCAATGGCGTGCGGGAATCAAGCCGTTGGCGGCGATGGCCAGCAATGAGAGCGAGATTGACCCAGCGGCGACGTTGGGCGGCTCTAGGCACATCAACGAGCACCGGAGGAGGCGGCGCGAATAGACCCAAGAGGAGGTGGCGATGCGCGGGTCTCGCTAGAGCTAGGCAGCGCTACATGCACTCGGAGGAGGTGGCGCGAGGAGATCTAGGAGGAGGCGACACTAGGTAGCTCTGGCCGGAGCTAGGCGGCACGAGAGCACGAGAAGGAGGCGGCGCTAGGAGAACAGGGTGCATCGGGAGGAGCACCTGCGAGGAGTGATTAGGAAAATGATGAAGACTTTCTCGAGGGGCTGAGTGATTCACACTCGTGACTCATGAGGTGAGGCCCACGCGTGGGGTTTTTTTGGAATGATCTCGGCGATGTGAAACTCGATTTCCACTTCTTGGATGGGCAGGGCTGAGGGAGCCTCTTTTGCATGGCCTGGGCATGACCCAGAGTACAAAACCAGACTACTAAACGGCAGAAAACTGGGTGGACAGAGAGTTTTTGGACAGCCGGGCTACTAAACATGTCCTAAGAGAAGCCAACGCATCGGAGCTGGTTGCACGAACAAATTGTACTTGTGTACTGTGTCACAAAACAATGAAGACTTGCCTCGTCAAATAGTTCAGGATTTAGGCCTAGTAGGACCATTAGCTTCAGCGGTTATCAAGTAGCATCTGCTTCTTGTTTCTTTATAATCTTTGTTTGATTATTATAACCACTCGAATCTTAGCTCGCTTGTATTCAAATCATTGGATAAAGGATAGAGAGATTATTGTTGTTCTGAACTGTTGTTATGGTTGGCACGTAGCCGGTACACCAGTTCTCCAACTTGCCGGCGTAGTGGCTGATTTGCGGATAGGGCGGGCCAGCTGTCTGCTTCGTTGGCCTGCAAAGAAATCCTACAGTAGCCTCGTCATTTGTCCTTAAATCCAGAGTAAAAATTTCAGTTTATCCTCCACTTTCGTAATTCTCACACAGATTACTCTAAGTAGCGCATAATCATCGGAATTACCTTTTCTTGAGACAACCTGTAGCTTTTTTGAGAATCATGGCAATTTATTGATGTAAGACAGTGTATGGAATACAAAGACCATCAGGGGACTGAAGGAGCCAGGTCTGACGTCCAATGCTACTGGAGAAAGCAAAACGTGCTAATTTATGAACCTCTGAGTTTGAAGCTCTGTTTTCATGCTTAAAGGAAGCTTCTGCTAACCGAGATGCATCCGACATCGCAGCAAAACAAAAACTAAAAAAATACTGAATCCGGTTTCTTTCATCAGTATTCACAATACTACACAAAACAATAACTTAAGAAAACTGAATCTGATTTCTTCCATTCATTACTTTCAGTGTCCATTTTGATAGACATAAATAAACAAAGGTAAACAAGAGTTTTTTTGATAAAGGGTTTTATTACTCAAAAAATTCAAGCATTACACCCGGCCTCTGCATCGTGAGATGCACACAGCCGAAAACCGAAACTGCAAATAAACAGAGCGACAATGCTACAGAACGTCCGCTGTAGGCTGTCGATGCTATGGAGACTCTATCCGTAGATCAAGCGGCCATCCATGTGGGATAAAAATACCCCTCGCCACCTGCTTCAGTCGTGCACATGCCTCCGTAAAAAGGCCTCGTAACTCCCCTCGCTGTAATGTGGACCACGAACGGAGAATACCTGTGCTCCTGAATAGAACCTGCAGACGAGAAAAATTTTTATCATTGAAAATCTTGTCATTTCTACATAGCCAGAGCGACCAAATAACGGCAAGCGCTCCTACCCTAATAATAGTCTTAAATCGTTTATCAACCCCATTTAACCAATTGCCGAATATATTCGCAACGGAAGTAGGGGGATATAGATTTGAAGCCATTTGGATAGCGGACCATATAGAACGCGCAAATGTGCAATCAAAGAATAAGTGTTTAATTGTCTCATCATGAGAACAAGAAACACACTTAGAGCTTCCATGCCAATTACGTTTGACAAGATTATCCTTTGTGAGTATGACCCCCTTACGAAGGTACCACGCGAAGATCTTAATCTTCAGTGGCACTTTCATACGCCATACATTTTTGAAGATATCGACTGGCATATCCGATTGGATCAGAGCCCTGTACATGGAATCCACCGAGAACATACCATTCTTAGTGATCTTCCAACGAAATTCATCAGCTCCTGGTGTAAGAGTAACCCTCGTTAATCTATCAACCATGTTTTGCCAAGACGCAAGTCGAGGCCCGAGTAAATCTCGTCGAAACGTAACATTAGGAGGTGATGTTTGCATGACTGTAGCCAGCGTATCATCCTTATGTCGCGCTATCGTGTACAAGGCCGGATACTGTTCTCTGAGTGTGGTATTACCTAACCACTTATCCTTCCAGAACCGTATCTGTGATCCATCCTTAATCTTAAATACCCCATAGCGAAAAAACTTATTTTTATTCGCCATGAGTCCAGCCCAAAAGTGTGAATCACCCGGTTTCCACATAACCTGTGATATTGCTTTCGAACCTATGTATTTACGTTTTAGGATGGTCTGCCATACGCCATCTTCGGTAAGTAGTTTAAAAATCCATTTACCAAGTAGGGCTGAATTCTTGACTTGAAGGTCATGAATACCGAGCCCTCCCTGATCTCGTGGACGACAAACTACATCCCATCTGGCCAATCGATATTTCTTTTTCTCGTTGTCACCCTGCCAAAAGAATCTTGATCAGAAGTAATCCAATTTTTTTAAGATTCCTTTAGGTAACTGGAAGAATGATATCATATACAGTACCATATTAGTAAGGACTGAATTAATGAGTATCAGTCGTCCACCCAGTGACAACAATTTTCCTTTCCAACTAGCTAGCCGTTTCTGCAAACGCTCTTCGACTTGGGCCCATTCTGCATTAGTCAATCTCCTGTAATGTATTGGTATTCCCAAATACTTAATAGGAAACTGATCTTGCTCGCAACCAAATAACTCGGTATACTGTGCAACTGCATCTTGTGCCTCGCCAAAGCAGAACAATTCACTTTTATGGAAATTGATTTTTAATCCGGATAATCGCTCGAACGCTGAAAGAATTAATTTCAGATTCGCCGCTTTCTCCAAATCGTGTTCCATAAAGAGAATTGTATCATCTGCATATTGAAGGATAGACAATCCCCCATCGACTAGATGTGGAATTACTCCCTCAATTAGGACATTTTCCTTGGCTCGATCGATCATGATTGCTAACATATCTGCCACAATATTAAACAATACGGGCGATAGCGGATCACCTTGTCTCAAGCCTTTCTTAGTTTGGAAGTATCGGCCAACATCATCATTGACTTTGATAGCCACGCTACCTCCAACTACGAAGCTGCGAACTAGAGTACACCACTCCTCTGAAAATCCTTTCATTCTCAGAGTCTGTTGTAGAAACTCCCAATTCACTTTATCATAGGCCTTTACAAAGTCTATTTTAAGAATTACCCCATTAAGCTTTTTCGTGTGCAACTCATGTACGGTTTCGTGTAAGGTCACGACCCCATCTAGGATATTCCTACCCTGCATAAAAGCAGTCTGTGTAGGTTTTACCACATGATCTGCCACTGAATTTAGCCTAATAGTTGCAACCTTTGTAAAGATTTTGAAACTAACGTTAAGAAGGCAGATTGGTCGATACTGTTGTATCCTTTCTGCGTTCAAAACCTTAGGTAACAAAACGATTTCCCCAAAATTAAGGCGATACAACTCCAGATGTCCACTCTGTAAGCAATCAAACATCTCGATGAGATCATGTTTAATGATTTCCCAGAAATGCTGATAGAACTCTGCTGGACAACCATCTGGACCAGGTGCCTTATTATGTTCCATTTGGAATATAGCCTTCTTTATCTCCTCTTCAGAGAAGGGAGCATTAAGAAAAGCGTTTTCTTCCATTGAAACTTGGGGAATATCATCTGTGCGGCTCTCATCCATGGTAATACTACCTACTTCAGGAGCCCCAAACAGATCTTTATAGAACTTTGTGATATAGGCCTTGAGAAACTCTTGTCCCTCAATGATACCTTCATCCTGATGGAGACATTGAATCCGTTTTTTCCTATGTCTGCCATTGGCAACATTATGGAAATACCGAGTATTCGAGTCTCCTTCGAGAATGAATTGAGCTTTCGATGTCTGATACCATTTGAGTTCCTCTTCCCGCAACATTTGTGCTACTTTTGCATTGGATTGACTTTTTAGTTCAATCTCTTGCATAGATAGCAACCTAGTTTCAGCGAGTCGATCTAACTCATCGATAATGGAACAAAGTCGTTGTTTCTCCTTCTTTAACATCCCGGTCGTATGTCTCGCCCAACCACGGAGATATTTACGCATATTGCGCATTTTATTATTCCATCTCTGTATCGGGTTATGACCTAAGACCGGTTTGCACCATACTTTCTTTACTAGTTCATCAAAACCGTCTCTCAAAAACCAACCTAGTTCAAACTTGAACTGTGTCTGGCCTTTTGGTTTTGATGTGCCAGTTGAAAGTAGAAGGGGAGCATGGTCCGACATAGCCTCAATACGTTCTAGAGCGCGTACCGTGACCAAAGGGAAATTATCTTCCCAATCGGTACTCATTAACACGCGGTCTAGTTTCTCGTATGTCGGCTCCGGCAGACTATTTGCCCAGGTGAACTGTCGTCCGGTCATGTACACCTCTCTCAAATCCAAGCTATCAATGACAGCGTTAAATAAGAAAGGCCAATGACCGTCAAACCTTCCCCGACTTTTCTCGTGTGGGAACCTCAGCAAATTAAAATCTCCTCCAATTAAGATTGGATGTGGATTATTATTCGCTAAGTTAACCAGCTCACGTAGAAAGGCCTCCTTAAACTCCTCCTGGGCAGCACCATACACAGCGACTAAACTCCATATGAAGTTGTCGGCACGGTTACGGAGGTGTAATTTAATATGAAAATCACCATCCGACCTTGCTAACACATCAAATGAGTCAGTTTTAACGCCTAGTAGAATGCCACCCGATCTACCACGCGGAGGGATAGAGTGCCAAGTGAAGTCTAAACCCCCTGAGAGGCGGTTCAGAACACTCGCTTGGAAATCTCTCCTTCCGGATTCGGAGATCGCCACAAACTCCAAATTGTGATCCTTGACGTATTGTGCAATATTCAAATGTTTAGCCAAGTCACCAAGACCTCTGCTATTACTGAATAAGCCATTCATCGGGAAACAATTGGGTTTTTAGGCGGTCTCTCGGAATATCGCGGTGAGTGTTTCCTTTTTTGTTTTGCGGTTTTGGATTTCCGGCCGGAAGCATAGAGATCAAATAAAGATCCTAGCCCGTCCTCATCATCCATCCCCACCTCAGTCACTTCCCCCACAAGATGTGATAAAAGCTGTCCATCCGAAGAGGCATACGCTGAATCATCATCCATATGAGGTATATCCATCCTAGCGGAAGAGCTCGGTTTGACCGTTAAACGGTCAAATTCCATGTGCTTCAACGCATTAGTGGATATCGTGACTTCCGAATCATTCTTCCCTAATGAAACACCGATAGCACCTAAACTAGATGATATCTTTGCATTGGCAAAAGGAAGAAATGAAGTCTGAGCAGAAGACGTACCCAAGGTCGAAGACGAAAACAATGCCGCTTTCCGCCGCATGGCCTTGGACAAAGCATCCTCATCAGTCGGTGTAGCCCCGTCCGCTGCAACGAAGTGGCGAGCACTACGTCTCAACCCCTTCTTTGGCTGCCCATGATCCACAGAGGGAGGCGCCGCGGCGGAGGGGGGCAATGGCGAAGAAGATACCCCCCCGACCACAGCCACTGTACCGCAATCTGCTCGTGGTGGCGTCGCCAACGGTGCCGACACGGTCCCCTGCGCGGGGCGATGCACCTGCGCTGCGCGAACAGCGGACTCCATCCGTTGCGGTGAGCCTGCAGGCCCACCGCCGCGCCCGGGAACCGCAAGCCCGCCGCCGCTGATGACTGCCGCCTGGGCGACGGGCAGCGAAGTCGCCTGAGCGGCTGCTAGCTGCTCGCCGCCAGCAGCAGCCACACGCCCGCCGACTGCCGCCTGTGCGGCTGGAAGCTGCTCGCCGCCACACCCCGCAGCAGAAGTCCTGGTAGGCGAGTGGGCCTCGTCCAAACGCGCGGCGAGGTCGCAGGAGACAACCGCCTGGGCGACAACTGGTCGCTGCCCGCCTCCAGTCGCCTGAACAGCGGATAGCGGGGTGCCACCTGCACCCTGCAATCCACCAGAAGATACCGCGCTCCTCCCTGCAATCCCGGCAATAAAGCCACCCGAGGAATGCATCAACCGCACAATTTCCTTGCCCCTAGGGGTAGTAGGAGACAAGTTAACCGGCGTTAATGCATAACTCTGCAGTAGCTCCATCGCCTGAGAACGAACATGATCACCGCCGTCCGCAGTGGGTGCATCGATAGCCATACTCGCCGCACCATCGGCGTCTCCGTCAGGGACAGTAGCAGAGCCAAGCATATCAGACTCGCGCATACCCCGAGAAGAGGACTCCGACGGCACTCTCAAGTCCCACGCATAAGGCACAAAATCAGGCTCTGGCACATAATCCTCGGGCTCTGGACGGAAAGTGAAACCATAGCCTTTGAGACGCAGCACACCATCTGTGTTAGTGTATGGACCTATCTCATCCACCTTATTGAACACCTCATCATCAGACAACGCCATCCTCAGACGAACGATACCTCTACGACGAAGAGCCAATAGATTCACATCCAAAGTAATGCCGATAAGAGATCCCACCGCCCACAGGCCTAGGAAGTGCCGCAAAGGATTCGGAACCCCCTCCACATGAACCCAAGACTGCTCGAACTCAAGTTTTGGCTCAACGTCCTCTGGCTCCCACTTGCTGAACAATAGCCTAGTAGACTGTGATGGAACCCCAAAATCCATCCCATCGAACCTCTCCAACTCCGCCAGCGACGGGAACACCACCTTGTACCGGTTCTCACCAGCAGGCAGCGCCTCCCACTTCCACCTCGGAGTAGAGCACATACGAGCCACCGTCACCTCAACCTGCTTTGCCGTAGCGGCGGTGCCCACCACCGTAACCAGCGCGACAGGTCCACTGGAAGTATCCGCCTCCTGGAAGAGATCATCAGGGAACTGAGAGAACATCGTGTGCTTGCTCCCCACTCCCCCAATAAACACAGCTGGTTTCGGAAGCCTGAGAGTGGGACACTTCTTCATGGGATGCTTCTTGGAATCACAAACATAGCAGTAATGATCCACCGGGCAATTTCTGGTGGCATGTGTATCAACCTCGCACTTCCAGCAGCGTGTTTTCCTCACCGGAGCCGCGGCAACGTCAACCTCCCCGGGTCCAGCGGCAGCTAGCGCCAGCTGTTCAACCGGGATAGTCGGTGCTACAGCCACCCCCTGCGAAGTCCCAGCACCCACGACTGCGGGAGTCACCTTCTTCTTCTTGTTCTTGCGCTTCCCCGCTCCCCCCGCCGCCACCGTCCCAACCACGAAACTCTGACCCGCCGGAACAGCCACAGCCGCGGGCATCACCGGCGGCACGACAGCAGGCGCAGCACCCGCCACCACCACGGGCTGTCCCATGGCCACCGGCGCGACTCCATGCGCCAAAGCGGCCCCCGCCGCCTGAAGTGTCGCTGGTTGGGGAAGCACTGGCCGCGGACCGGGGCCTCCACCTGGCAGCACCGGGGCGAAGAACGGGGGACCCGCCATTGGTCTGCCCACCCCTGCCGGCGCACCGCGCCCGGCGCCCCTTCCCCTCCCTCCTGGAACAGGACCTTGGGGGCGCTGCACCACTAGACCTTGCCTCTGCGGCGCCGCCATGACGGGGGCAGGCGATAGCACGGCCTGGAGGAAGGACCTCCGTCCAGGCAGGAGGCGAATCGGAGAGCACGAGCGCGCAGTCGTAGACGAAGGAGTAGCGAACGCGTTCGCTGTCGAGGATCCGATCGCCGTCAATGCGTACGTCGATGCAGTCGTACGAGACTTAGGTCTGTCACACTTAGCCCACATGTGATCGAACGCGTCGCGAAAGTAGGCCCATGGGCGCTCCTTGGACTCACCGCTGGCCCCACCCGTCGGGCCTCGAGTTGGAACCATCACCGCGCCCTGATCCGGCGCCGAAATCTTCAATGACGAGAGATCGGAGATTCGCGTTGATTTCGGTCCGAAACCGGGCCCGCTGCTGATCTTAACCCCGGAACTCCCGCTGTGATCCGCAGATGATGGATCACCGACGATCTCGCCGCCGGCAGAGGGCCCTTGGTCGTGTCCGATCCGCGTCTCGTCGGGGAAGAAATCGCCTAAGCATGGCAATGGCGTGATCCTAGGACGAGGTAAAGGACCACGCCAGCCTAGGCGAACCGGTGCCGCATGAAGTTTCCTCGCCTGCGACGATCCCTTGCCGTCAGACCCAGATGACGGCGCAACCGGCGAAGTCGCCCCGGACTCCTCGCCTCCGGAAGGAGAAACCGCGCCGCCATTAGCAGGAACGTCCGAGGTCTTCTCCCAGAAACGAGATGCTCTGGTTGGGAACCCGGCCCCCTTCCAAAACTCAGCTGCGAGGTCTTCTTCGCTCACCGCCGGCCGGGCAACGCCTTCACTGCTCACCTCCCGGTCCTCTGCCAATACATCCTCGCCACAGCACCTCGCCGTCGCCTCGGCGCTCGCGAGCTCATGGAGCGCGTCGAAGCGGGAGCCCGAAGGTTCAGGGCAAGGCGTACCCAAGCCTCCAGGCGCTAGGGTTAGACGCCGCCCGCGCCCCTCCGGCGGCGCCACCGCCCGCGTGTCCATCGCCCCGCTGATCAAGCTCTATCAGCGAGATCGATTCCCGACTTGAGATGGGATGGCGCAGCCCAAGTTGTAGGACTGGTCACGTGAATTTGCAAATTCATGCTTTAAACGAGTACTGTCGAAAACTAATACCCTAAGCCTATTGTCATCATACCCCATACAAAATTAGAACCTACAAATAGTATATATAGGGCCTACTTCAATCAGAGTATTGAATTGGCAAACAACATTTGTACTTTCACTGTCCGATTCAAGCATACTAAACATGAATAAACAAAGAAAAAAAAATTGAGCGACCACCGTAAATAATCGAGATCCTAACCTATTTTCATAACACCCAATATAAGATTAAAACCTACAGATAATCTAAGGAAAATTAATCCAAGAATAACCACGTGGATGTCTACGAGGCTTTTTTGACTACAGAGCTCACATGCTCCTGCGCCCAGTTAAAAAAATCGAAAAAATATTAATTTTTTTTAAAGAAATCACGCGAACCATTCACGGACGCAGGAGGCTTCCAGTGATGATACTTCTGCCATAGGTCCGGCAGGCTCTGCTTCGACTACTTTGCCTACCTCCGGGGCTCATGCCACGCGGCAATAAGAGCATGAACAGGCCCCCTAAAGCGTGGGCACCCCGTATAATTCTGGCGGCATACAGGGTGCGGGCCAAAATGGCCGTCTAGCAGCCCCCGTATGCGGCTCGGCCCGTACGGAAAATTTAGGGGCCTGCGAAATAGCCCCCGCCGCCCCCTACAAGTAGTGGGTGAGGGTCGGGGTGGGGGTCCAACCCCCCACCCGCAACCCTAGCTCCGTCGCGTGCCGCCCTAGCTCCGGCGAGCAATCCCGCCTCCGACGCCGCCGCATTTCTCCTCCACTTCTTTTCCACGCCTCCGCCCCTAAAGCCTCCTCCTCCCGGCGATGAGCTCTCCCCACGGATCGAGCTCCTCCACCGGCCGATCGAAGCGCCGCCACGAGCCGGAGACGCTCGAGGAGGCGTGGCTCATCCACTGCAAACATTCCTTCGCCGGGAGTCGCCGCGCCGCCTGGAAGTACGCCGCCTTCCCCGAGAACATGCCGCCGTCGCTGGTCGACTTCGCGGAGGGCGGCCGGTACTACTCGGTCGACCCGCCGCCGAGGCCGATGCGCGGCCCCCAATTCGAGAGGTGGCGCACCGATTGGGAGCTTCTGCAGCAGTGCAAGCGGAGCCGCGGCGGCGCAAGCGGAAGCGGAGGAGGAGGCGCGGCGGTGCAAGCGGTGGCGGCGACAGCGGAGGAGGAGGACGCCGAGTTCGCGGCAGCCGTCGAGCTGTCCAAGAAGGACGCCGAGGCAGCGGCGCGCGCGGAAGCGGAGGAGGAGGCGCAGGCCCTCGCCGACGTCGAGGCCTTCAAGGCGATGGAGGCCGCCGGCGTCGTCTTCATAGATTAGGCAGTAGCTAGATGGACGAGCTCGAGCTCGAGCAATGTAGCAGCAATGATGCTGATCAAATGAAATCGAACAATGTTTTCTCCCGGGAAGTTTTAATTCAAATATACAGGCCGGCTATAGGGGGTCTGCTAGATGGACGAGTTCATCTGAGCAAAAAATTTGCTCGATTTCGTGTGCAGGGCCCTCTACACGCGATTTAGGGGGCGAAAACGTAAGGGGTCTGTTAGACATGCTCTAAGCTCAACATGCATGCGTCTGCTATTGTATTATTTGGCATACGCAAAAATTCATGTTAACATTATTTTTTCTCAGATTTCCTACGTACATTAGTATGGTTTATTATTTTGATCTCAGCTGTCCATATGAAAGCTTGTAGGAAAGACTGAAAAGTCATCGGGATGTTTGGACATACATTTGACATACATTTGCTCTGCATACTGGTCTGGATGTTTGGACATGCATTTTTGTGCATCCGTACGATGCGAATGTTTGTACATGTCTTAGCAGCCGATGGAAGTGCTTTATTGATCATCTTGACCCGTGTGATATATAGGAGGAGCGCTGCCAAAGCTAAGAAGCAAGAGATCAATGGCGGCACAAGACGATGGTGCTGCCTTGTCCGGCGATGACGCCACCAGGAGCGGGAAGATCACCTCGACGAAGTGAAGTGCCGCTTGGTCACCGCCGAAGGCTGGATGGGAAAGAAGACCACATTGTTGGTAGATCACACACATGTTATCCTTGGATCTATGCCTTTAGTGTATGTGTCTGAGTGTATGCTTACATTGATGCTGTTTTGCGGATAACCTAGAAAGAAATAAGTCATTCAATTTCATATATTATGCTAAGTATGATCTCCTTTGCCTCGTGTTTTGTTTGGAGCATTTCTTGGTGCAAGTTCCCTCCATTTTGACTGAAATCAGCCATCGGCCTCTATGTGCGTTCTGTTGATACCTGTGTGGCATTCTGGCTGTATGTTATGTAAGAAGTTGTAAACAAGGAGTTAAATAGAATACCCTAGTACAAGTTTTCCTGTATTAGAGTGAACCGAGGTTTACGACGTGCATTGTGCTGATAACTTTGCAACATATTCCGGCTAGGACTAGTACCATGTTATTCGAGAATCTTCCTGTTGTAGGATGGTTAGGAGTAAGGTTGTACCCACTGTCAACCAGAATTTAAACCACATGTTTGACGCTGATGTTTCTCATTTAAGACGGAATATTCTTCAGTGGGGGCGACTTTCCCATCGACAGCGAGGCGATTGTGGTGACTTTGTAATCTCAAAACTCGATCCGTCGGCTCAGTCTTTCGGAGGTGCTCGTAGAGGTAGGGTTGTGTGTGTGCGTTCATAGGGGTGAGTGTACGCGCGTGTTTGTGAGCTCTTGCGTTGTATTGTGTTTTGCAAAAAAAAGTATCATGTTATTTAAGGAATTGTAAACAAGGGTTAAACAAAAAAAAGACCCCGGTAATCAAGCTATTTGCTGTTTTATCCGGTGGGCATCTAATTAAGGCTGGTCACAATAGTCAGTAAATAGTAACATCAATGTCACGTAGGCAAAAAAAAATCTGATGTAGCAAGTAGTGGTAACATATCTAGTTACCGTAACATTATATTTTCTTAGATAATATAAGTCTACAACCTCATAAATACACCTTTGCATGACACCATATTTTTGTTACTATCCACTATGGAGACAGTAAGATAGTCTAAAAAAGTGTGTATGTTACTAGTGCATGTTACTTCCTATTGTGACTAGCCTAAGGCCTGTCCCAATGAGGAGTTTCTTAGCGCGAGTTCATAAACGTTTTGCTTATGTGGCACACTAATCAATGATGAGAGAGAGGGGTTGTATCTAAGGCATGTCTCAATGCATCGTTTCTTGGCACGTTACCATAGGTGCATTAATAACTTAAGAGACTACTAGTCCAATGTATTGTTTCTTAGAGGTTGTCTCTAAATTTAATGATTTGATGCTCATGCATGGATTTGATTGGACTATTAAGCATTTTTACCTATGATAGTGTGCCAATGGTGTATCTTAGCTAAGATACAACCTCTCTCTCACATCATTAAGTAGTGTGCCAAATAAGCAAAACGTCTATGAACCGCGCTAAGAAACCCCCATTGGGACAGACCTAAGATACAACATAGTCACGTTATCATAGGTAAAAATGGTTAATAGCTCAATCACATCTATGCATGAGCACCAAATTATTAAATTTAGAGACAACCTCTAAGGCCTATCCCAATGCACCTCTCTTAGCACGTAATCATAGGAGTAATAAAAATCTAAGAGACAACTAGTCCAATGCATTGTTTCTTATTAGTTGTATCTAAATTAATGATTTGGAGCTCATGCATGCATATGATTGGACTAGCAACACTTTTTACCTATGGCTACATGCAAGGGTTGTATCTTAGCTAAGATACAACCTCCCTCTCTCTCTTGATTAATTCATATGCCACATAAGCAATTTGCCTAGGATACAACGCTAAGAAACCCTCATTGGGACAGGCCTAAGGCTAGTCCCAATGGGAGTAATTTCACTAGTAACATAGATGCCACGTAGGATAAAAAACTGACGTGGCCAGTAATTAATAAGAAGAGAGAGGATTGTGGTAACTTAGCTAGTTACCGTAACATCACACCCTCCAATGCAATATGAGTCTACAATCTAATAAATGCATCTTTCCATGACACCACTTTATGTTACTACCCATTGTGGAGGTAGTAACATAGTCTAGAAAAATGTGTATATTACTATTCTATGTCACTCTCCATTGTGACTAGCCTAAGACTAGTCACAATAGGGGTATCATAGGTGGTATCATGCATGCCACGTTGACAAAAAGATGAGGTGGCAGTGCAATCAATGATGAGAGAGATGATGATAGTATCATAGGTGGAATCCAAGATAAGATGAGTCTATACCGTAATAAATGTACTACTATATGATACTACAAACATGTTACTATCCATTGTGAGAGTAGTAACATAGACTAGTATCATACGCATGATATTAATGTATAATACTCCTCATTGTGACTAGTCTAAGAAACAATGCATTGTACTAGTAGTTTTTTAAATTATTAATGCACCTATGGTAACGTGCTAAGAAACTACGCATTGAGACATGCCTAAGCGGCGGAGAGATAAGAGAGTTAATTAAATATTCGGCATTCCATATAGCAACTAGCTGGAAATAACTGCCCAATTTCTCTCGGCAAGGTGATTATTAACTCTCGCGTGCATGCATGCCCGTCCATCGATTCTCCCAATAGGCAACGACAAAGATTAAATCTCACGGGAAGGCGGTTAATTAATTGGGAAAACGTTAATTTAGGTAGGCGTTTTGTTATCAATGTCAGCAATCCGAGGGAACCGTTCATCCTAGCCGTCCTTCGGTTCTCCCAACAGGCAACAACAAAGATCCACTACTCCAAACTGCAGGCTTAAATTCTCTATAAATACATTCGTACCGTGACTCGCCGCGTGAAATGTAGCGTGCGTGACTTATAATTTTGGATTTGGTGTGGTGAGGCGAGGCCAATAGTCACTCCGCCGTGCCACTGATTTTCAATCTCTTGTAGGGGTGGAAACAGATCGGATGTGGATCGGCCCTTTCCACATCCGTTTTCATATTTTCAAAAAGAACGCGAATATAAATACGGATATTGTTGGATACAAATGCGGGACGGATGTTAACCGAATACGAATACAAATACAGATCTAATGTTTTCTCAGTTTGAAACGGATACGAATATAACAAAATAATATACTTATATCTTATATCGAGTCAACTATTGAATTGTACAATGATAAGTATGGCTATATAATACACGATGTTTTAAATTTCAATCATAGAAAACATATTTTCCCACTTTTTTACTCTTTTAGGTTGGTTAATTATCATATCCTACTAAAAATACCAAAACTTGCTAACATAATTTTATTCGGATATGGATATATCCATTTCCATATCCATATTATGTTCAAAATTCAATACCACATTTGTTTTGTATTTGTAAAAACGAATACGGATATTTACCATTTCTATTTCTATGTTGTTCAGATTCGAATATTTACCACTTCCATTTTTATTTCTCGGATATGAATGTCGGATAATTCGCATTATCTACCACCAATTCCCACCCCTAATCTCTTGTCTCCGATCAGAGCATAGGCGAGGGGAGCGGTCAACTTGGAGCTCTTGTCTTGGATCTAGCAGTAGCTAGGAAAATAAATAGGGAAATGAATAGGGTAATGAATAAATCTGCATATATAGGAAAATGAATAATAAAAAAGATAGGCTGACGGCATTGCCGTCGGCGTAGCATCTATAGCGTGCGTGACTTGTGACTTTGCAGGTTGGAGTTTGATGAGGTGAGGCGAGGCCGCCGTGCGACTGGTCGTCGATCTCTTGTCTCCAATCAAAGCGTAGGAGAGCTGAGCAGTCAACTTGGAGATCTTGTCTTCGATCCAGAAGTTGGGGATGAAGGTATCTCTGGAACCTCTCTCCCCTTCTATTAGTTCTGAAGAGAAGATAAGAAGAATCCCCTGTTCAATGAGGTTGGCATGGCTATGGGAGGAGACATATCCAGGAAATAAAGATGCATCTCGAGTGGGATTGGTGGCGCCGTATTTTCATTTCCAGTTTGTTGACGTTGTCGTCGATCCGATCTTCGGCGTGGAGCTCTCCTTCGACTCCGAGATGGATCTATAGGTAATTACGACATCTTTCTTTTGTTGGTAGGCGTTGGCGGGCGCGTGCTTTGTCGCCGCCGGATGATTAGAATCTTGTTGGTTTTCATGCATGTTGTTTCAGTGCCTTTTTTTGGGTTCCACGTGATTGATGCAAAGTATTTTGAGACGAGGGGCGTCTCCATTTGATATGTGATGCACAGCCATTGACGTCTTGTCATGGGCAGATATTTGTTTGAGATTTAGAACAGGGGACTCCTATTTGCCGCCGCCTACGGGGCGGCTCAGGTGGGCCTGAAGAGAATAGGCTCGAGAGGCAATAATAAAGTGGTTATTATATTATTTCATGTTTATGATAAATGTTTATTTCTCATGCTAAAATTGTATCAACAAGAAACGTTGATACATGTATGTCTAATAAACAAACAAGAGTTCCTAGTTTAACTAGCTCGTTGATTAACTGATGATCAAGGTTCCGTGATCATAACATTGAATGTTGTTAATAACGGGGTCATGTCTTTGGAAGAATAATGTGATAAACATAGACCCAAAGTGTATATAGCAATGCGATCAAGTCATTAAGTTTACATTGTTATATCAAACATACGAATTAACTCTAATCCTTAGACCATGAGATCATGTCAATCACTAACACCAAAAATGATTTGATGTCATAAAACGTCACACCGTAACATGGTGACTATAAAGGTGTCGTTTGGTATTCAGAAAGTATTATTTGAGACTCATGGGTCAAAATTGGGATTTGTCCACCCAAATGACAGGGAGATATACTCTGGTCCCTCTCGGTAATATCACATCGACGCCTCTTGAAAGCACATGACTAGATTACAAGAATGTCATATCACGGAACGAGTAAAAGAGTACTTGTCGGTAATAAGATCGAACTAGGTATGATTGGTACCAATGATCGGATCTCGGACAAGTAAAATATCGCAAGCCAAAGGGAATTGGTTACGAAATTTATGGTTCACACGATCACTAGATTCATCGTTGAATGTGTAGCAGACATTACAGATCTCCAGGTCCCGTTGTTGACTATTGATCAGAGAGGTGTCTCGATCATGTCTACATTATTCACGAACCGTAGGGTGACACACTTGAAGTTCGATGACGCTTTTGAGAGGATACGGAATATTGAAGAAAGTATTGGACATCACCGAAATTGTTTCGGATAAATTTAAAATAGTTCAAGGTTTTTTTTCCTTTCAAATGGTTGTTAATAGAATTAACAACTGATTCAAGGTGCTATATGCAAATGTTTGTTAATAGAATTAACAAATATTAAAATAAATAAATAAAAATGTTGTATTTATTTATTAAAGAAAAACTTTTGGAAATTTTGAGTGGAGTTTAAGTGGAGCATAAGGAGGTGTGAGTGGAGTGTCCATTCACATGAAGAGGGGAAGAGGTGGGGGCACCATGGCTTGGCTGCCTCCCCCTCCCCTATAAAAGGAGAGTAAGAGCTCCCTATCCTCCACACACACTTGGTGCCATCTCCACCTTTCTCCTCCCGCTGCTCCACTTCATGGTCATCCGCTTGGCGAAGCCCTCACCGCGATTTTCTCCACCACACCACGTCGTCGTGCAGCTGGAATTCCGGGGATCCTCTGGATCGTTGGAACGTAGGTCGTCATCAAGCCGTATGTGTGACCGGTCACATAAGCGTCCCCAGATTGCAACACACATCTTCACGAGATTGATGTGAGTTCGACTACATCACCAGCGAGATTCGATCTTCTAACGCTTTCTGTCTTCGAGGGTATGTTCTCTTTAAGACTCTCTCTATCCCCGTTGCTTACATCTTATAGATTAGATCTTGGCCCTTCGGGTGTCCTTCGCGTAGGCAATTTTTTGTTTTCTATGCAAAAAACCCATCAGTGGTATCAGAGCCGGATCTATGCGTAGATGTTTTGTATGGGTAGAACATATATGTGTATGTGGGCGTTGATGATATTGTTATTGCCTCCTTGCGTTTTTTTTTAATCTTAGTGGCATAGTAGGATGAAGCGGCCTTGGACTAACTTTACGCATACTTGTACGCGAGACTTGTCCCATGATGATATCTGGCTAACATGTTGTCAAGTATCCCCTACTATAGTTAAGATCTAATATATAAAGGGTTGTTAATAATTTGTTTATCAACATTGTGGTTCATTTTCATAGGTATGAACGGTTCTATCTTCGAAATCCCTAAGCCACGTAAAATATGCAAAAATAATTAGAGACGTCTAACTTAATTTGCAGGGCACATGATGTGATATGGTCAATACTACAAATTTGATGTATGAAATGATCTTGTTTGTAAATTATTGACATACCGGCAGGAACCATATGGTCGTCTTATTATTTATGGCATGTGCGTTGTATATCATATCCATGTGATATATTGTAATTTTTATGGACAATCAAGATGAAGGAGCCGCGGATCTTGGTGACACGCTGGTGGAATGATGGAGATCATACCATGATACACAAGATGGAGATCAAGTGCAAGAAGGACCATATCATATCACATTATTACATGCGATGTTAATCCTTTTATGCATCTTATTTTTCTTAGATCTCTACGGTAGCATTATAAGATGATCCCTCTCACTTAATATCAAGATAATAATGCGTTCTTCCTTAGTATGCACTGTTAAGAAAGTTCGCCGTTACAAGACACCACGTGATGATCGAGTGTGACATACTCAACGTTCGCATACAACGGCTGCTGACGAGCCTAGCATGTACAGACATGACCTAAGAACACATGCTAATACTACGGTTCTACTTGGCGATCCTAGCATATGGCCTCGGAACACGTAACCGAAAGGTAAAACATGAGTCATATGGATGATATGATGAACACGTCGATGTTCGGCTCTACAGCTACATCATCTCACATAATGATCGGTTTTGGTGTAGTGAATTTGGTTTGTGTAATCACTAAAACGACTAGAGGGATGTTATTTTTTAGTGGGAGATCACGTGGTAATTTTGAATTAACTTGAATTTAATTTATCATGAACAACCAATCAAAGTGATTTTTCATAAATTGTAGTAGTCATTGGCATCCATTTACTACCTTACACTTAGATTGTCAATTGAGATATAACTATTATGATCCGGTAAAAACCATTTTGGACTGGTACTGTATTAGTGAAATTTAAAATTGAGTCTTATTATAGATTTTTTTGTATAACCTACCTAGCTCCATATGATTAGTTATTGATTGGTCTAGTGAGAAAGTTGTTCCTACTTAGAATCTAGTGTCATGCTCGCATCCATAATACTTGACCTTCGAAAGAATGTTTTGAGAATCAAGGTGATCAACGAGCTGAAAAGAATTGTTTTCATAAACAAGCGAGGAGTGAAGGATATATTGATATCTAGAACTTTGTTTGTGGTGACATGACTAAGTATAATTTAGTGTGACAACGTGTGCTTATATTATTTGAATATATGCAATGAACAAAGATGCTAGGCGTTTGAATCTCCCAAAAAGTTGGGCGCTAATATTATCCTCTAAATTCCTTCCTTCGAGCTATAGTAGATTCATCACAAAAAACTTATGATGGGATGGATTAAAAGTATTGGTAAAATGTTTAACTTGCTTGAAGATTGCTAAGAGTGAAATCCGGAAGAATGATAATAATATGGTGATATTAGTAGAACAATCAAATTCAAAGTATGACTCAATGGGTGATAATATATGACTAACGAGCCAAGGAAAATGTGCTAGTTCGACTGGCATAGTTTGATGGTGAATGATTATTATGTAAAGGAAAGGCAATATTGAAAATATAATTACAAAAGGTATATGGAAGGAAAGAAAATAACTGGAGAAGTCCAGCTCAGTGTAACACCCGGGCGATTTCCCCCAATTAGACTTGGTTGTTTTTCTTTTTGCATGGCATCAGGCATCATATGCATTGCACCTTTGTTCTCAAACCAATTTAAAATGCAAACAAATCATTTCAAATTGTAACTTATAATTGATTTGAAAATATTAAATATGCTTGGTTTTGAAATTCCTTTTGTATGAAACCCTAATTTAAATTCAAATTTCCAAAATTCAAAATACATGGTGTAACTTGAAATTTTTGAAAAACAAAGTTTCATACACTTGGGCTTTATTTCTGTTTAATCCAACAAAATTATTTCATAAATAAAAACCCTCAAAATTGCTCTCCTCTCTATTCTTCTTCTTTTCTACAAACAAAATGGGGAAAAAAAAGGAGAAAGAAGAACAAAAAATGGTGGAGGAGGCAGCCAACCGGCCAGGCCCAAAGGCCCAACCGGAGGCCACCTACGACCCCAGCCCACCACACCTCCTCCTTCCTCTGTCCGTACAGGTGACGGAAGCAGAGGGTGGGAAAGCGAGCTCACCCCCCGCACCTGCTCCTTCCCCCTCCATATCTACCTACCCCGGCGCCTCCCCTTGCAACCCTAGCCTCCCTCCTCTCTCCTTCCTCTCCCTGCGCCGCCGCCCTCTTCCTTTCTCCCCATCCTCCTTTGTTCTTTCCTCCAAAAAATCACTGAATTTTTCTGAACCCGGAGTCGTAGCCTCCATGGCCGGAACTTGGTGTGTCTAGGGTGGCTGCGGTGGTCGTCCCCTCGACCTCCAGGGCACGGGAAGGGAACCGTGGAGGTGCCCTCTCCGTCCTCGCTTCCTCGACCAGGCCTGGGAGGCGCTCGAACCGCCACGCCATCGCCTTCTTCTTCCCCGACGACTCCTGTCTGCGTACGCCGTCTGCGCCTCGCTCCGTCCTCGTCGCTGCGACCTCATCTCCAGCAGTCCCTCAGTGAGCCTCATGTCCGCCTCGACCTGTTCCTCCTTCCCTTTCCTTGCTCTACGTGTCCACCATCAATTGGCACGGTCGTGTCCCTGCAGGTCGTCCTCTTCTCCCGTCTGCCATGGTACGCGTGCAAGCTGCAAGCTTGCACGTTGCCAACTTGCTGCACCGTGCACACCACCTGCTGCCAGCGCGCGCACACACGCCCCGCGGGGTAGTCCCGCATCACCTCAGCACTCACGCATATGGCGGCGCTGCTCGTATGTGGTCGTCGTCGCCGTTCTCCCGGTCAGCCGTCACCGTTGTATGAAGTCTGAACTGTTAGATCCAAAATTCAGTTAATGCCCGCTGTTAACTTCTTCATGTTTCCGTATCAAATCCAAACAGCAACACCAGCAGCAGCGCAGTGGCAACACACCCCGCTCCGCACCCCGTAGACCCAGGTTCGAACCCCCGGGGAGGCAAAGCCTCCCCTTTTTCTCTTTTATTCCGCGCTGACACCCGGGACCCACCAGTCAGTGACTGCTGAGGCCACGTTGGCTCTGCCCCACGCCCAGTCAGCGCCGCGTGGCCCCGGGCCCACGCGGCAGTCGCTGTGGGTAGTACTGGCCGCGGTGGAAATTCCCCAGATCCAGATCTGGATCTGAAAATTTGCACCATGGCCCCTGATTCTTTTCTGTTTTGAAATTAGGCCCCTGTAATTTCTGAAAACCTCCTGAAAAATCACAGAATAGACCCTAGATTTCAAATTCAAATAACTTTTGCATCTTAACTCCAAATTTAATAAATAAAATATGTTTTCCATTCAAAATTTCCTAAACTTTTCAAATATGCAATCTGTTTACTGTTTTGAATAATTAAAAATTAAAATATATTATGTGCCTTATTTAAACAAATTAAAAATTGTTTAAATCATAACTAATTCAAATTAAATTCAAATTTAATGTGTAAAATATGTTTTCAAACCAGAAAATTGTAATCTTTTCAAATATGAATTTTATTTAATGTTTTGAATAAATAAAATTCAAACAATTTCTATTATTGCAATGAATTCATTTAAACTTGTTTAATTAGTAACTAATTCATTTTAATTCCATATTCAAAAATTAATATATGTTTTCCAATCAGAATTAAATTGTCTATCCAAATATGCAATAATATTAATGTTTTGAGAAACTAAACTTTGCACTATTTCCAGCACTGAATTTATTTTAATTTAAATGCCAAAGCTCATAATTAAATCATCTAAACTCCAAATTTGGCAAATGAGATATCACATTGAAGCTAATGTTGTATACGTTCTGTTTTCATCATCTACCATGCCATTTAATCACTTCAATCTAATGTTTGCTTGTAATTCACTTAAATAACTATGCATGCACATGGGATTTTTCAAATGCAACCTTATCTTTGCATTTGGGCCCATTTAAAATGTTTCATCATGTCTTGTATTTATGTTGATGCACCCTTTAACTTGTCATGCATATAAAATAGGATCATGCTGGATCTTTTGCCGTAGTAGTAATTGTTGCATCCGGTGTTTGTTCTAGTTCGTTGCTTCTTCGCGGATAGGACACTGAGATGATGTGAGCAACGACAAGTTCTGCGGATGTACCTCTACTTGCTGGATTCCAGGCAAGTATACTCACTTGCTACCTATGGCTGCCTTTCATCACTTGTTACCGATTCTTTCCGTTGCCTTTATTCTAGCCTTATGATTCGATGCTTGTGTCTCGATTCTATCATATGTTTACCTTGCAACCATGATATAGCCTTCCTTCCACTTCCTATTACCTGTTGTTTGTTTACCCCGTTGGCCCTCGTGTCGTAGTTGCATGCTTAGTGTTGTTTGCGCTCAAGTCTTCATGTCCGTCTTATCACCTGTTTAGTTTGATAGTTGGGTTTCAACTTAATCAACAACTTGTTAATGTTTTGGGTAATAATAATTTGATGATAAGGCACCAGACGGAGGCCCGGCGTGGTTTTGAGGCCTGCTAGTGTCGACCTTAATTAGGAAAAGGGTCTTGTCCTCTGATCCATGATGAGCGCACTAACCGCATGTGGGAAGCGAGTATGGGCGCCCCCCGCAACTTTGATTCGATTCGCATCTCGTCCAAATCGCCTCATTTAGTTCGGGTTTTCCATTTGCCGCATGCATATGCAGGTGCGAACCCTTGGCGCCAGGGTGGAACTTTTGTAGTCGGCATTTAGGGAGACACGTTCTTAGAGTGCTATGAGGGTCCCCTTTTCTTCGTGGGGCTTGATTAGCCGTGCGCTCAATTGCACGGGGTTCTTTGGGCTTGATGCGAAGAAGAGTTGGGTTGTGTTGAGTGGCCTGCTTGGTGGGTTTGCTCCCCGCCTGGCGGGTCATTCTTACGTGTACGGCCAAATTGGTGCATCCCTGCAGGGTTAAATCTTCTCGAGAAGCCGTGTTGTCCGCGGTTATGGATGACTTAGTGAAAGTGCTGGCTAACAAGTACTCAGACAACTTACACTTAACGATGATAACTTGACTAGTAATATAGATTACCTCCACCATGAAAACGAATGTCACCTTAACCAACCGTGTGAGTTTCCTTGGGTTGCTTCCTTAGTAGGGGGTAACACTGGATGGGTATTGTTTGGTGAGTAGTTATAGTTGGTTTTGTCGCGCTATCTTATCCCTTTCTTTTAGCCGGAAGTTGTAGCGCGTCTCTGTAGTTAGTTAGTGCAGCCCGCTGCCGCTTCGTTGAAATAATCCCTTCCTTTCCGTTGTACCCAAAGTATTTGTATCTTGTGATGATTGGTTACGCTGGCATCTTGTGAGTATGGTTTATCCACTTGCCAGTACTTAACCGTACTGACCCACGAATCCCTTTCGTGGCTGCATATTCCACATTGCAGTCAACATGTTTGAAGTCTGACGACGTTAGCTTGGGAATCCCTCCGGCTTGGCCTGGGTAGGGATTGGGCGCCATCGGTTATCTGCAGGACTCTTAGTCCCATTTGTATCTCGTCCGTAGTCGGACACTATGTTGTTTCTTCCGCTGTTATTTGGATCTTTGTATTGTATCATTTGTATCCTTGACTCGTTTGAGTCGTCTTGTATATACCTCCTCTGTTGTTGTTGTGGATTATTCGTGAACAGTTGTAATGTTATCACAAGTGGCAACCTGAAATCGGTTATTATGTGGATTTTGGTGGAAATGCTGAAATCCGCATAGTGCCCGATCCCGGGGAGTATATGCTTGATATACAAGTTGTAGATGTATTGTTAGTTAACAATTATTTTTTTTTGGTTATTTTGATACCGGATTGGTTGGTATGAATTTTCATACAAAGCAACGCAATGCAAGAAATACAAGGGCCTAAAAGTAAGTAGTATAAGATGTGGAATCTATCATGACAAGAACGGAAAATAAATTGTTATTGTGTTTACTGTTGTATCGAACCAAATGTTCAAGATTTATTTTAAGAACTTAATAAGTTGTTATTTTGTTCCGCTCTTTTGTGAGAACAAATAAGATAGTTCAAACTATCACCATATTTAATAATTGATGGATGAGTTAATATAAATAGTGCTGGTAAAATAAACATCTATAATACTAAATGCTAAAATTACGTGACGTAAAAATTATGGAATTTCACTTAAATTGTGACACCATCATTTTAGTTCACACCGGAAAGGAAAACATGAAGAAACTCCATGTTAATGGACTTCCGGAGTAATTTTGTTTTGAATAAATTGACGCTTGTGAGACCTTTTCACAAAAATGACTAAATTTCCGTTCATAGGCCAAAGTAGAATGGCCGGCTAATTTAATTGGAGATTATACATATTGATGTATATAGTCCATTACGTGTAGTCATGTGTGGTGGATTAATTTTTCTTCATAAAATGCCATCGATGAATTGAATAGATATATGAGTATATATATTTAATGAGAAAGAAGTTTGCCATTTTTGAATTAGTTCAAAGTATTGTTAGTATGAAGTAAAAATTATCGTAACAAGATAATCAAGTATTTATGATTGGATCATAAAGGATAAAGTTTGAATTACAAGTTTAGCAAAACATCCGAGGAGTTGCAGAATTGTTCTACAACTTATCCTTCTCGAAAACCCCACATAAGTATGGAGTGTTCGAGGGACATAATGGAACCTTGTTGGACATGATAAGATAAATAAAATGCCATTACATTTTTGTAGTTTATACACTAGAGACTACCAATTTTACACTAAAAAGAGCTCCATCATTATCCGCTGAAATTGACACCATATAAGTTATGAAGTGGGTAGTGACCCGAGTTATCATTTCTTAAATTTTGGTATGCATAGCATGTGTAAAATGTTTACAACCAAAATCATAGAAATATATGTTTATAAGGTTATCCCAAAGAAACTTTTGGGGATTTCTCCTATCACCATACCAAAGACAAATGATGTTTGTTAGAAAGGGTTCATTTCTCGAGAAAATTGTTCTTGCGAAAGAAGTGAGTGGGAGGACAGTAAAAACTCGACGAGATTGGAGAATCTTTGTTATCATGTCAAGAGTAGCAGAGTACTGGAAATTGTTCTGGGGTTTAATATTTTGACTAAATAGAAGACACTACATGTGTTGTAGATACTTCGAATGAGTTTGCAAACTAAACCATGAAGGTCGTAAAACTTTGTACTTAGACCAACTTGTAGGTTTGAGAATGAAGGGTTGTTTTGACAACAAAGGACCAGCAACTCATAAATAAAGCAAATGTTGGGCCCTGACTTCGTAAAATTGTCTATGAGTCATTATATCCGAGATAGTATCCCTGTATGAATATCAAGTATGTGACTTGGTAGTACTTTCGGAAGGCATGAAGCCTAACGATTGCAAATTTCTATATAGGAAAAAAAGACATGGATATTTACATCCACTAAAAGTTCGACTTGTCGAATAGATGTTTTCGACAAAGTTCCAAGAGATGACTACGATAAGATTTTGATCTTCCATAGTCATATTTTAGTCTTTGCGGATAGTTCTAGAAAAAGTGACATATTTTGATATGGCAGTTGAATAACAAAATCAAATTTCCTCTCTAGGAAGTTTGGTCAAGGATGTGTACTTGACACAGTCTGAGAGTTTTTGTAGAATTCAGAAAGGTTGCTAGAAAGGTATGAAACCTTCAATGGTTGAAGTAAACATAACGAAGTTGGAATATTTACTTTAATGAAGTTATCAAAAGAGTTTGATTCCATCACGAACGGTAAAGACACTTGTAGAGTTACAAAAAACTCAGTGGGAGCGCTAAGACATATTTCTAATGCTTTATGTAAATGAAATATAGTTGACTGAAAAGTATATTCTTTAGATTAACACGATTAAGATTTCGTATTGATGAAAGGCTTAGGCTATAGAGATATTTGGCATCGATATCTATAGATTGAAATGCCTGATATGGTTGAGCCAAAGTACATGGACAAAGTATTGAAGCAAGTCAATATAGAAACGACAAGAAGGGGTTCTTGCCGCATGGAAGTGAATTTATCAATTTTCAAGTGTTTTGACGCTTGATGAGCAAAATTGAAATTGAGATTTCAAAATCATGTGTTCCATGATATGTACACAACCAGATAAGTGATATAAAGTGTTATAGCAGGATAATTCATATGATGATTGGACTATAGCGGGAGAGATCCTTATGTATTTTAGAAATTCTAAAGATATCTTTTCCTATGTAGTAATGAAAAAAGATTTGTTGTAATATGTTACACTAATAGTTTTATCATCTATTCAAATAAATATATCTCCATTAAAATATGTGTTAAAGGGTGGCACAATAGGCTGGAAGAAAGTTTCATGCTGGATTTGAATGAGTTTCAAAATTAAATTATTGTGACGGATACTACAACAAAGGCTAAGTATATCGTTGGGTTGACAACAAATAATAGAGGTATTTCGTGTCATTGAGTTCTTTATTGAACTTGGTGAATTCCAAGAATGCTGAAACTATGAAGCTACATTTTCACAATGTTAGTTACATTAGTTTAAGCTGAGAAATTAAGGTCTGACCGGTTGACCAAATATATACAAAGTCATCTCATTAGAGAATGAGTGATGCGTGTAGACACAAAGCATGCAAATACAAACAACCCTGAACATGTCAGATCCATTGATGAAGTTGACCACATGAAAGCATGGTAATAACAGTGGAACGACATATGTGTTAAGTGCTTACTTATTGACTATATTATTGATTCTAGTGCAACTAGGAGACTAAAGTAAATATGCCCGAGAGGTAATAATAAAGTGGTTATTATCTTATTCCATGTTTATGATAATTGTTTATTTCTCATGCTAGAATTGTTTTAACCGGAAACTTTGATACATGTTTTTCTAATAAACAAACAAGAGTTCCTAGTAACACCTCTCGTTTAACTAGCTCATTGATTAACCGATGATGAAGGTTTCCTGATCATGAACATTGGATGTTGTTAATAAAGATGTCATGTCATTGGAAGAATGATGTGATGAACTGTTGGAACGTGTAGAGATAAAAAAAACTTTTATATGCGGTACTCCCAAGATCTAGGTGAGGTAGAAGGCCACGAGGATTACCACTAGACGATGATGCGTGGATTATCGAAGAAGCACGTCGCTGCAGTGTAGTCCCACGATCCGATCCAGCCGATCCAATCCTACGATCGTCGAAGTGCTTAACGTACAACACCTATCCCGGTATCCACACGTATGAGGAGGAGCTCCGGTGGCGGACTGCTAGGTCCAGTGCGGCGTCTGGAATGAGTGGGGCTAGGGTTCCCAACACATGGGAGTGGAAACTTGTGACCGTTGGGCAACCCGCACCCCTCTTTATATAGCGAGTGGGAGTGGGCTCCCCAACGCTTGTGGCCCATTCCCTCCGTGAGTCCAACGCAATAATTCAGTCCATTTCCGGTTCGGGTCCAACCCGACCAATATACATGCTCCCGCAAGTGAGTGAACCTATAGGCTCATGGCGACTTGGACACGATTGGAGTCCGAATCCCAATCGATCAACCGGTAGCGGCTCCTAACAGAACGTGCCGACTCCCAAGTGCCATAGAGTCATGACGACATAATTTCCAATGTGACTTTCTTTTTTTCGAGAGTACACGAATGCGTACCTTATTTTTATAGAAGATAAGAAGGGTAATTACAAGACAGGCTTGCCCCTACGAAGGTGCAGCCAGGAGATCTCCTAGGGTTCGAAACTGACGGCTACTCTCTCGCTACATGGTGAATTGCTCCAACTCCTTGCTCTCTACAAGCCCTCAATGCCTTGAGCTCCTCCAGAACGTTGGCGGCGATCGCACTGGCGGTATGCTAGCTACGCCTGTTTCCGAAACACCAAGTGTTCCTGTTCTTCCATAGCGCGTGGCAGGCCGTGCCAACCAAGGCATCGAACCAGCGCCGCTCCTTTCCGCTGTAGTCTCTCCTAGCCGTGAACCACCAATCGTAGAGTGTGCAGGTGCTAGATGGCTCGACGAAGCGGAGCCCCAGGTCTCTCCTGCATAGAAACCATACCTCCCTCGCGTGAACACACTGTACAAGGATGTGATCGACATTGTCCTCCGCCTGCAAGCATACGAAGCAAGCGTCGACGCTCTCCTGCAGTCCATGGCGAGCACGCCTCTCCGTAGTCCAGATCCGTCCTTGCACCGCGAGCCACAAGAACAATTTGACCTTAGGTGCTGCCCTACTTTTCCAAATCGCACTACTCCAATCCATCCTGATATTTCCCTGCATGAGTAGTCTGTAGGTAGATCTTGCCGTGTACGCGCCCGTCGCCTGCCAAGGCCAATGGAAACTGTCAGTCGAGTGCGGGTCTAATGGCAATCGACTGATCGCCAGCCAAAGCGCAATGCACTCCCTAGCCCCTTGCGTGCGATGGTACCCGGGACATCAGCAAGCCACCGATTCCCGCGAACTCCTTGCTCCACTGTCCGCGAATTACGAGCTCTTTTACTCACCGTTCGCGACAGTCCCGGCGCGAATTCAGCAACGCTCCTCCCGTCGATCCAGCGATCTCGCCAGAAAAGCGTGTCTCTTCCATCCCCTACTGCAATGTTAACCATGCTGTCAAACACATGTCTGGCCTCCGTATCTCTCATCATCGGCAGCCCAAACCACGGTCTGGAGTGATCAGTGCGCCGCAGCCATTCCCAATGGACGCGAAGGGCAAGGCCTTGGAGCCTGAGATTCTTCACTCCCAGCCCAACGAACTCCTGAGGCTTACACACCTGGTTCCAAGCAACGAGGCACTGCCCTCCAATTGCTCTGATCTTGCCATCCCAAAGAAAACCTCGCTTGCACTTGTCCAATTCCTCGAGCAACCAGCATGGCGCCTCAGCGATGAGGAGATGGTGCACCGGTCTGGCTGTCATGACAGCTTTGACAAGAGCCAACCTCCCAGGTTTACTAATCAAACCCCGCTGCCACGCCAGGACAATGTGCGAGCAAGCATCCAGCATGGGCTGCCACTGGGCCTCGGTGAGAGGAACAAGCGCAAGCTGCAAGCCTAAGTACTTGATCGGGAAGTCGCAGACGCTGCACTGCAGCAGATTGGCGACTCGTGCCTTCTCCAATTCGCCTCCCCGGATGATGGTTGCGGTGGTTTTCCGGTAGTTCACCTTGAGGCCTGACGCTTCGCCGAAAACTCCTAGCAGCACCTTGATCACAGTGAGATCCTGCACCTGGGGCTTGACAAACACAACGACGTCATCGGCATAGATTGACATCCGTTGAGTGGCCGTGCAGTTCCCTAGGGGTGCGACCAGCCCTTCCTCCGTGGCCTTGGCAAAGAGGAGAGACACCACCTCCATCGCCAGGACGAAGAGCTGCGGGGAGAGGGGGTCTCCCTGCCTCAGCCCGCGCGCGTGCTGAATCCGCCTTCCTGGAACTCCGTTCACCGCTACTCTGGTACTGGAGGTGCGAAGGCTGATCGCCACCCAACGCAACCACGCCGCAGGGAAGCCCATCTTGGCCAGCACTTCTAGCAAGAAGGCTCAAGAGAGAGAGTCGAAGGCGCGGGATATGTCCAGTTTGAGGAGCACTCCTTCCTCTCTCCAATGTGACTTTCATCTGAATCCCTTTTGTCTCACGATATACCTTGTCGAACTATAGGCGAATTATTGTCATCCCTTAAATAGTTCAACTCTCTTCTCGGTCCGTGATATCTGATTCATATGACTAACTCTTAGTCAATAGACCCGGTTAAATACTTAACCGAATCGCGCATGGCCATGCTTTCAGAATCATATCACTCGAGAGGGCCTAGAGAATATCTCTCCAGTCGGAGGGGAAAAATCCCATCTTGATTATTCACATCGCGTGGCTTGCTTCTCATTCGACCTAAGCTCTGCCTTTATAACTGTCTTGTCACGGAACAACGTTTGACAGAACCTAAGTCGGCGATCCACAACTCGGATTGTGCTACAACGTCGGGTCTAAGTGTTACATTGATTGAGACATGCAAATGACGACTTACTCATTGCATCTCAATATGGGCCAGTCCAACTTGCTAAACTCTGTAGCCAAGTCTGTGAAAGTTGGAATGCCATCACCATGCCCATGAAAATTGGAACCGAGTCATCAGCCAACACTCACATTAGTCTAGATTGTGTGTCCAGCACAAACTTAATGACCAAGGACAATTTAGCATGAACAACATGAATACATAGTTCCACAATCGAATCACATATTCAATGATATATATTAGATGTTCAAAACAAGGAAAACTTAATAACTTTATGAATACATTGGGAACTACATCATACATCATTGCCTCTAGGGCATATTTCCAACAGTCTCCCACTTGTACTAGAGTCAATCATATCGACATCGTATGCCTAGACATCGAATGCCCATACCTCTCATGTGCGCCTCATGCTTTGGTTGTGGTAGCGCCTTTGTCAACGTATCTGCAATGTTTGCATCCGTGTGTACTTTGCATAATGATACGTCATAAACGTATCCCAAATTTCTGATGCTCCATGATCCTATTTTTCCAATTGCAACATGTTTTCTCACTTATTTATAGCATTTTTATACGTTTTCCGGACTAACCTATTAACAAGATGACACAGAGCCAGTTCCCCGTTTTCGGCTGTTTTTTAGTTTCAAAAAAGCTGTTCTGGAAATATTCTCGGAATTGGAAAATTCGAAGCCCGGAAGTCCTATTTTCCCCGGAAGCATCCAGAAGACCGAAGAGGAACCGAAGAGGGGCAGCAGGGGGGCCACACCATAGGGTGGCACGGCCCCCTGGACACGCCAGCTAGGGGTGTGGGCCCCCTGGAGCGCCACCACCTTTGCCCTTTCGCCTATTTAAGCCCCCCGGATGGAAAACCCTAAACACCTGATCAAAATCCTCAAAAAAGTTCTGCAGCCACCGTCACCATCAACCCCATATCAGGGTGGTTCTGAAGCTGTTTTCGGCACCCTGCCGGAGAGGAGATCATCACCGGAGGCCTCTTCATCACCATGCCTACCTCCGGAGTGTTGCGTGAGTAGTTCATCCTTGGACTACGGGTTCGTAGCAGTAGCTAGATGGTTGTCTTCTCCTCATATGCTTCCATGTTTAGATCTCGTGAGCTGCCTATCATGATTGAGATTGATCTTATGTAATTCTCTGTGCTGTGTTTGCTGGGATCCGATGAATATTGACCTTATGCCAAGTTGATTATAGTCTTTATTTGCATGCGTTATTTGTGATCTTGCATGCTCTCCGTTGCTAGTGGTTATTCTGGCCAAGTAATTGTTAGTGACTCCAAGAGGGAGTATTTATGCTCGATAGTGGATTCATGCCTCCTTGTTGCCTTGCTCGAGTGACAGAAACATGAAGGGGGAGGATGTGTTGTTGCCATTAAGGAGAAAACAACGGTGAGAGTGCCCGCGTGCATAATCATTGCTTACATTACACACTTTGTTTAATGCAATTATCTGTTGCTTGCAACTTAATACTTGAGGGGGTTCGGATGATAACCTGAGGGTGGATTATTAGTCATAGATGCAGATGGATGTCGGTCTATGTATCTTGTTGTAATGCCTGCACTAAATAACATAGTAATCTTCATGTCATATTGTGCACTACGGTGCAACCTTTATTTGTCAATTGCCCAGCTGTAATTTGTTCACCCAGCATGCTATCTTTTATGGAGAGACACCACTAGTGAAACTATGAACCCCGGTCCATTTTTCCACACTGTTAAACAACCCACAACAATTTCCTTCTCTCTTTACTTTCTGCAAGCATACACTGGTTTTCCACACTATACGTCTAATCTTTGTTTTCAGCAAGACCGGTGAGATTGACAACCTCACCGTACCATTGGGGCAAAATATTTTGATTGTGTTGTGTGAAGGTTCCACATTGTTGCTGACACCGGTGAAGAGCCAGCACCACCGTCAGTGGCATCAACCTTCCGAAGATTCTCTTTCTCCTACTTGATTGATAACCCTGGTTCTTAACTAAGGGGAGAACTCCTACCGATGTGCTCATCATACCCTCCTCTCGGGGTTCCCAACAAAGTGCATCAAGGATTTTTCTGGCGCCGTTGCCGGGGAGAAGGAAGTCTTCTGGCAAGGGGAGTCTCTCACTCTCAATCTCTTTATTTTGTTTTTATTTCTCTATATCAAAAACACAAAAAAATTAGTTTATTTCTGTATATTGAAAACACAAAAAAATTAGTTTACTTCATAGTTGTTATTTTTGTCTCTATGTTATTTTTGCTCATCATGTTGTTTCCTATTTTTACCATGAAAGATTTGTCGGTAGGAAGTGATTCTATATTTGGAAAGGACACTGTTAAAGAATTCTTTGATCATGTTAGTAAGCATGATAACTTTGAGGAAAAATCCATAGTAGAACTTGCTCCCAATTATGAGACTGCTGCAACTTCCTTAGTTCACATGCTAGAAGCTAGGTTTGTTAACCTCCATCCTATAATGCAACAATGTTCCTCAACTTGAATAACATTGAAGATGTTGAGAAAAGAAACTTCATCTTAGAAGCTATGCTTAAAGAATTTAGGGACGTTGCTATAGAAGCTAGGAAAGTTTTTGATCGGTTTAATATGCTTGGCTCATGTGTAGACATTGTTGGATCTCTAGAAGAAACTGAACCTAATAATGAAAACGAGTATAAAATAGCAATCCCCTTTAAATTAGTAGCTTTACACGAAGCACAAGAGAATAATTTTGATTGGATTGTTCCTGAGAACTTATTTGATGAAAATAGTAAGCCTAAAAGTACTAAGAGAGGAGCCTATGAAACCCACTTAGCTAAAATACAATGCATTATTAAAGAATTGCCAAATCTTGATTTGAATGCTTCACTTATAAACACTTGATTTGATTTTTCTATGCCTAGCTGAAAGGCTTTAAAGAAAAGCGCTACCGGGAGACAACCCGTTTTATTTTGATGTTTTCTTTCAGTTTTCCTTTCTTTTCTTTGGTGTTCTTGCACCTGGGTGTTTTCTATTTCCTTAGCAACCACTCTGTATCTTTTATTTTGAGTTTTTGTTGAGCCAAGTAAATCCACTAGTGGAAAGTTGGGCCTATATTTCGGATTTCTGCGCAGGAAACAGATTTCTGCTGTCCATTGTAAATTTCGTTAAAAATCAAAGAAAACTCAAATTTACCTTATCTTTTTTGTGCTTAATACTGAGTTATATATGAAAATTTTATATAATACCACTTTTTAATTTGAGCAACAGAAGATTTTTTTAAAAATCGATCTTTATCTGTTGTTTTGTTTTTGACAGATTTCTGCCATCTATTGCATTTGCATCTTAATCTCTTTCTTTTGGTGTTCTTTTGGGAAAAAGAGTTTTGAAAGAAGTTGTGACAGTAGCTAATGTGTTTTTAAGTGTTAGAATTGTGTTGAAACTGAACCATGTGGATTTATTATTTCAATTGCACTAACGGTGCTAATGAAGATTGTGAGAATTTTGATGTGAAGGAAGTTTTCAAGGGTCAAGAGAAGAGGATGATATGTGTGATCAAGAAGAGTGAAAAGCCTAAACTTGGGGATGCCCCGGTGGTACATCCAAGCAAATACCAAGAAGACTCAAGCTTCTAAGCTTGGGGATGCCCAAGGGATCCCCTTCTTCATCAACAAATTATCAGGTCACTTCTAGTGAAAGAATATTTTTATTCGGTCGCATCTTATGTGCTTTACTTGGAGCGTCTTTTTTTTTCAGTTTGCTTTTTCTTTTTATTTCAGTTTGTTTTTACTTTCATAATAAGCTTGGTTGGACCCCAGCATTCTTTTATTGGAGACTGACACGCTCCACTTTTTCTTGAGAATACGCCGTATTCTTAGTCTATGTTTGACTGCTGCATTTATTCAGCTCCTGTTTTGCATGCATCTCTTGTTAGAGCTGTTAGTTTTAGTATTATTATTTGAGAACTCTCATGTTTGCTTTCTGTATCATAAAGAGTATTTTTGTTAAAGCATGTTTTGTATGGTACTTGTTGGGAGAAACAAACGAAAACTGCTGCTTGAAGTAGAATTTATAACAGTACTAGTAGAAGCTTGTATAGACTATGGCTAGGACTTTTTCATGCCATGCTAAATGTTATTTTAGTTTCGAAGCCTTATGGTTATTGAGTATCATGATTATCCTCAAATATCCGAGAGTGTTTAATATGTATTGAAAGATTCATGAGTTGTTCTCGTCATAGTAAAGCATCAATATATGGGATTCTCTTTTGAATGTTTTATTTGGTTGACTTGGCACATGCTCACACCATGTTTATGACTACAAACCAGTCACGAATAGCCTCCATGAACACTTAATTTTTGAACTTGTGATACTACTTATGTTTTAATTAATGATGCTTATGTCGCTATGCATGATTATGGCTCTTATGCTCTCTTCATTTGTCGCTCCTAGTCTTTTGCTAGCCTCCACCTGTACTGAGTATGAGATCTACTCGCGCATCCAAACTCCTTTAAGCCAAAGTTTTTCCCATTGTGTCCACCATACCTACCTAGATGTGGTATTTAACTGCAATTCCAAAGTAAAATACTCATGTGTTACCTTTAAAACCTTCAAAATTACTCCTGCTTTATGTTCCTGTTTTTGTCGATGAGGACGTAAATAGAGAATCTTTATCTCACTTGTTGATTGGATTTCATACCATGGACTAGTGGTTTCATCTGCTTATCCAAATGATAGTAGAACTGACAGCGGGGTGAACAGCCCCAAATTAATGCATACAAATTCTCTTCACTATTTTTGCCCCTGATTTATCATTCAAAGCATAATTGTGTAAACAAAAGAGAAAGAGGGATGAACTTCTACACCAGTTGAATCCTTCACCATGGGAGACGCTCTTGTGAATCCAGTTGACTTGTGACGTACTGTATTTTCTGTTTACGATTCGTTGACATTAGCATACATCTCCCAAAATATAGACACTCCTCCACGGTATGTGATTGTTGGCAGGCACCCGAGGATGGTTTGTGAAAGATGGATGGGAGGAGTCTCAAACTTTTAATACCTCTCTTTAATAAAATAAAAGCTCTAGCACATGAGTGATCCCAGCTTCCCTCTGCGAAAGGCCTTTCTTTTAATTTTATGTTGATTCTCCATCTTCTAACTTATGCATAGTTGAGAGAGCATTTTTGCCATTCTGAGTTCTATGTGCATTTGACCGATAAGCATCAATAATTACTTCATGATGTGATATTATTTGTTCTTAAATTATTTGTTCTAGTCTTCCTCTTGAACTTTGAAGGTGTCCTGACATTTATGTTTTGCCCCACTCTTAAGGACTATCGAAATATCACTTTGCCATGCTTTATCTATACCTGAAACAAACGTTTAACTTTCTTTGCATTATTATTCATGGTCCTTTATTTGAGTTACTTTTCGTGATGCAAAGTAATTGCTATGCTTTATGATTAAAGTTTTATTTATCATGCCTGTGTTTAAAGTGTTATGATCTCAGTGTGCATATGCTTTTACATTAGATTGATCAAGATTGTGTTAGTAGCATGTCACCTTAGAAATTATTGTTTTATCGTTTACCTACTCGAGGAAGAGTAGGAACTAAACTTGGGGATGATTGATACGTCATAAACGTATCCCTAATTTCTGATGCTCCATGATCATATTTTGCCAATTGCTACATCTTTTGTCCCTTATTTATAGCATTTTTATACGTTTTCCGGACTAACGTATTAACAAGATGCCACAGAGCTAGTTCCCTGTTTTCTGTTTTTTTTAGTTTAAGAAAAGTTGTTCTGGAAATATTCTCGGAATTGGAAAATTTGAAGCCTGGAAGTCCTATTTTCCCCGGAAGCATCCAGAAGACCCCCTAGAGCGCCACCGCCTTCTCCCTTTCGCCTATTTAAGCCCTCCGGATGGAAAACCCTAAACACCTGATCAAAATCCCCGAAAAAGTTCCGCAGCCGCCATCACCGTCAACCCCAGATCAGGGGGGTTCTGAAGGTCTTTTCGGCACCCTGCCGGAGAGGAGATCATCACCGGAGGACTCTTCATCACCATGCCTGCCTCCGGAGTGATGCGTGAGTAGTTCATCCTTGGACTACGGGTTTGTAGGTGTAGCTAGATGGTTATCTTCTTCTCATATGCCTCCATGCTTAGATCTCATGAGCTGCCTATCATGATCGAGATTGATCTTATGTAATTCTCTGTGCTGTGTTTGCTGGGATTCGATGAATATTGACCTTATGCCAAGTTGATTATAGTCTTTATTTGCATGTGTTATTTGTGATCTTGCATGCTCTCCGTTGCTAGTCGTTATTCTGGCCAAGTAATTGTTAGTGACTCCAAGAGGGAGTATTTATGCTTGATAGTGGGTTCATGCCTCCTTGTTGCCTTGCTCGAGTGACAGAAACGTGAAGGGCGAGGATGTGCTGTTGCCATTACGGAGAAGACATCGGTGAGAGTGCCCGCGTGCATAATCATTTCTTACATTACACACTTTGTTTAATGCAATTATCTGTTGCTTGCAACTTAATACCTGAGGGGGTTCGGATGATAACCTGAGGGTGGATTATTAGTCATAGATGCAGATGGATGTCGGTCTATATATCTTGTTGTAATGCCCGCACTAAATAACATAGTAATCTTCATGTCATATTGTGCACTACGGTGGAACCTTTATTTGTCAATTGCCCAGCTGTAATTTGTTCACCCAGCATGCTATCTTTTATGGAGAGACACGACTAGTGAAACTACGAACCCCAGTCCATTTTTCCACAGTGTTAAACAACCCACAACAATTTCCTACTCTCTTTACTTTCTGCAAGCATACACTACTTTTCCACACTATACGTCTAATCTTTGTTTACAGCAAGACAAGTGAGATTGACAACCTCACTGTACCGTTGGGGCAAAGTATTTTGGTTGTGTTGCTTGCAGGTTCCACGTTGTTGCTGACACCGGTGAAGCGCCAGCACCACCATCAGTGGCATCAACCTTTCGAAGATTCTCTTTCTCCTACTGGATTGATAACCCTGCTTCTTAACTAAGGGGAAAACTCCTACTGTTGTGCTCATCATACCCTCCTCTTGGGGTTCCCAACAAAGTGCATCACATAACTTGATATCACCTTGTTCGACAAACTGACGAATGAGGTGGTAAGGCATGAGTATGTGTTTATTCTTCTGGTGCTGTCTAGGTTATTTGGCTTGTGCGATAGCACCATTGTTGTCACAATATACGTCCAATGGATTGGACGCACCCAGAACCACACCAAGATCCCTCAGGAGGTTCCTGATACAAACGAGTTCCTTTGTAGCCTCCGAGGCAGCAATGTACTCAGCCTCTATTGTAGATGCAGAAACGGTATCTTGCTTGAAACTCTTCCAGCTCACAGCCCCTCCGTTCATGACGAACACATATCCAGATTGCGAACGAGAATCATCTGAGTCGGTGAGATAACTCTCATCCGTGTAACCCTTTACACTGAATTCCTCATCACTGCCATAAACTAGGAACATGTCCTTAGTCCTTCTCAAGTGCTTAAGCATGGTTTAGCCGCTGCCCAGTGGGTTTCGCCAGGGTCAGCCTGGTATCTGCTCGTTACACTTAGAGCATAGGAAACATACGGTCTAGTACAAATCATGGAATACATGATGGATCCGGCTGCCGAAGCATACGAGATCACACTCATCCTACTTCTTTCATCAATCGTCGAAGGACACTGAGCCTTGCTAAGTTTTACACCATGGACATCGTTAAGAACCCCTTCTTACACTCTTCCATTTTGAATTTCTTCAATACTTTGTCCAGAAAACAGGAACGTATTTTATATTATACTTTTCAATACATATTGTATCTAACATATTCCATATACTTACCCCCTTTTTCTTGTTATACAACATTTGTACCATATTAAATATAGCTGTAAACCGAAAGGAAAGTGCACAACATCAGACACATATGCACATCTTCAATACAGTATAAGGTCAGTGTGTAACTGTACCCCAATATAGTATACACTCTCCACACCAAACTGAAAACTTGACAAACAACAAAACTTTCACATCAGTTGTTTGCCATGAAGACCCAGACCCACAACTTCCTGGCTTGATGGTACCATGCAGTAGAGTCACAATGGGAACATTTCTGAATGCAAATTGGTGATTTGGCATGAACAAGGTCACCAGCCTCCTGTTTGGGAGCATTCAGCTTTCTTGTAGACCCCCCCCCCCAAATTATATTCCTTCACTTCGCCACTTCATGATTATGAAAAATCCTATCATCCCTTTTCTTTTTTACTCTGAGTCTATTCCTTTCTGTGATGCTTGCTTTCTGTGATGTGTCATGTTGACTGCACTCCTTGCACCATTTATCCACGTGTCATGTTCTATCATTTCCTATTCTGTATGATATGTATCAGGCACCACATATAGAGAACAACAGGTATCATTGCTTCGAAATTGAACAAACAGAAACAAGCCTTTGATGGATGAAGAATTAAAGATATTCAGCAAACTAATTTGCATTAAGAAATTTCTGAAACAATAAAAAAAATCTCTAGCCAAACCATCATACAAGTTAGTAGGTTGTGTTGGACTGCTACGGACTTGCCGTATAGCTTATCATACTCTCACACACATATGGCATGCATAATATTTAATAGTTTTAGATTTGGACCTTACAATATTATCATGACAATCAATTAACAATTAATTGAGTCAGAAAAGAATGATTTTTGTAATAAGCCTGCTTATTGACATAACAGTTTAAATTTGTTCAGAAAAAATCAAAGAAAATGGAAGACTTTATGCAACAAGATTGAAAGAAAATAGAAATGCCCCCTACTCTGACATGTTCCCCAATCTAAATTAAACAAGAATGCGAACAGTGGAAACTTAAAGTAAATTAAACCCTTTTATGTAGTTTGCCATTGTATTTTACTTGACATCAGAGAAACCCTTTTAACTTGAAGACTGTTTTTTGGAAGACCAGTAGTAAATTAACATGTCAGTGCTAAAGCGTACCAAGCAAGAGACAACACCATCAGCTTTACAATATTTGCATCCCCTCACAATTCTACACGGAAGATTGATAGAACCTCAATGGATTCGGAGCTGGAGTTTGTGGGGGTGCGGTGGCCCACGAGCTGGGAGCAGGGGCACGTCGGCAACAAGAACTTCAGCCATGCGGACACCAAGGCGCTGTGCTAATTGGGTAGGCCAAAGATGTAGGAAACCTTCCCCTGTAAATTCAAATGTTAAACTAAAAAACGTTGTGATAAACCAGGGAAGAACCGATGTCAGCAATAGTTGGTACGGTCAGCAACATGATCTCGAGAATTAGAAATTTATGCTTTAGAATTTTTTTTTGCAGAATGCCCTTGATATTGGTTGATGAGTTTGTTCTGAATCTTTCGGAAGGAATTACCGATCAAAAAGTCCCTAGACACCAATACATTTTATATATCTACATTAATTAGAGAAATATATGTCAGCCAGTAAATAACCCTTTTAAACATTAACAGTGTAACATTTTTGGGAATGTGAATAACAAAATGATGATTACATCTGCGTCAAATCAACTTCAAAAATATCCTCACCGTAATATCAAGTGGTTTTCAAGGACCTTGTCATCCTAACCAGTTCACGGACATGTGTGCTTACTGAATTAGATCACGAATTTATACGCGCACAACTCGGTTTAGTCAGATATCGTGGATAACTTTAAGAATGCTTAGTATGTAGTGCACTATCATGCACATGCGCAAATTGAGTTGTAGAACCAAGATACTAACATCTTAAAAAGATAGGCTGAAAATATCAATAGTAGTAAAACTCTCCTTGAGGCAGTTTTGTAGTATCCCATTGACCAGGTCTCAAAAACATATATAATACCTCACTTTTGGATCTTTCAAATTCAGAATACCATGACCAAGTACAGAAAAGATCATCAGGTGGTCAGAAGGTGAGCAACCCACGTCATTAGAATTCAGAATAGTTCACCAGTGGAACGAGCAGGACTTCTCTTACATATAGAAAAGAACATGATTTTGTTAAAGTTTAGCAATGCCAAGTCAAGTAACCTGCAACACAGCAGATCAGTGAGTTAAATCATACTGACATCTTGAGCGGAGAACCTCTTGGAAATTGGGATTCTCAAGAGTATGATGAGGTAGATAACTTACAATTGTCACCATATAATCAATCGGTTTATTTTTTCTGCACGAGCAGTTTTACATAGGCTATTGTGATCACCATATTGCATTGTCAGGGTTCATTCTGACCTGCTCTCTAGGTGTTTAATGAAATTTCCATCTACGCAAAAAAAAAATGGATGTGAGTTTTGCACCAGGCTCTACTTCTGATCTCCACCTGTCGCACCATAAATCTCAGATTGAATAATTGACCAATCCCCAATGCTTTTAGCAATCAACCAATATTTCTGCTAATCTCCATGGCGCAAAATTGGTTTTTAAAACTGCATTAGACAACAGAGTACCTTCGTGGAGCAGTCCGCTGCTTTAGGCCATAGGCAGCTGAAGTCACGGGGCCACGTGGCCACCAATCCTGAGAGGGGGAGCAGATGTGGTGCTCCGGGGCTTCAGGCGGAGGGAAGATGAGGCGTTCCGGCGGTATGTAAGTGGGACAGGCAGTAGGCACCGGCAGCTGGGCAGGGCGGCGGCAGGCGCCGACAGACGGGAGAAGAGCAACTGCAGGCGGGAGTTGTTGGTCGTCCATGGAAACGACGGCCGCCTCGGTTGTCGTTGTGGCGTGGCGCTTGATCACTGATCTCCTTGACGATGTTGGCGTTGGAGGCGTGCAGCAGGTCGCATATCTCCTCGAGCTTGTATATGCGGGCGACCTTGTCGCCCTCCGCCGTGACGCCGTCCACCATCCGCGACCGTAGTGAACTCCATCACACTCTGGCCCTAAGTGCGGGATATCTCCGTCGCGGAGAGGTCAAGATCTGAGAGGAGCATGTGCCGCAGGACCTGGGTTGCCTGGGCGGAAAAAATAAAATCAGATCGGACAGAAGAGTTCATACACGAGGCGAGGGAGTGCTACGAAGAGACGAAGGGAAACGATGGAGGGCGGCGGGGCAGGGGCGGCTAGTAGCTGAGGAAGGGTTCGAGGAGGGAGAGGGGTGACGAAAGTATCCCCGAAACTGGGTTTTGTTCGGCTCGGTCCATTTGGTCGCATGCAGGGACGATCGCCGAGCACAAGAATCGCGGGTGTCAAACATGCGAAATAGCGGACGACAGGACACGGTGGTGAACAGTTGAATGAACAAAATCCTTCTTTTGGATTAGAGATAGAGAATAGGAGAGAAATAATAGGAGGAGAGAAGAGAAGATAAGGCTGCATGCATAAAGTTAGCTAACAAATCTAACAAACTTGAAAAGATAAGGCTGCATGCAACGGTTAAAAATAAAGATTAGTGTGGTGGCATTTGATGCGTAATTATGTTGAAGTGTGACACCATACCACCACAGTAAACTTAATAGTAAAGATATGTACTTTGACTCAATCCTATGAGCCTCCTTGATTTATCTCTACAGATCCCGATTCCCAGTATGTAAGTCGCGTCACCCAAATCCTTCATTGAGAAACTCCTTTCCAATGATTCTTTGGTTTCTTGCAACATCATGACATTATTTTCCATCAGTAATATGTCATCCACATATAAGATTAGAAAATTTATTTTGCTCCCACTAAACTTATTGTATAAACAAGAAGCATGATCGCTCTTGATGAAGCCAAACGATTTGACTACCTCATCAAAGCAAATGTTCCAACTCCGACATGCTTGCTTCAACCCATAAATGGATTTCTGAAGTTTGTATAACTTGTGAGCGTTATTTGCATCGACAAAACCTTCGGGTCATATCATATACACGTCCTCAGTTAACTTTCCATTAAGGAAAGCCTTCTTGACATCCATCTGCCATATCTCATAGTCGAAATAGGCTGCTATGGGTAACATGATCCGAACTGACTTAAGCATCACTACGGGAAAGAAGGTATCATCGTAGTCAACTCCTTGAACCTGTCGGAACCCCTTTGCGATAAGTCGTGCTTTATAGATGGAAACATTTCCATCCATATTTGTTTTCTTCTTAAAGACCCATTTGCACTCGACGGTTCTTGCACCGTCTAGCAGATCAACCAAATTCCGAACTTGATTTTCATCCATGGACTTTAACTCGGATCTCATGGCTCCAAGCCATGACTCGGAATCAGATCCCACCATCGCTTCCGAATAATTTGCCAACTCAATATTGTCTAATAGTAAAACATCACAAGCATTTTGTAATATGGCTGATCTCCGTGGTTCAGGTGCTGTTACCGGCGTAGGTACCTGATACGTCATAAATGTATCCTTAATTTCTGATGTTCCATGTTGTTTTCATGTTATTTCCCACATGTTTGCTATACACTATGTCATTTTTATTGATTTTCGGGACTAACCTATTGACAAGATGCCATAGAGCCAGTTCCCTGTTTACTGCTGTTTTTAGTTTCAGAAAAGTTGTTCTAGAAATATTCTCGAAATTGGAAAATTCGAAGATCGGAAATCTTAGAATTCATGAAGGTTCCACGGAGCCCCGAAGAGGCCTAGAGAGGGGCCACACCTTAGGGCATCCCGCCCCCTGGCCGCGCCTAGGGGTGGTGTGGGCCCCTCAGGCATCCACCGTTATCGCCCTTTCGCCGATATAATCCCCCGATACGTGAAACCTAAAGATATACCACCTTTTTCCGAGAAACACTCGAGACCTCCGTCATCGTCATCCCGAGATCGGGAGGGTTCTGGAGCTCTCCCCGGCACCATGTCGGGAGGGAAATTCATCACCGGAGGGGTCTACACCACCATGCCCTCCTCCGAAGTGATGCGTGAGTAGTTCATCCCTGGACTACGGGTCCATAGAAGTAGCTAGATGGTTGTCTTCTCCACTTTGTACCTCATGTTTAGATCTCGTGAGCTTCCCTACATGATCGAGATCGTCTTTATGTAATGCTACATGTTGTGTTTGCTGGGATCCTATGAATGTTGAATGCTATGTCTTCTGATTATCAATCTATCATGTTATCTTCATGCATATCTTATTTATGATCTTGCATGCTCTCCATTATTAGTAGATGCTCTGGCCAATTAAATGCTAGTAACTCCAAGAGGGAGTATTTATGCTCGATAGTGGGTTCATGCCTCCTTTGCATATGTGCTCGAGTGAAAGAAACGTGACGGATGGAGGATGTGTTGTTGCCATTAGGGAGAAAACAACGGTGTTTACTTAGTTTACATTACACACTTTGCTTACCGCGATAATATGTTGCTTGCAACTTAATACCCAATGTTTGTTCGGATGATATTCAGAGGGTGGATTATTAGTCATAGACGCAGTTGGATGACGGTTTATGTTTTTGTTGTAATGTACGCATGAATCACATAGTAATCTTTATGTCTTGCATATGCACTACGCTGCATCCTTCATTTATGTAAATTGCCCAGCTGTAATTTGTTCACCACACATGTTATTTATCTTTCACGGAGAGACACCACTAGTGAACTGTGGACCCCGGTCCATTTTCTTATACTGATAATACACACACACTTCTTCTACTATTTTCACACGGCTTCCACTGCTTTCATACTGTTCTCATATTGTTTTCCACACCATACATTTAACCTCTTTGTGTTCAGGAAAACCAGTGAGATTGACAACCTCACTGCTTCGTTGGGGCAAAGTGATTTGATTGTGTTCTGTAGGTCCCACATTGCTGCTGAACCGGTAGTGCGCCCTGCCACCTCAGCTGCATCAACCTTCAGAGATTGCTTTTCCTCCTACTGGTCGATTCAACCTTGGTTTCTTTTCTGAGAGAAAACTTGCCGCTGCACTATTCACAACCTTTCTCTTGGGATTTACCAATGTCAGCCTCCCGACAAGGCACACATCAGTACCACGACTAGCTCAGCCTCCAAGGCCCTCGTCGACTCGCCCCTAGGCGGTTCCTCTTGAATTTCTTCGAGTTGCACTGTGCTCCCACTGACTCGCCGACTGAGAAAATCTTTCTCAAGGAAGACACTGTTCCGAGTGACAAACACTTTGCCCTCTTGTCGGTTGTAGAAGTAGTACCACAAGGTTTCCCTCGGATATCCCACGAAAATACACTTATCCGACTTGGGCGTGAGTTGTTCGACTGAAGTCGCTTGACAAATGCTTCACAACCCCAAATCTTAAGAAAAGACAAACTTGGCCTTTTGCCAATCCACATCTCATGCGGTGTCTTCTCCACTAACTTTGATGGTACTCTGTTTAGTGTGAACGCTGCAGTTTCTAGACCATGATCCCAAAATGATGAAGGTAGATCTGTCCGACTCATCATTGATCGTACCATGTCCAACAAGGTCTGATTTCTCCGTTCCGATACACCGTTCCTGTGCGGCATACCCGGTGGAGTGAGTTGAGGAACTATTCCACAACTCTTTAGATGGTCATCAAACTCATGGCTCATGTACTCGCCTCCACAGTCCGACCATAGAAACTTTATTTTCTTGCTGAGTTGATTTTGTACCTCACTTTGGAATTCCTTGAATTTCTCAAAGACTTCTGACTTGTGTTTCATTGAATAGATATATCCATACCTACTCAAATCATCAGTGAAGGTAATGAAGTACTCATAACCACCTCTGGCTGTCGTGCTCATTGGACCACATACATCACTATGTATTAGCTCCAACAAGTCAGACGCCCTTTCACAACTCCTTGCAAAAGGTGTCTTGGTCATTTTGCCGAGTAGGCATGATTCGCATGTCTCGAACGACTCTAAGTTGATCGAAGTTAGAAGTCCATCATAATGGAGCTTATTCATGCGCTTACAACTTATATGACCAAGCCGACAGTGCCAAAAGTAAGTCATATTTAGATCATTTGGTTTCAACATTTTCACATTTATGTTACAGACCGATTCACTATCAAGATTCAAAATAAATAACACGTCCTGAACAGGTGCAAAGCCATGAAACATATCTTTCAAATATAAAGAACAACCATTATTCTTAATATTCGACTCATAACCTTGTCTCATCAAACATGAGACGGAAATAACGTTTCGACTAAGTACTGGAACATAATAACAATTATTCAGCTCCATTAAGAATCCTGAAGGTAAATGAAGTTGCATCATGCCGACTTCCAACGTAGCGACACTCGCCTTGTTGCCGACCCGAATATCAACCTCTCCTCTCGCCACGCTCCTAGTTCTTACCAGTCCCTGCAACGAGTTGTATATGTGAATTACTGATTCGGTATCATATACCCAAGAACGGTTAGGTGCATCAGCAAGATAAATGTCTATGACATTGCATACAAGCGTACCTGAGTTGGAAGTCACACCTCCACTCTTGGCTTTGTCGGCCACATACTTGGTGCAGTTCTTCTTTTAGTGGCCATCCTGCTTGCATTAGAAGCAATTGGATCAGGCTGTAGGAGATGGTTTAGTCCTTGAGGAAGCGCTTTGTACTGGGCCATGGGCGTTGCCTCCTGACTTATCCTTCTTCTTCTTGGTCCAAGAACTCTTCTTGAACTTAGCCTTATTCTGCACCATCAACACTTGACTGGTGCCTTTCTTGAGATCAGCCTCTGCCGTCTTGAGCATCCCATGTAATTCAGTGAGCTTCTTATCCATACCATGCATGTGGTAGTTCGAAATAAACGAATCATACGCACTAGGAAGAGAGTTCAGAATTATATCAGTAGAGAACTCTTCGTTGATTGGGAAGCCCAGCCTATCCAGAGACTGCATGTAACCAGTCATCTTGATTCCGTGCAGACTCAATGGATCGTCGTCTTTGAGCTTACAGCCCAGCAAAGCTTGAGAGACTTGATACCTCTCGATCTTTGTTTGAGCCTGGAACATACTTTTGAGGCTTTCGATCATATCGTAGGCCTCAACATTCTCGAACTGCTGTTGCAAGTCTGGTTCCATGTGTGCAAGCATAAGACAGCTAATTTCCGCAGACTCATCTCTAGTCTTACAGTAGGAATTCATGACAGTGACTATTGCATCATCATCAGGCTCATCTGGAAGTACAGTGTCTAGAACACATGGTCTTTCTTGTCATGCTTGATGACTATCCTCAGATTACGGTACCAGTTGGTGAAATTAGTTCCATTAAGCTTATCTTTCTCTAGGATTGACCTCAACGCAAAAGTGGACAGCTGAGGAAGGTTGCTAGGTGTCGTTGATCTACAACAGAAAATATGCAAAACACTTAAGACATGTATTCATAAAAGAGCAGACATATTAAACACTTTAATACTTATGCTCCCTCTAGAACCAACACCCCTCCGATGGTTGCTAAGTGATTCAAGATCCTAAATAATCAAGCCGATTAGTGATCTTTAGCATCACCGCTAGCCGTCAAGTGATCTAGGTAGGCAACACCTTGCCAATCGTATCCAATACGATTCCTGTTAGTCGGGTGGCATCACATGCCCCGACTCCCAACCTACCTCTCCATGTACCCCACAACCATTGTGATGGACTCGTCTAGCTTACCAAGTGCTTCCGCTGTAAGAGTCCGACTCAAACCCACCTAATCGGAAAGAATTGGTAGCACCTAAATTTTATGAGCCCACTACCAAGAATGTTCGACTTGTGATGGTGCAGCAGTGGCGAGTCGAACGACTAGACCTTCTTTGAGGGATTAAAACCTACCAACTATCTAAATAAAGGTAAAAAGAGACATAACAATAACACAAATAAAGCAATTATAATGTGAAATGGTACGGACCTCTTCATGGTGATCTCCATCTCCACAAAGCTTGTAACTCGACTCGTGCCAACTCTTGTGACGTACCATCTTACTCCATATAGCCGACTTGTACATCGACTTGCATGTCATCCAGGTTTTCCAAAAAACTACACTAGCTAGTAAATGAAAAATTACATAGAGAATCCGACACACAGGTCGTTATACAATAAAATGACAACACCTAGGCTCCAACCGGCTGACACAAACATGATGCGCAGGTCATGTATGGATTACACACACCACATGCACATAATTAGCGCCGTGAGCGGTTCTGGTACCCCCCCAGCCGCTTTGAGAGTCTCTCGTGGGGGCGTTGACCCGGGCTGGATCCGAGCCTATCTCGCCGGCATTTCCGGTGGGAGATGGCGAGGTGAGAGCGCCGACGGTAGTTTTAGGCGAAGGGTAGGTTCTTTTCTATGCTTGTGGCCCCTAGTGGCGGTGAGGAGTAGTACCTTGGCCGTCGGCGGCCATGGCCAAGGTTCCCTGATGCTCGATCTCGTGGCGGCGGAGCTGGAGTGGCGTCCAGCAGCGTGTGCGGCGGATGGGGCGATGGGCATCTCCATCAATAAGGTTCGTCAAGGCAACTACATCGACGTCGCTGCGAGATCTTCGTCGGCATGGTCGAGATCGGCCTCTCCCTCTGCTTCATGGAGGAGAAAGGGGAAGGTGGGATTCAACCGCTGCCCAATAAATCTCGCCCCTCAGGTCTGTAAGCATCGATATCCTCTTTGCTTGCCTCCCCCAGTCCGTGGTAGGAACCTTGGGGTCGATGGTGAGTCGCTTTCTTCGTTCCGATGTGCACGGATCTTCGCCACTTCCGAGCGACTAAGGCTCGTTCCTGCTATCCACTCCGAGATTGTCGAGGTGGTGATTCAGAAGGGAAGCGTCGAATGGGCCGCTGCTGGTTGGGAGTGGTTTCGGAGCTCAAGAACCAATCCCTGGAGCAATTCATCAGTTAACAAGGATGTTCAACTGATATCCATGGCCATGATGAAGCCAGCTTTGCCGATGAAGAATTCCGGCAAGATTTCAACCTCCTACGGGAGGCCCTCCAAGAGTTATGCTGCTGAGGTTATCGCCAGGGCAGGAACAAGTGGTTCCGTCCCCGTTGCTGTCCATGGCTGCAGAGCATGGCTCTCCCCGCTCCTCGCTGGAGAAGAAGAAGGACCCGATCGCGTTTTTTCATTTTCTTTTCAAGGTCCTCCTTACAATTGCTAGGGGCCCATGTGTAATTTTCTTTTTTATGGGGCTCCTTGTGTATTCTGCTCCATCCAGCGATCCTTTCTAGAAGGTTCTTGTCCCTTCGGGGACACTCCACTGTACAAAAAAAACATGCACATAAGCCATGCCATTCACAACATCATGCAAAAACATGTTATACATAGAAACGATATCTACGGCGCTGTGAAACTCGTAACGACATCTAAGGCGCTATCCAAACCTGATCCGTATCCCGATTCGACCAAACTCTTTGATCTTCGATCACCGCACCTGGATTTATGTGTCACAGTATACCCAAATGGCGGAAACCAACCGATAGGGGTAAGTTGTTCCACGACCTTAGCAGTATGATTTCGGAAACCAGATCATTCATTAACCCTCGAGTATAATTGATCCAATCAACCTTGTACAAAACCGATCTATCTCATAGAACGACCACCAAAACATCAATTACATCCAATCTAACGCCAACTACATATCACATATGTGTAGATCACGGGGCTAAAACCAGAAGCTACCGCTCTGATACCACTGTTGGAACGTGTAGAGATAAACAAAAACTTTTCTACACGGTACTCCCAAGATCGAGCCGAGGTATAAGGCCACGAGGATTACCACTAGACGCGCATGTGCGGATTATCGAAGAAGCACGTCGATGCAGTGTAGTCCCACGATCCGATCCAGCCGATCCAATCCCGCGATCGTCGAAGTGATGAACGTACAACTCCTCTGCCGGTATCCACACATATGAGCAGGAGCTCCGACGGTGAACTGCTAGGTCCGGTGCGGCGGCTGGACTGAGTGGGGCTAGGGTTCCCAACGGATGGGAGTGGAAACTTGTGCCCATTGGGCAACCTGCGCCCCTCTCTATATAGCGATTGCGAGTGGGCTCCACAACGCTTGTGGCCCATTCCCTCCGTGAGTCCAACGTACTATTTCAGTCCATTTCAGGTTCGGGTCCAACCCGACCAATATACTTGCTCCCGCTCTTAAGTGTGTGACCCTGCATGTCACACCCCAGTTTTTGGATTCTTGTACTGTGTTCAAGAAGATAAAAATTAGGGCCAACATTTTTTTTTCTAACAACATGATTGTTTGAACTAACATGTGTTTATTATTTTAATCATTTTTGCAATGCAAGTTTTGCTTCTTGATAAAACCAATATCAATTTTTCTGAAAAACACTTTATAATATTTTCCCTGTTGTTTTCTCTGTGGTTACTTGAGTGAATTTTATTCCAAGACTTGGATCATTATTGTTTGAATCTTAAAATAAACTTTTAGCTTTGTTGGATCCGAGAAAACAAAATTTCAAAATGATTTATGGAAGTTTTCTTTTTAAGTTTTCTATAGAAAATATTTCCTGAAAATATAGCCAAGTACCTGTTTCCCACCTTTGTTTTCACTAGGCTATAAAATGTTATTTTATGTTTCCTTGACTTTTATTTGTTCTTTGATACATGTAATACAAAACCAAAAGCTTGGTTTTGTTTTTGGATGAATGAAAATGATCTTTTTCTTGTTGTCTTTGTGATATAAAAATAAGGCAGAAAAAGACATTTTTGGAAAACAGAGAAAAACAGAAAATACACCTTTTCCCACATTGTTTTCATGGCTTTAAACTATTTCAATTTTATTTTCAAAGATTGTTTCTGAAAGTTTAAGACATGGTTAACAAGTTTCCACTTGGAAAACAAAGATTGGATTTTATTTGACCCTTGAAAACTGTGCTAACTTTTCAGATGTTTTTAACAGATTCTAACACTTAGAAAATTTTTCTAAGTCCTTAACTGAATTTTCTGAATTTTTAGGAACAGTTGCTGTTACAATTTTGGGCTGATTTTTCTTTGTTTTTCTTTGCAAGTTTTGAAGTGTAACTTTGTCTAGTATGTTGACCTTAGTATGGGCTCGAACCAGGATGTGTTCTTTTGCTTCTAGAAGGCTTGAGAGTGAAGAAATCAAGTGAGAGAAAAGTGTGGATGAGTAGTGATGTGGCATGGGTATGGTCCTCCATACCTTGCCTTTTCCCTCTTGACCTTGACCCTTTTTGCCACCAAAGTCCAGGCATTGACTGCCCCCTAGTTGGTCTTGCCCTTGGACTCCTTGCCCTGTGTGGCAAATGACCAAAACCACCCCTGGGCGCCTCAATGCCATTGCTTGGCATCAACCCGAGATACCTCCATTGCCCTTGCCCTTTTCACCACGGCATTAAGCCTCCACTAGCCCCTCCCTTGCGCCACTGCCCTCCTCTGCCTCCTCACACCTCCCTCAAGCGAGATCGAGCCCTGCCCTGGCCCCTTCGAGCGTGCCCGTGCCCGTGAACCCGTCGATCACCGCCAGGAGCTCGAGGTAGCACTCCCCTCCCCCGTGCCTTCCCCACCCCCTCCTCCGCCCTAGATTGACTCCCCGTACGCCGGTGACCCTCCCTGACCCCTCCCCTTGGTCTCTGCCCGCAGGAATCGCTGCCGCCGTCGAGATTGCCGACGCGGGCACTCTGTCGTGCCCCGCCGTGTGGATCCGCGCCCGACGCCACCAACCGCGCCCCTCGACACCCCTCGACCCCTGGACCTTCCCCGACGCCACGCCGCCCCTTTTCCGTCGGCCCATGGTGAGCCCACGCCGTTCCCGTTTCTCCGTCGCGTCGGAAGAGAGACAGAGGAGAGGGAGCTGAAAGAACACAGCGCAACCATTCGATCCAGGATCGACGGTCGCGCTTCAACCAACCCCTTTTCCCGTGCCGCGCAGTGCGCCTAGCTGGGCCGCGCTACGAGGAAGCCAGCCCACGCTGCCCTTTTGTTTTTCCTTTTATTTTTTAGCAGAAACTTGCTTGTTCTTTTGATCGGTGAAAAATGCCTAAATTTCGAAATAAATTCAACCAAAAATCAAGGCACTAGTAATATGTTTTCCTAACCATCAAAAAATTATAGATCTAAGTTTTGACTTGCATTTTTGTCTGAAGACCTGTTTTGCCACAGAGTGTCTGTAAGCATGTTTGTGGCATAACATTTTGGATCTGTATCCAAAATGGCCAAACTAAATTGTTTTGAGTAGCCTCTGAGTAGATCTAACTATAGGACTTGCCCTAACATCAAGGTGAGTTACCAAATGGAAATGCCACCCATTTTGGTAAAAGGTCAGTAGGCTTTTCTAGGATTTGTAGAGTGAGTTTAAAAATGATTTTTGAGGTGAATCCAATTGGATGAGTTTGCTTGTGACTATATGTACCTAATACTAGTTTGGATTAATTTTTGGACCCTAGATTATTTTTGGTGAACCAAACTAGAAACAACAACTTTTCTGTTTTTGTTTGTATGTGTGTTTTTTTTGAAATAAAATGTGAGATTTTTTGAATCTTGTTTCCTAGCATGTATAGAAGTGTTACCACTTATTATTAGGTTGTTTGCTTGCATTATGTCTACCTTTGAAAGGGTGTGCATGTTCGGAAAGTCAAATAGCAATAGAACTAGCATTGGTTATTTTCTAGTTTTATTATTTGATTATTGTGTGGACCAAATCTTGGTAGACTTTTTTTCCCTAGGTTTGTGATATGTTTGATTGGAGTCCAGTACCATTTTGGTACTGTTATCGTGATATTTTCATCTCTGTTAGCTTGCAACTTATTTTATAGAGATGCATCTGTAACATTTGTTATTTGTTTTCACTAGTATTGTTTTCACTAGTATGAATAGATATGTGTGGATTGCTTGGTTAGATAAAAAAATTCAGGTGCGACCAGAGACCTTGTTACCTACTTTTCCTTGGTATTAGTGGGCCCATAACCCACTGGTCCCATTGCATCTTGGTTAAGGATGAAAATCCCCTACCATTGCACTAGTGTAAAAATAACATGTATTACTATATGACTGATTGTTATTTTCCACCAAGGGGAATAGATTGTTTGTTTCACTTATGTAAGTGAAAAGTTTAGTTCTTCTTTGTGAATACTAGTATGTTGGGTGTGATTCATTTGTTAGCATAATATTCCTTAGGAGTATCATGTTAAGAAACGCTTCATTATTGTTTGCTTAAATTGTATTGTTTGCTAATAGAATGCTTCCATGTGATTGATAGATTATGTGTGATTGATTTTTATTGAGTTTTTGGATTTTTGAAAGTGTTTAGTTAATCTTTTGTTGAGATCATAGCTACTGGTTGCGTAGTTTATACTTTGATGGCTTGGTATTTAATTGAGTAGAAAAGCATGTATTATTAGGATTAGTTTATGCTTTCTTAGTAGATGTTCTCATAGAATTATTTTATTGTATTTCTTACTAGCATGTAAAAGGTGAATGTGCTGTTAGTAGGTATTTACATTCATGACTTACTTGTTTAGGATCATGCATCCTTATATTGATGTTTGCTTCTCTAGTGATGAATTAGTGTCACCACTAGATATATTGAGATGCTCTAGTACTGTTGACTTTTTTTTTATAAGCGTATGATCATTCTAGCATGTTTAGGATGTTATTACTTCTGTTTTTATGACATGAATTCTTGAGTTGCTTGTTGCTATTAGTTGTAGAATACAATTGTTTCTTATAACATGCTTGTGTAGAATTTCCATACTAGTTTGCTATTAGTGCAGTCCTGTTTTTATGTAAGTTGTTAAGGAGCTTAATCTTGTGCGATGATTGTGTTTTAGATTATGGTTTATGACTTGTTACCTTTGGTAGAGCTACTGGTTTGTTTGTTTATTTTCATGATTGATGGATTCCATAACTTTGAGTAGACATAAGCATATTCTATAACTAGCCTACTCATATGTGGTGTGTTGTTTGCTGTTTAGAAATTATCTAAGTGATTGCCTTAGCGTGAGTATTACTTATGTTATTGTTGTGCTAAGTGTTGTTGTTGTGCTTAGTAGTATCTTGTTACCTATGCATTAGTTTAGTCATGAATTTGTTTGGTGATAATTGTTTGTGTGTTGTTAATACCCACTACCTTGGGTATTACTTTGATTGATTGTTATTATTTTAGTAGCCTCACCTTTTGTGACCACAAGCTATATTTTAGCCTCTTGGATACCTTATTATGAGAGTGGTACACCTACTCCATATATGTTATGTAAGATGTGGGATATGGTTTTTCAACCATATGTTTGTCTGACGACAGTTCTGCACTCTGAGAGTTATGTGAGATAGTTTTCTTGATACCGTTTGAGTGCTTGCGCTAGTTCAAGTTTGCTTTCTGGATGTGATGTTTTGTTTAGTTGTTTGGCCTATAGTTCTGAGTGTGTGTCTTTTATTCTTTTACGACATTAGAAAACGAAGGAGAAGAAGAAGCAGTTGTGGAGCTGTGCGTCAAGTTCAAGCTACTTCAAGGCCAGGGAGATTAAGAGACTTAAGGCAAGCCATCCTGATGCTTGCTGTTACTACCCTTATCATTATCTATCATGCATGTTTTACTTCTGAAAAGTTTTACAAAACTTTGATTACCAAAAACTATTTTTGAGTGACTACTACTATTATACTATTACTATGCCAGTAGTTGATGCTTGGTGTTACCAAGCCCATAGCCACCATATGGTATTTATTACCGTCATAAATATTAGTCCCTAAATGGACACCCTAAAAATATGTTTTTGCAAAACAAAGGTTTTATGGAAAACCCGGTGGAAAGGCGAAGCCTTATTCACCGGAGGATTGTTGAAGTGGTCAGTTTTGGGAAAAAGGTGTTTTTACAAATATGACACGTAACCTAGTCTTCGCCGGACAACCTTTACCGTACTGCCACTTTACCCCAACATGGGCACGGGGCTTAACTTGAAGTTTGTTCTTGTTAGTGTGTGTTCTATCTCAATTTCTATAAGGGTCGTCGAGCCCTCGAACCGAATGTCGCTAGGTGGTATATACGGGACATAAAAAGTGTGGGATCAATTTTCCCTCCGGTCGCAGTAGTTGAGTCTCTTGTCTAGGCAAGGTAGGACCTGGTGCCGGGAGATTACACTCAACTGAAGAGATAGACATATACTAGCTTGAGCATAGTGGATGGTTAGGATCAGTTATCTGATGTTTACATATTGTTGTTACAGTCCGTGGTTGTTCACGGCGGATGTACTGGATCTGGTGGATTGTGTACACCTCTGCAGAGTACAACTATTTCGGAATAGCCGCGTCCTCGGATATGGACAGTTGAATGGCCATGTAGCTAGCATTGTGTCCATGTTTTCAAAAAGGAGTTTTCAAAAAGGAGTTTGACTTATGAAGTACTAAAATTAGGAAATCTTGTACCGTGGAGGTACCGTTGATGAAAAGACAGAAGTTGTTTTACAAAAAGTTTTGCAAAGAGAAAACCTTCTTTTACAAAACGAGTTTATAAAACCTCTTGTACATGTGATATCTACAAGAGAAAGAAAACTATTTTTTTTGAAGTATCTTCTTCAACAAAGATACAGAGATTTTAAAAATCAACTATGATGTCTTACATATATCATTGATAGTGAACCCTATGTATAGCCTACCTATTACACCATATAAGAATACTTGCATTTTGGTAAGCTACATGATGGGTGTCTTGCTGAGTACATTCAAATGTACTCATATTGGTTTCGTCCCTGGTATTTACTTCCCAGACTTGGAGAAGGAGCTTCAGAAGGAGATCTACGAGGAGGAGTACCGCGTTGATGGACTTGCAAACTAGGATCGTCTCCCGGTCAACAGCCTATAGGTTAAGGCGTGACTTGGGCTCTACTACGTTTGTGTGTGCTTAGTCTTCCGCTGTGTGTGTTGTGTGCTTGCCCTGCGTGGCAATTGTGTTAGACTTGGTCATGTGACCATGCCCCTTTGTAAGTGTTTTATGCAATCGTGTAATGGATATTGTATCTATGTACCAACTTGAGATGTTGTTCATGACTGGTGTGATCTGGGATCGTGCATGTATGCATATCGGAGGTATCCTTGAACAGTGGTTCTGGGGGACCTTACAGAGTTGGTATCAGAGCTATCCCGAACTTAGGAGACCTTAGTTAGCATGGACGTTAGCTAGTACTCTAATAATAAAAGCTAATAAAACCAGGTCAGTAAGATGCCTAATTACCAAAATATTTTGTATTACATCCCCTCTGTGTTTTGGAAAAAACTCTACTTACACTAAGTTATAATGGAGCATCTTAAAATTTTGCACACTGTTACCTAACTTAATCTACCTTAAATTTTTTTGTAGATGGCAGTTGTCTTCACCAAGTCCTTCCGGCTGGGATTGCATGCACCTTGCTACCGCCGCTTTGAGGAGGATTTGATCAAGATGACTCGTCTTATTGGTCGTCCCCTACCTGCGTTGAAGGGAGCCCAGATTCACCATGATGGACGAGAATTGTCCTGGTTGGTGGTCTGCACCATCCGTGCACCGTTGCTAGCACCGTCAACCCCAGAGATCACTTGGGAAGTGGTGGAGAACAGTTGGAAAGATGGTATCCTTAGAGTGATGCAGCTGACCATTGCCAAGCTCGCGAACTTCTTTCGCCGCAAGTTTGAAGGCACCCCCTATAGATACTATGGAAGACGCGACAAGGATGACAAGCCGTTAGAAGTCACTAGAGACTTTGTGTTTGCTCGTCACTTCCAGCACATGGAGGGACAGCTGTACAACAGCCAACTCTCCCTCGACAAGTTAGAGGAGATTAAGACCTCCGAGGCAAAGAGATAGACCAGCTGGAGAAAGGACCGAGTGTTTCTTCTGCTACAGAGCGTCGTCTCAAAGTACTGAAGAAAACCATGAAGTACACGGACTCCCAGCACCGTGCTCAAGTGAGAGCCCTTCAGCTTTATCTTGCGACCAGCAAGACCAGAGTTGAAGAGTTGGAGGAACAACTACGCGCTTCCTCGAGCACTTAGGATTGACACAGGATGTTAGAGGTTGCGTTATCTCCACCCCTACGCTTGGTTGTTTGTGTTGTGTGAACTCTGTTAAGAGCATTGTGTGTGCTAGTTGTGTTGTAAGACTTATGCTATTGCCATGTGAACCTTAAAGTTGATGTTATGCTTGTTGAGACTCTGTTTCTTGTCTATGTTAGTCTTTGTTTGTGATTGCTTCTTAGATGCTTGCTTGTTTGTTGTTGCGTTACTTACCATTGTCATCTCTGTTATGATCCGGTATGTGTCGCAAGTTTTCAAAACAACACCCCTTTTTGTTTGCTCTCGTCTTATACCATTCTTTGTCTTCAGCATGGACAGCGATCTACCTCCCCCATCGGAGCCGACAGTTGCTCAACTGTTTGCTCTGTTGAAGGAAGAACGTGAAGCCGCTCGTGCTGAACACATAGCCACCCATGCTGCCCTGGAACAGTTGACTCAGCTTGTCACCACCACCGCTGAGAATACTGCTATCCTGATGAGAGAGTACCAGCGCCTGTTTGCTGGAGAGAGCCGCAAACGGAAGATAGTGACGCCAGGAGAAACTAGTCCATGTGTGATCGCAGTACCTTACCTGCGATACCGCAACCTCCCAGGAGGCGTCCGAACGTCAGGCCTAGGACCAAGACATGCTTTGCATGTAGGGAGGAAGGACATTTTGCTCGCGAGTGTCCCAAGAAGAACCATGTTCTATCTCATCCTGATGAAACCCATGAGACCCAGGGTCCAGCCCAGAAGAAACGCAAGAATCCGATGAATGGACCTCGAGACCAAGATGATGTTGCAGAAGCACCTACGACTCATGCCATAGCCAATGGTACGTTTTCAAACCAAATCTGTGAAACCCCATAGTTGTGTTTGTATTTGTACCCTGAGAAATCCGACGTAAATGGAACACTAGAAGTGTCACGTCGGACTAGAAAAAGTATCTTTTAAAATTAACAATACTAAAGTAACTTCATCTAACTCTAGCTTAACACCTAACACCAGTTTTAAAAATTTCGAACCAACTTTTCCAAAACCAAAGAAAAAGGTGCCTTAGAATGTTCTATAGCTGTTTGAAAGAACAGTGAAAGGTTGGAAAAAAATTTGGATTGGTAAACTATGATTGATACTAGAAAATAAGATCTTTCGTGTATCCTTTCGAGGAACCAAATTTTAGAAATATGAGATTGTGAAGACTCGTTTGAGGTTTAGCTTAGGAGTGGAAGATTGAGGATCATATGATTTTAGTTGAGATGAATTATAGTACATATACGCCGGGGATAACCAGTTGTGGACCCCAAAAATTTGGAAGTTATCGGTAACTAAAATTTGTAGCCTGGAAGAAATGATTTGAGGTTTAGAAAGATTGGTGGAAACTATGGGATTTTAGGAAGCACTTGATTTATAAGGAGATTGGATTGATTAGGAGTAGTATGTCAAGAATAATTTGTGATATGGGAATGGTGATGATAATGTTTTGCCTAGGTGATTCTTATCTTGGATTTTAGCAGAAAGGTTGATTGTAGTAAAAAGATCATGTTGGATTGGGATAGATATTCGATTTTGATAAAGGATGGATTGGAGGAATATTGGATTTAACATTGGAAGTAATTGGTGGATATAAAAGAATGATTTTGGAATTTTTAGGAAAAATCAATATGACTTGGATTTAGTTGATGATTATTCTTGATGATGTATTCTCAGAGCTTGTCACGCTCTATTGAGATTGTTTGGGGAAAATGATTTAGCATTGATCATGATATATGAGTTTGGAGATTTTGAGAAAAGGATTTATAGAAGTAGTAAAAAGTTGGAATATGCTTGTTGGATTTGCTGGTTTAGTTTTAGCTATGTGACCTTGATGAAATACTTTTGAGGGAGACAAATGATTTGAGACTTGATTTCTAGGAGTATATTAGATTAAGAGGAAGATAGTGGATTTTCCTGGATTTTAGCAAGTGAGCAATGGAACGCTCATGCTTAATAGAGAATTGGTGGATGTCCCATAGATTGGTCTATATCACAATGGGAGAGTTTATGCCCCGAAGGAGATATAGTGGTATGATAATCTTATGAGATTGGGAACAAGTAGACCTTTGTCTGAAAGATAAAACCTGGATTGATATTATGGTTTTGAGGAACTCTAAGCTCGAGGTTTAGAACATGGCACCCAGACCTTTGGAAAACCAACTTGCCGGTAGATTTTGGTAAGATTAATCAAAGGAGGGAAGCACCTGTGCTTAATGCTACCAACCACCAGCACATGTTTTTGTAAACAAATGATCTAACATTGCTGTTTTGACCATACCCTCTTTCGCTTGCCTCCGAATCTCGGGACGAGATTCCCTTAAGGGGGGAAGGTCTGTCACACCCTAGTTTTTGGATTCTTGTACTGTGTTCAAGAAGACAAAAATTAGGGCCAACAATTGTTTTTCTAACAACATGATTGTTTTAACTAACATGTGTTTATGATCTTAATCATTTTTTCAATGCAAGTTTTGCTTCTTGATAAAACCAATATCATTTTTTCTGAAAAACACTTTTATAATATTTTCCGTGTTGTTTTCTATGTGGTTACTTGAGTGAATTATATTCCAAGACTTGGATCATTCTTGTTTGAATCTTAAAATAAACTTTTAGCTTTGTTTGATCCTAGAAAACAAAATTTCAAAATGATTTATGGAAGTTTTCTTTTAAGTTTTCTATAGAAAATATTTTCTGAAAATATAGCCAAGTACCTGTTTTCCACCTTTGTTTTCACTAGGCTATAAAATGTTATTTTATGTTTTCTTGACTTTTATATGTTCTTTGATACATGTATTACAAATCCATAAGCTTGGTTTGATTTTTGGATTAATGAAAATGATCTTTTGCTTGTTGTCTTTGTGATATAAAAATAAGGCAGAAAAAGACATTTTTGGAAGACAGAGAAAAACAGAAAGTACACCTTTTCCCACATTGTTTTCATGGCTTTAAACTATTTCAATTTTATTTTCAAAGATTGTTTCTGAAAGATTAACACATGCTTAACAAGTTCCCACTTGGAAAACAAAGATTGGATTTTATTTGACCCTTGAAAATAGTGCCAACTTTCTGATGTTTTTAACAGATCCCAACACTTAGAAATTTTCTCTAAGTCCTTAACTGAATTTTCTGAATTTTTAGGAACAGTTGACGTTACAATTTTGGGCTGATGTTTTCTTTGTTTTTCTTTGCAAGTTTTGAAGTGTAACTTTGTCTAGTGTGTTGACCTTAGTATGTACTGGAACCAGGATGTGTTCTTTTGCTTCTAGAAGGCTTGAGAGTGAAGAAAACAAGTGAGAGAAAAGTGTGGATGAGTAGTGATGTGGCATGGGTATGGGCCTCCATACCTTGACTTTTCCGTCTTGACCTTGACCCTTTTTGCCTCCAAAGGCCAGGCATTGACTGCCCCCTAGTTGGTCTTTCCCTTGGACTCCTTTCCTTGTGTGGAAAATGACCAAACCCACCCATGGGCGCCTCAATGCCATTGCTTGGCATCAAACCGAGCTACCTCCGTTGTCCTTGCCCTTTTCACCACGGCATTAAGCCTCCACTAGCCCCTCTCTTGCGCCACTGCCCTCCTCTACCTCCTCACACCTCCCTCAAGCGAGATTAAGCCCTGCCCTGGCCCCTTGGAGCGTGCCCGTGCCCGTGAACCCGTCGATCACCGCCGGGAGCTCGAGGTAGCACTCCCCTCCCCCGTGCCTTCCCCACCCCCTCCTCCGCCCTGGATTGACTCATCGTACGCCGATGACCCTCCCTGACCCCTCCCCTTGGTCTCTGCCTGCAGGAATCGCCGCCGCCGTCGAGATCGCCGCCGTGGGCACTCTACCGTGCCCCGCCGTTTGGATCCGCGCCCGACGCCACCAACCGCGCCCCTCGACCCCTCGACCTTCCCCGACGCCACGCCTCCCCTGTTCCGTCGCCCCACGGTGATCCCACGCCGTTGCCGTTTCTCCGTCGCGCCGGAAGAGAGAGAGAGAGAGGAGAGGGAGGTGGAAGAACGCAGCGCAACCGTTCGATCTACGATCGACGGCCGCGCTTGAACCAGCCCCTTTTCCCGCGCCGCGCGCGCGCCTGGCCTGCGCTGGGCCGCGCAGTGCGCCTAGCTAGGCCGTGCTGCGAGGAAGCCAGCCCACGCTGCCCTTTTGTTTTTTCCTTTTAGTTTTTAGCAGAAACTTGCTTGTTGCTTTTGATCTGTGAAAAATGCCTAAAGTACGAAATAAATTCAACCAAAAATCAAGGCACTATTAATATGTTTTCCTAACCATCTAAAAATTATAGATCTATGTTTTGACTTGCACTTTTGTGTCAAGACCTGTTTTGCCACAGAGTGTCTGTAAGCATGTTTGTGGCATAACTTTTTGGATCTGTATCCAAAATGGCCAAACTAAATTGTTTTGAGTAGCCTCTGAGTAGATCTAACTATAGGACTTTCCCTTACATCAAGGTGAGTTACCAAATGGAAATGCCACCCATTTTGGTAAAAGGCCAGTATGCTTTTCTAGGATTTTTAGAGTGAGTTTAAAAATGATTTTTGAGGTGAATCCAATTGGATGAGTTTGCTTGTGACTAGATGTACCTAAGACTAGTTTGGATTAATTTTTGGACCCTGGATTATTTTTGGTGAGCCAAACTAGAAACAACAGCTTTTCTGTTTTTTTTGTATGCGTGTTTTTGTTTGAAATAAAATGTGAGATTTTTTGAATCTTGTTTCCTAGCATGTATAGAAGTGTTATCACTTGTTATTAGGTTGTTTTCTTGCGTTATGTCTACCTTCGAAAGTGTGTGCATGTTTGGAAATTCAAATAGCAATAGAACTAGCATTGGTTATTTTCTAGTTTTATTATTTGATTATTGTGTGGACCGAATCTTGGTAGATTTGTTTTGCCTAGGTTTGTGATATGTTTGATTGGAGTCCAATACCATTTTGGTACTGTTATCTTGATGTTTTCATCTCTGTTAGCTTGCAACTTATTTTATAGAGATACATGTGTAACATTTGTTATTTGTTTTCACTAGTATTGTTTTCACTAGTATGAATAGCTATGTGTAGATTGCTTTGTTAGATAAATTTTGTCAGGTGTGACCAGAGGCCTTGTTACCTCTTTTGCCTTGGTATTAGTGGGCCCATAACCCACTGGTCCCATTGCATCTTGGTTACGGATGAAAATCCCCTACCATTGCACTAGTGTAAAAATAACATGTATTACTATATGACTGATTGTTATTTTCCACCAAGGGGAATTGATTTTTTGTTTTACTTATGTAAGTGAAAAGTTTAGTTCTTCTTTGTGAATACTAGTATGTTGGGTGGGATTCATTTGTTAGTATAATATTCCTTAGAATTATCATGTTAAGAAATGCTTCACTATTATTTGCTTAAATTGTATTGTTTGCTAATAGAATGCTTCCTTGTGATTGATAAATTATTTGTGATTGATTTTTATTGAGTGTTTGGATTTTTGAAATTGTTTAGTTAATCTTTTGTTGAGATCATAGCTACTGGTTGTTTAGTTTATACTTTGATGGCTTGGTATTTAATTGAGTAGAAAAGCATGTATTATTAGGATTGGTTTATGCTTGCTTAGTAGATGTTCTCATAGAATTATTTTATTGTATTGCTTACTACCATGTGTAAGGTGAATGTGCTGTTAGTAGGTATTTACATTCATGACTTGCTTGTTGATGTTTGCTTCTCTAGTGATGAATTAGTGTCACCACTAGATATATTGAGTTGCTCTAGTATTGTTGACTTCTATTTTATAAGTGTATGATCATTCTAGCATGTTTAGGATGTTATTACTTCTGTTGTTATGACATGACTTCTTGAGTTGCTTGTTGCTATTAGTTGTAGAATACAATTGTTTCTTATAGCATGCTTGTGTAGAATTTCCATACTAGTATGCTATTAGTGTAGTCTTGTTTTTATGTAAGGTGTTAAGGAGCTTAATCTTGTGTGATGATTGTGTTTTAGATTATGTTTTATGACTTGTTACCTTTGGTAGAGCTACTGGTTTTTTTGTTTATTTTCATGATTGATGGATTCCATAACTTTGAGTAGACATAAGCATATTCTATAACTTGCCTACTCATATGTGGTGTGTTGTTTGCTGTTTGGAAATTATCTGAGTGATTGCCTTAGCATGAGTATTACTTATGTTATTGTTGTGCTAAGTGTTGTTGTTGTGCTTAGTAGTATCTTGTTACCTATGCATTAGTTTAGTCATGAACTTGTTTGGTGATAATTGCTTGTGTGTTGTTAATACCCACTACCTTGGGTATTACTTTGATTGATTGTTATTATTTTAGTAGCCTCACCTTTTGTGCCCACAAGCTATATTTTTAGCCTCTTGGATATCTTATTATGAGAGTGGTACACCTACTCCATATATGGTATGTAAGACGTGGGATAAGGTTTTTCAACCATATGTTTGTCTGACGACAGTTCTACACCCTGAGAGTTATGTGAGATAGTTTTCTCGATAACGTTTTAGTGCTTGCGCTAGTATAAGATTGCTTGCTGTATGTGATGTTTTGTTTAGTTGTTTGGCCTGTAGTTCTGAGTGTGTGTCTTTGATTCTTTTACTACGTTAGAAAACAAAGGAGAAGAAGAAGCAGTTGTGGAGCTGTGCGTCAAGTTCAAGCTACTTCAAGGCCAGGGACATTAAGAGACTTAAGGCAAGCCATCCTGATGCTTGCTGTTACTACCCTTATCATTATCTATAATGCATGTTTTACCTCTGAAAAGTTTTACAAAACTTTGGTTACCAAAAACTATTTTTGAGTGACTACTACTACTATTATACTATTACTATGCCAGTAGTTGATACTTGGTGTTACCAAGCCCATAGCCACCATATGGTATTTATAACCATCACAAATATTAGTCCCTAAATGGACACCCTAAAATATGTTTTTGCAAAACAAAGGTTTTATGTAAAACCCGGTAGAAAGGCGAAGCCTTATTCACCGGAGGATTGTTGAAGTGGTCATTTTTTGGGAAAAAGGTGTTTTTACAAAATATGACACATAACCTAGTCTTCGCCGGACAACCTTTACCGTACTGCCACTTTACCCCAACATGGGCACGGGGCTTAACTTGAAGTTTGTTCTTGTTAGTGTGTGTTCTATCTCAATTGCTATAAGGGTCGTCGAGCCCTCGAACCAAATGTCGCTAGGTGGTATGTACGGGACATATAAAGTGTGGGATTAATTTTCCCTCCGGTCGCAGTAGTTGAGTCTCCTGTCTAGGCAAGGTGGGACCTGGTGCCGGGGAGATTACACTCAACTGAAGAGATAGACATATACTAGATTGAGCATAGTGGATGGTTAGGATCAGTTATCTGATGTTTACATACTTTTGTTACAGTCCGTGGTTGTTCAGGAAGGATGTACTGGATCTGGTGGATTGTGTACACCTCTGCAGAGTACAACTATTTCGGAATAGCCGCGTCCTCGGATATGGACAGTTGAATGGCCATGTAGCTAGCATTGTGTCAATGTTTTCAAAAAGGAGTTGGACTTATGAAGTACTGAAAGGAGGAACTCTTGTAACGTGGAGGTGCCGTTGATGAAAAGCCAGAAGTTGTTTTACAAAACGTTTTGCAAAGAGAAAACCTTCTTTTACAAAATGAGTTTATAAAACCTCTTGTACATGTGATATCTACGAGAGAAAGAGAACTATATTTTTTTTTGAAGTATCTTCTTCAACAAAGATACAGAGATTTTCAAAATCAACTATGATATGCCTTACATATATCATTGATAGTGAACCCTATGTATAGCCTACCTATTACAGCATATAAGCATACTTGCATTTCGGTAAGCTACCTGATGGGTGTCTTGCTGAGTACATTCAAATGTACTCATATTGGTTTCGTCCCTGGTATTTACTTGCCAGACTTGGAGAAGGAGCTTCAGAAGGAGATCTACAAGGAGGAGTACCGCGCTGATGGACTTGCGAACTAGGATCGTCTCCCGGTCAGCAACCTGTAGGTTAAGGCGTGACTTGGGCTCTACTACGTTTGTGCGTGCTTAGTCTTCCGCTGTGTGTGTTGTGTGCTTGCCCTGCTTGGCAATTGTGTTAGACTTGGTCATCTGACCATGCCCCTTTGTAAGTGTTTTATGCAATCGTGTAATGGATATTGTATCTGTGTACCACCTTGATATGTTGTTCACGACTGGTGTGATCTGGGATCGTGAATGTATACATATCGGAGGTATCCTTGAATAGTGGTTCTGGGGGACATTACACTGCAGGCTCATGGCGACTTGGACACGATGGAGTCCGACTCCCAATCGATCAACCGGTAGCGGCTCCTAGCAAAACATGCTGACTCCCAAGCGCCATAGAGTCATAATGACATACCTTCCAATGTGACTTTCATCTGAGTCCCTTTTGCTTCACGATATACCTTGTCGAACTATAGGCGAATTATCGTCATCCCTTAAATAGCTCAACTCTCTCCTTGGTCCGTGATATATGATTCATCTGACTAACTCTTAGTCAATAGACCCGGTTAACACTTAACTAAATCGCGCATGGCCATGATTCCAGAATCATATCACTCGAGAGGGCCCAGAGAATATCTCTCCAGTCAGAGGGAAAATCCCATCTTGATTATCCACATTGCACATCTTGCTTCTCATTTGACCTGAACTTTGCCTTTATAATTGCCTTGTCACGGAACAACGTTTGACAGAACCTAAGTCGGTGATCCACAACTCATATTGTGCAACAACCTCAGGTCTAAGGATTGCATTGATTGAGACATGCAAATGATGACTTACTCGTTGCATCTCAATATGGGCCAGTCCGACTTGCTAAACTCTTTAGTCGAGTCTGTGAAAGTTGTAATGGCATCAACAAGCCCATGACAAGTGGAACCGATTCAACAGCCAACACTCACATTAGTCTAGATTGTGTGTCCAGCACAACCTTAATTACCGAGGACAATTTAGCATGAACAACATGAATACATAGTTCCCCAATCGAATCACATATTCAATGATATATATCAGATGTTCAAAATAAGGACAACTTAATAACTTTATGAATACATTGGGAACTACATCATACATGATTTCCTCTAGGGCATATTGGCAAAATGAACATAGACCCAAAGTGTATATAGCAATGCTATCAAGTCATTAAGTTTACATGTTTTCTATACACTTTATAGCATTTTTATGGATTTACTCGGACTAACGTATTAACAAGATGCCACAGCGCCAGTTCCTGTTTTCTGCTGTTTTTGGTTTCAGAAAAGTTGTTCTCGAAATATTCTCGGAATTGGATTACGAAATCCCAGGGGCCTATTTTTCTGTCACGTACACGGAGTCCGGAGGAGACCCGGAGGGGGGGCACCAGGTAGCCACACCATAGGGAGGCGCCCCCCCTCTTGGTCGTGCCGCCACGTGATGTGGGCCCCTCGGGCGCCCACCGACATCGCCCTTTCGCCTATATATAATCCTTCTCGAGAAAACCTTAAACAACCAAGCCTCCATCCACGAAAAGTTATGTAGCGGCCGTCATCGTCAACCCTAGTTCGAGAGGGTTCTGAAGCTCTCCCCGGCACCCTGCCGGGAGGGGAATTCATCACCGGAGGGCTCTACATCACCATGCCTGCCTACAGAGTGATGCGTGAGTAGTTCATCCTTGGACTACGAGTCCATAGCAGTATCTAGATGCTTGTCTTCTTCTCTTTATTGCACCATGTTTAGATCTTGTGAGGTGCCTAACATGATCAAGATCATCTATCTGTAATTCTACATGTTGTGTTTGCTAAGATCAGATGAATACTGAATGTTATGTCAAGTTGATTATATATCTATCATGTTTATGTTATTTGTGATCTTGCATGATCTCCATTACTAGTAGATGATCTGGCCAAGTTGATGCTTGTAACTCCAAGAGGAAGTATTTATGCTTGATAGTGGGTTCATGCTTCCCTTTCATCTGTGCTTGGGTGACAGAAACGTGACATATGGGGGATGTAATGTTGACATTAGGGATAAAACAACAATGCTTTGTCTAAGTATAATTTTATTGTTTACATTACGCACTTTACGTAATGCAATAATCTATTGCTTGCAACTTAGTACCCAAAGTCTGCTTGGATTACATTCTGAGGGTAGATTATTAGTCATAGATGTAGTTGGATTATGGTCTATGTATCATGTTGTAATAACCGCATAAATCTCATAGTAATCATCATGTCTTGCATTGCACTACGGTACAGTCTTTATTTCTGTCAATTGCCCAGCTGTAATTTGTTTACCCAGCATGTTATCTATCTTTTATGGAGAGACACCACTAGTGACCTTTGGACCCCGGTCCATTCTTATACACTGATAATACAACCTACTACAAGCACTATTGTTTTTACTGCAATCATTGTTCTCATTTCTTTCACTGCAAACAAATACCATTTTCCACACTATACGTCTAATCCTTTCTTTTTAGCAAAACCGGTGATATTGACAACCTCACTGTTTCGTTGGGGCAAAGTATTTTGGTTGTTTTGTGTATAGATTCCATGTTGCTGCTGAGCCTGGTAGTGTGCCATGCCAACATCAGCTATCAACAACCTTCAGAAGTGATTTCTTTCTCATACCGATTGATTAAGCCTTAGTTTCTTTCTGAGGGAAAACTTGTTGTTCTGCTCTTCATACCTTGCGCTTGGGGTCTCCCAACAGGCTCACGTCACAGCCATCAAGCTCTTTTCTGGCGCCGTTGCTGGGGAGGAAGAGGATTTCTGCAAGGGCAGTCTCTCAACTCCAGTCATTTTTACATTGTTATTGTTTTGCTTTTTTACTTGCTTCCTCATGCTTGCTATCAATGATTGATTTCTTTGAAACTAGATCTTATTGACAAGGTGGGTTCGCGGAAGAACAAAAAAATATTATAAGGAACACCGCTTGTCACAAAAAGGGATACATTTATGGGAACAACATAATAAATTGAATAAATATGCTAAAAACTTGTGCTCTACTTATAATGTTACTTATTCCTTTGATAAATCATGTTGCTGTAGGAAGTATAGAAACCTCCCTTTTGAATGTGATTATAATGATAATGTTACCATATCTTCTTATGTTAAGGAAAATTATGACTTTTATGATGTGGAACAAATTGAAACATTTATTGCTTGGAAGGGTGCATTCGAAATTGCTTATTTGCTTGAAAATATTGACGATGCACCGTATAAATATGATATTTATGATATACTTGAATTTTGCTTTGATAATTACAAGGAATAAAATGGCTATATTCTTAAATATCGTTATAGATACTCTCCACCAAAGGAAGAGACTAATGCCTTGCAGGAGCCTATGGAAGAAGAAATTTCTGAATCTGGAAGCTCACTGGATGAATAAGAGGAGGAGAGTGATGACCAAGAGGAGGAAGAATGGATTAGCTACCCATGTCTACCTCTAGATGAGAGTAACTCTTTAACTTATAATTGTGATGATCCTATTGATTCTTTTGAAATATCCCTTTTTGATGAAATTGATACTTGATATACTTGTGACCTTGATACTACTATGAATGAAACTTGTGAGAATGATATTGCTACTGTTATTTATGATAATCCATGCTACTTTTATAAATCCTATGATAATCCTCTATTTATTCCAACTATTGATATGCATGATAATGATGAAGTCTGTCTAGAAAATTTATATGATAATTCTCTGGATGATGGTCCTATGTTACTTTATGTTATAATTATAATGCACCTGAAAATATGATTGCTATAATGTGTCTTACACCTTTTAAGAGTGACCAAACATCATGTTTTCCTATTTCTAAAAGTGAGAAAAAAGAGGTCTTTATTTTTAGTTTTGATCCCACTATTTTTGAGCTTCATATGAATTGTGTGATTTTATACGATGACAAACATGCTTTATGTGATAATTATGTTGTTGATTTTGTTCATGATGCTACTGAAAATTATTATGAGAGAGGAAAATATGGTTGTACGAATTTTCATGTTACTAAAACACCTCTCTTTTGTTGAAAGTTTTCAAATTGCTCTTGTTCTACCTTCCCATGATTTCTAGTTTGAGCTTCTTTAGTTTATTTATTTACAAGATTCCTTTGCGTAGGAAGTGGGTTAGACTTTTAAAAAAGTATACTTTCTTATTGATACTCTTTTTTTTAATTCATATTTCTTATGTGAGTATCTTCTTGGTTTCTGTGCTAGCTAAAAGGCGTTAAAGAAAAGCACTCTTGGGAGATAACCCATGTTCTATTTCTGCAATTTTTCTTTTGTTTTCTTTGAGTCAAGGTGTTTTACTTATGTAACAACTCCTTTGTATCTTTACTTTTTATAATTGTTGTGCCAAGTAAAGTCTCTAGTGAAAAGTTGATACTAGATTTGGATTTTTGCGCAGAAACAGATTTTTCTGTCCATTGTTTAATTCTTATAAATTTCCAGTAAAATCGAAACGACCTAAAAAAAATTGTGCATGGTTCTAAGCTATTACGAAACTTTTTCTAGTTCTGAATTTTCTGATTTGAGCAATAAATTCGTCTTTACAGATTATTCTGGTTTTCAGAGATTCTGCATTTTTACTTTGCATTCTCTCTTTTACTATGTTGAGTGGATTTCTTTGCTCCACAAAACATCAGTGGCTATAGCTAATGTTTATAAAGTATTGATAATGCTTGTCTCCATTCAGAACATGTGATTTTTTGTTTGTGCACTAACCCTCTAATGAGAATTACTTCGAGTTTGGTGCGAAGAAAGTTTTCAAGGGTCAAGAGAAGAGGATGATATAATATGATCAAGAAGAGTGAAAATCCTAAGCTTGGGGATGTCCCCGAGGTTCATCCTAGTAAATTCCAAGAAGAGTCAAGCATCAACAACTTATTAGGTCACTTCTAGTGAAACTATATTTTTATCTGGTCACATCATATGTACTTTAATTGGAGCGTTTGTTTGCTTTTATTTTATTTTCTTTGCTGCAATAAGTTTGGTTGGATCATAGCATTCTTTTGTGGGATAGAGAAACGCTCCCATTTTTCATATGAATACTCGTATTCTTAAGTTTTTCCTAGCTACCGCAACTCCTTTTAGGTCATGTTTTTCATGAATCTCTTATTAAGAGTTGTTAGTTCTTGTAGAGTAGTAGTACTATCTTATTTCATTGATATATTATATGGAGAGTTTTTGTTAAAATAATGTTATGGTGTTGGAAAGCAATAAAATATTTCATGCTTATAACTATGCAAAAAGAAGCTTGTTTAGACCGTGGCTTAGACTTTATCTTGTCATGCTAGATATTATTTTAATGCTTAATAGTTATTGATGCAGCATGACTTGTCTCAAATATCTTAGTGTGCTTAATGTTTCATTGAAAAAAATCATGAGTTACTTTTATCATATCGAAGCATAATATTTTGGTATCAGAGCGAAGAGACCTTAGGTTTAAAACCTTTTAGGAGATATGTAGGTTGGTAAAAACTATAGGAAGCCATCTTATCTAAATCACGTTTCCTACAACTATGATGATCATTCACTTGAGAATGATATGATCATACTTGTATAGAATATTCTTACTCAACTTGAGTAAACCTACTTAACTATTTTCTTTATACCTAGGTATGAATAGTTAGAAGTTTAGTAAGTATTAGTTTCATTAAGAAAAAGAATTCTGACATAGTCAGAGATGATCAAGTTACACATATGATTACCCCATTCTATGAATGAATAGTATGGAGTAGAATATGGTATTGAGTTAGTATAGGAGTCATCAATACTGGATGTTAGAGAATTAGTAAGAGTTGTTAAAACCATGGAAACTATGGGGTAAATACTATACCCTCAGTTATCAAGTCTAGAGGTGAATCATTATAGTATAGTATAGTGTAGAATCAGGAGAAATCATAAGAAATGATGGAAGCTACACTACTACTCCTACGATCTGATCTACACCATGAAGGATCAACACGTACCATGAGAAGCTATTCATAATCAAGATGAAGTAATTCAATTACATAACAATTATTCCTAGGTGGAACCAAGTTAGACAACAACTACTATAGGATCATTTTGGCTTGGTTATTCCATTGCAGTAAGGCATGCAATTGGAGTAATTACCGAGGCAAAGAGTGGTTGTGTAGAATAGGATTACAAGGTACTGTATACCTACTTGTAGTGTATAGCATTTAAGAGCCTTGGTACTTGAGATGTTTCACTCTAAGTACTTGTATTTCACAGGCTTTTGATGCATGAGTGATAAATGCATTTGGGATTTATTGGATCTTATTTGGATCTTTGATTGACTAGATATGTACATGAAGTTGGAACTTGATGTGCAAATGCATGTGCAAACATTGAGTTATATCTTGATGTTACTGGTCTAGAGGGTATAGGATTAGAATGAGAGCGGTCTAAATTATCAGTAGATGGAAGCATCTACCAAAGCTCTATAAGTCTTTGAAGTCAAGAAGGAAGAAATTAATAAAGCCACTGATGGGAATGGACCACATTCTACATCTTGTTTGGAGTTGGAGATATACTTCATCAAAACATGGAGATATACCACAAGTGATGTCAAGATGAAAACATGAGTAGTTGTATCCTAGAAAGAAATGTGTAGAAGTCCAAACCCAAAGATATAGAAGGACCATAGGAAGTCACCAGTGGAATAGGTTATAGTCACCTATAGGGAAGAGTTAAAAATTGAGGAAACTCGAAGATATTTTCACTAAAAAAAAATTGAGTCTTAGTCAATGTACACTACGTTGTACAAGTTTCTTTGATCAGTATTCCTCTTGAGACCATTAGATTGAACCGGATGGAAGTCTAACCATAGACAATACCCATTGTACTCGAAGAATCTTATTGGTTATTCATCACCTGGTGGATATACCAAATGTTCTTCAGAAAGTTCTGAGAGGTAGGAAACCATACCTATTCATCGGAGAATGAAACTTGGTATCCACTATATGGTGGAAATACCACGTGTTCTTTGTAAGACCATTAGGAAGGCCTAGTAACAAAACAAAGTTGTCATAGCAACAGTCTAAGTATTAGATAATTACACAAGACAGTGGAAGGTGAACAATCCAGACAAGAGGCTACACATGCCAAGGTCAACACAAGAAAACAGCTGTGAATGGTGTCAAAAAAAAATAGCTGTGAAGATTCAACGGTCTACAGAAGTTCTCTCTACCTATCTTTACGTGAGAGAGGTTGAACTTCAGGACGAAGTTCTTATTAAGGGGGAGATACTATAACATCCCAGTGTTTGGGAGGTTATAAGGATCTAAATTTAATATGTGCATTTGCAAAAGCATGGATCTAAAAGTACGAGAAATTTTGGCGCGAAAGTTTAAACAAAGCAAAGTGACCAAAGTTTCACTTGACATGATGAAATAGGTCTAGTTCATCTAGTCAGGAGTACATTTGGAGTTATGTTTATAACATAGTATCTCTAAAAACCAAATCATTTGATTACACAATCCATAATTGGTTTTGACCAACACAAACTCTGAGCAACCTTAATCACAATCCTTTAAGTGACTTGGGATAATTCATTAGGTATCTACAACTCAAAGAGAGGTGAGTATCCAAATCACATATGTGATGATCATGCTTCCACCAATGAGTAATGCATAATTGAACCATCTCATCAACAGAGATGTGATCTCCTATAAAACAACAACTCCCTAAGTTATCAATTCATTTCCACAACATCTCTAAAAATCATCTCATAACTATCAGGTGAACCATCACAAGTACATAACAAAGAATCAATAGAACACTACTGACACAAACAAGTGTTAAATCAAAACCCACAAGTGGAAAATGATATAATAATTGTATTAACATATTTATCGAATATGTACATATCTCATCAATTATAAAAGAAGTATCTACAAGAAGAAATAAATCTTCTGCAACCACTGATAAACCCTGATCATTACATATGATATTCCCAAATCTCTATATCTGCATTATGAAGGACAAAGTCAATAAAGTGATGAATATAAAGTAGATCATAACACCTAGGAGAACAAATAACAACTATGACATAAGTCATTAAACCTCAATAACTTTCACATGCTCATTGTTTCAATCATCTTATACAAGTGAACATATGAAATCTCAACATCTCAATGCACCATTTGATCCACTCACTATTAAGTCATCATTCCATAAGCATTTCACACGTCTACTCAAATCCAACAATTCTACAACTGAAGTATCTCTGGATACAAGTAAGCATAACAACAAGTATAACCTCTATTAGAGGAATTGAATGGAAAGCTAAGTAAAACTAATCATGTATGAGACAAGTACATATCTTTTGGGAAATAAAATAAGAAGTATATAGAAGGATAATGAGAGTATGAACTAACTCTTAATTCAAATCTTGTTATTTTGGCTAGACCATTGTATCTTGTTTTCCAATCTTCTCTGAATCATTCTGCAAGACAAGCACCCACAAGAAAGGAGGAACTACCACATGAAGATCTTCAAGAAGATTGTTTAGAGTGTTTTAGAAGTGCTACTCTAATTCACTATAAGAGTACTTGGAAACTCCTATATATTGATGTGATCTTATTAACACTCTGTAAACAATGTGATACTCCAATGTTAGTGTTATATAGCAGTAGTTTGGTAACAAGTTTCTAGACCTTGTTAACAGATCACTTTTGTATACTCAAACACTTGAGTATCTTACACAAACAAACAGAAGATTGAATAACCTGGTACATCTCAGCCTATTGTATATTAGTTGTAATTTGGAGGCAAGACTAGCTACCTTGTTAACAAATTCTTCTTATATGCACATGGTAACTTGATGTCATTAAATAAACTCACATTCTTTTATAATCATCTAAGTAAAATCTTTGTTTGGAGAAATTGGTTGTTTTCATCACAAGGGTGAGACAGTGAAGGTGGAATCCAAGAGATGAATTTACTTGCTATTTAACAAGGAAATATCTGAAGACAAGTGGCAACCAGTGAAAAGAACATCAAGCAACATAAGTCAACAAGGAGCAACACTGCCTCAGTAAGGGAGTATAAGAAATTATTCAGTAAAGCATTAGTTAATGTTAGAGAATCCATAACCTCTATGCCTTGTCAAGACTCATCATAGATGAGGAACACATAAAAATCACTTTAATGAAAACAATTGGCAAGAGAGAAAATAATAACAAGCCCTTGCATCCATATGTCTTGTGATATGTTGAGGTAGGGGAAAACAAATTAATTCTCTTGTTTTCCAGATCTTTTTCATCCATAACACAAATGGAAAACAACAAGAATTCAACCATACACCCACATGTAAATGATTACATTTTCTAAAAAACAAATATGGGATAATATTCATATTGGAACCTATGTGGAAAACAAGAAAATAAGATCCCAAAATCATACATGTTCTTCACTTAATCAAGTACTAAAAACAGCAACCCTTCTTACACACACCTAAGTAAAATGTCAACCAAACTTGCTAAGAGATTCAATCAGGAGGATAACAAAGAAAAAAAGTTCATTCACTCATTAAAATCATTTGGTGTGACATGGAATAAAATTCCATAATAAATGATTTTCATAATAGTGTATAAAAACAATACCTAGTAGTGATACCAAATTACTGCCTATAAGGAATTGTATTCAATATGGTCCCCTTATAACACATCACTTGGGAACCATACATGTGTTGTGTGAATATAATATTCATGCCTGAAATAATTTTTAGCCATTTAATAAATTAAAATAAAAGAAAACAACAAAATCACTTAATCTAGCACCCTAAATAAAAAATGCAAATATTGTTCAAATTCACCAAAACAAAACATGGTCAGATGTGAAATTTGATAAGGAATTAAAATATGATTTTTAATAATTTTAAAGTTCACGAAAAAGCCCGGAAAACAAGATTTTCTTCTCAGTTTTAGTACCAAAAGGACCTAACTATGAAAACTTGAAAATTCTATGGGGTTATTCGGTAATTGGTCCTTTTGAAAATTCTATGGCAGAAGCGTGTCGACGCCGCCGTTGTCGACTGCCACCTCCCGCGCGGCCGCTCTTCCGCACAGGTAAGTAGGAGGAGAAGCTCTCTCACTTGCCGTCTTCCTCACCCTCGCACTCTCTCCTTGCTCCCGTACTCTCTCTCTGAACCCTAGCTGCTCTCGGCCGCCGCCTATCGCCGTCGACTCCGGCCATCCCCGGATAATCTGAGACCATCACTAGCTCTGCCTGGATGTCCTCCACCTCTCCTGCGAGTCTCGTTTGCTGGGAAACTCTGAGGAGGTCGAATCGGGTCATCCCCTCCAACTCAGGCCGCCGCGGAGAAAAGCTCACCGCCGCCAAATTACACCCCCCTTGCCTCACCGGCCATTCCTATGTGCTCCAGGTAAGCTTGCGCATCTAAGGATGCCTTCCATTGAGTTTATCAGGGTCAAATTCACCATAATCATCAAGCTCTGTCGCCGGCCGCCGTGCAACTGCACGCCGGCGAGCCTCAGATGCCCCAAAACCGGCGGCGCTTCTACCAGTAGGTTTCCCTAGTTCCCCTCTAGGCCTGGGTATCATCAAACTGCACAAATTCGAGCCAGATCAATCGATTGGAACCTTACAGTACCAATCCCCTCCATTGATGACGTGTTCATGATGTCAGCATGACATCATGAACATTTTCCTTTTTCTTTTCTTTTATTTTTGATTAGAAATTAAACTGACAGGTGGGTCCCACCTGTCAATTTGAATATTGGCAGAATTAATTGAAACTTGTTAATTCAATAACTCCTAAACTATTAATCAGAAAAATACAAATAAGATATGAAAAAGATTAGAAAAATAAAATCTAAATGTTCATCAAATTTTTAAAAATATTTGATAAAGTTTAAAATTAAATATTTTCTTTAATTAATTAAATCATTTAAAATTCAAGAAAAATAATAAATAATTCATAAAATCAGAAAAATACAAATTATATACCAAAATGCTCCAAATGACCAATGCAACTCATCTTCGATGTTTACATAGTCATTTGACCAAGTTTTCATGTGTGCAATATTTTGCCTAATCATTTAATTCGTTTAAAATTAATAAATTAATATTTTAATCAAATATTTTCTGAAAGCATTGAATGTTATATCAAATTAAAGAGAAAGGTATTTCCAATTCAAATATGTTAAATATTAACATTTTTTTAACTTATAAAATTGTTTCAAAGGGTATAATGGAATTCCATAATATTCTATTATAACCAGAAATAACTACCACCTCATAATTTTCCTTACTAATAAACCTCATGTTTTCACACCTACTAAAACCTATCATAACAAATTATTAGCAAGTATTGTGATGATAGAGTTAGCTGTATTAGTTCATCATTTTCAACTAAACTCTTTGTCATATGCTCTACATTTTTTGGATATAAAACAAATATGTGATTGTTATCTTTTCAATAGTTGTTTTCCATGTGTCATTGTCTTATTGCCTAACCAAGTAATAAAAACCTCTATCTAAACATGATAAAAATTATTTGCTAAGTAAAAGTGAAACACATGTAAGTCTAAAAGAACTAATAACCACATCAACACAAGTGATGAAACCTTTCACCTAAAACCTGTGTGATTAAGATATCGTATCAAACGTGGCTTACACTTGTAAGCTGGGGTATTTTCCAGGGTGTTACACGATGCATCTCATTACTATGCATGTATCATCTTGCTATCGTTTTCTGTAGTCCTTACCAGGACTACTTTTCTATCTTTCAGATGTCGGGATTTTCTACGAGACCCTTGAACCCGAAGACATGGTTTATTACTGTTGTTTCAACCTCAGGCAAGTTCATCACTTGCTCATATCCTTTGTAGTCCTTCATAACGAACTATTTGTAAAAACCCTATCGTATTACCACCTGTTCTCAAAAGAATGCATGATCCTATTTTTATAATAATATGACTAATTGAATGACTACCTGAGTGGTAGTGTTCTGTTTGGTGGGCGGATGGGACCATGGTAAGATGAATAGGTCAAAGGAAGGTTCCATCTGCACGGGAACGTATTACCTAGGAATTAATCACAAATGCCGTCAGAACTCGGCGCGCCGTAAATACCACGTTAACCATGGGTCTTCTATGGGGGGAGTAAGTTAGCTGTGATACTTTTCTCGTTCGCATGTCAACGGGCTGCCAGAGACGTACGTTGTAGGTTCTGCGGGACTACATGCACATGGGTGGGAGCCCTGACGTCCCACGGACTCTGGGGTCTATGAGTTTCTGCCAGGGGCGCGTAGATCTCCATCGTGAGGGGTGGAATCAGGCGTTCAACCTGCTGGCGGAAATGGGTGGGCATGCGTTGTGCGGAGAAGCACGGTTTGGCTTGGACCGACAACCGGGCCCCACACCTGAGTGGGAGTGGACAGGATCTCGAGCCTGGTTGTGCAATATGGTCTTGGTCGTCCATGGGTAAAGTAACGCACCTCTGTAGAGTTTAAAAGGATGTGGCATGTTACCCCCTGTTCCGGGAAGGAACTGCGAACGCTACAAGAAAGGCAACTCCATGAAGTTCTAGTCCTGTGATGGTCTGGCGGGCATAGTTTTCAGAAGTAAAAGCAATCTCTTGAAGAAAATTTTACAAAACCTTGCATTAGCTTATGACTCTTTCGAGTCTGAATCTGTAGTTAGTGCATCAAACTACCCTCTATATATCATGAACTTGCTGAGTAACGCTCGTTACTCATTCGTTCCTGTTTGACACCCTGCTTAGAGTTGAAGCCCTATGGAAGTCGTCATCGTGAAGCATCGTCATCAACAACGCTGATGGAGGAAAAGCTATCAAGGTGTAGGTGGAGTCCAATCTTGGAGTTAGCTGTTATAAGCCATAGATTAGGGCTGGCATCAGCCGCAGTAGATTAGGTTCTGAGCTAGAGTTATTCTCCAGCTTGGAACTTCGAATTGCTTCTTCTGATGTTTCATTTGTATGAGATCTTCTTTGATTCTTCAAAGAGATTCTTGAGATTTTGTAATGAAGTTTGTATCCTGTAGTTTTGCCTGGACCCGCTGTGTTTATGTTGTACTACTCTGAGGGATGTAATGTTCACAAGTAAGTCCTTCTGTGAGTATTATGTCACCGACTTGCGCACTACACATGCAGTGGTGTGCTGGGTCACCACACATACACCTCGCAAAAAATTGTTTTCAATACCTCAGTTTTAATAAAATTAAAAGCTCTAGCACATGAGTTAATCCCTTCTCCCCTCTTGATGGTGCAGGTCTTGCACTCATCGGGAAAACCCAAGATGAAGGTATGAAGAGCACAACAGCAAGTTTTCCCTCAGAAAGAAACCAAGGTTGAATGATCAGTAGGAGAAACAAATGAATCCAAAATTTTATGCAGCTGATGTGGTAGGGCGCATTGCCGGTTCAGAACCAACGTGGAACCTACACAACACAATCAAATCACTTTGCCCCAACGAAGCAGTGAGGTTGTCAATCTCACCGGTTTTGCTGAAAACAAAGAGGTTAAACGTATGGTGTGAAAAATAGTAGGAAAATAGTAGTAACAGTGTGAAAACAGGTATTGCAGTGGTTGTATTATCAATATGAGGAAAATTGACCGGGGTCCACGGTTCAATAGTGGTGTCTCTCCAAAAAAGATAAATAACATGTGTGGTGAACAAATTACAGTTGGGCAATTGACATATATAAAGGTTGCGTCGTAGTGTATATGCATGACATGATGATTACTATGTGATTCATGCGGGAATTGCAACAAAATACATAGACTATTATCCAATACAACAAAATACATAGACTATTATCCAACTGCTCCAAGTAAATTTCATATGATGTGACCGAATAAAAATATAGTTTCACTAGAAGTGACATGACAATTTGTTGATGAAGAAGGGGATGCCTTGGGCATCCCCAAACTTAGACGCTTGAGTCTTCTTGGAATTTGCTGGGATGAAACACGAGGGCATCCCCAAGCTTTGGATTTGCACTCTTCTTGATCCCATTATATCACCCTCTTCTCTCGACCCTTGAAAACTTCCTTCACACAACACTCAAAGTAATTCACATTAGAGGGTTAGTGCACAATCAAAAATTCATGTGTTCTGCATGGGCACAAGTGTTATTGATACTTTTAAACATTAGATACAACTACTGATATTTTGTGAAGTAAAGAAATCCACTCGATAGAGTAAAAGAGCGAATGCAAGCAAAATGGCGGAATCTACCAAAACCAGAACAATCTAAAATGATGAATTTTTTCGGGGCGCTTAAGTTGCTCAAATCAAAAAACGTAAAAATTTAAAAAGTTTTGGAATTCGGTGAGGAAATAATACATGAAAATAAAGATACAAAGGAGTTGCTACAGAAGTATACAACACCTTGAATCAAAGAGAACAGAAAAAAAATAAAGCAAAAAAAAAACGATGGGTTATCTCCCAAGAAGTGTTTTTCTTTAACCCTTTTAGCTAGGCCCAACAAACTAGAATCAAGTATTTTCAAATGAAGAAGGTGCTGACATAAGAAATATGAATTAAGAAAAATAGAGCATCAAGAAATAAGTATATTTTTTTTAAGTCTAATCCACTTCCTATGCATAGTAATCTTGTAAATAAATTAATTAAAGAAGCTCAAACTAGGAATCATGGGAAGGTAAAACAAGAGCAATTTCAAAACTTTCAACAAAAGAGAGATGTTTTAGTAACATGAAAATTCCTACTATCATATTTCCCTCTCTCATAATAATTTTCAGTAGCATCATGAATAAACTCAACAACATAATTATCACATAAAGCATGTTTGTCAAGGTCCAAAGCACACAATTCATATCAAGTTTCAAAAATAGTGGGATAAAAATTAAAATAAAGACCTCTACTTTCCCACTTTTAGCAATAGCAAAACAAGATGATTGGTCACTCTTAAAATGTATAGGACACATTATAGAAATCCTATTTTACATAGCATTATAATTATAACATAGGACCATCATCTAGAGCATTAACATATAAATTTTCTAGACATACTTCCTCATTATCATGCATATCAATAGTTGGAATAAATAGAGGATTACCATAGGATTTATAAAAGTAGCATGGATTATCATAAATAACAGTAGCAATATCATTCTCACAAGTTTCATTCATAGTAGTATCAAGGTCACAAGCATATCAAGTATCAATTTCATCAAAAAGGGATATTTCAAAACAATCAATAGGATCATCACAATTATAAGTTAAAGAGTTACTCTCATCTAGACGTAAACATGGGTAGCTACTCCATTCTTCCTCCTCTTGGTCATCACTCTCCTCCTCTTATTCATCCAGAGAGCTTCCAGATTCAGAAATTTCTTCTTCCATAGGCTCCTGCAAGGCATTAGTCTCGTCCTTTGGGGGAGAGAATCTATTAAGATATTTAAGTATGTAGTAATTACAATCCTTATAATTATCAAAGAAATATTCAAGTATAGCATAAATCTTGTATTTATAGGGTGCATCATCAATACTTTCAATCAAATAGATAATTTTGAATGCACCCTTCCAAGCAATAAATTCCTCAATTTGTTCCACATCATCGAAGTCATAATTTCCCTTAACATAAGAAGATATGGTAACGTCATCATTATACTCACATTGAAAAGGGAGGTGTTTATACCTCCTACAGCAAAAAGATTTATCAAAGCAATAAGTAACATTATAACTAGAGCACAAGTTTTTAGCATAGTTATGCCATTTTTTAATTTTCTCCCATAAGTGTATTCCTTTTTGTGAAAAGTGGTGTTCCTTATAATAGTTTAGTTGTTCTTCCGTGAACCCACCTTGACAATAAGATCTAGTTTCAAAGACATTAACCACTGATAGCAAACATGACAAAGCAAGATTAAAAACAGGATAACAAATAACAACTAAAATAAGAATTGATTTTTTTGTGTTTTCGATATAGAGAAGCAAACAAGACAAAATAAAATAAACTAAGCAAAACAATAACAAAGAAAAGAGATTGCAAGTGAGAGACTCCCCTTGCAGAAATCCTCTTTCTCCCCGGCAACGGCGCCAGAAAATAGCTTGCTGGTGTAGGTCTTGCACTTGTTGGGAACCCCAACAGGAAGGTATGAAGAGCACAGCAGCAATTTTTCCCTCAGAAAGAAACCAAGGTTGAATCAACCAGTAGGAGAAAGAAATGACTTTTGAAGGTTGATGCAGCTGATGTGGCCGGCCGCACTACCGGCTCAGAAGCAACATGGAACCTACACAACACAATCAAATCACTTTGCCCCGACGAAGCAGTGAGGTTGTCAATATCACCGGTTTTGCTGAAAACAAGGAGGTTAAATGTATGGTGTAGAAAACAGTAGGAAAACAATAGTAATAGTGTGAAAATAGTGATTGCAGTGGTTGTATTATGAGTATGAGGAAAATAGATCGGGGTCCACAGTTCACTAGTTGTGTCTCTCCAAAAAAGATAAATAACATGTGTGGTGAACAAATTACAGTTGGGCAATTGACAGATATAAAGGATGCACCGTAGTTCATATGCATGACATGATGATTACTATGTGATTCATGCGGGCATTACAACAGAATACATGGACCGCTATCCAAGTGCATCTATGACTAATAATCGACCCTTAGAATGTCATCCGAGCAAACCTCGGGTATTAAGTTGCAAGCAACTGATAATTGCATTAAGAAAAGTGTGTAATGTAAACATCGTTGTTTTCTCCCTAGTGGCAACAGCACATCCCCCACCCGTTACGTTTCTTTCACTCGAGCGTGAGTAAAAGGGAGGCATGAACCCACTATCGAGCATAAATGCTCCCTCTTGGAGTTACTAGCATCTAATAGGACAGAGCATCTACTAATAATGGAGAGCATGCAAGATCATAAATAACATACCCATGAATAAAACATGATAGATTGATAATAAAGATACATAGCATTCAATATTCATCAGATCCCAACAAACACAACATATAGCATTACAATAAGATGATCTTGATCATGTAGGGCAGCTCACAAGATCTAAACATGGGGCATAAAGAGGAGAGAACAACATCCTAGCTACTACTATGGACCCGTAGTCAAAGGATGAACTACTCCCGCATCATTCCGAAGGCGGGCATGGTGGTGTAGAGCCCTCCGGTGATGAATCCCCTCCCGGCAGGGTGCTGGGTAGAGCTCCATAACCCTCCCGAACTAGGGTTGACGATGACGACGGCTGCAAATGTTTTTTGGTGGAAAGGCTCTAGTGCTTAGGGTTAACCCTCCGAGGTGATTAAATAGGCGATAGGGCAACATCGGTGGGCGGCCAGGGGGCCTACACCACCCCTGGGCGCGGCCAGGGGGGCCTCCCTACGGTGTGGGGCCCATGTGGCCCCCTCCGGGTCTCCTCCGGACTCTTTGTGCTCGACAACTTTCTAAGACTTTCGGGCTTCAAATCGTCCAATTCCGAGAAAATTTCCATAACAACTTTTCTGAAACTAAAAACAACAGAAAATAGAAACTGGCTCTGTGGCATCTTGTCAATAGGTTAGTCCCAGAAAATCGATAAAAATGGCATAAAGTGTATATCAAACATGTAGCATATAGCATGAAAACAACATGGAACATCCAAAATTATGGATACGTTTATGACGTATCAACATCCCCAAGCTTAGTTCCTACTCGTCCTCGACTAGGTAAACGACAAAAACAAATAATTTCTGAGGTGACATGCTACCAACATAAACTTGATCATCATAGTAATGTAAAGCATGTAAACTAGGATCAAACGAATAACTGTTGTGGTTTATAGTTGATATTAAATAGAATAATGATTAAGAATAACAAAGTAAAAAAATTCAATTAATAATTATTAAGAGACAATCAACCGTGCAATGGTTTATTAAAGATGATTTAAGCTTCAAGAATAATAATATAATCATCCAAGGCATCAAACTCTCACAAAAACTCCTGTTAGGATCAAGTCAAGCATTAACAATATGCACGTAGGAAAATCATTAAGATATTTGTGCACTCAAAACAACCAAGCATTTTGTATTGGTCCCTGGCACCAGGATGTTATGGCTAAAAGAACATTATGGGGGGTTTGGTTGGCCAATGGAAGAGAGTCTCATACAACTGAAAAAGTGATCATTAGACAAGAGGAAGTCTTATAATCGAAGTTATGCAAGGAGTAATGATTGCCATACAACATATGCACATAGAGCTATAAGTGTATGAAAGCTCTCCAATGGAACTAGTGGGGGTGCATCCAACTTGCTTGCTCACGAAGACGTAGAGCACTTTTGAGGAGGCTCATCATTGGAATATACAAGCCAAGTTCTATAACGTTAAGTTCCCCACATAGTTATGCAAGTCATAATATGAAAACTCTCTCCAAATTGAAGTATTGGTGCTAACAAAGCACAAGTGTGGAATAAATGATAGTAATGTTGCCCCTCTCTCTTTATTATCTCTCTTTTGCCCTTTTTTGGGGCTTTTTTTTTATACAACTTCACTGGTAGGGGCAACACTCTATTCTACAATGAATCATCACACTTTTAGTACACATAACTCAAACTGAAATATCTCTTATGTAAATAAAACTAAATGCACCCGCCAGTGTAGTAGTATGCAAAATAACAATGAAGCATGACATCAAGTAACGTAATGGGGATGTATGTTGTATGGCGACATATCTCGGAATGGCTATGGAAATGCTATGGTAGGTAGGTATGGTGGTTGTTTTAGGAAGATAATTTTTGGCTTATTGTAGAAGAACAAAGTTCTCCCATGGAGTTTAGATGCATTGGCGAAGTTTGCACCAACTCTCAATGTGAGAATGAGCAATGCACAGTACCGAAGAGGCTAGCAAATATGGATGGTGGAAGTGCCAGAAAACCGTAACATAGAACTCACAAGTTAAAAGATTACAACTAAAATCATGATCTTACAAGGCATAATGAAAATCACTCCAAGAGGGTCTGTGGCAGTGAAAAGTCATTGTTAGCTACCCCGACCGTAGCGCGTAACAAAAATCCATCACGTTTGCTATCAGCAAAGGAAGTCATATACCATTATCCCATCAACTGGTGATTTGAGTGTGGCACAGTTTCAAGCTTTTACACCAACCATTAATTGTTTTTACCCTACTAAAACATAAAGTGTACCATTAAGCATATTAATATATCAAAACAACATCAAATAATCAAGTGAAACAGTTTAGTGATCTACAAGAATATGAAAGTTTTTTCCGTTATACCATCTTCCACATATAGCATTTTCTATTTCCATCAAGCACCATTCAAAATATATTTTAACACAAACTTTCAAAATGATACGTCAATTAAGAAAGAGAGTACTAAAATAACTCTACTAAAACTAACAGCTCTGAATGAGAGATGCATGAAATACAGGAGCTAAAAGGATTGCAGCAGCTAGAAGAAAAACTAAGAATACGAGGATAATGAGTATTCATATGAAAAAGTGGAGTGTGTCTCTGTCCCAAACAAGAATGCTAGGTTCCAATGATATTTATTGCAGAAAGGAAAACAAAAGAAATCAAAACAAAAAATAAAAGACGCTCCAAGTAAATTTCATATCATTTGACTGAATAAAAATATAGTTTCACTAGAAGTGACCTGATAATTTGTTGATGAAGAAGGGGATGCCTTGGGAATCCCCAAGATTAGACGCTTGAGTATCCTTGGAATTTGCTGGGATGAACCACGGGGGCATCCCCAAGATTTGGCTCTGCACTCTTCTTGATCACATTATATCACCCTCTTCTCTTGACCCTTGAAAACTTCCTTCACACCACACTCAAAGTAATTCACATTAGAGGGTTAGTTCACAATCAGAAATTCATGTGTTCTGCATGGACACAAGTGTTATTGATACTTTTAAACATTAGATACAACCACTGATATTTCGTGAAGTAAACAAATCCACTCGACATAGTAAAAGAGCGAATACAAGCAAAATGGCAGAATCTACCAAAACCAAAAAACTGTAGTGATGAATTTTTTAGGGGTGCTTAAGTTCTCAAATGGAAAAACGTAAAATATGAAAAAGTTTGGAATTATTTGAGGAATAAGCACAAAAATTTGCAGGTCATTTTGATCTTTCTGTGAATTATGCAATTTTATACGGTGGACAGCAAAAATCTGTTTCCCGCACAGAAATCCAAAACTAACACCAACTTTCGCTAGAAACTTTACTTGGCTCAACTAATACATGGAAATAAAGATAAAAGGAGTTGCTACAGAAGTATACAACACCATGAATCAAAGAAAACATAGAAAAATTAATCAAAAATAAAACCATGGGTTATCTCCCAAGAAATGCTTTTCTTTAACCCTTTTAGCTAGGCCCAGAAAACTAGAATCAAGTATTTTCAAGTGAAGAAGATGATGACATAAAAAAATATGAATTAATAAAAATATAGCATCAAGAAGCAAGTATAAAACAAAGTTAAGTCTAACCCACCTCCTATGCATAGGAATCTATTAAATAAATAAATTAAAGAAGATAAAACTAGAAATCATGGGAAGGTAGAACAAGAGCAATTTCAAAACTTTCAATAGAAAGAGATATGTTTTAGTAAAATGAAAATTACTACAACCATATTTCCCTCTCTTGTAATAATTTTCAGTAGCATCATGAACATACTCAACAACATAATAATCACATAAAGCATGTTTGTCATGGTCTAAAACCACACAATTCATATCAAGTTCAAAAATAGTGGGATCAAAATTAAAAAATAAAGACCTCTTCTTTCCCACTTTTAGCAATAGCAAAACAAGATGATTGGTCACTTTTAAAAGGTATAGGACACATTATAGCAATCCTATTTTTAGTAGCATTATAATTATCGTACAAATTTTCTAGAGCATTATCGTATAAATTTTCTAGACAGACTTCCTCATTATTATGCATATCAATAGTTGGAATAAATAGAGTATTATCATAGGATTTATCAAAGTAGCATGGATTATCATAAATAACAGTAGCAATATCATATCACAAGTTTCATTCATAGTAGTATCAAGGTCACAAGTATAGCAAATATCAATTTCATCAAAAAGGGATATTTCAAAAGAATCAATAGGATCATCACAATTATGAGTTAGAGAGTTACTCTCATCTGGAGGTAGACATGGGTAGCTACTCCGTTCTTCCTCCTCTTGTTCATCACTCTCCTCCTTTTTTCGTCCAATGAGCTTCCAGATTCAACAGTTTCTTCTTCCATAGGCTCCTGCAAGGCATTAGTCTCCTCCTTTGGGGGAGAGAATCTATTCAGATATTTAAGTATGTAGTAATTACAATCCTTTTAATTATCAATGCAATATTCAAGTATAGCATAAATCTCGTATTTATAGGGTGCATCATCAATATTTTCAAGCAAATAGGCAATTTCGAATGCACCCTTCGAAGCAATAAATTCCTCAATTTGTTCCACATCATCAAAGTCATAATTTCCCTTAACATAAGAAGATATGGTAACATCATCATTATACTCACATTGAAATGGGAGGTGTTTATACCTCCTACAGCAACAAGATTGATCAAAGCACTAAGTCACATTATAAGTAGAGCACAAGTTTTTAGCATAGTTATGCAATTTATTAATTTTCTCCCATAAGTGTATATTATTTTTGTGACAAGCGGTGTTCCGTATAATATTATTGTTGTTCTTCCGTGAACCCACCTTGCCAATAAGATCTAGTTTCAAAGACATTAACCATTGATAGTAAACATGACAAAGCAAGATAGACAAAATAAAATAAACTAAGCAAAACAATAATAAAGTAAAGAGATTGGAAGTGAGAGACTCCCCTTGTAGAAATCCTCTTTCTCCCGGGCAACGGCGCCAGAAAATAGCTTGATGGTGCAGGTCTTGCACTCGTTAGGAACCCCAACAGGAAGGTATGAAGAGCATAGCAGCAAGTTTTCCCTAAGAAAGAAACCAAGGTTGAATCGACCAGTAAGAGAAAGAAATGACTTCCGAAGGTTGATGCCGCTGATGTGGCAGGGCGCACTACCGGTTCATAAGCAACGTGGAACCTACGCAACAGAATCAAATCACTTTGCCCCAACGAAGTAGTGATGTTGTCAATCTCACCGGTTTTGCTGAAAACAAAAAGGTTAATTGTATGGTGTGGAAACAGTAGTAACAGTGTGAAAACAGTGATTGTAGTGGTTGTATTATCAGTATGAGGAAAATGAACCGGGGTCCACAGTTCACTAGTGGTGTCTCTACAAAAAAGATAAATAACATGTGTGGTTAACTAATTACATATGGGAAATTGACAGATATAAAGGATAAACCGTAGTGCATATGCATGACATGATGATTACTATGTGATTCATCCGGGCATTACAAGAAAATACATATATCGTTATCCAACTGCATCTATGACTAATTATCCACCCTCAGAATGTCATCCGAGCAAACCTCGGGTATTAAGTTGCAAGCAACAGATAATTGCATTAAGCAAAGTGTGTAATGTAAACAATGTAACATCGTTGTTGTCTCCCTAGTGGCAACAACACATCCCCCACCCGTTATGTTTCTGGCACTCGAGCGTGAGTAAAAGGGAGGCAGGAACCCACTATCGAGCATAAAATACTCCCTCTTGGAGTTACTAGCATCTACTTGGCCGGACCATCTACCAATAACGGAGAGCATGCAAGATCATAAATAACATACCCATGAATAAAACATGATAGATTGATAATCAAGAGACATAGCATTCAATATTCATCGGATCCCAGCAAACACAACATGTAGCATTACAATAAGATGATCTTGATCATGTAGGGCAGCTCACAAGATCTAAAAATGAGGCATAAAGAGGAGAGAACAACCATCTAGCTACTGCTATGGACCCGTAGTCCAAGGATGAACTACGCACGCATCATTCCGGAGGCGGGCATGGTGGTGTAGAGCCTCCAGTGATGAATTCCCCTCCCGGCAGGGTGCCGGGGAGAGCTCCAGAACCCTCCTGGACTAGGGTTGACGATGACGGCGGCCTCGGGTGTTATTCGTGGAAAAAGGCTTTGTATTTAGGGTTAACCCTCCAAGACGATTAAATAGGCGGGAGGGCAATGTCAGTGGGCGGCCAGGGGGCCTACACTACCCCTGGGCGCGGCCAGGGGGAGCTGCCCTATGGTGTGGAGCTCCTGTGGTCCTCCTCTGGGTCTCCTCCGGACTCCATATGCATGAAAACTTTCAAAGAATTTTGGGCTTCGAATCGTCCAATTCCGAGAACAAATTTTCTGAAACTAAAAACAGCAGAAAATAGGAACTGGCTCTGTGGCATCTTGTCAATAGGTTAGTCCCAGAAAATCGATAAACATGGCATAAAGTGTATAGAAAACATGTAGCATATAGCATGAAAACAACATGGAACATCAGAAATTATGGATACGTTTATGACGTAACACCTATGCGAACGGCCTTTGTTTTACTTTTATGTTGAGTCTTCATCTTCTAACTTTGTGCACAACTAAGAGATCATAGTTGTCATTCTAAATATAATGTGCATCAGTCCCAAAATTTATTATTAATTGATTCATGATATGTTATTACTTGTTCTCAAATTACTTGTTTTTAGTCACCACTTAAACTTTGAAGGTACCCTAGCATTTATGTTTTGCTCCCTTTTTAAGGACAAGCGGAATACCACCTTGCTATTTTTCTTTATGCTCGAAACAAACATATATCTTTCACTAAATCATTATTCATGATCTTTTGTTTGTGTTACTTTTCATGTTGCAACATGGTTGCTAAGTTTACATTGTTGAAATTGTATCTATCATGCCTATGTTTAGAGTACTTTGATCTCAGCTCACAAATGATTTTACAAATATGATGATCAAGATTATTTTGGTAGCATGTCACCTCAGAAATTATTTTGTTTTTATCATTTTACCTACTCGAGGACGAGTAGAACTAAGCTTGAGGATGCTTGATACGTATAAAACGTATCTATAATTTCTGATGTTCCATGTTGTTTGTGTTACTTTATAGCATTTTTATGGATTTCCTGGGACTAACCTATTAACAAGATGCCACATCGCCAGTTCCTGTTTTCAGCTGTTTTTGGTTTCTGAAAAGTTGTTCTGGAAATATTCTCGAAATTGGGTGAAACGAAATCCTAGGGGGCCTATTTTTTTGTCACGTACACGGAGATCGGAGGAGACCCAGAGGGGGGCACCAGGTGGCACACAATAGGGCGGAGCGCGCCCCTTGGCCGCACCGCCACGTGGTCTGGGCCCCTCGCTCGCCCACCGACATTGCCCTTTCACCTATATATGCTCCTTCTCGGGAAAACCCTAAGCACTCGAGCCTGCATCCACGAAAAGTTCTATAGCTTCCGTCATCATCAACCCTAGTTCGGGAGGGTTCTGAATCTCTTCCCGGCACCCTACTGGGAGGGGAAATCATCACCGGAAGGCTCTACATCACCATGCCTGCCTCCGGAGTGATGCGTGAGTAGTTCATCCTTGGACTACGGGTATATAGAAATATCTAGATGGTTGTCTTCTCCTATTTATGCCACCATGTTTATATCTTGTGAGCTTCCTAACATGATCAAGATCATCTATCTTTAATGCTACATGTTGTGTTTGCTGGGATCCGATGGATATTGAATGCTATGTCAAGTTGATTATAGATCTATCATGTTTATAATATTTGTGATCTTGCATGCTCTCTGTTACTAGTAGATACTCTGGCCAAGTTGATCCTTGTGACTCCAAGAGGGAGTATTTATGCTCGATAGTGGGTTCATGCCTGCCTTTCATCTGCGCCCGAGTGCCAAAAATGTGACGGATGGGGGATGTGATGTTTCCATTAGGGAGAAAACAACAATGTTTTGTCTAAGGATAATTTTCTTGTTTATATTACGCACTTTACTTAATGCAATAAGCTATTGCTTGCAACTTAATACGCAAAGTCTGCTTGGATTACGTTCTGAGGGTGGATTATTAGTCATAGATGCATTGGATTACGGTCTATGTATCATGTTGTAATGCACGTATAAATCTTATAGTAATCATCATGTCTTGCATATGCACTACGGCGCCGCCTTTATTTCTGTCAATTGCCCAGCTGTAATTTGTTTACCCAGCATGTTATCTATCTTTAAAGGAGAGAAACCACTAGTGAACCGCGGACCCGGTCCATTCATTTACACTAATAATACAACCTACTGTAAGCGCGGTTCTTTTTACTGCAATCATTGTTCTCATTTTTTTCGCGGAAAACAAATACCATTTTTCACACTATACGTCTAATCCTTTGTTTCCAGCAAAACCGGTGAGATTGAGAACCTCACTGTTTTGTTGGGGCAAAGTATCTTGGTTGTGTTGTGTGCAGATTCCACGTTGCTGTTGAGCCTGATAGTGCGCCCTGCCAACATCACCTCTCAACAACCTTCAGAAGTGATTTCTTTCTCCTACCGATCGATTAAACCTTGGTTTCTTTCTGAGGGAAAACTTGCTGCTCTTCTCTTCATACCTTGTGCTTAGAATCTCCCAACAGGCTCACGTCACAACCATAAAAAACATACGAAGTAACGCTAATCCTTAGTTCACAAGATCATGTCAATTACTAACACCAGAAGAGTGCTTTGATTTCATCAAACGTCACACCGTAATAGGGTGACTATAAAGGTGCCGTTGGGTATTCGGAAAATATTAGTCGACGCTCATGGATCAAGAGTGGGATTTTTCCATCCAAATGACGGAGAGATATACTCTGGCCCTCTCGGTGATATCACATCGACACCGCTTGCAAGCACGTGACTAGGTCACATGGATGTCATATCACAGAACGAGTAAAAGAGTACTTTTTGGTAACGAGATCGAACTAGGTATGGTTGATAGCAATGATTGGATCTCGGACAAGTAAAATATCGCGATGCAAAGGGAATTGGTTACGACGTTCATGGTTCACACGATCACTTGATTCATCGTTGAATGTGTAGGAGTCATTACGGATCTCCAGGTCCCGCTGTTGACTATTGATCGGAGAGGCATCTCGATCATGTCTACATTATTCACGAACCATAGGGTGAAACACTTAAAGTTTGATGACGCATTTGAGAGGATACGAAATATTGGAGAAAGTATTGGACAACGCCGAAAATGTTTAGGGTAAATTTGAAATAGTTCAAGTGTTTTTTTTGTCGAATGGTTGTTAATAAAATTAACAAATGATTCGATGTGCTATATGCAAATATTAGTTAATAGGATAAAAATATTAAAATAAAGAAATAAATTTATTTATTTATTAAAGAAAAACCTTCGAAATTTTGAGTGGAGTTTAAGTGGAGCATGAGTGGGTGTCAGTGGAGTGTCCACACACATGAAGAGGGGAAGAGGTGGGGGCACCATGGCTTGGTCGCACCCCCCCTTTGGGCTGCCTCCCCCTCCACACATAAAAGGAGAGTGAGAGCTCTCTCTCCTCCACACACTTGGTGTCATCTCCACCTTCCTCCTCCCGATGCTCTAATTCATGGTCATCCGCTTGGTGAAGTCCTGATCGCGAGTCTGGAATTCCGGAGGATCCTCTAGTTCCGCTGCCCCGCTGGATCGAGGGAACGGAAATCGTTATCAAGCCATATGTGTGACCGATCACGGAAGTGTTGCCAGATTGCAGCACACATCTTCACAATCGTGAGATCGATGTGAGTTCTACACTAGTGCAGAACACGGCATTAGCCCCGGTTGGGAAGGGCCTAATGCCCCGGCTGCCCAACCGGGTTCCGCAAACCCGGGCTAAAGGACCCCCTTATGCCCCGGTGGGGTTACCAACCGGGGTAAAAGGCATGCCCCACGTGAGCTCTGCGTAGCGTGCAGGCACCCACCTTTTTACCCCGGTTGGTAACACCAACTGGGGCAAAAGGTTCCATGTCGCGGCAGAGTTTTGGGTGTTTCTCTGCCGCGGCAGAGCTTTGGCATGTTTCTTTTGGGGCTGCTTTTTCTGTGCTGTTTTTTTCGGTGAGGATGTTAATAACATATTTTTTGCATAATCATCATAAAAATCATTGCATGCATTGATATCATCAAAATATAATTACACTGATCTCAATTAGATCATTACATCCGAATAGAGTTATACACATTGAGATCATTACATGAAGATCATTGTTTATACTTAACAATGCAATCTTCCATTTTCAGATATGACCTCCTTCAGCATAAAACCCGCAAATTCCTCTTGAAGTGCTTGTAAGCAGTCTGCCGGTAGGAGCTGCCTCTGGAGATCGTAGAGCCTTATATTTACTCTTCTTCCTAACCACTCGTTCACGATTATACTTATGTTCTCCATGACATGAAAGACACATAAATTTGTTCCATGTGGCTGCTGAGGGCACTTTACGAGAAATATAATTGAGTCAAATAATGATCAAGTAATTGAAGAGATATGCGTGAATGTAGCAAGTACTACTTACGATGATTGTGTCGAGTCTCATATTCAGCTCCATTAAACCGGGTTGTTGCTTCCTAAAACGGTTCCAAGCCCTGTCCGGGAAACAAAAATTATGGGTCATCGTACGATAATGATTGAACAAAAGGGGACGGTGTACTGCGACAACGATTGAACTTACTTTATGAGCATTGACATAATGGGCTGGTACTCCTCTTGGCCTTTATCCAAAGAGTCCATGAGATCAACTATTCTGCTGTCAACGTGAATGTCGAAAAGAATCCAGTGAAAGCTGCACAGGTGATTAACTCATCAATTACACTTAATTAACACCGACTTAGCAAAATAGAAATCTGAAGGAATATGCATAAGACAGTAACACTCACTTATGTCTGTAAGGAAATAGTATTTCACTACAGTGAAATTGATTCCTCAAAAACATAACTATGTTATCCTCCGTATCTTGAGCGTGTTGCTTTAAAACGATATTATTGACGATATATGGGTCAATGAACCCAATGCCACCGTTTCCATTACATTCCAGAATCTTCATCCTGCATAATATATATCGTGCAGTGAGGATATAATATATATATATATATAAGAAGCAATGATCGAACTAGCTGAGGTAGATACTTACAGACAATAGGTGCTGATGATCGATTTGTCGAGGGCGTCTAGATTATAGAAGAAAAAAAGATCTTCAAAATCAATAAACATCGTGTCATCGTGGAAGTAATCCTGTTCTCTAATTTTCAGCATGAGTTGGTCTAGCCCCTCTTTTGCGGTTTGGATATACCACGTATGCAGTTGGCGCTCCAATGTTTTCATAGAGCTGAGCTGATCAGGTTTGACAAGAGACTTCCCACACTCATATTTCCATGCCAATTCAGCCTTTTCGAAGTTGTCGGATTGGCCTGGGAGTTGCTCAACTGTTATACCACAGTCTCTGGCAAACCTCTCAGCTGCTTCCCGATCAACTTGAGCATGTACAGTGTCCGACACCTTGAGCGGGGGGACATATTGTTTTGACTGCTTCCCGAGCTGGGGAATTGTTCTCCCCGCCTTCTTGGCTTTGGAATAACTCATCGTTACTTCGCGATCATAGTCATTTGGAAGATTCATCTTAACTTGGGACGGCATCTCCAGCATATTCTTGAAGTGCTTCTTTACAACCGGATCTATTGGTTCCTTTGGCGGCTCCGGGGTTCTCTTTCCCCACGAAGCCATCTGACGTTTCGTGTCCGCAGTCACCCATTCGTCTAACTCCTGGTCAGTCTTATGGTAAGGCAACACTTCTGGCAGCTTCTTGGCTTTCTTCTTCGTCGGAGGTTTCTTCTTCGAGGAAGACTTAGAGGCAGCAGCCTTCCGCTTAGAGGACTTAGTGGACAGCGGAGTCGGCTTAGGCATCGGAGATCGAGCCGGACTCGGGCTGCTGACGTCCATGGCATCGACGGGTGCTGGCGATGATCGAGCTGGGCTGTGTCTCAGAGAAGTAGGCGGCGGTGGACTATGTCTCGGAGAAGGTGGTGGTGGTGGGGCGGTGAACTGCGTCTCGGAGAAGGAGATGCTTGTGTTGGCGGTGGACTGTGTGTAGGAGAAGGTGGCGATGGTGGCGACGGTGGACTGCACGGGGGAAACACTATGCCACTCTTTTTCCATTGAATGATTGAATTGACGGCCTCTCCAAGTGTCTCTACCCCATCACCTCCGGGGATGTCAAGCCGCAATATCCTCCAATCCGGCTGAACATCATAAACGCTGACACGAGCATAGCCAGGTGTAACCGGACGGCCATGTGAGGTCGCTCCCTCTACACAAGGTAAAGCGTAGCCGTCCGCCACCTTGATGGATATGTTTGAGACCGACACGTACAGCGCACAGCTTGTCTTCTCCTTGATTGCATCCACGGCCTCCGTCTGTGGAGGGGCATCAACAAGCAGAACTGCAGCGGAAGCCGGTACCTCCGTTGAAGCCACGCTGCTCCGGCGTTGAGATGGTCATGTTTCCTCGAATGTACTAGTGTCTTGCGTCTGGGAGGGCCGGCTACTAAGCTCATTAATCTGTAGTTGCTGCTTCATCACTACGTCTTCCAAGGCACTAACCCGTTCTACGACCGCTGCATCCTTCTTTATATGTCCTCTCACTCGGCTTCTATATGGAAAGAGACAATCTTCCGGCTTGAAGCCAAAGCACCACGGATATCGTCCTTTGCCTCGTGTCCAGCCGCCATGTTCTGCATTCCCGAGGGCCTTTGTAAGCTCGTCATTCTCTCGATCTGGCTTGAACTCTCCCTCTTTAACCTCCTTGAACACTTTCTCAAGTGCCGCAAAGGGGACCTTTATTTTTTCACTCATAATAAGGTGCCCTTGTTCGTCAAACGTCGCCCCATGCCCAAGCAACCAATTCCTTGACCTTCGCGGAAAATCCTGAGTACCTGGAATGATCCCCTTGTCTCGCAGCTCAGCCTCGAGCGCGTCAAACTTAGGCACTTCAACTCTGTAGCCACCTGAACCCATCTTATGGTGATATACCTTCCTCTTGGCATTTGCGGCATTCTTGGCTGACCTCATCCTCCCCTTTTCTGATTGCTTGTACGCCTGAAATGTTGTCCAGTGTACCTTCTGCTTCTCAAGCGGCTCCTCGAATTTTGGGACTTCTTTTTTCTTCTGATATTCCTTCCATAATATTTTCTTGTAAGCATTGAAAGCCTCAGCCATCTTCTTCTGAGCCCAGTGCTTCACTGCGTCGCGCATTTCCTGCTGTGCCATCTCGTCCTCTTCATCATCACATTCTGGAAGCCTGAAATGGCTCATCAGCTTGTCGAACATGAGTTGTTTGGACCGGTCTGCGACAAAAGAAACTGCCATTCGTCCAGGATCGTCTTCGTCCTTTGCTGGCTCATTCCATTCTTCAATACTTATAGGGATCATGTCCCTAACAATAACTCCACATTGGCTTGTAAACTTAGTTGCTGTCTTGATGGGCCAAGCAGGTTCGCCGGTTCGATAGACTTGCTCGATTAACAGATGCACTTTCGAGCTCATCTCTTGAGCCGGGCCTCATTTCGACCTCTTGCTAGACAATGTCGATGCAACCTTCACTAAGGCTTGTTCATCACTTGTTTTCTCCGGTTCCGCATTTGTTCCTTGCAATTGCTCGTCTTCCTCCGTTCCCTGGCCTGATTCATTCAGGTACTGTGAACCGTCGTCTTGATTACCTCCACCGTCATTGGGTCCACCGGGGAGTGTACCTTCTTCTATTATCGCGAACACATGTTCTTCACCCTCTCTGCCGTCCATAGCTCAACTAATACAAATGGAAGATAAAATACTTTAGTAAGTTATAAATTCTCTTGAAAAAATAATATTCCACTAAACAATCATCACAACAGTACACTTTAGTAAGGAGTATGACTAGCAGATCAGATCGAGTCTTGCCGAGTAAATTGCGACTCGAACGGGACATAACAGATGTAGCATCCCAGATTATCCATATCATGTGTGAAAACATTGCAGATCACTTTCTCTTCTTCGTGAAGAAGAAGAGGAAGTGATCTGCAATATTTTCACACATGATTGGATAATCTGGAACGTTGTTATGCACCGTTCGAGTCACAAATTTACTAGGAAAGAGTGGATCTGATCTGCTAGTTATATTCATGCCTAGGCTTGTAGTACTCTGACGCGTAGTGTTCGTCTCGGTTCCCCTCGGTTCCCTCTAGATATATAGCTAATTTCCCAAAAAAAAATACCCCCTCCGTATCGAAATATAAGATGTTTTAGCTAGCATTTCCTAGACAATATGTACCTAGACATGTTTTAGTGTAACATGCATATAAATCTACACACTAAAATATGTCTACATACATTATATCTACAAAATGCTAAAACATCTTATATTTTGATACGGAGGGAGTACTATCTAAAAATTTTGTATCATATCTTTATTTGAACAAGTCATATCTAAAACTTCCTAAGTATACTAAGTAATATTCCTAAGTACAAATTCTCTAATTATACTAATATTCCTAAGTACAAATTCACTAAGTAATATTTCTAAGTACTAATTCACTAAGTAATTAATATTCCTAAGTACAAATTCACTAAGTAATATTCCTATGTACTAATTCACTAAGTACAAATTCACTAATACTAATATTCCTAAGTACTAATAACAACTAACAACTATTAACAACTAAAAACAACTAAACGTAAAAAACTAACACTAAAAAGACTAATAGTAAGAAAGATTAACACTAAAAAAAACATGATCAAACACAAAAAAAAAAATCTCAGCCGGCCGATGAGGGCGCGCGCACGGGCACCAGCGCGCAGTGGAGCTCCTCCCTCTCACCTCGAGGAGTCCGGAGGTGGCGCGGCGGTGAGGACTCGGGGGCGATCAAGGAGCAACGGCGGGCACGGGTGCGGGCGTTGCGAGGGCACGGGCACGGGCGCGGCGAGGGCACAAGGACGCCGCAGCGATGATTCCCAACAGCGAGGGTGACGGCATGGGCACGGCGGCACGGCGTGGAGGAGACTCTCCGGAGGCGGTGAATTTTGGCAGCCTGACGGCGTGGGGAGGATTTGGGCGCCGGGGACTTCGTCGTTCTGCGAGGGTTTGCCCCGGGCGGTTGCTCCGCCCGGGGTTATATAGGTGGGGGCCCTTTTGCCCCGGTTGGTAACACGAATCGGGGCAAAAGGTCAAAAATTTCGTTTTTTGGCTTCCTGCCGCCATTTTTTCCCTGCCCCGTTTAAATACATTTTCAAAATGTTTTTTCAAATGATTTCAAATTAGGAGAAACTTTCAATATGAAATATGTTTAAAATTGGACAAAGATTTCAAACACATTTTCTGTTCAAAAAATAATTATTCTAACTATTTAAACTAGTAACAATTTTTGAATTTTCAAACATTTAAAAAACCCTAGTTTTTATGAATGGTTTCAAATTTGAAGAAACTTTCAATATGAAAAGTGTTTAAAATCGCGTAAACATTCCAAATATATTCTCTGTTTTAAAAAATAATTATGAAAAGTGAGGCGCGGGAGTTGTGCCTCGTGGCGCGGGAGTCCTGCCGTGTGGACGCGTGGCGCGGGAGTTGTGATGCGTGGCCACGAGCGCGCGGTATAAACTCTCGCGCCTTGAGCGTCTTCTCCTCTCCACGCACATAATCCTCTCCACGCACCGTCGCGCCGCCACCATGCGTCCGAGGAGGAACAACACCACCGGCTTCCGCAGCGTCCGAGCACGACAAAAGGGAATGTTCAGCGCGGATATCCGCTGCGGGGACGACCGCATCCCCCTCGGCTCCTTTGCGACGGAGGCGGAGGCCGCCCGCGCCTAGGACGCGACGGTCTGATGCTTCAACCGTGCGCGGTCGCTGATGAACTTCAACGACTGCCACACCCTCTGGGAAGCGGAGGATAGGGCGCCGACGCCGCATATCGTCACTGCCTCCGACCACCGCCACCACAGGCACCGCGCGTTTCAGGGCCTAGTCGACACCAGGGACGACCGCGTGGTCCGCGAGTATTACCAGAACAATCCGGGGGAGGAGAGCGCCGATGAGGAGCTCTGGCAGACCCGCGCGGCTGAGTGGGCAGAGCGGCGCCTCGAACGCCACCTCGCGTTAGATGCCGCTCGGGAGGCGAGGACGAAGGCGCTCCAAGAGCTCCGCCGGGCCAACCACGCCGGCGAAGTCTGGGCCTCCGACGATCCAAGGTGGGGGCCTATCTCGGACATACCATCATGCACCTCCGACGATGAGGAGGAGGTCACCGACGAGTTCGCCGCCGCCGACGACCAGGAGGAGGTCACCGACGAGTTCCCCGACGACGACGAGGAGTAGTGTTCGTCTGTTTTCTGTTTTTAATAAAAGAATCTGTTTTCCGTGTGATTCTTCCCGATTGGTGGGATTCAGACGCCAGAAAGAAACACACCCCTCATCCAACGACTCACATTAGGGAGGGGGGTACATTTCGATAGATAAACAAGGCAAAATACATAATGGCAAGAGTGGATCTAAACCTAAACGGAGAGCATAGATCTAAATAAACAAGGAAATACATAATGGCAAGAGTGCATCTGATCTACTAGTCATACTCCTGCCTAGGCCTATAATACTCCGACTCGTAGTCGTAATCACTATCGTCAGACGGTGCTCTGGACTCCCTCAGAGGATCACGACCCCAGGACTGGGCGTGAGGGTAGCGCAGGCGGGGGTTATCGCCGGCCCTGATGTAGTTCATGACGCTTTGAAGAGTCCGTCCGCCGTCCCACCACAGCTGACGACCGGCCTCGTTGAAGTTCAAAGGAGGTGGGCAGTTCTCCTCGTACCTGGCGAGCGCACTTTCACGCTGATTAATGAAGAAGGCGTCCCAAGTAGGGCGGTAGTCGGGATTCCAACTGGGATTCCTCTGCTGCTCCGGCGTGAGCTCGTGATAGTAGTGGTTCATGATGACCGTCCGACGCTCCACACCTTGAGAAACAATAGGGACTGGCACTCCTGCAGCGCTCAACATCTAGCCGGCGGGGACGCTGTAGCCGGGCGAGCAGGGGTAGTTCGAGGTGGAAAGTGCCTCCGCCTGCAAGAAGGTTAGAGTGGGTACGGTAGAAGCCATGGGAGAGTGGTGAGTTTATATGTGTTCATGCCAATGGTGGCAATGCATACATACATATATATATAGTGAGAAGAAACAGACCCCTTTAGTCCCGGCCCGTTTTACCAACCGGGACTAGAGGTGTCGTGGGATAATCACGGCAGACGTTACCTGGGGTAACTTACATTGGGGCAAATCGACTCGGGTGTTTGGGAGAGGGTTTAGCTCAAGGGAAATCATGTTGTCAGGTGATCGGGTAGCTCGGGCTGCAATGTCGCCGAGTGTCCGATCTAGGGTTACAATTATCAGCTCTCGTCTTACAAGGATACTCGGCCTTCGGGTAAAAAACTATTTTCTCTCTGTCCCAGGAGACGGTTTTATCTTACCCGGTTCTCTGGCTTCCTATACAAGACATACCCGGAATCCTACCCGGAAACCGCACACAAACCTAAGTTTCCTAATCGTGTACCCCAAGGTACGGGTTACAGAACCTACGCTCTCCCTTGGACCTTCTAGAAACATCTTCTCCTTGGGCCGGGTCTTGTGCGATTCCCCTTGGGCTGGGTTTCACCTAGGCATGAGCCTACCGGGTTACCATCTCCCCATCAGTAGTCCACATAATAGCTTGGGCTTCTCAGGATCAACCATGAAGCGCATGATATTCCCTACAAAAGAATAAACATTCAAATACATAATATACCGGGTTATATTGCTTTTGATCGTAGCTAGGCCTGCTCTTTGGGCGGTCCATATAATAACCCGGTTTTTCCCGAGCCAGGGCATCATTTCCCGGTTCAACACTCCGACGAAACATGATAATACCCGGCATCTGTATCGCTACCAGCTAATCCGAATAATACGCCTATAATCTATCTCAGTCTCTATGTGGATATCTCGCAACGAATATCTTGATACTTATCCCCAAATATCCGGACCGGATCAATTTCTTCCGAAATTTTTTCACTTACCGCTCAAACCTAGGGCTTCCCCTCCCCCCGCACCTATAAATAGGCTCCCAGGGGTCAACCCTAATCTTAACGTTCATTTCCCCCTTCTCCTTCCTCCTCCCATTCCACCTCCGCGCTCACGAGCTCAAGAACAAGCCCGCGCGGACCGGAGCTGCGCCAGTCTCCGCAGGGTCGCCGCCGTCAGCGCCCACCACCGCGCCTCCATCCGCGCCACCGGAGTCCTCGAGACACGCCGCCGCCGCCTGCGAATCGCCATCGCCGCGTATCTCCACCAGCAAGCTTTTCCGGTAAGTTCCTCGATCTACTAGATCTAGGTTTCCCTTTTTCTCAATCTTGCGCTAGTGTTTTGAATTGGATCTCATCCACACTTTTCCGCCATTGCTCCCTTAACTAGATATGTTTTCCACGAACTCCAATCCCATATTCATTCGCAACCATCTTTCTCTAGATCTATTTTCGTATCCCTTGCAAGCATTTTAACTCTTATCTTTCTTTTCTTGCCACACCACTTAGATGTATTTCCCAAAATTTTGGATCCGTACTCACTTTGAACTTAATTTCATCTAGATTTATTCTCCATGGCACCCAAAGCCGGCGCCAAGTCGAAGGGCAAAAACCCGGCCGGAAAGCAAAAGCCGGGCCAGTCGATTTCCGCCAATTGGGCGAAATCGACCGTCACCAAGGCCAAGCTAGATGAGTTGGCCGAGTCTGGCGTCTTGCCTGCTGAGCCGTACATTCAGTGGAGAACACCGGGTGAGGAGACCCGGCCTACGCCTGGCCCGGGTGAGGTAGTAGTCTTCCTCGAACACGTGATCCGGGGTTTCTGCCCCCCGGGTCACCCTTTCTTCCGAGATCTGCTAGATCACTACAAACTTCGGGTATTTGATATCGGCCCAAATTCCATGTTAAACATTTGCCATTTCATAGTACTCTGTGAAGCTTACCTATGCATCCCCCCAAACTTAGCTTTATTCCTAGAATTATTCCAATGCAAGCCCTGCCGGGAGAGTACGGACGGGACCCTCTTAGTTTGTGGGGGGGGGGGGTCTCGATTCAGAGACGTAAAAACTTTCTGATGCCGACTCTCAGCCTTCACAGTCATGTGAAGCACTGGCAGAAAACCTATTTCTACTGCCGAGACACCTCCACACCCGGCCAAAAGCCTTTGTCGGGTTTCTCAGCTGAGCCTCTGGCTCTTTCCGACAATCTCAACTCCTTTGCATCTGAAACCGACAGACAGTCAATCCAGCCCCTCCTTCACAAACTCGCCGTGTTAGCAGCCCAGGGTCTCATTGGGCTAAATTTAATCAAAACCTGGATCAGCTGTCGGATCCAGCCGAACAGCATACGCCCAAAGCTAATCTGTGATTACTCCGGGCATGTCACCGACTCTCTCCGATACTCGGAGAAAACTTACCCGGCTGCGGATGTAAACAAAATCATGAAAACTTTCTTGGCCGAGAGGGTTGATGTTATCAAGAACATCACCGGGCTTGCCCCTTTCACACGCGCTAAGCCGGCTCCTCCAGTAAGAACCGGTTATCACTCTTTATTCTGACTGATATTTCCTATGCATAGATACTAACTCTTAGCTATGTGTTTTTTACTCAGGAAACTGACGCATTCTGGAAGATTGTCACTCCTCCCACCTCTGGAAACTCAGAGGAAGAAGAGGAGGAGGAGGAGGAAGAGCCGACTGATGGCGATGAGGGTAATTCCGGGTCTCTTCTTAATAATTACTTCGTTAGCTTATTGGACCAAAATTCTCCTCCTTCCGACAATGTTCCTCATTCACCAGCGTTAGAGGACAAGGACGACACTCAGTCGGAAGAAAGCGAAGCTGAGCCGGAGGTTGAGGTTGGGGCCAAGAGGAGGACCCGGAGGGTTGTTTTCAAGGTGCCTTATTCTTCTATGACCTCCAAGCCATACTCCTACGCCAATATGTGCGAACTTAACAAGCATCTAACCAGTTCATCATCTCTGAAGGAATCGACTCCGGCCAAACGACGGGCAATCTGGACATCTCCGGGTGACGATCCCCTTCACCCGGGTATCCCTATGTCACCCGCTCGCCGGGCCGGTACTCCCCCAACTTATACATCCCATATACCTCAAAAATTTCCATCTCCAAACCATCCCTTAGCCGGACAAATCCGGGTCTCACTTTCCGATTCTTTATCAGCATCTTCCGGGTCCAGCAACGATCTCCCAGCTGATTTCGTCGTGAATACCGGGTAACTCGCTACCCTTATTAACCAATGTACCTTTATTTTCCTTGTCTTCCATCTATTACTCACTAAATTTTTCCGTTTCTTTCTCAGAGCCAAGGTCACACTTAGTGACCCGAAAGATATGCACATCGATAACCCGGCTATGGAAAACCCGGAGAACGTTGTGGAGCCCACAGCTGGTGGTGAAGAAGAAGAAAAGCTGGAAGACCCAATTGACCAAGAAGCCGAGTTTCCCCTACCAACGCATCAGTCGGCTGACGCTGATGTCGAGTTTCTAGGAAGACAGAGGGGTTCCCCTGCTCCCAACACTCAAGCAACCAGAGTCGACTCGCTGAAGCAGGAAAGGACCCCGCCCCCGGGTAACCAGAACCCTAGCTCCTCTAGGCCAAATCTGAGTGACCTTGACTTTGAGGGGATGCTAGATGAACTTTTCTCCCCGAAGACCAATGAAAGAGACATCCTCGAGTCCCTAGCTGCTGAGCATCAGGTATCTTTACCGATATTGCTTACATACTCATCTAGTCCCCAAGTTCCGGGTGAACTATGCATAGTTTACTCGGTACTTCCATAGCTATATAACCTTCCATACTCGGCTTTTACGCTGCAACCGACTAATATCTCCTTGTCTATTTTTCAGGCGTATGTGACCCGGTCGGAGGAGATCTTGGCGAAAACCAACGAACTCCTCCGAGTCGAGACCAAACTTCGAGAGTAGCTGGAGGTCGAGGTGAAGGATCTTGCCAAGGATTGCAAGAAATATAAGAAAAAGCTCCACCATGCTGAGGGTTTGCTGAAAAAACTATCGACCTCTATTGCCGACACATACAGCTCCATACTTGGTAAAGGAACTTAACTTCCTGACTAAGACTCGGGTTTCTCACTTGATATGATCTATGACCCGGACCTTACCACTTTACTTTTCCTTTTATTCTGCAGGTCCGGGTGAAAAAGCTGATGATGAAGATGACATAGAGAAGTTGAAGACCTTGAAGGCAATTATCCGGCAATTCTCTGCGTGGACCAAGTGGACCCTTGAAGCCATTAGGTGGCCTAGTGGTTACGGCGGTGTATCCCACATGCTCGATGCGTGTTCCACGGTCCCTGCTTGGATCGACCACTGGAAGCGCTCGGCGTGCCGGGTTGGGGTGATCTGTGGCCTTGCGTTGGCCAAAGCTTACTTTCCCAAGCTTGAGTCGGCAACACTCGTGAATGGGTTCCCCGAATTCAACACCGACGACTCTCGATTCTCGGCAAAGGACTTCAAGGCTATCCATACTCAGATACGTCACTCGGCAACCTTGATAGCCGACAAACCGGACGTGACCAAGCTGACCCTTCCGTACAACGCTGAAGATAAGTTGGTGCCTTATGATTTTCCGGATCCTTTTGATATGCTGGCCCGGTGGAAGGAGGAAGTTGCCAAGAAGAAGGCCGAGGCCGGCTCTGGGCCATCGTCATCTACTCCAGTCATCCCTCCTCCAGCTCGCGCTGATACTGTGGTTGATCCGGATACGAGGGCAGGTAAGGCCGCAGAAGAAAACACTGAAGAACCGGCTACCAGGACTGCTGCTGAAGACTCGGCTATGGATGCCGAGTGAAGTTTGATGATTTTCCGCTCATAAACACTTATTCGGCCAATAGGCATGGTTGTAATATGCCTGATACAATTATTTGTTTAATAGTGCGCCTGTGCACTTTTGATACTACTCCTCGGTTTGTAATCACGCTTAAACTTTAATGGCTTTGATGGCCCTTTTGGCCATCCACTTCGATATGCTTTTCTCCAGTCCTAAGCTTTTTACCGTTTTTCTGATCTTTCCTTTTTTTCCGCATCTATGAGACTCGGTTTCCGGTTCTCAGGATCTTTGACTGATTGAACTTTTGCTTCTCAAGTCCCCAAGACTCGGGTTTTTGGGTTTGAAGCTCGATAGCTAAACAGTTTGTTGCTTTTCTCAAATTTCCAAGTCTCCAAGACCAAAATTTCCGGGTCTAGGGATTTGTGGTTTTTAAGAAAGAGCTACCTGTTTTTGCCAGGGCCCAACGTAGATAGATATACATATAAATTTTGAAGCTATGCTTAATACATTGTGAGTTTCCGGTTGTAGCCTTTTACTCCGCATAACTTGTGGTTTGGATGACCCTTTGTGATCCTCTTTGTTGTAAGCCGGCTTTCGCGTGGATATTCAGTGCTGCTATAACTGTATAAAAACAGGGTCAGGCAAGTCCCAACGGGCATCATGACTGATTGTGATTATACGTCAGCAAGAAACGCCACATTATTGCGAGTCACATCAAGCTTAAACAAGAGAAATCGAGAAAGTTTGGCTCTATTGTCCAGTTATAAGATTGTAACCGTACTTATTGCAAGTAATCGGTCCTCATAACTAAATGGCATCATGGCCGGGTCTTGAGATTATAGCTGTGCTATTCAAGCAATCAGCCCCCAAGACCTATATATGCAAACTATGAAAAATTTAAACCTAGTATATTATAACTAAACAATAAATAATTACCTGGTATGAAATAAAGTAAAACATAAAAATTAAGAACAAACTAATAGAAAATAAAAAAAGAAACAATATCATAGTTTAACCATCTCTTTATTGATATGAGAAAGGTTAGGTCAGCAAGCCGCCTCATTAAAAACCCTCCAGTCCCCTTAGGTACCCTGGATAGGAAAAGAGTGCGTCTGAAACCTGCTGCCTGTTACATCGTGCAATTCAACTTGTAAACCTAGCCTATGCTAAGTGTAGTAAGGACGTAGCTGGGCCACGTTCCATGGTCTTTCTCGCTCTTGCATAGATGAAGTGGTATGGGTGGTGTCATTGACAGTATCCGACTCTTCCCTTGCGTCTATTAAGTAGTATGATCCATTGTGCAAATTCCGGCTTATGACGAACGGGCCTTTCCATGGTGGAGATAACTTGTGCTTTCCTTCCTTTGACTGTACTAGGCGTAATACCAGGTCTCCTTCCTGGAAGACCCGGGTTTTGACTCGCCGACTGTGGTATCGCCTCAAATCCTGTTGATATATAGCTGATCTCTCCAAGGCTTGCTCCCTGTGCTCTTCTAACATATCCACGGCATCCTGCCAGGTCTTCTCGTTCTCCACCTCAACATAAGCCGCCACTCGGGGCGAGTCATGAATAATATCACTCGGCAGGACTGCCTCTGCACCATAAACCATAAAAAACGGAGTCACCTGGGTAGATCTGTTAGGTGTAGTGTTAATTCCCCAAACCACTGATGGTAACTCCTCAACCCACGTTCCATCAGCTCTGAGGCACGGGACTCGTAGCCGTGGTTTCAACCCATGAAGCAACTCCTGGTTTGCCCTCTCCACCTGACCATTAGCTTGTGGATGGGCTACAGATGCTATGTCAAGGCGGATGCCATTGTTTCCACAAAATTTCTCCATCTCACCTAAGGACATGTTGGTTCCGTTGTCTGTTATTATGCTATGAGGGTATCCAAACCGATAGATGATCCTTTTCAGGAACTTGACTGCTGTGACTGCTTCACAATTGGTGACTGGCATAACTTCAGCCCACTTAGTAAACTTATCAATGGCCACCAAAAGATGAGTCTTTTTGCAAGGCGACATGTGAAAGGGGCCCACCATATCTATACCCCAAACTGCAAACGGCCAGGTCAGCGGGATTGTTCGCAACTCCATAGCCGGCACATGGGTTTGGCGAGCATACCTTTGACATCCATCACACCTTGCCACCAAGCACTCCGCGTCCGCCAACGCCGTGAGCCAGAAGAAACCGTGTCGATATGCTTTAGCCACGAGGGATCTTGTGGAGGCATGATGCCCACAATCACCTTCATGGATCTCCCTCAAAATCTGTCGGCCCTCCTCTAGTGTTACACAGCGCAAAAAGACTCCTGCAACATTTCTCTTATACAACTCGCCATTGATGATAGAATAACCCTTTGCTCGTCTCAGGATTTGCCTGGCTAAAACTTCCTGTGGTGGTAACTCGCCCCGTGATAGGTAGGCCAGAAACGGCTCCGTCCACTCGGGAATAGCGCGTACAGCGGCTACGAGTTCCAAATCCGGGTCTTGGTTGGCCACCTGTTCTTCAGACTCGGTTTTGACGGAAGGCCGCCATAACTCGTCCAGAAAAACGTTAGGCGGGACCGGCTCTCGGCGCGAACCAAGTCTTGCGAGCGCATCTGCTGCCTCGTTCTTTCGCCTATCAATGTGTTCCACCTCATACCCGGAAAAAGACCCGGACACTTTATCTACCTCTCTACGAGACGCTGCCATTGTTGCATCCTTTCTATCCCAAGTTCCAGAGACCTGCTGTACCACAAGATCCGAGTCTCCATAGCACCTTATTCGCCTGATATTCATCTCCTTTGCTACTCACAGTCCGTGTAATAGGGCCTCATACTCGGCCACGTTGTTGGAGCAATCAAAGTGAATTTGTAGCACATAACTCAACTTATCTCCTTTTGGTGATGTAAGTATCCAGCTCCTGATCCCTCATACTTCTTGGAACCATCAAAGTGCATCACCCAAGACTCGGAACTTGGCATCATTGTGGGCATGCTTGTGTGAGTCCAATCATTGATAAAATCAGCTAAAGCCTGGGATTTGATTGCAGACCGAGGCTCGTAGTTGATGTGATAATCCCCCATCTCAATGGCCCACTTGGCTATTCTACCTGTCGCATCTGAATTTCTGATAATATATGCCATGGGTATAGAGCTAACCACCGTTATGGGGTGTTCCTGAAAATACGGCTTCAATTTCCGGCTAGCCATGAAGACCCCAAAAACTAGCTTTTGCCAATGCGGGTAACGATGCTTTGCTTCTGATAAGACCTCACTCACATAGTAAACCGGCCTTTGTACCGGATGATCTTTTCCATCCTCCTTTCGCTCAACCACAACCACTGCGCTAACCGCCCGAGGCCCGGCCGCGATGTATAATAACATGGGCTCCTTGGGACCCGGCGCTGCTAGAATCGGTGCCTCGGATAACTGCTTTTTTAGAGCCTCGAAGGCCTCGTCTGCCTCTTGGTCCCACACGAATTTGTCGGTCTTCCTCAAGAGTCGGTATAGAGGTATTGCTTTTTCTCCAAGCCTGGATATGAACCGACTTAATGCTTCCACACATCCCGTGAGCTTCTGAACGTGCTTCAGGCCTTCCGGCTTTTTCAGGCTCTGGATGGCCTTGATTTTTTCCGGGTTTCCCTCAATTCCTCTCTCAGAAACGATAAAGCCGAGTAACTTTCCCGCAGGCACTCCGAACACGCACTTAGTCGGGTTAAGCTTCATCTGGTATCTCCTCAGGTTCTTGAAGGTCTCCTTTAGGTCCTCTATAAAAGTTTCAGCTTTCCTTGTTTTAATCACCACATCATCCACATAGGCATGAACGTTGCGTCCAATTTGGTCCTCAAAACACTTCTGTATGCACCTCTGATACGTCGCACCTGCGTTTTTCAGCCCAAAGGTCATAGTCTTATAACAAAAAGCACCAAAGGGGGTTATGAATGAAGTTTTCTCCCAATCATCCTTTTTGAGTTTTATCTGGTGATACCCGGAATAAGCATCCAGGAAACACAATAAGTCACAACCTGCCACTGCATCAATGATCTGGTCTATTCTCAGAAGGGCAAATGGATCCTTTGGGCAATGCTTGTTGAGACTCGTATAGTCTATGCAATTTCTCCACTCATTGTTCTTTTTCAGCACTAGAACCAGATTTGCCAACCATTCCGGGTGAAAAACCTCCATAATAAAGCCGGCTGCGAGGAGCCGTGCTATCTCCGCTCCTATAGCCTTTCTCCTTTCCTCATTCATTTTTCTCAAGCCCTGCTTCACAGGCCGGGTCCTGGGATCAACATGCAAACTGTGCTCAGCTAACTCGGTCGGGATACCCGGCATGTCGCTGGGCGTCCAAGCGAAAACGTCTTGATTTTCACGAATAAACCCGATAAGTGCTTCTTCCTGCTTATTGTCTAGGTTAGAACCTATGGCAAATTGTTTAGAGGGATCACCCTCGACAAAAGCCACCATCTTGGTGTCCTGGGCCGCTTTAAACTTTGCTCTCTCGTCCTCCATATTCGGTCTCTTCAAAGCAGTTCTATCTTCCAGGTCTACCTGAGACCGGTAATACTTAAGATCTTCCTTCCTGCAAGCCTGTTCTGCCATTGCCGCATCTCCTTCATCACACTCGGCTGCCACAACCCGGTTCCCATGTATAGTGATAGTCTGCTTAGGACCCGGAATCTTTAGTTGTAAATACACGTAACACGGCCTGGCCATGAACTTGGCGTAAGCCGGCCTTCCAAACAGTGTGTGATAAGGACTGCGCAATTTTACCACCTCAAATGTGAGCCATTCCACTCGGAATTTGTCCTTGGATTCTCCAAAAGCGACTTCTAGTGTTATCTTTCCTTCAGGGCACGCCGAGTGACCCGGCACGATTCCATGGAAATCTGTAGAACTTTTCTGCAGCTGAGACTCCTTGAGCCCCATGCGTAGAAAGGTTTCCCAATATAGAATATTGATGCTACTTCCACCATCCATCAAAACCTTTTTCAGCTCGTAACCATTGACCTGTGGTGCAACCACCAAAGCTAACACACCCGGATGTGCTATTGTTTCCGGGTGATCCCTTCTGCTCCATGTTACCTCTTGATCTGACCATCTCAAATACCTCGGAACACCTGAAGAAACCGAGTTTACGGCCCTTTTAAGTATCTTTCTATCTTTGTTGGAAGTCCCGGTAGTGTGAACATGGTACTGTCCTAACTGTTTTGGGTTGGCTTGGAAACCCCCAGCACCTCCTTGATTATTACCCGGATTGCCACCTCCTGCGTTGCCAGCGGGGGGTGGCCCGTTGCCCGGGTTTCCACCCGTACCCGGTCCTCCTCCCCGGCCTGCACCTCGTAGGGCCTTGTGTATTTCCTTGTTCTTCCATCTCTGTAAGTCCACGCACTGCTCCAATGAATGATTAGCCGGCCTGCCATTCCTGCTATGACGCGGACAGGGCATCCTGAAGGCCTCTATATGGTTAGCCGGCCTCGGTGGTCCTTGGTAGTTTCCTCCATTGAAGTTTCCCTCTGCCCTAGGTCTTGCAAACCCGGCTTCTGTATTGGCAACAAACTCGGCATTTCCTTCGTATGGGCGCTTGTGCTGGTTATTTCCATTACTTCCTACGTTATTACCCAGTGCAGCCCCGTTGACGGGTCTTCCATTGTTGTTTGTGTTGGCGTTCGCTTTTTTATCATCAACATCCTCCTCTGTTGTATCTGTGGCAGCGTGCTTATTGCAAGCGTCCATCAACTCTCCCATTGTAACCACTGAAGCGTGCCGACTGGATTTCATGCGTGTCAGCTTTTGCACCAAGGGTATGTATTTGCACGTTTTCGCCATAGCTTGCAGTGCATCTTTGGGCTGGATATCGGTGGAAGAGTGGAGAATTTCCATGACCCGGCGCACCCAGCTGCGCGCCGACTCTTTCTTCTTCTGAACACATCGCTCTAAATCGTCAATCGTGAATAGCTTTCGGAACGTCCCATGAAAGTGTTTGATGAAGGCAGTTTTCAGCTCACTCCATGAATTGACGGATCTTTCGGGTAGGTTATTGAACCACAATTTTGCTGCTCCTTCAGACATCATAAGGTACATAAACTTGGCTTGGAGATTCTCGGATGCGTTGCGAATCGACATAGCCATCTCGTAACTGCTCAAACAGGTCTCTGGGTCCATGGTCGGCTCATAATTAACCACTTTACCCGGTTCCTTGAATTTATCCGGGTAAGGCTCAGCCCTGATAGCATCCGATAAACACTTAGGCCCGGCGAGGTTTGCAGGTACTGGTCTCACTCGGGAAACGTGCGATCCTGCAGCGGGTGCGGCGGGGGGTGCAACCGCTACCGGCCCTCTTACCACAGACCCGGCCGCTGCACGCCGGGCTCGAGAACTGTCCACAATGGCTTGGGTTGCTGATGCTGCAGGCGTTGCCGGTCTATGAGGAGGAGGCGGCATTTGCTGCTGCTCTGCCCTCCGCCGTGCCGAGCTTGACTGAATGTTCCTCGTGTTTCCGGGCTGCCGGCTGACATAAGGTGTCCCGTGCAAACCGCTTCTATGATATGGGTAATTTGCCTGCTGAGCCACTGCGGTACGTAGCATCTCTATGGCCTGCCGAGTTTCGATTTCTCGAGGAGTCTCTCCCAGCGGGATACGGTCGAGCGCTAGAGTCGCGGCGTACACGTTATCCATGGGATTGTTGAAGTGAGATGGAGGGGTGTGAAATCGCGGCGGCGGTGGTGGTGCGGTATTGCCAACAGCGATCCCAGTTTGCAACGTGGGTAACCCGGCGTGCACATTTGCTGGTTGTCCTCCCAGGGTTGGAGGTTGATATCCGGTTTCTTGATTCATCACCGGGATTGGTTGATCCTGAGGGGTGATGAACAACGCAGCCGGCTGCAATTTTCCACCGGTTGCCGGTAATCTCGTCTGGTGCTCTGATTGTAAATCCTAGTCGCCTGAGCTTGAAGACGATTCTCCAGTTCTTCCAACTCGCGCTGGCGCGCGGCCATCCCTTGTTTCTCGGCTTCCACATCTCTCCTTTGCTGATCCAATGCGCGGCGAGCCACATCCAGATCTCGGGCACGTGCCGCCGCGTTTTCTGGGGTTATCACCGTTGCTAACACTGTGGGATCCAATATTAGGTTATCGTTGAACAGAGCCGGATTTCGCGGAGCCGAGGTTCCCGCACCCGGTGTTCTATTTGCTGTGAATCCAAACATGTTCCTTTGCCGTTCGCTCTCTCCGGTATGACTGGTAACAGAGGCCGACTCTCCATCGACCCGGGCTATAACCGGGTTTCCGTCAACCGATGCCTGCTGCTGGGCCAGCGCTCGCGCCGCTCCGACCGCGGCCGTCGACACATCCCTTGATTAAGATTGATTGCAGGGGCTGTGTAGACCGCGACCTGGCGCGCGATGCCTGGCAAAGATTCGTATTCCTCTTTGTCACTGCTATCTTCCTCGTACCGGTCTTCAAGCAGGTGCAGGATAGACTCGGTATCATCTTCTCTTACGACCCGGCCACACGGGGTCCATGCCGGCTCCTCCGGTTGTTCCCACTTCGTGGTGGGCTCTTCTTCCGGATCAACTGTCCCGACCGATTCCTCTCCATCCGACTGAACGCAGGTCTCTTCTCCTGACACAGAATCATACTCAATATCATCAGGAACAGAACCGGACATACGTACCATGCCGACGAAGACGTGGACCCGAACGATCGTAACGATAGATCCGGTTTCCAGCAGATCCGACTCTGGTCCCCAACCAAAGTCGTCCACCATCTTCTCTCCTTCAGGGTTGGTGATGATCTCGCCGATGACGAGGTTCTTCATGCTTTCCCGAGCTTCTCCCGTGACGTAAACAACCTTGGACGTAGGCCCCACGGTGGGCGCCAACTGTCGTGGGATAATCACGGCACACGTTACCTGGGGTAACTTACTTTGGGGCAAATCGACTCTGGTGTTTGGGAGAGTGTTTAGCTCAAGGGAAATCATGTTATCAGGTGATCGGGTAGCTCGGGCTGCAATGTCGCCGAGTCTCCGATCTAGGGTTACAATTATCAGCCCTCGTCTTACAAGGATACTCGACTGTCGGGTAAAAAACTCTTTTCTCTCTGTCCCAGGAGACGGTTTTATCTTACTCGGTTCTCTGGCTTCCTATACAAGACATACCCGGAATCCTACCCGGAAACCGCACACAACCTAAGTTTCCTAATCGTGACCCCCAAGGTACGGGTTACAGAACCTACGCTCTCCCTTGGACCTTCTAGAAACATTTTCTCCTTGGGCCAGGTCTTGTGCGATTCCCCTTGGGCCGGGTTTCAGCTAGGCATGAGGCTACCGGGTTACCATCTCCCCATCAAAAGGGTTACGGTTTCGTTGGGACCAATCACAAAGAATCACACGGATCTGTGCTTCTTTCAAGCGCTTGTGAGTCATTGGATCAGATGTGTGTTTCTTTCGATCTCTTGTCAGCCGTTCAATCAGGGGTACGGTGTGTTTGTTTCGAGCATTTGTTAGCCATTGGATCAAGGGTGTTTCTTTCGAGCGCTTCTTAACCGTTGGATCGAAACCCTAGCACAACACTTTGTGAGCCAGAGGACCCTATATATAGCCCACCTCTCGGAGTCCCTTCATACATCATTCAGTTCATCCACCGAATACAAATCATTCGGATTCGCCTGCATACGTCATACCGTGCATTTGATATGCATATATGCACTCCTAGAGCCACGGTGGGGCTGTATGCTGGCGATACCGATTGTTTTGTTCTACATCCCCCATTCAAAGTTTGACAAAAGGTTTGATACATCATTCAGTTCATCGACCGACTACAAATCATTCGGATTCGCCATCATACGTCTGACCCTGCTTTCGATATTTATATATGCACTCATGAGCCACGGTCGGGCTGTATGATGGCGACACCGTTTGTTTTGTTCTATATATCCACAAATCCTTCAGTTCACACGCCCGACATGTGGAAAACAGAGGTGGACTAATCCAACTACATGAACCATGCAGGTTTGATACATTATTACACAATAGTCTAGCAATATTACATTTTTTTTATACGAGCTCAGATGACATTATGCTCTCGGGCATTTCATCGAACACCTCTTATGCATATGAGGGAAAAAACAAGTGAGCACACCACACCAAAAAGTGAGTGGCATAAGAAGTGGAGAACGCTGGCATGATACTGTTTATAAAAAATAGAAAAAATTTGGATTTAAAGAAAAAAAGAATTCTATTAATTTTCATTTTCCATCTATTTGGTTAGTTTTTCTTAATAAAAATTGAAATTATTAACTAAAGAGCAATATAGAAATAAATAAACAAATTTTCATCTAGGTGGGGCTCATTTGCCCCGGTTGGAGCCACAAACCGGGGCAAAAGACCCCCCCCCCCCCACGACGCGCCCGCACGCGCCCTGCTCGTTGAGGGCCTTTAGCCCCGGTTTGAGCCACCAACCGGGGCAAATGACCCACGCACCACGCGCCCTGCTCGCCCCGGCCGCACCTCTGCAGTCTTTTGCACCGGGTGGTGGCCGAGCCGGGGCGAAAGGGGTGCTCGCCAGTGGGCAAAAGCCCCGTTTTCCACTAGTGCTACTACATCACCAACGATATTTGATCTCTTAACGCTTTGTGTTTTCGAGAGTATGTTCTCCTTAAAAATCTCTCTATGCCTGTTGCTTACATATTCTAGATTAGATATTGATCATTCGGACGTCTTTCGCGTATGAAATTTTTTATTTTCTATGCAACGAACCCATCAGGGCCGGCCCACTTAACACCCTCCCCCCCCCCCCACCCTCTTTCAGTAAAAAAAATTTGAACAAAAATAAATTTAAAATAAAAACAGAACAACCGCTCCAACCAAAACAAAATGTACACACAAAAAATCAAACAAAAGAGACAAAAAAAATAAAAAAATGGACCGGCCGCCGAAAATGGGCCGACCCAACAGCTGCGCATTCAGGCAGCCCGTTAAGCCACCGCCAACGGGCGGTAAATAGGGTTTGCCTTGTACTTGTGTTTTGTTGGATCAACAGAAAGGGAAAAAAGGAGATCCATTAGATATTTGAGTCCCAGCCCGTTCATGTATAAGTGCGGATTCGAGCGAAAAAGAAGAGAAATAAAACCCCGGAAAGGACATGGCAGACGTACGCATTGCTTGTTTTGGCTCCTGCATGCATGGGTCAACGCGGTGTACTCCCTCCGGTCCATAAAAAGTGTCGCTCACTTAGTACAAAGTTTATACTAGCTTAGTACAAAATGAACGACACTTTTAATGGATCGGAGGAAGTACTACTCCATAGCGCGACGCGGTCCTTGACATGCAGCCGGGTCTGATCAAGTGACGAACCGAGGCCGAATCGAAACAGAGGACGAACGAACGTAACTTTAACCGCACAAATCCGTTTCCGCTCTGGACACGGTAAGACAACACTCCCTTAAACGTACCTAGTACGCGCATTTATAGACTATATAACAGATTCAGCTCGATCGAGGTCAAGCTGAAACTACGATATAGCTGCACGTGCGGAGCCAAAACCGGAGCACACGCGCGGAAACCATGCCGCCGCCGCCGGCAGACTGGTCATCCCTGTTGCCCGACCTCGTAAGCCGTGTGGGTGATGTCTTCCTGGCCACCGGCGACATCGACTACTACGTGAACCTCCGTGCCGTGTGCAGCAGCTGGCGCGCCGCTACGGACGACCCTCGTGGCTCGAGCCGGCGCTTCCGTCCCCGCCAATGGGTCATGCTCGACGACCTGTCCACCTCCGCCGACTCCCGCCTCTTCCTCAACATCCACACCGGACGCTTCCTATGGAAGGAGCTGCCCCTCCTCAACCGCGGCTACACCTACATAGGCGCGGACGACGGCCTGCTCGTCCTCGAGCTTGTGCATATGTATCGCCAACACATATGCATCCTCAATCCCTTCACGGGATCCACCGTCTGTTTTCCTTCAACCCGCGGGTCTCACCGCGTATGCTCTCGCGTCGCCATGGCAGCCGAGCAGCTCTTCGTCTTCTCGTATGGCCACGTCGTGTGCTACGACTTGACCGATTCTTCCCCGATGTGGTTAAGGGGCGACCCTAGCATTGAAGCGTTGCTCAGGACGGCCGTGTCCTTCCAAGGCCGCGTGTACGGCGCCAACATGGCTGGATCGGTTATGGTCGTGGGTTGTTCAGACGTCGAGATGACGCCTGAGATAACCGTCATCATCCATAACAACAACGGGGAAAGAGGCGAAAGCTTTCTCGTGGACAATGACGAGGAGTTATTGCTTGTGCACGTGTCGTACAAGTCCCTTATTTGGCGCGCAGACGTCTTCAAGGTTGACCTCGAGGCAAAGTCTCTGATACCGGCTAAGAGTATCGGGAACCGGGCTATCTTCCTTGGTCGCCGGTGTTGTCTGTCCCTCAACGCCGATCCTCTTCATGGCATAGAGGGTAACTGCATCTACGGCTTCCAAGATGACATAGGCGGTGCCACTCACATGTACCGGTATTACCTTGGTGACGGCAGCCGGGGGGTTCTCGCGGTCCGCCCTCTATGGCGCGGTCCCTTGAGCCTCGTGCAGCTTATCTTGGAGCACTGCTTCGAAGACCGGTGCTGATGCACAAGAGGCGTCCTCTTGATCCCGGCAATATGAACAAACGAAACTTTATCTCTTTTTTGCCTGGTGGCCGGATCCATTAAAATTCTCTATTTTTCCAATGAAATTTATGATGTTTTATACTCACATCTCACGTGAATATTCACTCAACATATCCACATAATGTTGCATTTCTTTCATATAATATGAAACTCCGTTCGCCCTTGAATTCAATGGCCCTTCAATTTTAGTGTGTATATAATTAGCTCCGGTCAGATAATATAGTCTTTATATGATATATATATATGCAGCAATGTCTATGGTACGTCTCTCGTGGTCTGCTACTATGACCCTGCTTTTCTTTATCCGGTACGTAGCTGTGAGATTTTGGGCGTGTTTGATTTCCTGTGAAGCCCTCAGTCAGCCCACTGGCCACAAATTTTGCCCGTTTGGTTACCGGACCTAGCTCATTCAGGCCCAGGAGGAACGGCCGTTTCGGCCGTTCTCGCTGAGCCTGGCCTGGGAGAGTCTCGTGTGCATCCGACTCGCCGTTCCTCGTGGGTCTGGCCCGGGAGAGTCTCGCTTGCCTCCGACTCGCACTCGTTGAGAAGAGCGGGAGACGCGGCGTTTCGGCATAACTCCCACTCCCCACTTTTCTCACCGTCCACTCTTCACTCTATTGATATCCCTCGTCTTTGCTGGTCTACGCTGCAGAATTTAACATTTTTGTCCTACGTAGTCCGCCAAGATCACTATGCAGATTATGATGCATGTGCATACATGCATTGATCAAGATCATGACTCACCGGGTAGCAGATTCGATGTAGTCGTAGGAGAGTTCTGAACAATCGTAGACTCACAAAATTAGGCCTAGTTGCAGGGATGTCGCTAAGCTTCCCTCGTCAAGAATCACACGTGTAATCTCTCTTATGGTGTGCATATCGTCCAGGACTCGCCACTGACGAAGAGAGACAACCTGTCGTGGGGTTGTCATGGCAAGTGTCCTCATCTGAGAACTTAGTTGCGAGGCAATTGGCACGAGGTGAAGTTTCAAAAGGGTTGAGCCGGACTCGAGGGAAAAAACTTTACCTAGGTTCGGCCCCTCGATTGAAGGTAAAATCTACTCCTGCTAGATTGCTATTAATAATAACGATCCCGATTATAAGGTGCGGAATCCGGCTACCTACGATCTACAACTTTACTAGCCCAAAATACTAGGAGAAATGCTGAGCATAGCAAACAAGCATGCCTCAACGGAAGGCGACGCTCAGGAGCATGCTAGAATCAACATCAACAATATGCCTGCGAGTCAAAATCGAAAATGCGGAAATTTTCAGCACAAGAAAAAGCAAAACAATGAAGACAAAGAAGTAAACGCCGCCTTCAGTACTCCCGAACAAGGAAAAGGTGGAAAATTTAAAGATAAATGTGAAAGTTGGAAAGGAAAAGCGAAAGTCGAAAACAATCAGGCCCCAATACAGCCTAGTCTCGCTTATGCTGAAGCCAAGGATAAGATGTGCATCTATCACTCACAATTCGGCAAATGCAGCCACACCAACAAGCAATGTCGTTTCATTGACGAGGCGAAAAAAGATTTTAAAGCAGGATACAAGAAGAAATCCTTTAAGAAAAAAAATAACATAAAGGACAAAGACGACGAAGCCTCGTCACTGGCGGAGCTACATTAGACCCAAACTGGACTGTGGCCCGCCCAGGAATTCTGTGAAAAAACCGAATATGCAAATCTCCAGCGGTTTGTGCGCACGTCTTCTATCCTACCCGTCCATCAGCCTCTGGAGATGCACGCCGCGGCCCCACCTTTGCAGATAGTTGACTACGTTTTCGTAGCCAATACTCGACCGCGCAGATTTCCCAGCGTAGAAGATACGAATACAACCATGGCTCCATCATGTGCAGTACTGTCCTTGCCGCCAGGCCCCCCATGGCTCCATCATGTGCAGTACTATGCACACTGCTCCGATTCAGTTTATTCTCGTTCCCCTCCCCCAGCTCCCCCCACTGCTCTTTCTGATTCATGTGTTTCCTCCCTCCTCCGTTGAATCTCCCCCAAGATCTGTTTTGCTTTTGTTTACAATACTCACTACTTCCGGTTTGAATCTGATTATTTTGCGCATACTTTCAGGACCAACCATGGATTCGAGCTGGGAGTGGGCAAATGTCAGCCAACGCTTCCATGGAGGATCCGATCCAGGGAGCACCACGGCAGGAGAAGAGGAAGCTGCACTGGATGGAGCTGCCCCTACGGATCCCAGCTCTGCTCGTCGGATCCGGCCTCCCCGACGAGGAGCACGGAGGTGGTCGCCGGATCTGGTCACCCCGACGAGGAGCGGTTTCGTGCCCGCCGTCGCCGCGATTTCCCCGGCGACCACGATGCCGGATTCTGGGGCATCACAGGGGTGCTCGTCCATGTCCGGTGCCATGGCTCCGGCGTTGCACCTCGCGACTCAGGTGGAAAAGGGATTGCTCTTCTGGTGAGGTTTGGAGCTACTCTTTTCAAAAGATATTTTCGTTTCTGTTCATGATGTTGAATAAAGGGCTGTGAGAGAAAATGTCTGAGAATAGTGCATTTTTATTTTCTTCTCTTGCAGTGCTCGTTGATCCCCCATGTGGTGGCCTCGGGCAAGCGTCAGATTTAGCAAACATGCGAATGTTTTCTTCTTTGCTCGCTGTTGTTTGCTCATCTATTCACAAGCAAGCACTTCCATGGCTGCAAACGACCAATTAAGTTGTGAATTTTGGATAGTTGCGTGATAGATTTGTTTATGGCAATTAGGACGTAGGGCCTCCATGACAGTTTGTTGTTTTGAAATTCTTTGTTAAGCCGATTAGATTACTTCAAGTGCGTTTTCTTTGCTTTTGATTAACCTCTGATGCAGTTGGTTGTTTTCGTGACTTGTGAGTGTGTTCTTGCCATTATCTCATACCGGGTGTTAGGAATATGCTTATTTCGATTTGGTCTGAAGACATATGTATATATTCATGCTATAGTGCCAGATGCGCTACCAGAAATAGAATAGTGTTTGGCGTACTTTTCTGGTTATTATTTTCAAGATTGTTGTGTAGCACAATGTCACCTCTCAATGCATATTTGTTGATGTGTTTAATTTATCATCTGCTTAGGATACAACTTCGTTAATATCCTTTTTTACTATGGATACATGAGCATATGCTGGTAGATTGGTGTAGTTGATTATAAGAGTTGTTTGTTCTTTGCAGGTGCTAACTTGCATGGTCTAGTTGGGAGGCAGTCGGGTACCACAATTGGTTACTCTTACAGTCTTACTCTGCAGCAAACAAGAGAAGGATGTGGACTGGGTGGAGAACACTTTGTATGAGTAAGACTACTATGTAATCCTAAAAAGGTATGGTTAATAATCACTTGGTACTTGGAAGTTCCATTTTGTTGTGCTTATGTTTACTATGTAATGCCTATGATAGGATTTTCTGTATGTGTTCTCATACGTTTGGATACCCTCCTGTATGAGGGTGACAATATGAAGTATTCTCGAACTGTGATTTAGACTTGCTTATAAAACTGCATAGAAGCTCAAGAACCGTGTGATTTAGTGAAAGACATTATGGTGTTGGTATTTGTATAACTGCACACTTCAGCCTCTGAAAGTATGTACCTGAGAGATTTATATTACGTATGATCATTTGTGTTACTACTGTATGCATAATACACAGCCTTATGTAACCTAATTTTGTGCTAGTTTTTGCTTGTCTTAGTTGTAGAGAACCTATCGAAGTAGCTGAAGATACTTGGGGTTGGAAGCTCTTGAAAATATAGTTTTTTATATATGAGAGCAGGGCTGTCTCTGGAAATTAATGGCCCCGGTGCAAAATATAATAAGGGACCCTGAAATTGATAACCTAAAAGTTTAATTTGGTTATGTGATTCTGACTTCAATAGGTGTTATAGATTACAATAGGTAGAAGTAAATTCAGATGTAATATCATGTGTGTGTTGCGTGGGATTAAATTCACATTTTCAATCGGAGGGAATATTAAGTTATCTGGTCAGACACTCTAACGTCAGCCCAAATTCAAGTAGTATACTGTCGAAATCGACCGCTTGAGAAAACCTATGGACTGAATAAATTAAAGTCTTGATAATTCTCGAATGGATAATTGTGTAACTACACTACTGCATGTTACCGCATATTGCCGACAATTGCTGGGCATGGGCAGGCTAAAGAAACAGCCACAATTGCTGGGTCTGGGCCTGCCTTGGCATGCTAAAGAAACTCCCATAATTTTCTCTGTTTTTTTTTTCCTTTCGTTTCTTTAGGACTAGCAGTCTGGTTGCACCTGCACGATTGTGTGGTTATCTTGCCTTGTGTTTGTTAAGAGTGCTGTTGCGGTTGATTAATTTGGAATTTCTCTGTTCGCTGTATGTGTGCAGTTGACAAATACCTTGCAGGCTTGCAGCTTGGACGCATCCATGTAATTTTTTTTAATCAGATAAAAGTGCAGAGGTTATTAGCTCATCGTATTGTATTTTAGTGATCCCCTTAGAGCAACTAGGAATCCATCTCACAGTCTACAGTAGTATACTCAAGTTAGAGTTGGTAATTAGCATCAAATAGAATCGTTACTGTGCAGTTTTTTATTATTCACGACTAGTCTATCGTTAAAGGGGACCATTCCGTATTTTCTTTCCTGCTTATTCTCATTTTCATTCATGTTTTGTATAAATATTATTATTTATATATCTACACCGGAGAGCTTCCTGGTTGCAATTTTGTTTTCCTGATTGGGAGTTCTTGCTGTTTATTTACAGGCATATAGTTCTTCCTCATCTGGCCAACATCGATCTGCCTCCAATCTTTTTTGTCTGCCTCGACATATTGTCTTCGACCTGTTTATGCACCATGTCAGCGTGTATCCGCTGGAACACAATTGTGCACCGGAGACTAAAAGAAAGGCTCCATATCATGCTTGTTTTAATTATTATGATAGGCTCCATATCATACTTGTTTTAATGATTAGATGAAGCCACGGAGGCATAGAAAAGTTCTCCAGCTTCATACAAAAAAATGGACACAATGCCTTACTAAGATCTGGAAGTTGTTATTCACGCATTCACTAGCGGATCTCTTCATCATGATCCAAATAACCTTCCCAACATTCTTTACTTGGTAGGTGCTACCGTCATAGACGTTCTACTCAGATAAATTTTAAATACATATTATACAGAGCAGATAAGTAGCACATGTCGTGAACATTTGCTTCTTTTGTAAAGTGCTACCATCTTATATGTTTTCAAGGGCTCTTTGCGTAGGAAAATACCTCGCCGATAAAAGAAACATGAAATATACTTGTGATGGAGAAAATATTTTTGGTTTGCAGGCAAGAGACGTGATTTCGGCAATCAACACTTCCATGAATGGCACCATAAATTGGATACACTTGGGATGGAGAAAAGATCTTTGGTTTGTGGGATGTATCCGCTCAAATAAACACATGTTACACTTGTGCTAAATAAACTCATGTTACACTTATGTTGAAGAAAAAGAAAATGGTTTCTGGGTAGGATATTTGCTAAAATAGCACATGTGCTGCCACATTAAACCAATGGATGGGGGGAGAAAAGAGGAATGTGTTCGCTCAAATGAACATAGGTTATGCTTGTGATGGAGAACAGATCTTTGTTTCGTGGGTAAGAGATCCGCTACAATAGCAAATACACTAGTGTATATATATATATGATACTCTATAACGGTGCCGCCAAATTAAACAAATGGATATACTCGAGACGGAGAAAAGATCTTCGAGTCATGGGCAATGTATCCGCTGAAAAAAAAACATGGGATACACTTGCGATGGATAAAAGATCTTTTGGTCTGTAGTCAAGAGATCCCCTAAAATAGCAAATGCACTGGTCTACATACGATCCATTCTAGTATATATACGATCCATTCTAACCGCGTTGTCACGTTAAGCAACAGAACACTTTTATGAATGGCATAGTGAATTGGATACACTCGGAGTGGATAAAAGATCTTTGTTTTTTGTGGAATGTATCCGCTTAAAAGAACACTTCGATGTGCCCCTAGTGAGCATGGTGTTACCCCCGTCCCCAGTCTATATATGAACCCTAGAGAGTAGGGCATATTGGGAAATGGATACAATTGGGGGTAGACAAAACATATTTGGTCCGTGGGCAATGTATCCGCCGCCGTCACATTACACCAATATCGGTGTAGTGTTTTACCATCGTGTCGATGATCAAGTAGGTATTCTCATAGAAACTACCAGATATCCTCGTTGTGGTGCATAGAACTCGTTCGAACACACTATTTTTTATATGTGCCACATACTAGGATCGTTAGTCACATAAAAGCTACATATTGATTATTCTTAGTGGTCAATTAGCTCAAATCTGTATTCACGCCTCCATGATAAAACAGAGATAACACCAATGAGATTACATTGCATCCTTGTATTAATTTGACATGTTTTCGCGAATCAACCCGTCCATCGAGGGCACAGTACATTCGATACGGTGAGAAAAATATTTTTGGTTTGTTGAATGTGTCCGCTCAAATAAACACGAGTTACACCTGTGACGGAGGAAAGATCTTATGTTTGCGGGAGAGACGTGTTTTCAGCAATCAATACTTCCATCAAAGCCACAGTACATTGAATACACTCGCGGTGGATAAAATATTTTTGTTTTCTAGAATGTATCCGCTCGAACAAACACGGGTTTACACTTGTGATGGAGAAAATATCTTTGGTTTGTGGTCAAGAATTCCGCTAAAATAAAATATACACTAGTGTATATATTATCCACTCTAACCATGCCACCACATTAAACAAATGGATATACTCGGCGCTGACAAAAGATCTTTGGTTCAAGTGTAATGTATACTTTTAAAGAAACATGGGATACCCTCGTGATGTATAAAAGATCTTTGGTTTGTAGTCAATTGATCCGCTAAAATAGAAAATACAGTCTATATAGGATCCACTCAAACATCGGCGTCACGTTAAACAAATGGATACACCCTGGGTGTAGAAAAGATCTTCGGTTCATGGGCATTGTATCCGCTGAAAGAAACATGTGATACACTTGTGATGGATAAAAGATCATTGATTTATACTCAAGAGATGCGGTGAAATAACAAATACACTATTATATACAGGCTATGGATCATTGTATGGGATTTGATGGCGATGTTACATAATATGTGTAACACCCCCCCCCCCCCCTCGTCGAACGGGGTGGTAAATACCCGGTGTTCCCCTTAGACAACACGCTCGATAAGTTATGCATTACCACGAGCGGTCTTCCCCATGATAGGTTATGCATTCCCATTCGAGTTGTAGTATCGTCATATTAAGAATGCCCCATTAAACACCGGGTTCGGTAGGTTATGCATTTCCCACGAGCGGGCATTCCTACGATAAGCCATCGGTGTTGTAATAACGGCATATGGTGCACGCACCGAAACACACACACGGCCATACGTAACCGTCTGATCTTCTTTGTTATGTTCGTAGGGCTTTACAAAGCCTCATTAACAACCAGTTTGACGAATGGGATTTGACAGTAGGAGCGGGCTATGGAGCACATACGATTAACCACCCGGTGGTCTCGATATACGTTAAGTTCGGTGAGTGACGCATCACCGCGCGTGAGCATTTGAGGCGGAAATGAGGATACCCAGGAACGGTTATGTGTAACCACATGGTCTTCCGCACGTTATGTTCGTAGAGCTTGATATAGACACATCAATGTCGAGTGCAATATGCGTTGGGCTTTATTCGGATATCGCGGTTATGTTGGTAATGGGGTTTTTGCGGTTCCAATGAGTGATGGTATGTGTATCCTGTGCGGATTACGCGGGGATCTCTATGTACGGTCGTGAGTAACCACCATCTAAATCTTACTGTCCGTACATGGTGGACTTCATAACCACAGGCTGTCAATGGGGCACGCACCGAAGAATAAACACATGGTCATACGTAACCGCCTAATCTTTTTTGTTGTATTTTTTAGGTCTTTATAACGCCGTATTAATAACCGGTTGAGGGATGGATTAGACATTAGGGGGCGGCCTTGGAGCCATTCATATCATCATCCCGTATCGACCCCGATGGATGGATATCTGGTGGTTCCTCTGGAGAGTAAGTCCGATGGGTCACATACTAAAGAAGCGTTCATGCATACCTGCAAGATCATTTCGGTATGTTCGTATGGCTCTACGACGTTGCATGGACACCCAGCTGATGATTGGATATAGTATCTGGATGAGGGCTATGGATCAATGTATGGGATTTGATGGCGAGGTTACATAATATGTGTAACACCCCCCCCCCCCCCCCCCCCACACGTCGAACGGGGTGGTAAATACCCGGTGTTCCCCTTAGACAACACGCTCGATAAGTTATGTATTACCACGAGCGGTCTTCCCCATGATAGGTTATGCATTCCCATTAGAGTTGTAGTATTGTCATATTAAGAATGCCCCATTAAACACCTGTTCGGTAGGTTATGCATTTCCCATGAGCGGGCATTCCTACGATAAGCCATCGGTGTTGTAATAGCGGCATATGGTGCACGCACCGAAATACAAACACGGCCATACGTAACCTTCTGATCTTCTTTGTTATGTTCGTGGGGCTTTACAACGACTCATTAACAACCAGTTTGACGAATTGGATTTGACAATAGGAGCGGTCTATGGAGCACTTCATACGATTAACCAACCGGTGGTCTCGATATATGTTAAGTTCGGTGAGTCATGCATCACCGCGTGTGATCATTTGAGGCGGAAATGAGGATACCCAGGAACGGTTATGTGTAACCACATGGTCTTCGCACGTTATGTTCATAGAGCTTGATATAGACGCATCAATATCGAGTGCAATATGCGTTGTGTTTTATTCGGATATCGTGGTTATGTTGGTAATGGGGTATTCACGGTTCCAATGAGTGATGATATGTGTATCCTGTGCGGATTCCGCGGGGATCTCTATGTACGGTCGTAAGTAACCACCATCTAAATCTTACTGTCCGTACATGGTGGACTTCATAACCACGGGCTGTCAATGGGGGCACTTATGTAATTATATGAGTAACGGATAGGTTGTCGTTAAGATTGCCACGTTAACCACCGAGTTCGGTAGGTTATGCATTTCCCACGAGCGGGCGTTCCTACGACAAGCCTTAGAGTTGTAATAGCGGCTTATGGTGCACGCACCGAAGTGGCCATACGTAACCGCCTGATCTTCTTTGTTGTGTTTGTAGGGCTTTATAACGCCATATTAATAACCGGTTGAGGGATGGATTAGACATTAGGGGGCGGCCTTGGAGCCATTCATATCATCATCCCGTATCGAACCCGATGGATGGATATCTGGTGGTTCCTCTGGATAGTAAGTCCGATGGGTCACATACTGAAGAAGCGTTCATGCATACCTGCAAGATCATTTTCGGTATGTTCGTATGGCTTTACGACGTCGCATGAACACTCGAGTGACGAGTGGATATAGTATCTGGACGAGGGCTATGGATCAATGTATGGGATTTGATGGCGAGGTTACATAATATGTGTGACAACACCCCCGTCGAACGGGGTGGTAAATACCCGGTGTTCCCCTTAGAGAACATGCTCGATAAGTCATGCATTACCACGAGCGGTCTTCCCCATGATAGGTTATGCATTCCCATTAGAGTTGTAGTATCGTCATACTAAGAACGCCCCATTAAACACCGGGTTCGGTAGGTCATGCATTTCCCACGAGCGGGCATTCATACGATAAGTCATCGGTGTTGTAATAGCGGCATATGGTGCACGCACCGAAATACACACACGGCCATACGTAACCGTCTGATCCTCTTCGTTATGTTCGTAGGGCTTTACACCGCCTCATTGACAACCAGTTTGACGAATGGGATTCGACAATAGGAGCGGGCTATGGAGCATTTCATATGATTAGCCACCCGGTGGTCTCGATATACGTTAAGTTCGGTGAGTCATGCTTCACCGCGCGTGAGCATGTGAGCCGGACATTAGGATACACAGGAACGGTTATGTGTAACTACATGGTGGACTTCATACCCACGGGCTATCAATGGGGACACTTATGTAATTATATGAGCAACGAATAGGTTATCATTGAGATTGCCATGTTAACCACCGAGTTCGGTAGGTTATGCATTTCCCACGAGCGGGCCTTCGTACGACCGGGTGCTGGGGGACGGATACTTCTACGATTATGTGAGTAACAGGCAATATAGTAGCCAAAAAAGGTTCGTAGATAACGGGATAATCGTGCATCGAATGCGCGATGATAACTGTATCCCGATGGAATCATGCCAACAACCACATGCACGATGTTGAGTAACCGTTATCTCGGTTCTTGGCAACCACGAGATTGCATAGGCGAAGGTCGAGTGGGGTGATGAAATGATTACATGAGCAACGTGCACCAAAGTATATATTGATACGATTATATGTGTAGCGGACACCAAAGCATCCAGCCGAAACGACGATGTACGATGGTGAGTAACAGCTAAATTGGGTTTCCGTGACCACGAGACCATCAAGGTGAGAGGGGCGAGTGGATACGGATAAGACTATATGAGTATGTGGCACCGAAGTATCAAGAAGAGTTTTGTAGGCAGCACGATACTCAATCGGAAAGAGGTGGGATACTAATAAGATTTTACGAGCAACGTACTTCATAATATCAAAATAACTGTTTTACATATAGCACGATACTCATAGATGCATTGCACAGTGATATATATAACCTGAGTGGACTATGCCGAAATCAATAGGTACGATGGTGAGTAGTCACTGACCTGATTTTTTTGTAACCGTTGGACCATAGAGGTTGGATACCAATACGACTATATGAGTAACTGGCACGATATTTTTTTTTGTGGAAAAATGATTTGCAGATAACTGGATACTCATAGATGGATTGAGTAACCGTTATCTCCGCTCTTATTAACCACGAGTTTGAAGAGGTGGAAGGGTAGGGGGTGATGAAATGATTACATGAGCAACGTGCACCAAAGTATATAGTGATACGATTATATGAGTAACCGACACCGAAGCATCCAGCGAAATGCCGATATACGATGGCGAGTAACCGCTAACTTGGGTATCCATGACCACGAGACCGTCGAGGTTGGAGGGGCGGGTGGATACGGATAAGACCATACGAGTATCGGGCACCGAAGTATCAAGAAGAGCTTTGTATACAACACGATACTGAATCGCAGTGGGGTGAGGGAATGTATACTGATACGACGGAGGGGGGGGGGGCGAAGTATAAAAACAACGGTTTATAGATAACATGATATCCATCGATATGTATAACACGAGCGGAGTAAGCCGGCATCACCATATAAGATGGTGAGTGACCACCTGTTTGATACAACAACGGGACCGTCAAGGTGGGATACTAATACGACCATATGATTAACGGACTTTATATTATCACACCAACGGTTTGTAGATAGAATGATACCCATAGATGCATCCAGCCGAAATGCAGATGTACGACGGTGAGTAACCGCTAGCTCGGGTTTCCGTGACAACGAGACCGTCAAGGTGGGAGGGGCGGGTGGATACGGATAAGATTATATGAGTACCGGGCACCTAAATATCAAGAAGAGTTTTGTAGACAACACGATACTAACACGAAGGGAGGGGGATGTATACCGATACGACGGAGGGGGGTGGGGACGAAGTATCAAAACAACGGTTTATAGATAGAACGATATCCATGTGATGGATTTGCGCGATGGTATGTACAACACAATCGGAGTACGCCGAAATCATCATATACGATGGTGAGCGACAACAAGATCGCTACGAGGGCGGTATGCTAATACGATCATATGAGTAACGGACTTATATTATCAGATAAAAGTAACCGATAACTTGGTTCTCATAACCACGGGATCGTCGATGTTGGATACTATAAGAGTAACAGGCACCATAACCACGGGATCGTCGATGATCACTGGCATCGGTTCGATCTGTGACGAAGGTATAATAGTGGACGCACCGCTATCGTCATGGAGTTTACCCTAAATAAATAAGGAATCATCAAGGTAGCGTGTTAACAATGACCGATATCGTTTTTTTAAATGATTTCGGACTACAAAGATGACATGGCAATGTAATTGTCTTGAGTACCTTATCGTCGTTGTCCCTACTCAGATGTAATATCATGTGTGTGTATGCAACGAAGCATGTGGTGTGTTATGTCGTTAAAATTGACTACAAGCCTATATCACGGTGACAGTGGATTAGCGAGTAATTAAAAAATGTACGGATTTATCAAATTAATTAAAAAAATATGGGAATTACTTAGCATTGTATGCCTTAATCTCTACACCGGTCCCTTTCACCAGCCGTCGACCGGTTACAGCGACGTAGTCGCCATTGCTGTAGATTTTTTTTTATGGGTTATCGTGGAAATATGATGGACCGGTGGCAGTGGTGTAACCATATACAGTAATTTCGATGAGAAGTCACTTCGAGATGGAGCTAAACCTGCGCTAACAAAATATTAAAGGGTTGTGGCGTCAAATTCCGGGTTAAATATATATTATTCATCAACTCTGAGTAGAGGTGTCTGCTGAATCACCAGAAGTTGACATCCATCGACCCGGTACCGTCATGAAGGTTGAAGAAACAACCTTCCATTCGATGGGTTTTTGATGGAACACGCCCTATGAGTTCAACCTGGGGGCCATACAACAAAATATGAGAAGAACATCGACAGACGTAAAATCCGTGAATAACGGAACAGACATTGTGTTAGTCGCGGATCACGTTACCTCGTCTAATGGCTGATCGTTTACAATAATTATATCAGAACTAGGGTTGTTGTTAAACCCTTTGATGATCATTAGTACTGTCATAGGCCTTAGTGTCGATGAAAGCACCTGAAAATTAAATGTGTGTCACGGTAGGATATGGGGTAGCTACACATATAACGATTTATTGGTCATACCGAGATGGACGAACGAGAAGATGTAGGGGTAGAGCCTCCCGACGTGTACTGTTGGTCCATTGGAGCTATAGTCCACCACGCAACAGAAAAAGATATAGGGCACGGTGGTCGTAAACTATATGGTGAATGAGATAGGAGCTGTGAGGTGAGAAGAAATGATCAAAGTATATAGCAGCCTCGCCTGCTGGCTCACTGTCGCCGGTTCGAGTGACGTGATCAGCATATATATTAATAACCGAGTACATGTTGTGGCATAGGGTGTGACCGGGGTAGGGGCCTGGCTACCCGATACGATGGATACTGATGCCTCATTATGAAAGGAGGTATTAGCACTGGGGGTACAACAACTTGTCCGGTGGGGACTATTTCATACATGAACTTCTAAAAGTGCACTAGATGGTACACCAACTTGCTAAGTTGGAGCAAAAAGGACCAAAACCAATCAAATCGCGACATTTGGACGCCATGTTGGCACCTGCGTGGCTCTGGAACTTTGCAGATAGCCCCCTGCGTGTTTTCAAGTTGCACGTACCGGTCCAAATATCTCAGGTGCTGTGAAATTAATGCCAGGGTCCCTGGGAGATTTTCATTTATTGTGTCCGCTCCCTCCCTCGCACGAACCGAGCACGCGATCGTCATCCCCTCTCTAGTCTGACGAAGGCGAGCGAGCGACGCGGCCGGGCGCAGGCGACGCCGGCGGCGACCATGGAGGATGCACCTCGCCTGCGCAACTACAACGTCTCCCCGCCGTATTATGGTGCGTCCTGCTCTCCTCGTCTTCCCCCTCCTCTCTTCCCCACTCCTTCTCTCCGGCCGAGCTCCCGCCATGGCCAGGTTTATCTAGGGTTCTTCGTCTCACTGATCGTTGTTGCCGAACTTCAAAGTAGCGTTGGGGACAAGCATAGTATGTGTGTAGGAAGGATTCGCCCCAGTTTTCTTGTCCAATGTTGGAGGATTTCTGCAAGACGTCGGCCATGTCCCTGATATGGTGTGCGCGCCTAATTTCATGCTTATAGTTGTTTTTGATCAAATTGAATACCGTTTCGTTGATGTTTATGAAGTTGCTCAGGTTACTGAAGTGGTCTAACACGAATCGAAGCATGCCCTGTTTCCACTTATTTTGTTGTACTTCAGAAAAGGTTGGACCTTTAACTGAATTTTGTGTTGTCAAATGCAGGTCCCGATTCAGATAGGTTCACTGTTGGATTTCATCACAATGGTTTCTTCACAGGAAGTGCAGATATAGAGTATATTGATGGCAGTATGGCTTTCTTCGACAATTGCAACTGTGACACATGGTCTCTACTATGGATTCATGATTTAATTGGTCAGCTAAATCATGACATCGATGAAAGATTGCATGTGTATTGGTCTATGCCAGCAAAGCAAATCAATGATGGTTTAGTGTGCATTGAGAAGGATGCAGACATTGTTGCAATGCTTGAAGCAGTGAAGGATGACAAGACACTGATACTGTTTGTTGATCACACCAACTTTCTGAAGAAATTCAGGCCAGATCTTATTATCAAGCTTGGTGAAGAGGTGGTTGATGATATTTGTGTTAGGGGCAGAGCAGTAGAAAATACAACCTCTTCATTACTTTCTGCAGCTCAGGTTGAAATCAATGGAAGTGAGCTTGTTGCATATTCAGAAGGTGTGCAGACAGACAGTGATTTTCATGACAGTGATTATGATGTAGAAGATGGAGATGATGATATATTTGATGCAACAATTGACATGGAAGTCAATGATCACAATGAAAGGGTTGACATACCTGAAGAAGAGGATGATGCAGGCCTTGAGCATGATGATTTGCATCTGACCAGAGAGCAATCACTTATGCTGCAATACAAATTCAGTGAATTCAATGCTGAAGTTGACATGAACAATCCTGATTTCAAGGTTGGGATGGTATTTTCATCCATCAAGGAGTTGAGAGATGCACTTAAAGCATACAGCATTAGAGAGAGAGTGAAGATCAGTAAAAGAAGAAATGAGGCCACAAGGTTAGAAGCAGTGTGTGATGGAGATTGTGAATTTGGATGCACATGGTTTCTCAAGGCATCACAGGACAGCAGGACAGAGGCAATTATGGTGAAACAATATTTTGGTAACCACAGATGTGAGAGAGTTTGGGAGACAAAGACCTTGACAGCCAAATTTCTGTGCACTTATTTCATCAATGAGTTCAGAGACAACCAGAAAATGGATTTGGGAACTTTTAAGACAAAAATTCAGAGAGAGTTTAACATGACTCCCAACACATGGAAGCTGAGAAGAGCTAGGAAGCAAGCACTGAACATAATCTATGGTGATGAGACAGAACAGTTCAGGCTGTTGTGGGATTATGGTGCAGAGCTTAGGAAAAGGAATCCTGGGTCCACATTTTTCCTGTCCACTAATATTTCAAAGGAGAAGGGAGATGTTAATCCAAAACACCACTTGGCTACCTTGTATTGGTCTTATGATGCCAGCAAAAGAGGCTTTCTTGAAGGATGCAGGCCAATCATATGCATAGATGGGTGCCACATTAAAACAAGATATAAAGGAAATTTGCTGACTGCTGTAGGCATTGATCCAAATGACTGTATTTTTCCAATTGCATATGGCCTTGTTGAGGTTGAGTGTACAAGTGCATGGGAATGGTTTCTCACAACATTGAAAGAAGATTTGAACATCACAAACACTGCTCACTTCACCATAATGAGTGACAGGCAGAAGGTATTGACTATAGTTGTGTTCAATAAATTCTATGTTTTTTTGCTCTATTCTTTGAATGTTGGATGCTCAATAATTAGGATGTTTATGGTTTACTAATTTGGGTGTGTTTATTTCAATTATAGGGGATCATTAAGGCTGTGAGTACTGTGTTTCCAGAAGCAGAGCACAGACATTGTGTCAGGCACATTTATCAGAACTTTCACAAGAAACACAAAGGGGAGACACTAAAGAATGATCTATGGGCAGTAGCAAGGTCAACCAACCTGCCTACCTACCAGAGAAACATGGATAAACTTAAAGTTGACAGTGCTGAGGCTTATGCTTGGGTGGAAGAAATGCCAGCAAACACATGGGTCAAGGCATTTTTCAAAGATTTCTCAAAATGTGACATGCTGCTGAACAATCATTAGAAGTGTTTAACAGGTGAGAGACTTGCATAGTAGCAATGTATTTTGTTTGCTGTCCACTTCTTTGTTGGTACTGATGAATTGCAATTATTTATGCAGCTATATAAATGAGGCAAGGGAAATGCCAATGCTATCAATGCTAGAGAATATTTTCTACAAGATGATGCATAGGATAGTAGGCAAGAACCTGGAAGCTGCTGAGTGGGATGGAACCATTTGTCCCAAAATCAAGAAAAAATTGGACAAGTACACAGAATTTGCCAAGAATTGTGGTGTGGAAGCTTCAGGTGGTGGAATATTTAAAGTAACCTCAGGAGAATTTGAAACAGGATACATTGTGGACCTTGGAAAAAAATATTGTGACTGCAACAGATGGCAACTCACAGGGATACCTTGCCACCATGTCATTGCCTGTTGCAGACATGAAAGAATAGCCCCTGAAAAAATGGTGCATAAGTGCTACACCATTGAGACATACAGAAAAGCCTATGCTTACCATTTGGCTCCACTTAGAGCAAGATGTTTCTGGGAAAAACAAAATGGTGTGCTTGTCCACCCCCCTTTGTACACAAAGGTGATGGGAAGGCCTAAGAAGAACAAAAGGAAAACACCAGAAGAGAAGGACTTAAATGGTGGAAAAAAGCTCACAAAGGCAGGTGTTCAAATGCATTGTACAGTGTGCAAATTGTCAGGTCACAACAAGAAAGGCCATGCCAAATATATGGAAGAAGTAGCCAATGGCACAATTCAAGCTACAGATGCAAATGGAGACGTGGATAACCCTACAATACTTGAGCACATCATCCATCAGCCCACAATGCCTGAACTGGATCCTGCCAACCAACCCCACATGATGGTGCACATTTTGAGCCAGGAGGTACAAGTCATGTCTTTAGTACTTATGTAAGGTGCACTATTGTATTAATTATAGTCATGCTTGTTTGTTAACTCACAATGTGCTTCTTCAGCAGACAAGAGCACCCATAGGAAGACCAACTGTTCCACTACCAGAGGAGAGTACTTTTGTGACTGAGGCTAGAGATGCTCTTCCTGTTGAAGGTGGTAGAGTAACAACTTCAAGCCTAAGGGGCAGGTTAGCTATTAGGGGAAGAGGAAGAGCTGGTGCAACAGGAAGAGGAACTACAACAGGAAGAGGAACTCCATCAGGAAGAGGTGCTCCATCAGGAGCATGTGATGCAACAGACAGTGTGATTGCACCAGCCTCTGACAGAGGTAGTGGTCCAACAGGAAGAGGAACTCCATCAGCAACAGGAACAGGAACAGGAAGAGGTGCTCCAACAGGAAGAGGAACTCCAACAGGAACAGGAACAGGAAGAGGTGCTCCAACAGGAACAGGCAGTGAGAGAGGAAGAGGACCCAGCAAGAAAAGAAAAAATGATGCTACAACCAATGCTCAAGCCTTCAGACCACCAAGAAGCAATGCAGCAACAGCAATTGATCTCAATGCAATTGATGAAACATGCCATGCATCCACAAACCAAGCAGGAGAAGGACAGAGAGGTTACAACACTGGACCTGGAACACTACATTGGTGGCTATTTGGTGATGAGATAGTTACACCAGCACCAGGAGCAACATTGCCAGATTTGAATGAGAATATTGTGGTCCAACAGATGCCTGAAGAGATTCAAATAACACAGAATGCACCTGGTGTGTAGGATTTCTTTACTACATGTAATATGTGGAGAAGTTAATCTCTAGCCATTTTCCCAGTGGACTAGTGTATTTGCCTTGTGAGGCCATTTTGAGTTAAAGAACATGTGCTTGTGATGGTTGTGTTTCAGTAAAAACAACATGTGCTTGTGATGGTTGTGTTTCAGTAAAAACAACATGTGCTTGTGATGGTTGTGTTTCAGTAAAAACAACATGTGCTTGTGATGGTTGTGTTTCAGTAAAAACAACATGTGCTTGTGATGGTTGTGTTTCAGTAAAAACAACATGTGCTTGTGATGCTTTTGTTTCAGTAAAAACAACAAGTAGCAAATGACATAACATACCACATATATTTAACATACCACACATATTTAGCATATGTATGTGCCATTACACACCTTATCATGTAGCACATGACAGAACATAACTAGTAGGTTCATTACATACCATAAGAAGTAGCATATAACATACTAATTGGTTCATTACAGACCATAACAAAGCTAAGCTAGCAACAATATAGCATTGCTAGCACTTGAGACATTCTTTAGTAGCTTCATCTTGCTCCATAGCCCTCTAACTTTCACAGACCATGAGCTAGAAGGAGTCTGATGTGGTCCTCCTCAGAGAAGCCAAATGCACTGGCTCTATCCTGTCCACAAAGCACCTCAGTCCACCCTCAGCAGCCCTCCTGAACCAGAACATCACTACCTCCCCCTCTTCATACTCCTCCTCATCTACCACTTCCATCCAGTGTGAAGTCATCATGCAATACTTCTTGCCCTTGTCCATCTTGATCCTCACTCTTTTCATCATGCTGGCTTTGTTGTAGTACATCCTAAGCTCATACCCACTCTTGGTCAGGTACTCCTTTAGGAATTTTTGGGTGTATTCCTTGTTGAAATACTGCAAAAGCACAATGAATGAATAATACAAGTGGAGGCATGTACTGAAGCAAACTAATATAGATATTACAAGAGATTCATGAATGGATTGAACATACCATCTTGCCTTTCCCTCCTGCTGCAATCATTCCCTCTTTGATTGTGCATACATAGAGTGGAATCCTTGGTTGTTTCTCCTGACAGATGTCCTGCAGAATGAGTGCTTGGGCAGGCAGCAGTGCAACACGGTTGGAGTACTCACAGAAATAGTCATACTGGTCCTCTACTGGCTTTTTGGGCCCTACATTTGAACCATGTCCAAAATTAGATCTGTTGGGACCACAAACTATATAACTATTTTTGGACATTTTGGACAAACAATACATGGACAAACCTTTGATTTTCATACGCAAATCCTCCTCCATCTCCCTCTCACATTCAGAACAAACTGAGTCATCAGATGAGTCAGATGACTCAGAAGAAAGGTCCACAACATCCACCATCTCTGAATATAACATTACAAATATTTAGCTACACAAATCATGATCAGAAATCAACATGCAACCACACATCAGATCAGAAATCAACATGCAAATAGCAGATCAAAAAAACCTAGATGAGGGATGGCATTGCAGAACAAAAGAGGGGATCTATTTGGTGCTCAGCAAAAGAGGACATGCATGCCAACAAAGAGATCATAAACTTGCCTGAGAAACTCTGGATGCGCCGTGCAAGAACTGAATCGCCAACAGAGAGAGGGGAAGAGTGGGTGGTTCTGTCTGGAAGAGTGAGGGGCGGAGAGTGCTGCGAGCAACTGCTATTAATGCAGAGAGGTAAGAGTGGGTGGGGGATTTATTCTACGGTTACTCTCAATAGTAACTTACTTCTGACTGGCATGTGGGCCATATAGAGATAAAAGCAATTCGATTTTTTCCTGCCATCTGTGTACCGTTTTCGTGAGCACAATATACATCAACACGCATTTCAATTCAATTTTGTTAGCATACTCAACCAAATAAGCACATAAACAACATTTAGTTCATTGCTAAGACACAACATTGGCATCAAAATGCAACACAAAGTGATTTATAGGTTCAAATAAACACCAATGCTAAGACACAACAGTGACACCAAGATACAAACATGACTTATTCATCAATAATTTCCTTGATCTTCTTGAACTTATCCTTGTTAACATGGGAAACTTTCAGCAGATCAGCAATGTAGTACTCAAGTTTCTTTTTGTCTGCTTTTAGGACATCCCTGTTCTTCTCTGCTTCCTCCTTCATCTCCTGGAGTCTCTTATTTTTTGCCAGAAGCTGATTAATCTGCAACTCTGCTTTCTTCTTCTCATCAATCTGCAGCTCCAACTGATTCTGCATCTGGTTTGGCACTTGGTGAGCCATTAGTGCTTTTCCCAAATCAATCTGTAATTCCTTGACCTTAACTTCCAACTCCTTCTTCACTTGATTGAGCTTGTAATATTCTTCAGCTTGCTCAACTGCTCCTCCTATTCTCACACTGCATTCTTCATCATATAATTCCCAAAGCCTAACAAGACATTTCTTCATAGCAGGTGGCCACTCTGGATCAATCCAGTTAACACTTGAACAGATACCATCACCCTGCAATGCCATGGTTGAACAACAATTTCAATGCATATGCATTATGATTTCTCGGACAGAGATGAACATCATGATAACATTACTCTGACAGAGATGAACAACATGAATTGCTCTGACAGATGAACAAAAGTTGACAACATTCACATTCTTACAATTATACTAACCGATCTAGCACATCCCAGAAACCTCCTCCCAGTGTATTCTCCTTCGAATGCAACAAATCTAGCCATTTTTTCAAAATGGTCACATTTTGCATCACCAACCATGTGAATGCCGCAGAAATCCGGGTCGTGGAGAGTCCTAGGAACCTAATTCATTAAGTAAAACAAGTTAATCGAACCAAATAACACACATTGCACATCGATTTCATAAATCCCTAGGGAATAATCGGGGGCATAGGACTCACATCGGGAGCGCCGTATGACGAATCGCCGTCGCCGACGAAGAGGTTCTCCTCGCAGCTACTCTCGCCGTCATTCCACGACGGCATGGCGAGGCGGCGGAGCAGACGCGAAAGCGGCGGCGGAGAAACTGGCAGCGGGCGGAAGCAGCGAGAGAGAAAGAGGAGAGGGCCTGGTTCTTTCTTCGTGCGAGGGAGGGAGCGGACACAATAAATGAAAATCTCCCAGGGACCCTGGCATTAATTTCACAGCACCTGAGATATTTGGACCGGTACGTGCAACTTGCAGGGGGCTATCTGCAAAGTTCCAGAGCCACGCAGGTGCCAACATGGCGTCCAAATGTCGCGTTTTGATTGGTTTTGGTCCTTTTTGCTCCAACTTAGCAAGTTGGTGTACCATCTAGTGCACTTTCAGAAGTTCATGTATGAATTAGTCCCCCCGTGCAAGTTCATGTACCCCCAGTGCTAATACCTCTTATGAAAGATCTCTTGCCAAGCAATCCGTAACTGACGTGGGTATGGCCGGATAGTGCATGCATTGTTGCCACCGGTGGATATCACGATGGCTTTTCGAGAGGGGCTTCAAAGCCTTCGGTCACGGGTAGGCTTTTTTCTCGGCGAGGTACCGCGCGTGACTGCACGTCGTGTGCTCGTACAATATTCTTGTCAGTTGCCAACAAAACAAGCATGCGAGCGGCAGAGCTAACGTGAAGCGGATTGTCCGCGCGAGAAAAGAGGCCCCCCTAGCACGCGTGTACCTTCGGTAAGAAAAGTAACCAAGCTATCTACTCGAGTAGCATGCATGCAATTAATAAATGCGCAGCTTCATGTACGTCATAGCAAGCGTAACCATGGCCACAGTGCAACTATAGTACGTACCACATGCAGGATATAAACCATCGGATAAAACGGCGCAGTTCTATTCGGCTGCTGTAGCGTCGATGAGCCCAGCGCTATAGATAGATCCCAGTAGCTTCCGAGTTCCACACCACAACGAGAGCAGAACGCTAGTGTAGCAATCCAAGATACTCAACAATGTCCACGTCAGCGATGGGAGACGACAAAGCTGTGCTAAAATGTGCATGTGGCCTCCCGAGTGAGATGCGCAGAGGGACGTCCGTGGCGAGGCAGGGTAATTCCGTGCACACCTGCCCCAACAGCAACGTAAGTGTATAATTTTTGTGCCATATGAACACACGATTATGTTAACGCCCGTTGTGTTGCCGACTATATGTTCCATTTTTTTTCCGTTGCAGATGAAGAACACCAAGTCTTGCGGATTGTATGTGTGGCAGAGCGACCTGGACGACTATGTCATGGCCAGGTATCACGGAGCAATAAACTTGGCGGCACACCACTACCATGAGCTCACCATATTCCAGGTCGAGGCGATGAACAAGGACGCCGAGATTACCGCTGCAAAGGCAACCATCGCGAAGATCAAAGAAAAAATTAGCAAGCTCCAAGAGTTGTGTGAAGACCGCGACAACTAGGCGTGCAATGCACTGATGGACACTGTGTCGGCCTGTTGTCCCTAACGACATGGCAGCATTGTATCTTAGTACAAACCAATGCTATCGGTCTATGTTATATTGAACTGTTCTCAACGCAGCCCGCCAGCTATATATGGTGGGTTAGCCGCGTTGTTGATTTATTTTTCAATTCGCGTTGTGTGCCACCGTGCAATCAATTTGTATCCTAAGGCCTCGCTTGGTTTGTCGGATTCGATCCGAAAACGGTGGTTTTTTCCGGATCCGAAAATTTCTCGGACGTTGGCCAGTATAGTTGCTTGGTTTGTTGTTTTTATTTCCTGAAACGTCACGGACCTCCGATGGTCCCGAAAAATTCCGCCCGTTTCTATGTGCACCCTACATTTACGGACGTAATTATTACGTGCGGTAAACAATCCCAAGCTTCCAAGCGGGGCCTAAGTATGATACATCTACATCTAATGCAATGCTTTCGTACCGTATAGCTCCTTTGTTTTATTTTAATGATATTCGTGTGTAAACCGACCTATGCCGGGAATATGTGTTTTCTGACCAACATAGCTATACTACAGACAACAAGAAGGCCACCGTGCCCAAACAAGTGATTATGTATTACCTAATCAATCCGTTATTTTTTTCTAATGTTGGGTAGGATCGAAGGCATAATATGTTTTCTTTTTTACAATATCGAATACACCTAAAAAAAAGGTATGTATCGAAGCCAGGCCGTTTTGTACGAATATTACAAAATGGTGTCGCGCGCAGTCTTATGGTTATTGGCCGGACAGACGCGCACCGGACGTGACTAAGCGCGAAAGATCGGCGCTTCCGCCGAACGACGGGGTTGATCGGATCAAGCTTATCTTACCGAACTCGCACGAGTCTGTTCAACATCGTCGACGTGGGAAAGTGCCTCACGCGACAGTGGACGAATATCGAACGGTCGGCGACGGTTCGGCGGTCCGCTACCGGGTAGGGAGAGGGGTATGCGACGGTATAAATCGACGCCAAGCTCATGAATCGGGTTCTAAATTCCCTATTGTACCGTCGTCAGTGACGAGCAAACTCGGAGGAGTACTGGCGCTCCGCCCCCTCCGCATCGTCCTCGTTGTCGCGGCAACAGATATTCAATTTACTAGATCTCGATCCGTGCGGATTAGTTACGAAAATGGGTGATTAGGCGTCGAATGATGTTGTTCCGGCGAGTCAAATCTCATGCCGCATGGCGATGAAGGCTGGACACGATGTCGGGCATGCCGATCATCGTCCTCGAGATGACACCGCCTTTACCATTGTACGCCATCATCGCTGTCAGGCGGCCGGGGCCAATTGGTCATCGGCTGCATGATTCAAATGTCGGTACTATGATATGCTATCATCGCGGTCAGGCACCGGGGGGCAGTCAGGTCAGCCACCTTGGTCTTGTTCTTCGGGACCACGTAACACTTCACCACCTCGCACACGCTCGACTTCGACTAGCTGACCGCTCAACGACTTTCATGCACGACTGCCGTCAATTCGACAAATAATAAGTTGCACGCCTGGTTTATGGGTTGGAGACGATCTTCCCATCAGTTGCCCACATCAGGGTAGATGAATCCAGGAAGATAGTGAAACATCATAAACCGGTTTCAATATATATAACAGTTCAATTGGTGGGTATGGCCTCCGAATCCTTCGGCAAAGGCATTCCAGCAACGCAGAAAAAGTTGATGTTCTGTCGTGAATCCTAGAGGAGAATAAAGTATTTACGCAGAATCAATATGTCGTACCAAGGTACGCTCGTCCATAACAAACGATGCATCAAATGGGCACGGGCATCACACATCACAAGCCACCACACCACCTCACCACCCAAGCCAGCCAAATTGGTCAGATCTTTTGGTACCTAAAGAATAAAGTCGGTAGTGCCAACCACACCCCGGTAAGCTGATTGGCGTATTGTCTATAAGGATACAACCCCCCTCCCCTCCCCACCAAACAGCCAAACATACTGCTCAGCATTTTCCATACCGAATAACTGCAGTTGATATTGCTAACCACACCTATGTAAGCCCGACGGCGCGTTGATCAGGAGGATATTCCATCGTACAACATCTCCAGAGAATGCATTACAATGTTAGCTAGGTCTCGGTACCATTATGCCGTAAACAGTGCTCCATCGCTACGTAGTGTGCAGCAATCATGTGGCATAGTAATACCCGATCTAATTCGTGATTATAGATGAAGATGAATACATAGCCGTCGAGTGCACCAAAAAAATATGCCATCTGCATTATGGCCGCCGCCCGATGTTGATGCATCGCGTGTACTCTATTGTTTCGTTCTAGGTGCCTGCATCGCGTCGATGGTGTGGTGACTATAACCTTGCATTCCGGCGAATTGCACACCGCGTCGAGATGTTCGGTGCCCCATCTCCGTCTGAAATAACGCGGTGCCGGAAATGGCACACCATCCATACCAACAGAGTTTCGCCGCCTATTCGAGACAACGCTGGTAAATGCGTCGACGCTGCCACAAGCAAATGGGTGAAATGATTGAGGGCCTTAGTGGAAGTTAACTAATGGGATTGGTCGTGTCAAGCCGATTTTTCAAATGTAGTCTCGTCGTTGCTCCGATTTATCTCGATGAGATTTCACCGATGATGAGGTGAAGGGTAGCTCGCTGTTTAGTGCCATTTTGCCACCCCACACCACCCCCACCGAACACGGGGTGATCGAAATGGCCATCCATCCACGATAATGATGTTCCGGAGGTCTGTGTTGCTAGATGGGTATTTTCCGTTAGACGTAAATTAATCGGCGAATCTATTAGGTTCGGCACCGCACCGCCGCTGCTACATGACAATATGTTCTTGTCCAGTATAGGAAACCAAAATATGGCTTGTTTTTTGTTGGCTATGCAAGGCAGCGATCTCCGAGACGAAGGACACGGTTTTGCACGCTAACGTGGATGGTCGATGCAGGGGAGGGGGGGGGGCAACGCCCAAACCGGATATGAATTAAAGGGGCAGGGGGTATGTTCGGGAACTACCCCCTTCCATTCACACACCGTGACGCATATGATGTATTGTTGATAGCTACCTATGAAAATGCGTTTATTCCGCCGTAGAGCATCTTCAGAGAATCCATTACAATGTTTGCTAGGTCTCGGTACCGGTATATCGTAAACAGTTCTCCATCGATACGTATTCTGCGGCGTTCGTGTGGCATAGTAATATACGATATGATTCATAATTATAGTGGAGGATGACTACATAGCCGTTGAGTGCAGCAAAACAATATGACATCGCGTTGTGGCTGCCTCAACCAAAGGAGGAGGGTAAAGCCAGGGAAGTACGCGAAGTCTCCTTTCGTACTTGGTTACGACCCACCCGAAAGGGCTCCTACGGATGCAGTAAAGATATACAAGCTCTTCTTCCAGGAAAAGGATAACGTGATGTCTGAGTAAGGATCTAACTTACATAAATAAAGTGTACTGATTGTCAGACAGCTTGTTCGGATATTTTCTATGTCTGTTTTCATTACTGATACTCACCTTATGTTCTTAATGGCCAGTCTTTGGATCATAAGCACAGCCCCTAAATACGTTGAACTCAGTGCTGGTGACATACGACGCATGCTTGCTAGAGACGGTGTTGTCGCGACTGAGATCATGGCGATCGTAATGAGACGCTGCCAGCAAATGGATGCTGGCTTCGCAAAAACAGTAGGCGAGGGGTGCTGGAGGTTTTTCATGGATCCGGACTTCGCGGTAAGTACACTCAGAGCTGAAATTGCATGCATTTCTGCTCAAACCAAATAGTTGCAGTCCTGCCTTTTTTGCATCGGACGCCGTATACCAAATGAAGAACCACGTGAGCAGGAACGATGCACTCACCTCCCTGAAACACATAAGGGACATGTTCATCGGCGAACACATCAAATTCAACGTCCACGAATGTACTGAGGTATGTTTCTTTAGCGAGACAGAGCCAGTCCTTTGTAGGGGAACAAGTATGTTCAGTTGGACTGTTAGCGTGGATGCAAAATGAATACAGAATTCTAATTCAAGTAAATTTGTCGCACAGTTTGTACTCCCAATAAGGTTCAATTTCATTTGGTCTACATACATCTGGAATTTTACGAAGAAGAAGATATTTGTTCTCGATCCAACGATGAACAATGGGGATGAATCAGATAAGGTCATGCAGAACCACCACAGGAAGGTGGCGGACAAGCTGCATAAGGAGACTGGGAAGTGCATCAGGGCTTTTTTCGTGGGCTGGGACCCATGCATGAAGAAATGGTCCACGGTTTTCCCGAAAGGTCTAAACACAACAATATCCAGAAGGTATAATTCATTCTATCAGTACATATGTTACGCCATAAGGACGATAACGGTAAATGTTGGTGGTTTCTAAAATTAAACTTCTGTCACATGATCCAAGCGAGGACAGCGGGATATATGCAGCACATTTCGGAAGGAACTGGATGGGAAACAGGTTAAAGAGGTTACTTTCTCAGGTGAGAAATCAGTCTACTGCAGTACTGCTGTACCCGACTGTACCTTAGAGGACAGCATCTGCACTCCGATCACGTATGCTACGCGGCCGATAGGCGTACCACGACGCGCAGTCTAGGTAGAATACTATGTCGTCTTCGCAGATACGCGGGTGGCGCGCTCCTACGGTCAACATGCTGCGCAGATCACGAGGATGCTTCGACGGACAGAGATAGGGGCTGCGCGCGCAAACCGCTGTAGAAAATCCGTTTTGTGAAAAAACGCACTCCAGACTCAACGAGACGCATGTTGTCATTGAAAAAAAAAATCCTTGTTCGCTGCTTTGGTAAAGCTTTTGGCTAGCTCCGTGTCCTTGAGCTACATCAAATAACTGACCAAGAATATTTCAGTCAAAGCTTATGACTTTAGCCCAAATTTCCCTAAAAGTTACTTTGGCTCTGAGGTCCAGTGTTCTCTTTATTTTAAAAATTATAAATACTATAGTTACAAGTTTTAGAGAAAACTGAAAAATATACTCTGGATGTATTCGATGATACATCTTACAAGCACACAAAATCACAACGACGGAACTATCTGTATCATGGGCTACATAAAAATACAAAATATTTAATATTTTGGAGATTTGAATATGCATACTCAAATCGAACATTTGTTATTTTTGTGTAGCCCTGGATATAAAGTATTTTAAACTATGAGTTTGCACATTTGTGGAGTACATCATTGACCACATGCAGGATTCTTTCAAAACATATAAATATGATTTTTAATATTTTTAAAAATATAAAAGGATTGTTAGAGCTCAGGAATAGAAATCTCCATTACAAATCGCACAACTATCTTCCTATAATAATCTGTTGCACTTCAACCAGAGCTTGCCAAGCCTGCACACAACTCCACGAGTAGAGATTTCCTGCTCCAGTGCTCTCGTTACTTTGAAAAATTCAAAAAAAAATAGAAGTTTTATAAAATATAAAACAAATCATGTTTCGCGTAAGGACTGTTGTCCGTGGGCCGGTCCATCTAGTCCCTTTCTGCGTTCAGCTTGCTTTGCTCCAGTCAGAAAAGAAATTCCAACTGCGTACGTTGGCCGGTTCATTCGCTGGCTACTCTCTCCGTTCACGTTAGCGATAGGAGCTTCCTTCCTTGGTTCATTTCTTTCCGTATGTACACTGACCCCAGCTAGTTATAGCTACCTCATGTACGGTGTACTGTCCCACGGTGTAGCTAGCTCACTTGCTTATCTAGCTCATTTCCATCGGTGCACTGACTTATTTTTATTTTTTTTTATTTTTTTCGTTCATATATTTCTTTTCACGTCTTTTTCTCCCTGTCAAATGTCACCTTACCATGCTATGCTACCGGTCTTTCTCACTATCGATTTGTTTCGGTTTTCTGGGGCATGTGGCCGGATCCCACGACGGAGGCCGGCCGGTAGCAACGAAACAAGTCACCGCACCGCGCCGCAGCCCGTCCTTGAGACGTAGACACTTGACCACGCAACTCGCTCACTCTGCCGGAACAAGGCCTTTTTTATTTTCTTGGATCGACGATCACGGTCCGCTGGAATATCCTAGGAGGTACTGTATTGAAAAAGCATCCTCGTGCCGCATGAAACCAATGAGATGGCACAACATGATTCCTTGTTTGAGTGATCCTTCGATTTTTCATTTTCCTATCTACCAGGTACGATAGTCGCGCATGTATAGGTGTTGCTCCCATGTTAGGATGCGTTTGCGCAAAATAAAAAGTCTAATCTAATCTCCTCGCGCAGACAAAAACAGACAAGGTGCGAGCAGGGCCTAACCCGGTGATTCTGCGACGACGAGGTGGGAGCCGCCGCTCGCACACTTGCCCAAGCTCGTTCACCATGCCGCCGTCCACGCCAAGCCCAAGTCGCAAGTCGCGCATAACGCCCGCGCTCTCATGACGATAGCCTTTCATTTATAGGAGCAAGGGGGAGGAAGAAGGAGAAAGGCAACAAGAAGAAGATGCTGACCGGATGGAGGGCTGGGATTTGTTATGGCGTAGATTGGTTACATGGCATGTCCTCTTTAATCGTTGCCGTATTGAATTCCCTTTCCTTTCTCGGGGCTAGCACGCTAACTATGGAGAAAATAATGGTATTGCCTTTTGGATTGCCATCAATTTCGGGAGAAAATTAACGCTCCCATCAGATGCATAAAGACACATGCATATTAACGCTCCCATATTAAGGATTTTCACTTTGGACGGAACATGTTTAAATGAGCTTATCAGGAGAAACAATAAAAAATCTGAATTTAGCAAATCCTTTTAAACTCTTCATACAACTTAGCATGCATCTAGTTAATTCCTTTTTACAATGACAGACGGCCAAAACAAACATAGCGTCAACTTGGTCACTGACCCCAAAAGAATAAACACAACATTCTAGACAGTGCAGCAGTTGCTGCTACTGCTTGAAAAGATCAGGGCCTAGGATCACAGAGGATCCATGCACCGTTCAGTGCCATAGCCGACTTGCGGACGATTCCATCATCAGTGCCAGCTCCTCGTCCAGGTCAACGCCTACTGATCCTGCTTTGATTCTTTCACGAAGAATGTACCGGATTCGTACGGAAGATGCACCAGGAAGTAAGATAAAAAAAAAAAGACTCAGGACATGCATGCCAGGCCAGCCAACACAACCACGAGCTTCAACAAGAGAAAACCAACACCATATAGAATTATAGATGGAGTGATCGCGCCCAGCTTAACATCCTCTCCACACCAACCTGCATCGCCGCTAGTGCAGCCGCTTAAAGTTCAAATCATAGAAATCACTCGTCGTCCACGCAGATCGCTTGATACACCAGGACGCCGCTGCCTCGGAATAGAAGTCAATCAATGTCAGCTTCTCGTCCAAGCCGTGTATCTGCTTCTTCAGATAGACCCCGCGCTCAGGCAGGCATCGTCTGCACCAGCAAACCGGTCATCAACTCGAGCACAAGTATATTTAAAGAGAATAAATGCAAAGGAAACCAGTTCACCGTTGCACAACACATACACAGGAACATGCATGAACCCAGATAGATTTTTGCAAAAAACGGGATAATGGGATCGAGTATTATTCAGGGACATTAGTGAGTTCTAAAAGTTTATTTTGCAAACACATGAGTTCAAGACCTGTAGAACCATACATCCTTGATAGATGAGACCCTACTTGGTCCGTGTTTCCTAAAATAGCACTACTGCTACTAGCTGTCTGCAGCAACATAAATTAACATAATAAACTGACCATAGACATCCCAATTTATCCCCAAACAAAGATACTACCAACTTGTTTTTCATGTCATAATTTTCATATACCATCTCAACTCATGCATAGAGCAGGCATACAAACAAACAAACAAAAATCTATAGCTATGATCTATATGCATCCGCCGAAATAATCCAATTGCAAAGGTTCTAAGTAACCAACCATGGTTGGAAGAAACAAAAGCTGGCAGGAAATGAACTTACTAAAGCAAAATAAAACAAAATAATCACAGCTTTAGATGTAACATAATCACAACTTTAGAGGGAAGAATATCTAGAGAAGACCACCAAAGCAGGCAAAAAATACTGTTCAGCATGTCCACAAACATAACATGAATTAGCCGACAAAATCCAGAGAATAAACATGTAGCCTCTCAGCCATAAAGCACATAAAAAATCATGTCTAAGCTCTGACACCCTTCTTCTTCTTTTGGGGATATTTGTAGAACTACAGATCTCAGCCCTCTAGGTTGTACCCATGATTTGCAAAGAAAAAAAATCATTTTGGGACGGAGGGAGTACTACAAAATCATTTTGTACGTCTTGCACATACATTACAATTAAACACGAAAATGACTCACCTTCGATGTCTAGACTACAGGGAGAAGAGGATATAGGGAGCTGCGTGAGTGTGGCCACGGTGGCATCACGGCCTTCAAAGTCCCAACAGTGCGACTGTTTGCGAGGTCGGAGGCAACCTGTTCTAGCAGCAGCATCAAGACTTGCAGACCGCGGCAGGCTGAGCGTGGTAGAGGAAGAATTCCTGACTGCTACTGCTCCCTCGAGAAACACAATGCAGGATGTCTCGGCCACCATCGCCTGAAGCAAATTGATGGTACCCAGATGTTAAAATAACCTTGTCGGTATAATTTTTGTCAGTACAGGGAATAAGAGATACAAGATCAATATATATGTTAAATCCGTAACCATGGACATCAACTTATACAAAACACATATGGTTGGAATCAGGGGGGTTGGAATCAATATATATGTTAAGTCGCAGAGCTAGTAAATGATCTGGAAAATATACCAATAATCTAACTGAGCTGTGAAGTCCACAAAAATTGAGCATAAGCAAACTAGAAATTGCATGAAGATATCGTTTTACTCGTAGTAGAAGAATAACAATATATACATATATGCCTTATCAGCTTATTCTTAAGCCTACACCACGTAAGGTATTCTGACCAAATAAGCAGCCACTCCATAACAGTCACCTACTCCCAATCAAACCAATAAAAAATTATATATATATACTGCCTATGCACACAACAAGTTTTATTGAGTGGAAAATATTTCGATCTTACGTACATGCATGCTTTCTCCACTGCTAACACAGAACAGGAGAAGGAAAACAAAATTCCACAGAAGTACATGGAGGATCACTTCCTATGAAATTGCTATTTGAGAATCAAGAAACTGACGAAAGAAATATATTAACTAACTTGTTGTGTTAATATCAGTACACGTAAAGAAACTGCAAAAAACTCATTAAATGTAAGAAGTGCATTGTTAATCCCAAATTAAAAATGCCACAAGCATGAGGTGAGTCAGCAGAAACAAAGCAATTCATATGGGCCGTAGATAGTTAACAAAGACATCTGAACCACCACCAAGTTACCCAGCATTTAAAAAAAATAAAATCTGTGGTCATACAATTGCACCGAGATACGTTAAACATCTAGGAATCATGGATTGATCATATAACAACTTGTCATGGCAGAGCAACCTCACCTCCTCAAGTTCATTCACGCTGAATCCTGGTGGACCCATCTCAGAGACATCAGAGAGGAACTTCTTCACATCTGATCAAAGTCTGATGCATAACGACCACACACTCCCTATAAACGAATCCACATCAGCACAACCACGAACATGAACCCACATTTTATAATAAGAGCGCACTAAACCCAAGTTCCCCCACATGAATCCAAAATCAGACCCAGGTGATACAATAAATGACAGCTCACTAGGAAGGAAGTAGAGTCAAACTTAATCTCTCCACCTGGATGGGATCTTGAGGCTTCTCAAGTTGCATTTTCCTTTGCCATGGTAGCACTACCATAATGTTGCCAAAAAAACAAAACTGGCAAAGTACTACCTTATCCAAATTATGCGAGCATAAAACTAAACCATATGGATGGACATGCTCAAAGAAACTAAAATAGAACAGAAAATATTTGTTTAAAAGTAAAACCGACCAAATAGTTCCTTGGTTAGTGCTCATGCATAACCTCCCAAATCTTAGTGCAGACATATGCACGACCAAGAAACCATGTAACCAATCTCAAATATGTTGGTGATGTGCACAGAAAATTAATGGCATGTCTAGTTAAACGAAAAAGGGACGGGACAGAGCTTGGAGTGAATACTGCAACAACAATAACAAGAGATTGTATGGCTAAGTTTAAACCATAATATAATACCTACTTTCTCTAACTAAAAAACTATGTATTTGGAAAATAGCGAGCATAGGATGATGGTTACACCGAATATGGTTTATACTGGTGATTATTCTCTTACCATAATCCATAGCTAGAAGTAGAACAATCTAATATAAATGGAGTCATTCCTCCCTAAGAAAAGCCTAACCAAGATCACGCATGTTAATTCGATAACATAGAGGGCAGCCCGGTGAATGTAGCTCCCGCTTGCGTAGGGTCCGACCACTTTGGGTCTACAGTGCGCAACCTTTCCCTGCATTTTTGCAAGAGGCTGTTTTCAGGACTCAAACCCATGAGCTCATGGTCATAAGGCAATAGCTTTACCGATGCGCCAAGGCTCCCCTGTTAACTAGATAACATATACATGATATGAATGAGATCATGAAATCCATGATTGTAAACATGATAAGTACTTCCCAATCACAAGCCCGATTCACTCTAAAAATGCAAACTTTCTTGACAAGAACACTCCAAATCATGGACGGAGGATGTATTCAAAACTACCTTCCATGCCTCGGACAACAGCGATGCACCCTTCGCCTAGCTCCAGTAGCTACATGCCATGGAAGACAACCTCTGCTTGCCCCAGATGGCGGCGCGGACCCAGAAACCGGGCATTGATGAGCTCCCTGCACATCGCATTTTGGGTCAATGCAACAATAGATGGAACGGATGACTGTCGGTTTTGAGCAAGATACCAAACGAGGTCTTGCTCCTTCACCGTGTCCTCCAACGTTGTTACGACCACCGCCGCGTAAATCCAAATGGCATGAAAGGAGCAAACGACCCAAACATGTATGGCCTACTCAATCAGGATAGGATACATTAGGTGTTGTGTAACACTTGAAACGAGGGATTTATACCTCCCAATGGATGAACCAGCTTGGTGAAGATAGGAAGCAGTTGTTGTAGTAGCACCCATGGGTGTCGCCATCAATCAGCTTCGTCGCGCTGGATGTGGCTCAAATAGCGCAGGATGTCACTCATAAAGTCTTGAGCAGCAGCACCTGGATACATCATATTGATCAATAATAAGAGGGAGAGCACTGCCAATTGAGGTTTGATACAGCCGATCCCCTATATGTGTTTGATTGCTAATAAGGCGTATGTTCCACCTCACATTACTTGAAGAAGCTTCGAATACTTAGCATAGGAAATATTTCACAAATGTTTGGGTGTGCTAGCTAGTCTCTAGGGTGCTCGAGAAATAAATAGCAATTAACCAGTAGCACCAACTGCTGCTGCAAGCACGAGAGGAATCAAAACAGCAATTAGCTAAAGGGGCAATGAGCAGAAATCATCATTCTAGCTACAAGACTAAATTGGAGGCTGCTTCCTTAATAATTAATTATACTTTCGGTAGCTAATCTTGGTCTTATTTCAAATCGAAGAGAGATCCACTTAGCAAAGAATCCATCTTTAACACTCACGGCATGAATGTTGTAGCCGTTTGGAAAGTAAAATAAACAACAGGAAAACAAGGAGGTATAAGATGTTGATTTTTGGTAAAGATACCTCCTTGTTGTGCATGAAACTTGGCCGTAGCCGGCGTCGCTCCCCCGACTGCGCTCGCTCGAGCATGCAGCCACCGAGCCTCCTCGTGTCACGGAAGCGCCGCCATGGATTGTCGCTGCCTGCAAATAATTATTCATTATTAGGGCACAAATGAGCGTCGATGCCAGCCGCCCACCACCACTGTCCACTACACCGCAACCACACTCCCAGAACACGACACATAGCAGAAGCACACTAGCTAGTGGCAGCAACAACCAAGGGAAGTGAACCGTGAAGTCCGGAGAACTCTTGGATGTTCATTGTTGCAACTACTGAATATTACTCGAGGCTAGAACAACTTGGAACAGGTAGTAAGGTTTACACATGCAACACTACTTAAATCACCTGGCATACTGCTACTTAAAAAGGTGAATCAACAAGACGACACCCAAACTTGTGGCTATTGTAGTACTCTCCATCGCGACATGATACGGCAGGGGTTTTGCCAAAACAATACTTGAAACACATAAAAAAAACACTTGGTATGAGGGATTTATACCTCTCAATGACAGAACCATAGCACATTGTGTAAGGACAGGCGGCGGCTGCTGCTATAGCAGCAACCTTCGGTCGTTGCCTCTCGGTATTGGTCCGAGCAGCAGGGAGGCTCGAACAGGAAAGCACGTGGCGGTATTCACCCCCCGATGGTGAGAAGCTCATCTCCACACGCTCACTCTCCACATACCCCACAACAAATCGCCCGTCCAGCAGTTGCAATCAGACGCGAGGGTGGCGGTGGAGGCCATCCTGGATATGGGGAACGAGGAGGAGGACGGGCCAGAGCTGGAGCCATCTGATGGACCGGCTTAACGATGGTACAGGACGACGGCATTGGTGAGGGTCCCAGTGATGCGGCTCTGCGTGGTTCAGCCAATCGATGTGCCGCATCACCGCCACCATGGATACCAAAGATCAAATCCTCTCCTCCTACCCCCGTGTTCAGATACATAGGTACATCAGCACGAGGATCATTTGAGGATAAATCTGTAGCTTTTGTACTCTTGTCCACTCCATGGCGGCACCTTGAGCCCACTTCATGGTCTCTCTTTCGTTTCCGTCCTTTTTTTAAGATAAGGGTGACTCAATAAATTGGAGGAGGGACCTGCTGGCATAATGCAGGCTGGAACGTGGGAACCCTGCCTTGTGCAAGCAACTCGTCACTCTTCAGCTCCATGTTTCCAACCCAACAGCAACGCTCGCGCTCAGATCAACAACCTGCGACAACAAAACAAAGCCGAAACGAGGATCAACTTGCCAGAGTCTAGTATGCAATCACATCAACAAACAGAAGATGCCAAGAGAATGGTTGTTTCTCGTGAGAATATGGATGGGCATCCATTATACCAAAGGAATTAATGTTTCATGTAACTAACACGAAAATCTCCACCTAGGAAAACATCCTCAGCGAATGCTTGATACATCAACCAACAAGGAGAAGATACTAGGTGTTCCGGTTCATTAGATGTAAACAACCCACATGGCTCAAATACAATATCCTAGGAAATAAAGATTGACCACATGGATAGTTTCACACACAAGCTTCCAAACAAAATTATAACTTAGAACAATAAATCCAAATACTTGTGTGTCCCTACATATTGCAGAACATGTGGTAGGATGGTTTAGCATGGCAGCATGAGGCATATGCAATAATACATCCTACACGGAAAACAATCAAATAAAAAGAACATGTATTTTTTTCTTCAAACGGGATGTGCTATACTAAAGAAGGATATGCTACCAACATTAAATCCTCGTCACGGTGGCAATCTTGGAGAGTATTATATGATCATTTAAACAAGAGATATAGATTCCAATAAGTGCAAAGGAGCATCATACTTAATTATGAGTAGACAGAAAATATATAACTCACATAGTGCATGATGTGATCTTTACAAGAGTGGCTAGATAAAAAAAAACATGGGTAATTTCACCTTGAAGCATCAATTAAGAAATATCCATTAGGCCCAATACCAAAAAAGGTCCAGAATCTGGTCTTAGTGGCAGCTATACTACAATTTAAACGTGAATCAATGGAACGGTAATGCATATCAATAATAGAGGTTATGTATGTATGATTGGATCTAGTAAATAGAAGAACAAGTTAACATATGACAATACTTTGCAACAGTAATTTTGTATCCTGCATATAAAGTGTTGGATATAAATGAGAACACTATATTATAATACAAACATGAGTAAGATTTTGACAAGCAACACTATAGAAATTCCTATACATGCTATCATCATTGGCAAACCACGGCAAAGAAAGGAGGTAATATCCCTAAAAAAAATTTGATTGATATTACACATACCAATCCACAACGTCCAGTAACAACAAGATGAGACATTTAACAAGGAAAATCATGAATTGCATTGACAATTAGCCCTGGACCTCAAATCAACAAACCAGAGATCAACTTCTTAAATGAATCTCTCTAATTATGTTGGCACTTACAAAATAATCACATTACCAGCAAAAATATCCAAAACGTTCTAGCAATCTGCTGTAACTACTCGTGAAGTGGTTGCAAAGAGTTTACACAAGGAACAAAATACAAGAGGCAAACTAAACAACAAATTATTTGACACTCACTAGGACGATAGCATAGATGCTTATGTACTAGCACCTTCGGAAACTGTCCATTCTGGATGTACTAACTAAGTTCATTTCTGCATGGTTATTGCGGCCTTTAAATGTCAAATTATATCCGTTTTGCGCTTATAACAGCAAAATCAGGTGTGGCGCAAGTACGATGCGATTTCCCATCTACAACAGCATTAGGCAAATGAGAACGTGTGATGGATCTAATCCATGTTGGCAAGCATGAGCGCACAACTTTTCTTTTCCTCGCTTGGTATATCCAACAACTAGAGTTAAATCTACATTGCTACATAAGAACAACGTGGTGTTGTATATATCTTATATGGAAGCAGGAGGTATATATCATAAGCATCAACCAAACAGTTGTACATCCAACCTGCATATATTGACCAGACAAAACAATATTACCATCAGGACTCTAGATAAAGAACAAAACTCATTGGCAGGTTTATATTACTATATAGAAATATTTCTCTTGATCTCCCAGTTTGTCACAAGACCTAACTTGGTTAGTTCGTGTTGTAGTACAGCTGACAATGACCGCATGCTGTTGTTAGTGCAATCTCAGCACCAGTACAAACCTTGTGCGTCCGGGTTAGACTGGACGAGCTCCTCCCTGCCCTTGTGCGCCGGCCTACAGACGACCAGCTGCAGGCGACCAACAGCAGGATCTGGGGGTGGCCGGCCATGATGCAGGGGCATGAGAGCTGATTTGGTTTCCGGCGCTGCTGCTGCTTGGGCGGGGCTGTGGTCGAGCAGGCAGGAGAGATGGATCTGATGGGATAGAAAGGAGAGGCTGAGCGGCGAGGCTGGGGTTGGCGGCGGCGGCGAGAGAAGAGAAAAAGCGGATCGAGCACATACCAGGTCGACGGCGGCGTGGTTCCTCCGCTTGCAGGTCAGACGAGATCTCAACTGCCGGCGTGGTACGCGCGTCGAGGACGGTGGCGGAGGTGGATCTGGTGAGCGCCGGGAAAAGGGGATCGGTCCGTGACCGTGAGCGGCGGACGCTCCTGGAAGGGGATGCGTCGGGGGGTCTGCGTGTGTTGGACTGCTCCTCCCGTCCCAACTCGACAGTTCGGATTGATCGAGTTGTTTGTGGGCTGATCCGCATCATCCTTCTTTCTGGGATCTCATTGGCTACCGGTTGGTGTTCTCATTTCATTATTAGTTTTTTTTTAATCCAATTAATTATTAGTAGAACGAGATTTCCGTGCATGCATCCCATGTAATGTAAGCTAGATTATCTAGATGGCATCCACGGGAAACAACGTACATACACTAGAAACTCCTCCTCCTCAGCAACTACCATGGGTTGGATCATCACCTCGTCCGGACGAATCTTGTTTGCCTGTAACCGGCACAGCTCCTCGCCATCGCCACCATCCTCGTTCTTCCCACAAAATCCAGCCTCACGCTCAGGCCGAGACACTTCATCGGTGGACCGTCCCGTCCCACATAGGGGGTTTAAGAATATCGTCTGAGGCTATGAGCTTTTCGTGATACTCTCGCAAGGTCGTCCTCTCCGAAGCGTTGCGGCCTTTTTCATGGGCGACACATGAGGAGGCCAGTGGCACCCTCGTGGGGTGACATCATCGAGGACGGCATCTAATATAATGGATGGTATGGTCACCAGAGTGGGAGGCACGCCAAAACCCGCTGGAGATGTAGAGCGTACTCGTGATGGCATTGAAATGAAATGGTGGCTGGTAGGAAATCCTCGAAACATGTCTCGGTATGTAACTAGGTGCTCGATGGCGATGACGACGGGAAGTGGAAGGATACGGACGACGTAGGAAATTAGCATACGGTTTAATAAGTTTACAAAGTCGAGACTTCATTCCATATGTTATCATTGTATTATCCCGATTTAATTTTGATCGTTCGCATAAATCTAAATTTCATATGTTAAGTATATCTTGTCAACCACCATTTTATCTTAAGAAACATATAATTTATTATAACTAAGTAATAAACAAGAACTCATCCCTTCTCGTTTCAGAGATGTCACCACCACCTATGTGCCTCCCCCGTCGTCACACTGCTGGAGGCCCCCTCCATCTTATTCCTGGCTTTGGTTGGTCCTCGCATGTCCTCTCGCACCTTTCCCTGCCACCGAGTGATCCGTCGTGGTCGTCGCCGCGATCTTGAGCCGTCGCTATCTCATTATTCCCGCTATGGCACGGTCCTCTTACCTTTCCCTTGGCGCAGACGGATCAGCTGGGTAAAGGCACACGTTGCAACGGTTGACAAAGATATATTTTGATGAAACTCGTGTCGAACATACAAGCAATTTAGATGCACTTATTTTATTAATATTTTTCGAGAGCAAAAAGATCTAAAATGTGGGTTTGAATTCTTTTTAAAAGGTGTACAACGAGCTCGGGAGCCAATAGCTATAGCTAGAGAGAGAGAGTAGAAAATAAAATGCATTGCTAGCTCCTCCACTTGCTGTAGAGATCCATCTAGCTAGTGGTACATCGCGACAATGCATGCATGCTAGAGTTGACACGTGTGCATACGCATGGCCATGCAAGCACAATAACCCATAAGCAGGAAACTAACGACGCCATACGCACAAGAAAATAATCATTTGCTATCGATCTTGAGTATGCAACGGTACTCATGTATGACTCTCAATTCATTAACGAGGACCAAATTTATACATGCATTTTTTTTTGCTTGGAAATTGATACATGCATTTTCTTTTGCATGGAAATTGATACATGCATGCATCTTATGATACTGCTAGATAGTACATACACTGCACCTTGTTAACCCCGTCGCTGGGGCGTTTGCCATAAGAGAGAGGTTATTAAGGCGGGCGGCACCCTCAGGCGACGTCGTCATTGGGATGCCGGATGCCTATCTACTACCAGAGTCGGTTCAGTTCTACCAGAGTGCCGGCCACACCAACGCTGTTCGAAGATGTGGACCTCAAGGTGTATATTCCATGGCCACCGCCACCTCAAGACATTGGGTCGCTGCTGTCTTGTTTTGTTTGTAAGAAGGAGAAGGGGAAAGCGGGAGGATAGGGTTGGTGCTCGGAGACACCAATGAAATGGAAGTCGCCGCCGACCATTCCAAAATAAATCATCCTCGAAGTCAGCGGCATTTTAGAAGTCGCCTCTTATTTTTTTTCCAGATAATATCATATATTTTTAATAGGATACACCCTCTCGTGTAACAAAACACATGACTCATTAATATATCATGATACATGACCACCCCGCACCAACAACCCTGGCAAAACAACCAGATAAAAAGCTGTGCAAGATCACTAGAGACAATTGTGGTTGACGAGCAAATCTAGAGAATCTAGAGGTAACATGCACCAAAATAGATATTATCTATTTTCTTGGCATACAATATTAATTTTGTAGCAACTAATTAACAATAACCACATGAAATGATAATGGAACATGTGAGGGGTTTATCATCGTGGGAATAAAGATTTTCGAATGTTATACAAAATAAAAGATTTCATATTTTACCAACATAAAATAGCAATATGAACTCGCTCCCAAGGAACTAACAGAATGCAAGACGACAAGCGTCCAACTAGCGACCTTTTTTTATTGCCTAGGCTCGAATATGACAATATTTCTCTTATTTCCTCTAATGCAACCCGACGGATCGAGTAATGCTTCTGGATCCTCTCAAGAGAACATTGATCGAAGGTCGCTCCCATAAGAGCATCTCTAGCAGAGCGCGAAAAACGTCGGGCCCGAAAAAGGCCGGCGGGTTTACGGGCTGGGGGCGCAGTTTCGACCGTATAACGCACTTGGCCTGTAAACGGTCATCAGTCGATCCGAGACGCGGATCCCTACAAGTAGTGACCACGCGGCCATTTTCAAGCCACGTCCCAATCCCTCTGCCGTCACCGATGAGCAATCCACCCGCGCTACCACACCCCCCAAAGGTGTCCACCCGCCAATTTTGTGTCCGGGCCCCCTAGCCCACCCGCCAAACTTGGGGCCTGCCTGGGACGCCGGACATTGTCTAGTCACCCCACCCGACAGGCGGCCCCCACCCGCCAGTAACACAAACCGCCCCCAGGGCACTACTTTGGCGCATAGAACGCTGAAACAGCCATTGTTCCCTCCATTTCCCTCCCTTTCCCACCGTCGCCGCCGCCTCCTCGCATTCCCGCACCACGCCGCCAAAAGGTCCAAAGAAACTCGGCCTTCCACGTGCGGCGGTGTGAATTTTGGCGCGGAAGAGGCTGCCGATGAAGCCGGAGCCGACAAATACGGTGGTGGAGCTGTCGGCGAAGCAGTAGCGTACCGTCGCCTCTACCCTCTGTCAACAGCGCCACGTACGGGCGAGAGAACATGCGATGTTGGAGAAAAATCTGACCGCCGACGTGCTGGTGGCGTTGAGCCAAACTGCCACATATGACGCCCCCCAGTGTAGCGTTTCGCCGCTTTCCCCGCGCTACTACGCCGAGCCTAGCGGAAGAGTTGGCGTCTCATGGCGGTCGGAAAAGGGGAGGGCGACGCCAACATGGATGAAACCAAGATGCCGGGCAGGAGTGTCGAACGACCGATTGGGAACAAGAAGGCAAAGGCTGGGAAGCATGCGGCAAGCGGCGTGCAAGAGGCGATGGTCGTGTACGTGCAAGAGGTGGCCACATCAGTGGCGAAGAAACTGAAGATGCACTACGATATCAAAGAGAGGTGGAACACCTTTCTTGTCATGGCCGAGGTGAAAACCAAAGCCCAATTAGCAGCTGAAGAGCGCTCGTTCATGGCAACCAACACGGCTGAATGATACATGATCAAAAGGCCTACTTTAGGTAGGAAAGGAGACGCATCACGGCGGCAAGAGCGGCGTGGGAGGTGGCCGAGGCGGCTGCTTTAGCTGCCTAGGCCGATGTGGTGGCAGCACCAGCTGCCGATGCCGCCAAGGCGGCAGCTATAGCGGATGCCGAGACCGAAGAAGACTGAACTCCCATGCACCGAGAGTGGTGCCCTTTTGAACCGTGTGTTGGTCGAGACTATCATTCGATCGTCGGACTTGTGTTGGCCGATCGCCTTTATTTTGGGTAAAAATGAAATTCGCAACTGCTTGATTGAGGTCCAATTGGGGGTAGTCGATTGGAGGGCGCCGCTGTGGAGCATGCCCACCAAAATCGCGGACACAGGTTCGACTCCCTCAAAGAGGGTCCAATTGGGGGTGCTGGACAAAAATTTGATGGGTGCCAGTGAAGATACTCTAATTGTTGGTGCTGGAAACGAAGGGTGGGAGAAAAATGGGGAATTATACCATCCACACTATTGAATCCGTTCACATGAAGCCTGTTTTTTCAAACAAGTAATCGGGGCTGTTTGGCTGCACTGTGTAACTCCGATTCCACTCAGACATGGGACCCAACCAAAATAATAAAGAGTTCCTATTGCTCTACTGATTGCATGCTATTCACAACTTTTCATGCTGTATGTGAGATCGAAAATGATTATTTAAGTCCTGTCCCAATGCACCGTATCTTAGCACGTTATCATATGTCTAATAAAAACTTAAGAGACAACATGTGCAATGCATTGTATCTTATATGTTGTATCTAAATTAATGATTTTGGGCTCATGCATGCATTTGATTGGCCTAGAGCCTTTTTTTGCCTATGGCCACGTGCCAAGATTGTATCGTAGCTAAGATACAACCTCACTATCTCTCTTCATTAACTATAGTGCCACATAAGCAAAATGCCTATGAAACCGTGCTAAGAGACTTGCATTGGGATAGGCCTAAATGAATGAATCAGATGGGAACAGAATCAATTTGCTTTTCTTCTCGGATGCATGCATCGATGCTCTGGCAGTGTACCGAACCGGTTCAATGTGCCTTCCAATCGCCTTTTTTTATCACAGCGTGGGTGGATTTAGTTAGACCACAAAATCAATCGCCTTGGGGAGGTATTCAGCATTTAATTAGGCAGAATTAAGTATCCCTTGTTCCTGCCAATTCGGCTCTACCCAAACGGAGGGAGTGCTAGAGCTAGACTAGACCCAGCCGTGACTTCACATGGAGAACTGTGCGAAAATCCGGCGCGTGAACGAGTGACTTCACATTGGAGCCCACTGAGGCTTGATAGGAGGACACGTGGTGGCGACGAACCATGGGAGTGCCATAAAATATACAAATCCGGAAAGACTTAACTATTCTAGGTGATGCAAAAGTAGGACTCGTGAAAATGGCTAATAATGGTGAAATCTCCGTACTCCTGGGAACACTAGCATCCGCCACATGCCCACACAGATGGGATGACGAGAAATGATAGATATGATAGCTACCTTTTTCACAAAAATGATTAGAAAAATTATGATATAAACCCTGTACCGGAGAATTACGTGGCAAAACGAAAACAATGTGATATAGCCCGCAAAACGGGGCAGGGAAACACCAAGACGAAAATGGGCGGGAAAAGCCAAAAATGGCATCTCTCGGCGTAGTACACTATTTGTGGGGCACACCGACCAATTTCCATCTTAATATTTGAGCCACTTTGGGTCTCACTATTTTCACTGTGATAGTTAGTTGGTCCCCCCTTATTTTCACGGGCGAGATTAGCGATTAAAAATGCAGCTGATGCATAATTCGCAAGACGTAATATAAACAAAAAATAGAAATTTTCTTCTTGATTTCTGATCTAACCTAGCCTAGCTTACCTAGGCTTAATGCATAGCTAAACCAACTGAGCTGATCAAGGCTACCCCATCGTGTACAAGTACGTGCGCATGCGTTGGTGTGCACGGTGGTCGTGGTGCAATGTCTAGGCGATCACTATGAGGAACATCTCTGAAGCTGGTCACAATGGGGAGTAACATATTTATTTTTCTATACTATGTTACTAACTCAAGAATAGGCAGTAACATACAAGTGGTGTACTGTAAAAGTGCATTTATTAGCTTGTAGACTCATATTATATTGATAGGTGTGATATTATGATAACTAGTTATGTTACCACAACCCTCTCTCCGCTTATTAAATATTTTCCATGTCATCTTTTTTGTCTACGTGGCATCTATGTTATTACTCAAGTTACTCCCACTATGACCAGCCTCAGCTCCATCAACTAGTCTCCTTGTCGTGCAGTGTGGCAACATGTACGCATGCAACAGGTCATTGTTCATGAAGCCGACGAGAAGTGACCAGCTGGTGGGGATGCATACGCCTCTACCTATTCTGTCATCATCTTTCTCACAACTATAACAATATTGTTCAACTTTCTCACAACTATAGCATTCGACCTTCAGCAATACCAAATGTTCCCTATTATTAAGAAACACAATATATAGAAACCATACTACTTGGAGCACTCCGAGGCCTCGGAAGCGTCTGAATCGACCTCACTATCCTATTCATTAATGCCATAATTCATAACAGCAAGAGAGATCGTAGGATAAGGTCCCGACATAGTAAAAACTAGAAAGTCTCCCTTGTTGATATTGTTCTTCTTGACGTCTTTTTTTAGTTGAATTTTTCCGTTAACTTTTAAAACAACCATAATAGATGGGATATGACCCAAAAAAGTGCAAAATATTATCGGTAATGCTAACAAGTCTAATATTGGCATCTCCTATCCCTTTTAGCAATAGTTTCCATTGCATATACGAGTCAGTCGACGCAAGCATGTGTAGGTACCACACTATGACAAGCGGATATCTTTTCCCCGTCACATACAATAATGACTTTTGATACATGCTCGTGCTCTTGTTCTGGGTGCAGTAGAACATCAGTTGCATGAAATCAAGTCGACAATCGATCGAAAACCCCTAACATTGGCGCACTAACCTTCAGCGCAAGATACCCTCGTTGTTTTCACATCCCCTACCACTTTTTCGGTTCTTAAGCACGTTGTACTGAGTCCTCAGACGATCTTTGAGGTGTGATAGGTCAATATAAACAACTAGTAGTAGGTAGCGGAAACTCGTCGGTAAAAGGATCTGCCAAAGAATGAATAATTTTATATTTCTCAGCTTATCTACTTTATAGACATAATATATCATTTATTTTAACAAGCATGAACTATGAACTTATATAAATTATAATAATTATACTGAGATATAATGGCATTAACCATGGTAAAACACATGCTACCGTCAAGATAATAATTATTACAAGTGGAACTTGATATAAAATGGCATATATGTCACATTTACTACTTCTTGTTTGGCTTCGACATTCACCTATGAGTGTTTTATTCCCTTTTAAAATGACATATATGACCATATTAATGGGAGGGTGCACGCGCACCATCCTGGGCATCGAATCATTTCCGATCTGTCATTTCATATGCTATTTAATCCCCATACATTATTATGGTCCTTATTTTATGACATGAGATAGCTACTGCCTAAAATTTGATGTGATTCTTAGTGTGTTGTTTTAGTATTTATGTTATAAGACAACTATTCCCTTTCATTGTAGGTGTCTTTTGTTTTCACGCGTTATTAATTTCCTTATTATTTCATGTGTTGTTCCATTGTTAGTGAATGGTTCAAATAAATATTCTCTAGGATTTGAAATTTCGGTACCGTACTCTCATGTCCAAGTTCTACTACCATCATATGCATGATCTTCATCGCGGCCTGTCCGTCCCGCTCCTCGGGATCCACCAATTCCCTTATGCACTCTCTTGCTTTAAGGAGTGCCTCGACCTTGTGTGTGCATGAAATATAGGTATTAACAATGGTACACCAAATGTGGTATTATATCTCTAATTTAACCGTGGTTTATTAGAAGTTGTTTGTGTATTACTTTTTGCTAATACAAAAATTCATTTATGTAATGGCATGCTAATTTTTACTTAAATAGTTGGTAATCATAATGAAAAATTTAATCAAAGAAATTAAATATAGAATGATAGATAATACCTATCTCGTAGCATGAGATGACAATCTATATAAAACATACCTGATTTAACATGATGCAGGACCTTACATTGGAATGTGAAGTTTGCTGGTACATTGTTTCCTAATTAATATTTGTAATTTCATGTGTCATTCTGTTGCCATGTGATATTGATGTTCTCCTCTTCCCATAGAAAATAATTTATTTCTAAGCATCTAATGGAAATTTTTAGCGGATCCACATGTTGTGGCGTCTCTTGATGGTATAACAAATGTAGGTCCACATTTGCCTTTCCTCTAGTTGGGTCGATCGTACTTAAGTTAGTTTTGTATGGGCTTGAGGGGCGAGGGTAGGTAGCAGTGGTTATATATACCTCTAGATTCATGGCCTCGGTGTGTCTGTATCTACAGGAGAGGGTTGGCATCGCCATTATCCTACGTTAGGTAACGAGAGCTACCATGTTGGAGTGATTGTATTGAGTTAAATATCACACCCAAAAACCAACACTTTCATCATGAACGTTAATAACATAAAATAAATGATTATAGAGAAAACATGCATCCTGTCGTTGCGATGGAGCTTAGTAATCGTCGACATGGTACCGTCCCAAGCGGTGAGTGTACCATGGTACCCATGGAACCCCATAGATCCGCCCCTGACTTTGATTGAAGCCGTTGTAGTCTCTCTCCAATTCATAAATATTCCCACCCTTGATTGATGGCCTGACCTCACCAAAAAACACAAAGTAATAGATTGGTACTCTGGGATGTGAGGCGACGAACAACATGAACACTCCATGCTTTCATGAAATTCATGACAAGCGGGGTAATCGCATGCATGCAATTTTGTGCCAACTAGAGGGCTTGTTGCACCAGGGGCATTTCAACCCCATGGAGTAAACATGTGGCTCATGCATGAGATCTCATAATTTCATCTTTCTCTTCTTATCGTCATACTTCAAACACAAATATCCGAGAGTATAAAATAACATGGATTGCAATATCACTTAACTATTTATAAAGGCATGATTAACACACGAAATAGTAGAGATTATATACTTGAGAACGTAGAATAACAAGTAATTTGTATGTACCACATATAATAATAATAATTACGAAGGCAAACACAGGGCCGTCTTTGGCCCGGTGCGAGATGCGACGGCCCGAGGCCCGACCTAAAAAGGGGCCCAAAATATCGGTACAATATGTATATGTTACAGAGGAGATTTTTTTCAAAAATGGCTCACTATTGGGCCCATTGGTGGAGTTTGCACCGGGGCTTTTGAAATCATATAGCGGGCCCTGGGCACAACTATCGTGCTCTAATATTTGGGATGGCTAGTTCACGGAGATGTGTAGGAAGCCGTGGTGAATTCCGAGTATTGTTATACAAAAGACATGTTGTGGAGAAAACCTCGACTTTCCTTACGCCACAACCCCCACTAGAATCATTCTCAAATCTCGCCTTGCCCGAACCCTACCCACCCCTCCCTTTGTCGGTGTTGCCGCCTACGGTCAGTGATGTCATGTCATTGGTGTCTATGCGCGTGCGCCTCCGATGACTTTGGTATTTGAACGATTGGGCATATTCATGCCACTGCGGAAAGATGTTATAGATAAGCTCTTCATGCAGTATATACCTAGGTTTTCCGTCTTTCAGCGTCTCGTTGAGGTGGTTTGGGTGACGCGTGTGTGCGTGTAGCATTCTTTTTTCTTGTCTGCATGAGCGAACTCGTCGTGTAGTTGTTGATGCCAGGGGTCCGTGAGTGACGACGGATGTGAGCGACGAGCGTATTTTATATATTCTTGATGTTGTCGAGCATATATGTCAAAGGATAAAAAAACATGGATGCACGTTAGTTTTGAGAACTTGGATGCAAGCGCACACATGTACGGGCGCCAAAATGAATTTAAGCGCGCAAAAACTTTCCACAAATTAAATGGCCTAGTTTGGCCCAGACCAAACGTGCTGCCCAGAGGCCTGTTTGCGCCACTAGCAAAAGTCGGCCCAGCCTGCTGCCGTTCTGTGGCCAAAGCCGTCCGATGCAGATCGACGGCCGCAGTTGGCCCCGAAGCCCTAACCTCATTTCCCCTCCTCCCTCCCCGCAACCAACGACACAACCTGGCGGTGCCCATCGCTCCCGACGACGCGGCTGGCTTGCTTGCCGGCGCCGGCGTGCACCGGTAACACGGTGCGCGCGGCTCCGTCGAGCTCGCGGTACCGTGCCGCGGTCATGGCCGCGGAACTTTGGGTGCGCTGCCGCCCGCCGGCGGCGACGAGGAGTTGGCGCCCGGGCTCCGTCATGTCCGTCTACTCCGGTGAACAAGGCCGCTACCGCCACGCAGACCCCTATGCAGGTACTCCTCCTCCTCCTCCTCGTGGCTAGGTTTCCGGCGAAAGATTAGAGCTTTGACCCCCTCCTCTACGCTCTCCTCCGGTGCCCAGGGACGAGGATGAGGCTCGTGTTCGCGTGGAACCTGGACTTGGACAACCGCCACTCCAAGCTCGACCACCTCTTCTACCGCTGCTACCCCATCGATTTTCTTCCGTTAATAGTACACTAGTTTGGCGAGATTACCTTGTAGAGCAGCGCCAGCAAAAACGAAAGCATATTTGGTTGCTCCTGTTTAGGCTGTTGAGATTACCGTGTTAGATGGTGTTGGTTATTTGTTCAGTTGTATGCTACTTGCTACGTGTAGTCAGATCTTCCCTACAGATGTTGTTGTGCACATAGTTGCAGCCTCAGTTGGGACAAATTTAGTTACTGCAACTACTCTACCCGTGAGTGCCTCACTAGATATTTGTGTTAGTTCTGATTGATTATAGAATAATCAATTGGGAATCGAGGTTTCTCGGGCGCGCACCGTGAAAAAGGCATGTTTTGAGTGTGTTCTGCTATCTATTTTGTTGCTCATTTTACCCTTGTCTGTTGTTGTTGTTGTTGTAGCCTAGAGTACTGGCTACTGTTTCAAGTTTGCATGGACAGAGTAAGAAGATACTTTGGAAGCAAATTTTTTGTGTAGCGCAAACAAACAAGATGGATGCTAATGTATCTTTAATGTCTGCACTCTTTATACAGACCATCTGAGCCAATGGTGATCTAATTTTTAGGATTAAGTGGTGTGGTTTGCATTCCTGCCATGCCAGCTGTGGAATATGTATTTGTCTGCTGATAAGTAGGTTAGATTGTCTGTTAAGGTGCGATTCCATCTTGGTGCGGTCTGATAAATAGGTTAGCTTGACTGTTATGGTTGGAACCTAAACTCTGTGCATTCGTGGTGTTTGTATCTGAATGCCGGAACCTGAACTCTCTGCATTTATGAATTATTGGTTTCAGGAGAGTTAGTCGACCAGAGCATGGAGCGGCTGGAGTGGCGAATGGAGCAGCACTGCAGGTTCGAGGCCCTGGATTCCCTGGCCTCGGATGCGTTGCTGGAGCCTACAACAGGTCTCTCTCGCCTCTGTTCTCGCTTGCCGGCGGGACCGTGCCTCACTGTGCAACCCTGGTGCACTGAGATCGGCATCGGCTACCACCTGTCGATGGCGAGCTTTTCTCGGCTCTTTGGTAGATGGTGTTGGTTATGTGTTCAGCTGTATGCTACCTGTAGTCAGAGATGCACGCCTGTGGGTTGTTGCTGTAGCCTAGATTTGTGGCTGTTCTTTCCGGTTTGCATGGACCGAGTGAGAGATTGTTTCGGAAGCAATATTTGTGTGTAGCGTGAAGAAACAAGAGGGATATGCTGAATTGCTGATGCTTTGATGTAAGCTTTGCACTCTTCATGCAGTTTCCCGCTGTTTCGGAAGAAAAGAAAATGCGGGCGTTTTAGTTTTGTTGTCATGTGTAGTTGGGCACAATTTCTGACAGGTGGAGTTGGTAAATGTTGAGGTGCCAAACAACCTGAATGCGCAGTGCGGAGTGATTACTGATTAGTGGTTGTGGTGTGGTAGGTATTTTGGAGTAGCGATTCATCAATATTTCAAAAAAAGAGTAGCGATTCATCAAACAGTAGCAGCGTTTCCTTGTAACCTAACCGGTGGGCATTTCTATTTGATGCGGATGCCATGCCTTGATTGAACATTCCTTGCTGGTTTATGCTAGGCCTGGATGTAGGAAAGTAAATCCCTATTTGCTTAAGCTCAGCATAGGAGGCGATCTTCCCCCCGTCCCTCGGGAAAGCTATTGTCTTTTGCATAGATAGTCGGCGTGTTGAAAACGTGGCCGGGGATCTTTTTGTATGTGAAGATGAAACGGTTCAGTTGTGTGGTACAAGTATTTGTCTATTTCTATAGCTTGCAGACTCATCTTTTATAATCCTCAACACGAACGTAGGAAATTATTCTAAGCAGCCGTCATGGGTTGAATAATTGAAGTTGTTTGGAAAACAAAACATGTCATTGATCGGCCTGCTTGCAACCGATGCAGGGAAGTGTTAGCAATAAGAAATGAGGTGCCCGTGAGTGCTAGTCATGGTTTATTAGACGTGAGGGAGCGCTTGAGTTGTATGTGCAGGCTGTTTGGCTGGCTGTAATGTTGTAACTAGACGTGGCCGCGCGCTTCGCTGCGCCGGCTATCAGCTCGTTTGTGCACTTCGTGTCCAACGTGTTCTGTATCTCGTTGTTTAGGTTATGATTGAGTATGGATTTAATTTGTTGGCCTGGTCGTTGTGGTCTACCTGGTCGCGGTGTGATGCTCGCAGGTTAGATAAATTGTGTGTGTACGTGCCGCTCTTGCCGGGGGGGGGGGGGGGGGGGGGGGGGCCGGGGCGGACGTGTCGTGTGTGCAGCGTTTGCATGCGTCTTTGCCGGCTAGTTGCTGGACGCGGCGAGGATATTGCTCTTCTCGGGTAGCCCGTTATGTTTATTTGTGTTCTCTGTCTCTCTTCCTACTTCCTGTCTGTGCTCGGTGACCGTCGTTGTGCACGTTATGGATCCGTCGGGGAACGCCGGTGATCTTAACCGTATGCACCGGCAGGGTGTGATCGTTCGGACTGCACTGGGTTCTCTCAAAGCCGAGAAGCAGCAGGCGGTGCTCGAGAAGGAGCAAGCTCTTGTCGAGAGGGAGCTGGCTCTTGTGGAGAAGCAGGAGGCCATCGAGAAGGCCTCAGTTCTGGAGCAAGGTTGGGACGGCGCTGTCAAAGTCCTGGCCTCTGTTCGCCGCACGTGCCTGTCGATTTCCGATGCGGCGGCTGCGAGGCTAGGGCCTAACTGTGGGGAGGTCGATTTGGTCTATGTGATGGACAAGGTGGCACAACTTTGCGCGAGCGTCGAAGAGATGGTCCGGGTTGGGCGTATCAACCTAGCGGCGGCGCAGAGACATGGAGCACCTTGAATCAGCCCTGGGCATGGGGCATGCCGTAGCCTTCGTCCTTGTTGTGTGTCTGCCGGTGTGCAGCCGTTTAGAACTGTCGTGTCCGTGGCCTGCTGCTGGCATTGGCATGTTTGATGTCTTGTTTGTCGGATAGGCTTTAGGTAACAAAGCATGGGTATGTCTGTCGAGTATCGAGCTGTGTTCTGTCAGTATGCAAGTCTGGTGTCTTCTGTAGTCGTCTTGTATGATCGTGTGTAAATACTGGAAGCACATGTTCAGTTTCATTGTCTGTTAATATCGTTGTCTATTTAGTATCTCTGATGTCGCTTTTGTTGGTGTGTGCGTATGTTACTTGGATCGTATATAGTTTTACCTAATAATAAAAGCGTTAAGGCTTCCTTGGTTGGTTACTTGGTCGGTCGGTCCGTCATTAAAACTGCCCCTAAAGTTAACATAAATTACCCACTGCCACCAATAATAATAAGTAAAAAAACGGTTCGTTAGTTTTTCTTCCTCCGCTCGATTCTGTTTAGTTTGGTACGTCTCTCCAATCGATCACAGATGGATCACATCATGTGGGCCTACCTACGTGGTGTGGTTGGGTTCGTTTCGTGCTTCATTTGGAAAGTCTAGGAACAACACGTACAGGATTTGGTGCTGATCTCTGTCTCATATTAACGCTTTATTATTAAATTAAATCTAATCCCTCGATTACTTCCGCAGACGAACGCTCGGGTCAGCCAGCATGTAGTACACATCACGCACAAGATGGTGCTCCCGGAATCGCAACGGCGCCGAGGCCGCCGCGACAGAGGTGAACGCGGCGTGGATCGAGGAACCTAGCATGTGCTCGTCGTCCGCTGCCGTTTTGCTGCCTCTGATGATCCCATGAAGATTGAAAAAGGTCACGCCTCTTTTTGATGGATTCAGTTGTCCATGGATTTTCCATGTTCTTCCGATGTTCATGGATTCTTCATGGGATTTGCTTCCCGTCGGATTTCTTTTTTGGCTATATTCAGATCGGTTAATGGAAAAGTGAGCATATTTAAATTCCGGTGATGTTTGTGTCTCTTTGTTATATCAAGCGACAAACGTCAAGTACACACTGCGTAGCTTGAGATGCAAGCTGATTGCGTCAACATGATATGCTGATCCGTCCGTCCTAAATCTGGCCTCACCTTCAGGTTGGTTAGTTAGATTAGTGTGCTCGAACAGAATAATATGAAGTTAATTTCATAGCAATGAATTCTTTTGATACGGAGTACAAACTGTTTGAAAGAACGTTTTGAAGGACAGAAGGAGAATCAGCTGGAAAAATCCAGTAATAGGGGAGCACCAATTTGTTCTACAAACTGAGCGGCAAGCAGATTTTAATTTCTCAGACTTGTGAAAAGCATGGAGGTGCATGCCTGAGTGACCTGCCCGTGTCCTAACTGAATACACCTAATTGTTGTTATCTCTACATCTATCTCACAGAACGAGTGGGGGTGAGAAGAAGCTACACAGGCGCAAGATAGCTACGAGAAACGGCGTCGGTCTGGAGCACGGCGAGCGCCTCAACATCTTCCGCCTCGAATACTGCAGTGCACAAGAGCTACACCTTCTGCCTGCGTGCTGATACAGTACTGCTATCTAGATGTGCTTGCTGATAGCTGCTAGCACATCGTTGTGTTTGCTGCTACCCAGCCTTACTTGCTACGTGTTCACGAAAAAGCTTTGACCAAAGGCCAGGTAGATGTATTTTCATAATTGTTTTTTCAGCAAAGCTAACTGATATTTAGTTTATTCTAAAATTTGGAATGTTTATGTCGATTTGCAATGGCTAATGCTAACATAGTTATTTGACTATTGTTGGTAGTTTAAACTAATATATGGAACAATATAATGTATAGAGACCTGGTCATGAACAGATGAGAAGTGAAGCATGCCTACATGGATGATGGGATTCTTGGAGTGCCTATATCGATGATCTTTACTACTTTATATGTATATAGGTATTATGTCGGATAAATCTCTATACGAAAATATAATTATGGACTACTTCTATTTTTGTTTGTACATGCACACACTGTTGTCAATTGTTTTTGCGACAATTATTTTCTTTTTAATTTCAGACACAAGTTGCTCATATGACCATGTAAATACCAAATTTTAATATACTAGCCTGAAGGGATTTTCAGATCCTTGCTTTGACTTTGGAGTTGCTACGTGGTTGTTTTGGTATCCGAATGAAAGAAAGTCTTATGCACATTAGTTAGTTAAGTAATTGTGTGTATAAATAGGTTGAGGATTTTTCTCTGATTAAGTTTAAGGATGAAAAACATGAGCAATAACATGGAGAAATATAATTCAAGGAAAATTCATCTTCACCTTACTGATAAATTTTATATATGGCAAACTGGACTACAATATTCTATAGAAAAAACAACCCGTAGGATAGCTTTTTATTTCTAAAGAACCATGACGCGCATATAGAATATTGCAAATTAGGTGTTGATTTTTTATTTCTCATTTGAGAGGATAGATGTACACTACAACAAGGGAACTAAATTTGAAGCAAAAGCTAAAATATTTTAAATGGTACGGAAAAATGTGAAATATAAGATGTTTAGGTCTATTTTTTAGGTTTGTGAGCGCGAATTGAATTATTTAAACCCGTAGCAACGTACGGGCACTTCTGCTAGTATGAGTATAAAGAAAATAGCAGGCACAAGTGGCTTTTGTGGACATGCGATTAATTCTACGTTATTCTGGTTGATTATTCTCTTATTTAGAAAAGAAGGTGACCGTGTTTTTAGCTGTCTCTCAATCACAATCTCTGTCTGGTTGTCTATTTTTAGTAGATCAGTGTTGCTTGCTACTATGAAAACTTGATCTGCGCTCTACCCTTGGTTATTGGCAGGAACTGAAAATTGCAGTGATCATTTGCATGGTGAATTTTGCATGTCGAGTTGTTGAAGTCAACAGAGATAGCTTGATATAGTTCTGTGTTGAATTTTGCTATCTAGTGTTTCGTGTGGGTGTCGTTGTGATCTAGATTGACGAGGATTGCTTCGTTGATGCGGAAATTGTTTGCACAGATGGAAAGCGAGTGGCGTATATTGTTGGCCTGAGTGGAGAGGGAAGAGTCTAAACGATAAGGAGAGTTTTTTTTTGTAGCGCAAGGTACTGAGTAGACAGGAACAAACATAGATTCGGAGATCCTGAATATGGTGACATCGCAAGGTACTGAGTAGACAGGAACAAACATAGGTTCAGAGATCCTGAACATGGTGACATCGCAAGGTACTGAGTAGATAGGAACAAACATAGGTTCAGAGTAGATATGAACTAACATAGGTTCAGAGACCTTGAGCATGATGGCAAGGTTTTTTAGACTACAGATAATGTTCTTTAATTTACAGGACAATACTTAGATGGAAATAGAATGCTTTCGATGGTGATGCTTGTATGGTGCATCGGAAAATTTGAGAGTGCGTGTTCCGTACTGCTGCCATAGAAGTTTAAATACACTGCTTAAAAGCTTTCAGAACACAAAGACTGAACCCGTGAACTGGCAATCGAAGTTTTAAGACATTGCTACCCTAAGATAGAAACCCTAAGACGTGGCAGAAACCGACACCGCTTTTCTCCGGCAACGGAGCTACATATACCTTGCTTCTAGCAACAAAATGTGCTGGCTCGGTAAGAAGCAACGGCTACACAGATGGCGTAGCATATCCAGGACATCGGAAAGATAGGTGGCCTGTACAATTAGTAAAAGAGAAAAATTCAGCTTAATATTATTTTTAGCCGTTCTGTGTTCAGCAGTATGCAGACAACAGCTTCTATAAAAAAAAATAGGCTAAACAGCTATATGAACCGTCGAAATTCAGTTATGATGCCAATTTACCTTTCAATCAATATCGTCTAGGACAGTCTCTTCATCCTGCCTGAGCTTAACTAATTTTCTGTCGAGTTCTTCCGTCCGTCTAGCTGGAAAAACATCGCTTACCGTCTGTCTAGCCGTAGAGAAAGGCAGCACATCTTCGAACTGGACAAAAATGCAAGAGAGCCGCTGCATTATTCTGTCAATTGAGGTAACAGCAGTGTGTTCCGTTTCTCTAGCACAGTGAGCCATAAATGTTGCACCTCCAGTAATGCGGTACAGCTCTGAAAAATGCCTGCGTGCTTCATCATAGGCTTCGTAATTGATATCTTCAACGTCATACACGGTCTCTCGTATGATCTCCCTTATTATTTTTCCGCCGAGGCTCTCCCAAGCATCTGCGTCACGCAAGCAAGGGTTCTCACATACTTTCCGGAATGTGAAATGGAAGGGATTTTCCTTTGCATGCAAGTTATACGTAATTCAAGCGGACGCCATGTTTGGTTCAATTTTTTCAAGGCCTTCACCGTATATATCCAAGCCCAGTCATATCACATGCCATCGCCATGCGCGATAATCGAAGGACCTATGTAGCCACAAACATGTAAAGTTAAGACCGTGGACGACAGAGAATGAATGACATATGCGGTTGTAGGAAGAAAAATTAATCCGGGGAACGGGAACAGAGGACTCTAGATCTGGTATTCTAAGAACTATCGTCATGCAAACTGATCTTCCGAAAGAGAGCTTGTCAGGCAGACCAATATAGGGGCCAATCTAGTTCTACAGGCTTTAAAAAAGAAAGATTGTTATAATTTGGCATGTTTCTAAACAAGTTTTTCACATTTCTTACAACAATGGAGGCTACATGAAGATAATACATCCATACCACCATATCTCAGCAAGAAACATCTTGATGATATCAAGGTAAGACCAAAGTAGGCTATCTATTGGGAATCATAAATAGAACAAAAAACACGCTTTATAGATACCGATAATAGTCCATAAAAGAGATCGTATGCTTGCGCCAGCCATTCTGAAACCATATCATGCTACACTGCATGTGTCTATATAATGGAAAATGTTACCACATGCTTAATATCTTCCTAAATGAAGTATCACCCGCCAGTCCTAGAGGCAAGCAAAAATATGGCAAGGTGCCAGTCCTAGAGGTGCTGAAAAATATGGCAAGCAGCAGCTCACCGGCCTCGCCTGGAAATCACCGGGACCATTCCGTCTTATACGCCATGTAACCGCTGGCCGACGTGCGACGCTCATGCTGCTGAAAGCCCTCAGAGGCATATAAATAGGGCCTTCCTGAGAAAAAGAAAACGGAAGACTGATTAGTCTTATGCAAGGCAGAAGGCAGAGATAAAAAGGATCCGAATGTCTCCAATCCACTGACGAAGAAAAAGGATCTCCCTATAGAAAGCAGTTCGACCAGATCCAATAAGACCAGAAGAAAAGCAAACAAAATATCGTGCAGACCTGCTCAATGCCGTCGAGCTCATCCATTCTTTTCTTGACCTGGCAGAAGGAGACAGGTCCTCTTGGCAAGACAACTCGGAGTGATATCTGTATGGAAGATACAAGCGTGCCTCTTCATCGAAGAAAACGTCAGCTTGTCAGCTTGTCACCATTAGATAGCCTGCATAGAAAAGTTGTGATCAGTTGCCACTTATATGAGCTGAAACTCTGTCGTTAACGGGTGCTACGGGATAATAGACCGCGAGGTGAATTTAGAAGCGGCTGAGGTCGGCAAGATGATGTAGCCTAAACGCTATAAAAAAAATTACATAAAAGACGGGCCAGCGGCTCTGCCGCGCACAAGCATGAGTCATATGTAGGCAAACCGATAGATCTATTCTACTAACACTAGGCGGGATGCCGCAATGCTTGTTCCCAATCTTCACGGCATGAAAGATTGACATCGTCTAACAGAACGTCTTACAGGAACTTAGAAGCAGGTTTAACCTCGCCTACTTACAGGCCGACCTAAAAATACATTAGGTTCGCCTAAACACATATTTACGCGAATATTTAGCACAACAGAATCCTCCACTGGCAGAGCACAACAAAGTCTTCCGCTGCAGCATCGTCATTCCCAGATTGTAACAACGGATGGCTTACTTGGTGGACCGATATGCAGAACCATAGCGTGAGCAGGCCGACAACAAACGTCCAGAGACCGTGTTCAAAATAGGACATAAGGAAGAAACCAAACCTTTTTAGCTGACTTCCCACCGGTTTTCTCAAAGAACTGTCTCTTGGTGGTACTTTCCCTGATACCAAAAACACCTGATGAGGGTTAAGCAGAGCAAACAGCAGCGGCAAAATAGCACGAACATATGGTTCTACAGAACTGAACCTTTTTTGGTCTGTTGAGCCACCTTAGGCAACGCTCTATCAGATGGCTCCGGTTCAGCCTCTCCATCCAACCCAGGTTCCTTCTCCTGTGCTGTCTCCTGAAGAAGAAAAACACAAAAAAAAGGAAATGCTTCTGTGACCGCAGACCTCAACAATAGCGGGCGGCGGTGTAGATAGAGGAGCGCTGTCATATGTCGCTAGAACGTTTGCCTGTTCTTTTTTGTCGACTGACCCTAACAAACAGCAATAAAAAAACTTAGGGCAAGGAAAAAATCGAGGGAGCGACATTAGCACCTAGGCATGGACTCACCACTGTCAGAATCCTTTTAGGCACCGGCCAAACCCCAAATTCATCTAGGAAACTGTGGCCAAAAAGGGTCCGGAGTTCATTTGCTTTGGCAAAAAGAACAAACAAATTGACGGAGTAAGCAACATGCAGCAAGAACGACAAGGGCCCTTCCAAAACTAAGCAGGAAAAAAGCGACATCTGTCGGCCCTCCCACCCAAAAAATCCCTCTCTGCACCGCATTGGACAGGCACCCCTAAAACAATGTCGCGGCAAAGAAAACCACCGGAGGCGAGAAGCAGGCAAGGCCCTCCCCCACACCCAAACCAAGGAAGAAGAAATAGACCGTCAGGACCACTCCTACGGATGGAATCCCCCTGCAGGCCAGTCGACAGCGACCCCCTAGAACAACGGCGCCGCAAAGAAGCTAAAAAATGGCGCGGCATGCGACGGAGGAGAGCAGCCGACAACCAAACCAGACCACACGCATACACGGACAGGAGACAACAAGGCGGAGGCACCTACCGGCGTGGACGACGACGAAAAGGACGGCGCAAGATCTGACTGGCGACTCCTAGGAGACGAAAACGAATAGCGGAACTAAAGGAATTAACCCCCCACCACCGCCCAACACAGCAGACAGGAAAAAAACATCCCCACACGCCGGTCAGCGGGACCAAACGAAGGGAGGGCCACCGATCAGAGTGCAAAGGCAAAAAAAAAAACAAAGGAAAGAAAAGGCGCGTGGGACACGCGTGCATCAGGGCGGCCAACAACGACACGAAGACAAAGATGTGCCAGAGCACAACGTGGCCCACAGCACAGCGGCACTGGGAAGCGCAGATGCGCTGAGAGACGCCCGTCGTCTCCGGGCTTAAGTCCTTAAGTTAATTAGAAGAGGTAGCTAGCCAAGGTAAAAGTGGGAAAACCCAAGGCGACCTAGCTAGCTTTTGAGCCGAGCGGACCAAAGAACGAGCGAGCGAATTAAAAAAGAAAAAAAAAAGGAACGAGCGAGCGTGCAGAAGAAGAAAAAGACAAGCTGTTTTTTTTGTTCTTCCGCGTGTTATCCCACAGCACGTTCACACCTAGTACGTCCAGCACAGCACAGACTGAATAGAACGCAATGGTGAGCACGAGCGCAGACCTATTCGCAGCAGGGCATCAAGACGCTCGTACACGCCTGGCGGTACTTCTTTTGTTGGATTCGATCGAAAAGAAAATCCCGGAAAGGAGCCGTGACGCCGTCCCTACCGCGCAAGCATGGTACCGATGGAGCGAATCGCTTGTTTTGGCTCCTGCATGCACGCGCGCGTGAGGGAATCCAGGGCCAACGCGGTCCTTGACATGAAGCCGGGTCTGATCATGTGACGAACCGAAACAGAGGATGATTTCTCCACAAAAAAAAAAAAAAAAACAGAGGACGAACGAACGTAACTTTAGCCGCACAAATCCGTTTCCGCTCTGGACAAAACTCCCTTAAACGTACCTAGTACGTGCATATATAGACTATACATAATCTTGGCTCAGCTGTCTCCCTATGCACGCTAGATAACAGATTCAGCTCGATCGAGGTCAAGCTGCCCATGCGGAGCCAAAACCGGAGCACACGCGCGGAAACCATGCCGCCGCCGGTAGACTGGTCATCCCTGCTGCCCGACCTTGTAAGCCGTGTGGGTGATATCTTCCTGGCCACCGGCGACATCGACTACTACGTGAACCTCCGTGCCGTGTGCAGCAGCTGGCGCGCCGCTACGGACGACCCTCGTGGCCCGAGCACGCGCTTCCGTCCCCGCCAATGGGTCATGCTCGACGACCTGTCCACCTCCGCCGACTCCCGCCTCTTCCTCAACATCCACACCGGACGCTTCCTATGGAAGGAGCTGCCCCTTCTCAACCGCGACTACACCTACATAGGCGCGGACGACGGCCTGCTCGTCCTCGAGCTTGTGCATATGTATCGCCAACACATATGCATCCTCAATCCCTTCACGGGATCCACCGTCTGTTTTCCTTCAACCCGCGGGTCTCACCGCGTATGCTCTCGCGTCGCCATGGCAGCCGAGCGCCTCTTCGTCTTCTCGTATGGCCACGTCGTGTGCTACGACTTGACCGATTCTTCCCCGATGTGGTTAAGGGGAGACCCTAGCATTGAAGCGCTACTCAGGACGGCCGTGTCCTTCCAAGGTCGCGTATACGGCGCCAACATGGTTGGATCGGTTATGGTCGTGGATTGCTCGGATGTCGAGATGAGGCCTGAGATAACTGTCATCATCCATAACAACAACGGGGAAAGAGGCGAAAGCTTTCTCGTGGACAATGACGAGGAGTTATTGCTTGTGCACGTGTCGTACAAGTCCCTTATTTGGCGCGCAGGCGTCTTCAAGGTTGACCTCGAGGCAAAGTCTCTGATATCGACGAAGAGTATCGGGAACCGGGCTATCTTCCTTGGTCGCCGGTGTTGTCTGTCTGTCAACGCCGATCTTCTTCATGGCATAGAGGGTAACTGTATCTACGGCTTCCAAGATGATATAGGCGGTGCGACTCACATGTACCGGTATTACCTTGGTGACGGCAGCCGGGAGGTTCTCGCGGTCCGCCCTCTATGGCGCGGTCCCTTGAGCCTCGTGCAGCTTATCTTGGAGCACTGCTTCGAAGACCGGTGCTGATGCACAAGAGGCGTCCTCTTGATCCCGAGAATATGAACAAACGAAACTTTGTCTCTTTTTTGCCTGGTGGCCCGATCCATTGAGATTCTCTATTTTTCCAACGAAATTTATGATGTTTTATACTCACATCTCAAGTGAATGTTCACTCAACATATCCACATAATGTTGCATTTCTTTCATATAATATGAAACTCCGTTCGCCCTTGAATTCAATGGCCCTTCAATTTTAGTGTGTACCCTCTCCGTCCCAAATTATAAGGCGTCCTTTAATTTTGCTGGTCAACGGTGTTCAACTTTGACCATGATTTTTTCTTATAACATATCCATAAAATTGGTAGTAAGATATATGGAATGAAAGGATTTTATAAGACTAATGCAACTATAACATTTATACGTTCTAATTCCATATAATTTATTATATATTGGTTGTCAAAGTTGACCATCAAAGACCAGCATAAAAATAGCGCGCCTTGTATTTTAGGACGGAGGGAGTATATAATTAGCTCCGGTCAGATAATATAGTCTTTAAATGATATATATATGCAGCAGTGTCTATGGTACGTCTCTCGTGGTCTGCTACTATGACCCTGCTTTTCTTTATCCGGTAGCTGTGAGATTTTGGGCGTGTTTGGTTTCCTGTGAAGCCCTCAGTCAGCCCACTGGCCACAAATTTTGCCCGTTTGGTTACCTGGCCTAGCTTGTGTTTGTGGTCCGTATGGACTTTAAAGCAGCGCTCATTCAGGCCCAGAGCCTGGCCTGGGAGTCTCGTGTGCATCCGACTCGCCGTTCCTCGTGGGTCTGGCCTGGGAGAGTCCCGCTTGCCTCCGACTCGCACTCGTTGAGAAGAGCGGGAGACGCGGCGTTTCGGCATAACTCCCACTCCCCACTTTTCTCACCGGCCACTCTTCACTCTATTGATATCCCTCGTCTTTGCTGGTCTACGCTGCAGAATTTAACATTTTTGTCCTACGTAGTCCGTCAAGATCACTATGCAGATTATAATGCATGTGCATACATGCATTGATCAAGATCATGACTCACCGAGTAGCAGATTCGATGTAGTCGTAGGAAAGTTCTGAACAATCGTAGACTCACAAAATTAGGCCTAGTTGCAGGGATATCGCTAAGCTTCCTTCGTCAAGAATCACACGTGTAATCTCTCTTATGGTGTGCACACCGTCCAAGACTCGCCACTGACGAAGAGAGACAACCTGTCGTGGGGTTGTCATGGCAAGTGTCCTCATATGAGAACTTAGTTGCGAGGCCATTGGCACGAGGTGAAATTTCAAAAGGGTTGAGCCGGACTCGAGGGAAAAAACTTTACCTAGGTTCGGCCCATCGATTGAAGGTAAAATCTACTCCTGCTAGATTGCTATTAATAATAACGATCCCGATTACAAGGTGCGGAATCCGGCTACCTATGATCTACAACTTTACTAGCCCAAAACACTAGGAGAAATGCTGAGCATAGCAAACAAGCATGCCTCAGCGGAAGGCGACGCTCAGGAGCATGCCAGAATCAACATCAACAATATGCCTGCGAGTCAAAATCGAAAATGCGGAAATTTTTGGCACAAGAAAAAGAAAAACAATAAAGACAAAGAAGTACTCCCGAACAGGGAAAAGGTGGAAAATTTAAAGATAAATGTGAAAGTTGGAAAGGAAAAGCGAAAGTCGAAAACAATCAGGCCCCAATACAGCTTAGTCTCGCTTATGCTGAAGCCAAGGATAAGATGTGCATCTATCACTCGCAATTCGGCAAATACAACCACACCAACAAGCAATGTCGTTACATTGACGAGGCGAAAAAAGATTTTGAAGCAGGATAAAAGAAGAAATCCTTTAAGAGAAAAAATAACATAAAGGACAAAGACGACGAAGCCTCGTCACTGGCGGAGCTACATGAGGCCCAAACTGGACTGTGGCCCGCCCAGGAATTCTGTGAAAAAAATGATATATAGCTATGCATTGTCCAAATGCAGCCCAAATAGAAGTATCGGACTTGAATGGCCACTTCCACAAGTTGTCCCCAAGTGGGCCGGCACATTTCGGTGCACGCAGCAACTGCCAAAGAATGGTTCATGGTCCGTTAAAAAAAAAGTAGTCCACATGCGTTATACTCCCCTCAGAAAAGAAATGCATCACACTATATTGGGTTGGTTCAGTTTAAGCATATAGTAAGAGCATGTCTAACAGGCCCCTTATAACGCGAGCGCCCCGTAAAATTCCGGCGGCATACAGGGTGCGGGCCAAAACGGCCGTCTAGCAGCCCCCGTATGCGGCCTGGCCCGTACTAAAATTTTACGGGGCCTGCGAAACCGCCCCCTCCGCCCCGTACTTATAGTGGGTGAGGGTTGGGGTGGGGGTCCAACCCCCCACCCGCAACCCTAGCTCCGCCGCGCGCCGCCGCAGCTCCGGTGAGAAATTACGCGCGCGCCGCCGCCCCATTCCAAGCGCCTCCACCGCGATGAGCTCCCCCGACGGTTCCGGCTCCTCCACCGCCCGCTCCAAGCGCCGCCGCGAACCGGAGACGCTCGAGGAGGCGTGGCGGCTCCACTGCAAACATTCCGTTGCAGGGAGCCGCCGCGCCGCCTGCAAGTACGCGGCGTGGCCGGCGGCCATGCCGCCGACTCTGGCGGACTACGCCGCGGGCGGGAGGTACCACACCGTCGACCCGCCGCCGCGGCCGATGAGCGGCCCCCAATTCGCGAAATGGCGCGCGGATTGGGAGCTGCACCAGCAGTGCAAGCGCGGCGGCGACGGCGCAAGCGGCAGCGGAGGAGGAGGCGCGGCGACAGCGCAGGAGGAGGAGGTACCGGCGACAGAGGAGGAGGAGGAGGCCGCCTTCGCGGCGGCGGTCGAGCTTTCGAAGAAGGAAGCAGAGGCCGCGGTGCGGGCGGAAGCGGAGGAGGAGGCGAAGGCCGTCGCCGACGTCGAGCAGTTCAAGGCGATGGAGGCTTCCGGCCCCGTCGTCTTCCTAGACTAGATTAGGTTAGGACGAGCTCGAGCTCGATTTCATGTAGCAATGGTGATCATCTGAATAAAATCGAGTTCATATTTTCTCCCGCGAAGTTCAAATTCAAACATACGGGGCGGAGATAGGGGGTCTGCTAGATGAACTTGCAAATTTGAGCACAAATTTTCCTAGATTTCGTGTGCAGGGCCCTCTACACGCGATTTAGGGGGCGAAATTTTAAGGGTCCTGTTAGACATGCTCTAAGGGAAGCAAATAAAGTAGCAGATGAGATAGCTAGGAAGTGTTTTATTGATAAACTCCATTGTATTTGGGACGATGATGCCCCTAGTTTAATGCTTAGCTCTATCCTCAATGATGTAACAATGGTGTAATAGTTTGGGTAGCAAAGTTTTTTATGCACTCTTTTTCTTGCTGGGGTACCTAAAGGGACCGGAAAGTTTTAATGAGGCGGCTTGTTTGCTTATTATAGTGATATTGATTTCACAAAAAAGAAAATGCATTACACTATGAAAATGGGTTCACATCGGTAATCTAGGTTATTTGCTTAACTTCCTTTAAAAGAATGGGTGTATTTGCTTGACTTCGAGTCACATGTTCGATTCACATGAGAAATAACATGTTTCTGGTTTTATTCTCTTTCTTTGCCTGTTTAAATTTTTTCTTTCGTTTCCTTTTAGAAATAATACAACACTTCATTGAAAATTATGCACCTAATTCTGAGAAAGGTATGTTGTACTTAAGTCTGGCCCGCCCAATTATTTCTCCTAGCTCCGCCACTGAGCCTCGTCATCGCATTCAACAGACACAGAGGTTGATTGTTGGTACTTCCATAACTCATTTTTCGGCGTAAGAATTGTGCATATACAAAGACATGTGATTGATTAATAGATTTGTAAACCCGCGATCTTTGAGGTAGAAGTTCATTGCAGGTTAAAGTTTTGTCGAAGGGTCAATTTCGCCCGTTGATTTCTCTGGCGTTCAGTCGAAGCGCCCATGTGCCACTCACATGTCACCACTAGTGGAAACAGGGGCTTTAGTCCCGGTTCGTAGGCCCCCTTTTGTCCCGGTTGTGCAACCGGGACGGGGCCTCCGGGACAAATACCCCTCCCCATTGGTCCCGGTTGTGGCAGGACCCGGGACAAATGGGGCTGACCACGTGGCCCGAGCGCTGGAACCTGGCCAGGGCTATTAGTCCCGGTTCTTAATACGACCCGGGATGCATGCCCCTTCTGCCGCGGCAGGGCTTTTGCCCTTTTCTCTGCCGCGGCAGGGCTTTACAATTTCCGTTTTTTTGGTCCCCGAGACCTCCTGGCGGCCCCTCCCCGGACCTCGAGAAGAGAGGAGCCTCGGTGTACCCTCCACCGAGCCCCCGGATCGCACGAGTGAATAAGTATATAAAGCAGAATAAGAAACACTTATATTACAGAAGCAAAGTATATCGATCATATTATACATGACCGATGGAGTGTATTACAAAATCAAACTTAGTTCCAACCGGAGGCATGGTACTCTCCATGTACGTTTATGACCTCTGCATCTAAGAAGCCCGCAATTTCCTCCTGAATTGCTCGTATGCGGTCCCTAGGTAGAAGACCGTCCCGAAGCCGTTCGATCTAATATAAAGAAGAGTGGTCACTAAAATATATGAAGCTAAGTAACTAAAATAGATAGTAATAAGAAGAATTGACGATTAACGTACATGAAGTTGTTTTAAATTTCTGCCGCTGGGAGATGTGGTCTGACGAATGAACTCGCAAACGTAGTATCCACATAAGTTATTCCCGTCTCCTTGTTGCAAGCACTATACGAGAAGATTGTTTCAATCAAAATAATAATCAACCAGGCATGATAATGGAGATGGGCACGGATCTAGATAGTACTTACTTGCACAACATCAAATGTAAGTTGTTTTTCCCATTCACCGCGAGACTTCCTTATGAACCTCTTCCAAACCCTACCCGAGAAAGAAAAAGAATAAAAAGAGTTAGTAATTACTTGATGTCCGAAAATGAAACAAAGTAGTCGATATATTGCCATATATAAATACTGAATATTAATAAAGATTGAAATTACCGCTGGATCATTTCCTGCATGTCAGCCCACATTGAGAGGGGTTTACGTTTTGGGTCCATTACAATTACTTTTCCTTTGTCAATTTGGAAGATTAGCAGAATATAGTGGAAGCTGCTGTATGATTGTGTTGAAGAAGCAAAGACGGGACCAAAGGTTACCAGCAAATTTGGTAACCTTTGGTCCTGTCTTTGCTTCTTCAACACCTTCATACAACAGCAATATCTGTTTTCTTCATTTTAGTGTTGATTTGCTCTCTTCTAACAGGGGCATCAGGGATGCCTCTTCATATCTGAATTTTAATTGATGTTGTTATTTCTAGACAAACTAAACTCTGTCCATACTCTCAGCGCGCCCTAGCTCGCACGAGCTAGAGGGTTGGCCCTCTATATCCCCTCCCGACACGCACATGTAGGGGTCGACGGGCCACCCCCTACCCAAACTTGTAAAAAATCGTTCGGGGTGGTCCATTTACGGGGTCTGCTAGATGGCCGGGTATAGCTAAAATTTCTAACATTTCTAAACTAAAATTTCTAACATTTCTAAACTAAAATTTCTAATATAAAATTTCTAACATTTCTAACATTTCTAAACTAAAATTTCTAATATAAAATTTCTAACATTCATAAACTAAAATTTCTAACATTTGTAAACTAATAATTCTAACAATAATAAAAAACAGTAATTAAGTAAAAAAAAGAAAGAAAAACAAAAAAGGCCCCAGATTAGGGCGAGATGGAGGCAGGCCTTTTACCTCCTCTTGGGGCAGCGGCGGGCCGGCGGCGCGGGGCAGCGGCGGCACGGGGCAGCGGCGGCGCGGGGCAGCGGCGGCGCGGGGCAGCGACGGGGATCGAGGGGCGGCGCGGGGCAGCGACGGGATCGAGGGGCGGCGCGGGGCAGCGACGGGACCTAGAGGGGCGGCGCGCGGCCGAGGCGAACGGGAGAGGGCGCTAGGGGGGGTGGGTGCGCTCGACGGAGTCGGGAGCGGCACCACAGAGGAGGATGCCGGCGGGGCGAGGGGGCGGCGCGGATGCCGACGGGGCGAGGGGGCGGCGCGGGGGGACGGAAAAATTGGGCAGCCTGGCGGCGTCGATTTGGTCCCTGCGCGCGGTCTGGAACTGAAAGGAGCGGGGACGTGTTTATATCCTATGACCCTTTCGTCCCGGTTGGTGGCAACACCCGGGACGAAAGACCCTTCCGTCCCGGTTGGTGCCACCAACCGGGACGAAAGACCCTTCGTCCCGGTTGGTGCCACCAACCGGGACGGAAGGGCCCGGCTGGTCGCCCGCGCCAGAACCAGCTGGCCGGCGCGCCAATTGTTTTAGCGCCAAATTTTGAATATCTTACATATGTAAGTGAATAACTTCTACATACTTTCAAATTACGAAAAAATTACAACATTAAAATTGTTTGAAATTGCGTAAATAATTCAAATCCGTTTTGGGCAAACATACTGGCTGATCCTCTTGATTGGCCTCCATCTACTATTCCTCTTTCTAGCCAGGTAATAATAAGAAATATAAAACTATTACCATTTTTCTTTCTTGATCAACTATCTCCCTTATGCTGGTAGCCACCATGCATTTACAAACCGGTGTATTAGGATCTATAATGCACGAAACTCCTATAAACCATCCAACCATCTGCACAATCGTCATCAGAAACATAATATCAACCGATACTTACAGAATGTGCCTTCGGCAGGGAGGTCAATATAGGAAAGATGACAAGCACTGGACATAGGACGAAGTGATTAAGCTAGCCAAGGGTGTTGAGAAATATGGCGCTGGGCAATGGAAAAAGATCGAGCTTCATTACTTCTCACTACCTGACGGAGAACCAGTCCGATCAAACGAAAATCTGAATGTATATATAGAACTCTACTCCAAAAAAAAAAGTGGTTATTGGCAAATATGGAAGTTGTTTTATCTAGCAGATGAATAATAAAGTGGGTGTAGAACAAAACAAACGGTATCGCCATCACACAGCCCAACCGTGGCTACTGGGTGCATATATATATGCATACCAAATGCACGGTTGGACGTATGATGGCGAATCCGGATGTTTTGTATTTGAGAGATGAACTGACCGGGGTGTATGAAGCTGGGCTATATATAGGGTCCTCTGGCTCAAAAAGTGTTGAGCTAGGGTTTTGATCCAACGGTTAAGAAACACCTCATCCAACGGCTCACAGCAGCTCGAAAGAAACACACCGTAGCCCTGATCGAACGGCTCACAACAGCTCGAAAAAAACACACCCGGATCCAACGACTCATGAGCGCTTGAAAGAAACACACGATCCGTGTGATTCTATCTGATTGGTCCAAACGAAACCCTAATTCCCATTTAGTCCCGGTTGGTTTCCCCAACCGGGACTAAAGGGATGATCCGTTTCCCAATGAAACCCTAACCCATTCAGTCCCGGTTGGTGTCCCCAACCGGGACTAAAGGGATCGATGTTTTCTTCTCGCTATATATATGTATGCATTGCCACACCATTGGCATAAACACATACAAACTCACCACTCTCTCATGGCTTCTACCGTACCCACTCTAACATTCATCCAGGCGGAGGCACTTTCCGCCTCGAACTACCCCTGCCCGTGCCATTAGATCTGAATCCAACAAATCAGGAAAAACCACACGGAAAACAGAAAACAGACGAGCTAGAGGGCCACTGTTTGCCGGAATACAACAAATTATTTTATTAAACAGCCAAGAAAACAGACGCGCTAGCGCGCTACTCTTCGTCCTCGTCGTCGTCGGTGACCTCCTCGTCGTCGGAGGAGGTGCATGATGGTATTTCCGAGATAGGCCCCCACCTCGGATCGTCGGAGGCCCAGACTTCGCCGGCATGGTCGGCCCGACGGAGCGCTTGCAGCGCCTTCGTCCTCGCCTCCCGAGCGGCATCTAACTCGAGGTGGCGTTCGAGGCGCCGCTCCGCCCGCTCAGCCGCGCGGGTCTGCCATAGCTCCTCGTCGGCGCTCTCCTCACCCGGATTGTTCCGGTAGTACTCGCGGACCACGCGGTCGTCCCTGGCGTCGACTAGGCCCTGAAACGCACGGTGCCTGAGGTGGCGGTGGTCGGCGGCAGTGACGATCTGCGGCGTCGGCGCCCTGGCCTCCGCTTCCCAGAGGGTGTGGCAGTCGCTAAAATTCATCAACGACCGCGGGCGGCCGAGGCGCCAGGCCGCCGCGTCCCAAGCGCGGGCGGCCTCCGAGGCCGTCGCAAAGGAGCCGAGGGGGATGCGGTCGTCCCCGAAGCGGATAGTCGCGGTGAACATTCCGTTCTGCCGCGATCGAACTCCGCGGAAACCGGTAGTGTTGTTCCTCCTCGGAGGCATGGTGGTGGCACGACGGTGCGTGGAGTGGAGGTGCGGCAGTTTATAACGCGCATTCATGGCCACGCGTTACAACTCCCGCGCCACGCGGACAGACAATACCACCCATGCGCCACGCGGACAGACAATACAACCCTTGCTTAAAAAAAAAAGGGATTCGTCCCGGGTCGTGCCACGAACCGGGACCAATGCCCATGCGCGCGCCACGTGGCCTGTGGCTAGGGATTCGTCCCGGGTCGTGGCACGAACCGGGACCATTGGCTCCCCACGAACCGGGACAGATGCCCCCAGGTGGTTTCTGCTGCCTCGGGCACACGAACCGGGACCAATGCATGGCACTTGTCCCGGTTTTTGGTGCAACCGGGACAGATGCCCCCTGCCCCCCTGGACGAAAGGGGCTGTTTCCACTAGTGCACCATCGATATAGCAATATAGACCGAGCAAGATGATATCCACGGGCCAACGACGAGTAGGTCACCGGCCGTACTGTCCAATCGCTAATGTACAGTGGTGGTTAGTGTGTGTCCAAAACTGCAAGTCAAATACCCGTTTGCCCAAAAAAGAAAGAGCTTCGGGTAAGACCTTGGTCCGTTTGGCATCAAAGAATCGCAACACCAACTGCTCCAAGCCCTAACGAAAAGTACTACTCACTTGTGTCCAAAACCATGCACTAGGCACTACAAAGTCCACGACTGATCACATGCATGGCTGCATGCATGCGTGAAAATTAACAAAAATAACCCTGGGAAAGATCTTCAGCAGAAAATAGACCCAGAGGCAAACTATTTTCGATTTTGACCCAAGAGGATAGCGGCCAACACCGCGGCGCGGTGGTCTGAGGGGTAGCGCCCCAGCACCCGGCGCGGTGCACCCTGCCACGTCAGCCAGGTACGCTTATGTAGCGCCCCGTGCCACGGCGCGGTGCTTCGTAGGGTAACGCCCCGTGCCAAGGCGCGGTGCTCCCAGGCAGGGAAAAGGGCACGCGGCGCGGTGCCTCTCTTCTTCACGCCTCACTTCACATACGCAAGTCAACGAACAGAAGAACAGATGGCCGGCGGCTCCACTCTCTTCCCCTCCTAAATCTCCCTCGAATCCGACTATATTGGTGGATTCCTCCGTGGATTTCTCTCCCCCATCATTCCTCAAGGTATTCTCCTCCGATTCCCTCAATTTTGTCCAATAAATCTGTCATATTTGCCCAAATTTCCCAACCCTAGGTGAAACCCTAGTTCATGATTTATTTCGAAATTTGTGGATGTAGGATGTGTGAGATGTGTATGTTAGATGTGTATGTTAGATGAGATGTTAGATGTGTATGTTAGATGAGATGTGTATGTTAGATGTGTGAGATGTGTATGTTAGATGTGTGAGATGTGTATGTTGTGAGAGCTAATTTGTGTAGGTTGTGAGAGCTAACTAGATGTGTAGGTTGGTAATTTTTGGTTTAACATGTCATCAAATTTCGCATGATACTCCTAGTTGCTTCACAGGATACTCCTAGTTGCACCACACATGATACTCCTAGTTGCTTCACAGGAATAAATAGGTCCATAATAAAGCACAAATTTCTATGTTTCTCCACATTTTAATCCATGTAAACAAGAAATCCGACTTATGTAACACATTAAGATGTGAAAAAGGAATCTAATCATGGTCATGTCTCAAATCCCATAGGGATGATGTCCTGCTGCTTATTCACTAAACAGGTCACCTAAATTAATAAGTGGATCCGTTAGGGAATAATATGCTATCCAAAAAATAAGAGAATGATAATAGATGTGTAGGTTGGTAATTTTTGCTTTAACATGTGAGAGATAATTTGTTTGCTTCTTTAATATGGTTGCTAATTATTGACATGTGAGAGATGTGAGAGTTGTTGTTTGGTATATATATGACTTGTAAGTTGACACATAAATTTTAGGTTGTCTATGAGATATATATGACTTGTATATGAGATATGTGTGAAATATATTAGGTTGTCTATGTCTATGACACATAAATTTTAGTGCTCTCCGGTGTAATGTCTATGTGTGGATGACGGTTATATTTCTATTATTAGTTTGTCTCTTGTAATGTGTATATGAGCATGTTATCAAATTAATTAGCATCCTTTATGTCTCTTATTAGTTTGTCTATTTTGCGAAATTATAGGATGGATGACGAGTGTCTTATCGAGGATAAATATGATGTCAATCATCGTGGAATGTTTATGGCGGAGAAAAAGAAGGTAATCCATATTCACTATGTTTGTTCATATGTATGTAGTTTCCATTTTATTGTTGTAACTTGTATTTCTTCATGTAGGTCTGTGTCCCTCTTCGTTTGCGTTCCCATGAGGTCTCACACAAGGACATGCCATACGACGAGCGGTATACGGATTACATCGAGACACTTGGACTACTGCCATATATCTCATTTGTCACTCGGTCCAAGATGCACATGAATCCTGCTGCCATCACCGCTCTTGTTGACAGATGGAGGCCGGAGACGCACTCTTTTCACCTCCGTACCGGAGAGATGACCGTTACTCTCCAGGATGTGTCCATGATAACGGCACTCCCCATCCGTGGAGATCCTGTTTGTTTCAGCACCGATTCCAAGAACTGGCGTGAGGGTATGTTCAGTCTCATTGGTAAGGCTCCACCTGAGAAGACTGACCCAAGCAAGGATAGGCTCTCAGCCGGCGCTACATTTGTTTGGATAAAGAGGGAATTTGGAAAATGCCCCGAGGATGCTGATGTGGAGACCATTGAGCAGTATGCACGCGCATACGTGTGGTATGTCATCTCGAGGACTTTATTTGCTGACAGTGGTGGTAGGACCGCGCCCTGGATGTGGCTGAAGGCGTTATCTGTGAAAAATCTCAGCTGGGGTTCGGCTGCGCTTGCGTACTTGTATCGCCAGGTAATCCAAAGAACTCTCATTTTCTAAATTAGATGTTTGTCTCGGAAACTTGTGAACTTAATAGCGTGTCTCTATGTGCAGTTGGACGAGGCTTGCCGTAGGACCTTACCGAGTGCCGGCATTGGTGGTCCACTAGTACTACTCTCTGTTTGGATGTGGGAACACTTTTCGGTGGGACGGCCTCAAAGGATGAAATCTGATCCTTGGGATGATCATGACAACCCGCTGCGAAGGGCTACATGGGCGTATTGGTGGCACAAGGTCGCGGAGTTCAAAGGTGACACAAAGAGGGAGTACGTGCGGTACACGAATGAGTTTGATGAGCTGACCCCTGACCAGGTAATATTTGTCATATCATGTTTTGTCATTATGTTGTAGGTAATAGTTGTTGAGTTATATTCTAATTTTAAAATATACTGTTGTAGGTGACATGGGAGATCTATGGCAGTCACGAATATTTCGGACAGACAAACGGTCAGTTCGACCTGAACCCAAAGTGCCGAGAGGAAGAGTATCTTTGGTTGTTGAAGGCCCCGCTGATATGTCTCTGGGCAGTTGAGCTCCATTTGCCACATCGAGTCATGACGCAATTTGGTTTACTCCAAACTACACCGCCGCAATGGAAGGACACAAAGTTTGCCTTACACGAGTAAGAATATAACATTTCCTCTCTTCCATTCTAAAGCATGCATTTCATAGCACTAATGCTTAATATCTTCTTATATGAAGGTTGGACCGTAAAAGGCAGAAGAAGGTGACGAAATGGGATCAGCACCATAGTGATTACGTCTCCAAGTGGAAGGCTAGGGTGGCCAGGGCTAGGAAGGACAAGAAATTTCTACGTCATCATGACCAGTTCGAGTTAGCTGCATTCAATGCCTATCTGGCTTGGTTTCATCCACGGACTCGTCTGGCTCTATGTCCTCCGGCTTTCGAGGATATAGTCTTTGATGATGCTGAACTTCCAGCTGTCGGGCCTCAGTTCAACTATAACATTGCAGTGCGAGAGGGCCGCGGGACCGAGTTTGCTCCTATGATCAACTATATGGTAATCTGAACCATTTTTTTTCGTGTTCATACTTATTCGATTCGGAGATCTAAATTTCTTATTTTCACAGCGCAATGCGATAGAGAACCAAGCCGCGGAAGCCGAGGAAGCAGCCGCTTTCCCTCGTACCAAGAAGGGTGACAACGCCCTTAGAGAATATGTGAAAGTAAGTTTTAAATATTCTCGAGACCACTAATGCTTTCTTAGAGATATCACTAAGATGTTTCTTGTCAATTTCACAGCGTAGCGCCGCTGGGTTACGACGATTGGCTCACATGCTTGGTTGTCGTACCAACGACGCCGCGGAGCCGAGCAGTGACTCCTCGGGCTCTCGAGGACATGAGGCCCCTTTATGTGGCGGTGCTTCCTCCTCTAATCCACCACCAGATGTTGAGGTAGTAATATTTCTTTCTCTATCCTTTGTTATTTTCCTCGGGGTCTCGAGCACATGAACCGAGCAATAATTTCTCTTTCTTTTTTTGTTTCAGGATAACCTTGGTGGCGATCAAACATTTGATGCTTATGTACGGTCATTCAACTTACGGTCCAAGAAAAAGGCCAAGATGGTTATGGAGGAAGAGGACGCCGAGGAGGAGGAGGCCGAGGAGCAGGAGATCGAGGAGGAGGCCGAGGAGGAGGAGATCGAGGTCCCTCCTCCGCCGCAGCGCCCAAGGAGGAAGAAGTTGGTATGTAGGAGGAAGAATGCCGACGCGCCGTCCTCGCACCGTTCTCGTGACGAGGAGGAGGGGGAGGAGATCGATGCCCCTCTGGCGAGTAGGTTGACTCGGGCTTGCAGGGGGAGGAAGTAGATGGATAGTTATGCGTTTATCAGCGTCATCGTGAACTTTTAGAGATGTTTGCGGAGTATTTGTGAACTTTGATCTTTCTGTAGTATTTGTGAACTATTTGTGATATTTGAATGTTCGTGAACTATTTGTGATAGCATCGGTTGTGAACTATCTGTGATATTTCAATGTTTGTTGAGTATTTTCTGGAATTATGATGGATTTGTGCCTTTTGAACTGTCATATTATATTCAACTGTTCTTTTAGCGCACTGTTCTTCAAGTTGGACTAATGCTACAGACCACCGCGCCGCCAGGCAGGGCGCTATCCTCCAAAGCACCGCGCCGGGCAGCGGGGCGCGGTCCAGTCCGGCCACCGCGCCGGGTGGGGGGGCGCTACCCTCCCTGTCTTAGCCGTTTTGGCGACGGGGGGGCCACGCCCCCTCGGTTTGTTCTCTGTTCAGCACCGCGCCGTTGCACGCAGGCGCTACCCGCAGGAGCACCGCGCCCTGGCAGGGGGCGCTACCAGCGCACCGCGCCCTGGTAGGGGACGCTGCCCTGTTCTAGCACCGCGCCGGACGGGGGGGCGCTACCCTCCCTCCCTTAGCCGTTTTGGCGACGGGGGGGGGGGGGGGGGGCTAGCCCCCCTCTGTTTGGTCTCTGTTTGGTGCGCGCAAATTATCTACAGACCACCGCGCCGCCACACTGGGCGCTACCGTGTAAACCACCGCGCCTTGTCCCAGGGCGCTACCCTCCCTGACATGTTCCTTTTACTTCCTCTTTTTGCTCATTTCACACTCCTCATTTCACACACACAATTTCACAATTTCACACAATAAAACTCAACAACAAATAAGAGCATTCTTATACGTGAAAGGCCTCTCTATCCACGAGTCCGGGTCCATACCTACAAGAATTAGTAAAATTAATTAGCACATGAGAAAAAAAGCTATATTCAAAATAAAGACAATAACGAAACAATTGTATGCTTTATTCATACCAATCATCTACGTCCTCGTGTACCCCCACCACCCCTAGTCCTTGTACGTCTACCACCTCTAAGTTCGTCAAACATTGATACTCTACCACCTCTACCACTGCCTCTACCACCACCTCTAGCGCCATGGTGGATACCCCGTTGGTGGCTTGCGTTACCGCCACCACCATGACCGCCATGTTGGCTACCGTCTTGTTGGCTTGTGTTACCGCCACCACCATGACCGCCATGTTGGGTACCGTCTTGTTGGCTACCCCCTTGTTGGCTTGTGCTAGCATCGTTCCCTCTCGACCTCTTGTTTCTTCTACAACGGCCACCTCTATTGTTGTGGCCTTCGCCATTGCATGCTCCACATCGGAGAGGTTCCCTTGGTTCTTGGAAATGTTGGGGGCCCCATTCTCGAAGTCCACCACGACCCCAAGCATCCATGTCATTTCTAAAGCGCTTTGTTCTCCTTCTTCCCCGTGTTTGCACCTTCAAAGCCGGATCGGGCCATAGTTGGATGCCATGATATTCCGGCCACTGGGATTGGTCATAGTAAGGGTGAAATCGAGCCGCCCATGTCTCCTTGGTGGCCTCAATGGAATACTCCTCCAACCTTACCGTTAGTGGATTATTAACACCCACTTTTCGAATACGCGCCGCCGTCCTCAAATGTGAGCAAGGGAGAGGAAGCAATTGAGGCCTCATGCATGAGCACTCACATTTCTTGAGCCATACTTTGAACGCCCGACCTCCGTGTTGCACACCTCCAACGGTGGTGCCACCTGGCTCATTAACTTGGTAAATCCACTCGTCGTTATCAAAACATTGAGCAGTTTGGGAGTCCGCCTTCCTTTGCTGGTATTCTATCCATTTGTCAGCTTCCGGTGGATACTTGTACTTCTTTTTCAACTTGTTTTTCCCCTCAATCTGATCATCCGTTTCCTCGCTATACTTCTGAAAATACACATTCAACTTGTCGAATGTATATTGGACTATTGCTGTCACGGGCAACGCACGGACACCCTTCAAAACATTGTTGAAACATTCTGCCATATTGCTTGTCATGTCTCCATACCTCCTACCGTCAATGTCAAATGCTCTAGCCCACTTGTGGGTCATTTCCTCGTGCCTATGTAGGAACTCTTGACCCCCTGCCGATGTTGTGAGTACGAGCAAACGGTTGTACAATCTTGCGAAATGACTCTCGGTGAAAGCGAGGCAACAATCCTTGAGATCATCAGATAGCTCCTTATTTCCGCATGCCCTATAGAAGTTGGACACAAAATGCCTCATGCACCATCGATGATGCAAACGAGGAAACCCGGGGATATCAATCTCCATCGCGTGAAGTATGCCTTGGTGGCGGTCCGAGATGACACAAACCTCTCTTTGAGGCTCGAATATCTTGGTTCTCACTTGGTACATGAACCACTCCCAATTATCTTGATTTTCCGCCGTAACCAAAGCAAAAGCCAAAGGCAACAACCGGTCATTGGCATCATGCGCTATTGCAACCAAGAGTGTGCCTTGGAACTGTCCGGTCAAGAATGTGCCATCCACCGAGATAACCGGCCTACAATGCTTGAACGCCCTTATGCATTGCCCAAAAGCCCAAAATGCACGGCCAAACACCCGGACATTTGCACCTTTGTACTCTCTAGTCTTTGTGCCAAATGGCTCTACCACCACCACCATGCCCGGGTTTGTAGCCGCCATTGCTCCCAACATCCTAGGGAGGCGGTTATATGCTTCCTCCCAATCACCATACAACATCTTAAATGCGGCTTGCTTCGCCTTCCATGCCTTCCCATACTTCACCGTGTAACCGAATAGTGCTTTCACCGTATCTATGATAGCTCCAATCGAATAAGACGGGAATGACGATATTTCGGTGGAAAGTCTATAGCCAATGAAATCCGAGGTAAGTTGCCGGTGATCATTCTTCACTTCAATGTCATCGCTATCCTTGCCACCGCACATGTGAGTTGCCACACAACTTGTTATCTCCCATTGAGGCCCTCCTTTCCATGGTCTTGCATGCACAATCCATGGACACCCTTTGTTTGCCTCTTCACATTTAACCGTATAACGCACCTTGGAGTCCGAGTGACCCACCTTGAAAGGTCGGTAATACTTAACCGCATACTCCTTGAGCCATGTCTTCAATTCCAACAAACTTTCAAACTTCACTCCCTTGCAAATACCATACTTTTGGGGATCCATATCCTTCTTCGAACTTGGCCTTGGTCCAAGCATTTTACTAGTGCCTCCATCAACCACGGCTTTGTCGGCGAGACTAAGATCATGGAACAATGATGTCCGATGATCCCGGCCCACTACCTTCTTGAAAACTTCGGCTTCTCTAGCCGTTAACCCATCCTCATCAACATCTTCCTCGGGGCCTTCATCATCGGAGTCATTTGCATAGCATCGGTTGTAAGGCGTTAGAGGATCCATGTCCTCTTGCAAACAATATGCCTCCACATCACCAACATCATTGGTATGAAGCTCATCCTCCAACTCATCGTCTTCCGATGATACATCTAGATCATCTTGAGAAGGGTTTGGAGAGCGGTGGATTTCATGTTGAGTCATAGTTGGTTGGCTCATGTCATGTTGGGTCATTGGAGGTGGACTCGATGATGTGACATACACTTCATGCTCATCAAATGGCTCGTTACGAATAGGGCTCCTAACATCACTTTGGGAGGCACTCCGGTTCAAGTCAAATTGCATGAGAGGATCAACCTTCTTGGTGGCAAATAATTCACGAGCTTTGTCTTGAGATTCCGCCACGATATCCTTGTAAGCACTCCAACGTGCCTCGGAGTTGAGAGGCATGACCTTCCAACGAGAGTGCATCCCGGTGCCAACATTGTGCCTTCCAACCAATTCAACTACATCATTTGGCTCCATCCAATTTAATTCAATCCTCACTTTGTCCACTAACTCGGCATAGCTAGGATTACGATCAAACATCAACACAACCTCCTCCGGGTCATGGTCAACATTCCCTCTCAAAAAAGAATCCTTATCCACATGATGAACACTAACAAATTTCTCCGTCTAAAAAATAATTACAACAACACAACAAAATTTTATCATCAAATAAATTTATACACATTCACCATTGAATTCAAGCTACTAAATAATACTACCATACATATCACTAACTACATCTAACCCTAAGCATAATGCTAACTATTTAACACTAACCATAATTAATATAGCCCACTAACCATATCTAGCTAAAAAAATAATTCCTAACATGGAAATCATGTGCACACCACTATATAGCTCTCATACACAAACATTGAGCATTTCAACCACAAATTTGCCCTCATATGCAAAAAGTAGGGTTTCCTAGATCTACACAAAATGTCAACTCTAATTGCAAAAATTAATTGGACACAAAGCTTAAGCATAGGGGAAATACCTCTTGAACAAAGGGGGGACCAAAATCTACCAAGTATAGACCAAGAAATGGATAGATTTGGGAGTGGGGGGACTTTGGGGAGTGAGAGGGAGAGAGAAAATGAAGTCAACCCGTGGAGGAAGAAGAAGTGGGGTGGAGAGAGAGGGGGGGGGGGTCAGGCTGGCTTTTTTGCATTTCCTGGGGGCACCGCGCCGAGGCACGGGGCGCTACCCTTCAAGGGACCGCGCCGCGGCACGGGGCGCTACATGAGCGTACCTGGCTGACGTGGCAGGGTGCACCGCGCCGGGTGCTGCGGCGCTACCCTTCAGACCACCACGCCGCGGTGTTGGCCGCTATGCTCTTGGGTCAAACTCGAAAATAGTTTGGCTTTGGGTCTATTTTGTGCTGAAGATCTTTCCCAGGGTTATTTTTGTAAATTTTCACCATGCATGCCCCGTCGTGCACTTAGGTTAGCTTGAGTGTTCCCTTCAGAGATTATTAAAGTCTATGCGTCGAGTATAGAGTTCTTATTCTTGAAGTCTGAATCCATTTTCAAAAGCGATTGAATTTGTACATTTGTAACGCATTAAAGCAATATGGACTTTTTAGAAATCGACAGTGACTTTTGAAGATCTCAATACGACTGAGAACTATAACCAAAGTGAGATGAAACATCAATGTATCACTACTTGAGCTGTTTGGCAGACGCTGCCCGATCGACGTCCGCTAATAACTGAAGATCTTTTCCTAGGTTCGTACTCCCTCCGATTCTTTTTAGTGAGCGCATAACTTTTTTCCATTTTTTCCTATTTAGTCTGCGTGTTAGCATTGTTGAGGGATTCTTTCCATCCATACCCTTTTCATTCCGCCGCCTCCTTAACTGCTCGTACCAATCCTGGACGCATGCAGCATGCAAACAGCTGGAGAGAGAATTAATCGTGCCCAATATTTAAGGAGGTGGAACAGCTCAACCAATTGTTTGCATGCATCAATAACTGCCCCAGCTTTTACTCCGTAATAAACTAAGGGCAGAATTGTCCCACTTCCTCTCATATTTCACCTCATTGGTATGCGGGCTACACTTAACACGCAGACTAAAAAGAATCGGAGGGAGTACAAGACGTCTGTTGCTGCGAGACCAGGAGGAGGTAGCTAGCTGGCGACCGTTCACCAGCTAGCTAGCAAGCTAATTGCAAAGTAATTTAAGCCTAGCTCTAGCGATTCCAGCTAACCCGCCGACAAATCGTGCGAATTCTGCGGCAACAACGACTGCATCTGCACATGTCGATTCGCTACTGTCCAGTGTCCACCTCTATCTAGGTTTCTGCGGCAACAACAACTGGCTGGCCGGCTATATTTAGGGACGACAGCTACTATAGGTTAGCAATGCTGACTTTGCCGAGATAATTGGTGTGGTTTTAATTAACCTAAGAACTACTACTCCCTCCGATCCATATTAATAGGTCCTGAAGTGGATGTATCTAGCCATGTTTTATTGCTAGATACATCCACTTCAGCACATATTAATATGGATCGGAGGGAGTAGTACATTAGCTAGTAGCTATTTCTAGAAGTGTACGTTTCAAGTTTCAACCAAGATCTTTAATTTCGAAATATTGCAGCGCACTCTTCGGTGTGGTCCAAAATGTTTAGACGCTGACTGAAGCTGCCGGTGGACTCATGCAGGCCGGCATATATAGATCCCACGAGAGAGTATCTACAGTTGGAGAGAGCTTTGTTACCGGTTTTTTACCTCCGAGTCCCACTGTTGACGCCGCCGGTAAGCTTACATTACATGACACATTGACCCAACCGACGGTGTCTCACGAAAAAAAAAGGAGGGCACACAAAAGGTGATGATATCGATAGACCAACAAATATGTACAGAAATTATAGTTGCCCAACCAACTTTGTACCAACCCTTACTTTTCAATTGTGAGCCGGTAACTCTAGACTGTTCATTGGTGGAGCTTGCCATTTTCATATAGGCTGGTCAGTGTTGGGGCGGAGCGAGGCTTTGATCACTGAGGATGGGGCCGTGGGGTAGGGTGAAGACGACAATGATAACTCAAGATATATGAACATAAATTTATACTCTTACAAATATATTTATAGGAAGAAAGCTACACCTCGGTTGATTCGGTGTGTAGGTCTACTACTACTACCAGACGCGTGGAACAAGTCGATTGATAGATGTATGTCTCTTCATTCATGAAGGATGACAGAACTCACAAGTAAAACAAAATTGAGCAAGACAGCTTGGTTTTATTGATTAATAGATGAAAAGGTATATTTAATTAAAACAGATAAATTGCAACCAGTACGGACTACATGGATCTCAATGGTAAAGAAATAAATTAGATTAAAGCAGGGATCTTAATGATAAAGGTCTGGCAATTTCTAATTGATCAATTAACTTCTTACCCTTTAACCACTAATTTGTAATCGATCGAAAGAAGACCAAACTGATGGTGTACTTCCCTCAAAAAAAAAAAAAAAAATCTGATGGTGTACTAGGGTATACTTGTTACAGCACACGATACCTGCAGGTTTAGTCCCTATAACCTTTGTATTCCAACAATTGTGCTAAACTTTGCATTCAAACAATTGTTGTAAACTTTACAATGTACTACAGTTTAATATTCGACCGGTTCATGTGTATTGGTGCATGTTTGTGAACTTACTATATATGTGTTGATTGTTGCTGTAGCACGTGTACGTAGGGCTAATTAGTCTGTTTAGCCTGTAATTAGCATATCAAATCGGTAAATAGAAAATGCAGAACATATCACAAACGGAACTAGAGACATAACCGTTGCCGATGGAGCGCACAATAGTAACGGAGTATGTGGGCCTCCATTGTCCAGAAGAAGACAAGATATATGAACATAAATTTATACTCTTAGATACATATATTAATAGGAAGAAAACTACAACTCGGTTGGTTAAGTGTAGGTCGGCTACTACTACCAGACGCGTGGAACAAGTCGATTAATATATGTATGTCCCTTCATTCTTGAAGGATGACAGAAGTCTCAAGTAGAACAAAATTGAGCAAGACAACATGGTTTTATCTATTAATAGGTAAAAAGGTATAATGAAAATCAGAGAAAATTGGACAACACGGATCTCAATGATAAAGAAATAAATTAGACTATATAGTGGGGATCTTAATGATAAAGGTCTGACAATTTCCAATTGATCAATTAACTTCTTGCCCTTTAACCGCTAATTTGTAATCGATCGAATGAAAACCAAACTGATTGTGTACTAGGGTATACTTGTTACCACACACGACGCCTGCAGGCTTAGTCCCTATAGCCTTTGTATTCAAACAGTAGCTATAACCTTGGTATTCAAACAATTGATGTAAACTTTGTATTCCAACAATTGTGCTAAACTTTGTATTCAAATAATTGTTGTAAACTTTACAGTGTATCGCAGTTAAATATTCGACTAGTTCATGTGTATTGCTGAATGTTTGTGAACTTGATATATGGGTTGATTGTCTATGATATTTATGAAATGGGTATTATTGTTGTAGCACGTGTACGTGGGGATAATTAGTCTGTTTAGCCTGTAATTAGCATCTCAAACGGGCGAATAGAAATGAGCATCGTTAAATGCAGAACATATCACAAACGGTACTAGAGACATAACCGTTGCCGATGGAGCGCCACAATGGTAACGAGGTTGTGGGCCCTCCATTTCTCGGAGGCACTCTCATTAGCAACATGCGAATAAATTTTTACGAATGAGCTCCTTCACATTAGTGACCGGGCTTGGGACACACACCTTTTTTCGTTTTCGGTAAGGGTTTTCACCCCTTTCCATAGTGTTGTTGTGTACCAGTGTTCCTCCTCACTAAGTGGCTCTTTCAAAATAATCACTACGGGAAAGACGCAAAACGCCGACGGCTCAACTACCGTCGGGGAAACCCTAAACCCCGTCGGCGTATGCATAGGTCGACGACCCCGTCGGCGTATGCCCCGTCGGCGTATGCATCCCTTCGGCGCAAACTGGGATATGCCGACGAGGAAGCTGTCGACGTATAGGCAGGGTAAAATTATTTCATTGATTTTTATTTTTTTTGAATTTTTTCTGCATTTTTCTTATTTCACTTGTTTAACCACTTAATCACAATATAGTCACATTATCTTTATCTCTAACCATTTTTAATTTTAATCTAAATTACTCGCTTCTACTAGCATTCCCGACCGGTCACCCAAATCATGAGATTGCTCGAGCCTCAGCACGCTTAACTTCGTAGTTCTTTCCCTCTGAGCTACCTAGAAACAATGGATGTGTTGCTCACAATATTATCCAATCAATCCTGTTAACCCTTGGACCATAATGTCACACTCTTTTATTTTGTGAATTTAAACAATTATTTAAATAAAAAAATAATAACTAATAATAATCTTGAATTCAAATAATCTTGAATTTAAATAATAATTAACATTTTTGCTTTTTCTATTTAATATTGAATAATTCATATCTATACATTCGTAAATCAAAATTTGACAAATAATATGTCTATATCGATTAGAAAAATGAGAGAAATTCAAATATGACATCCATATAATATTTTTCATCGTGTACAAGACTTTTTTTCCTTTTCATTGTAAAAAAATCCATTTTCCATTTTCCGAGTGAAAAAATGGTTTTTTTTATGAAGGACCAAATACAAATATGTTGCAAAACTTGAGAGGTACAATTTTTGAAAATACTAGACCATGTTATATGCACAAATAAACAATTTGTTTCCTACGAAAATGTTTCGATCCACCTCTTTTGAAAAACAAAAGTTTCTGCCGATTTCGTTGGAAACCGGTTAAATTTGAACTGTAGGTACCTCATAGTGTGCTCATGATTTTTGGAAAAATCATTTTTAGATACACAACTAACTATTTATCAATATTCAACCCCTATCTACGAACGGTCATGCCCGCCGTCTTGACTCTTTCCTCAAACCGGTTTAGAAATTTCCCAACAATTCAAAACAACCCAAAATGATGTAAGACCATCGCGTGATGTAATTATATATGTCCTAGTATACACAAAAAATAATAAACTTGGAATACGACAATTTTCTTGAAAATGTGTTCACAAAAATATGCTATCTCCTCCAAACATTTCAGGGTTTCGGGCCAAATGACGGGTGTTATGGTCAAATCCATGGCATAGTTTGTTTAAATGTGCCCATATTCCACACAAAACATGCATCTTGGAAGCACGGACAATATTGACGGAGGAAGTTTTCCTTTTCATTGAATAAAAAAACCATTTTCTATTTTTCGAGTGTAAAAAATGGTTTTTTTAAGGACCTACCACAAATATGTTGCAAAACTTGAGAGCTACAGTTTTTGAAGATACTAGACTATGTTATATGCACAAATAACCCATTTGTTTCCTATGAAAAGGTTTCCATACACCTCTTTTGAAAAACACAAGTTTCTGCCGATTCTGGTGGAAACTGGTTAAATTTGAACTACAGGTGCATCGTAGTTTGCTCATGATTTTTGGCAAAATCATTTTTATTTACACAACTACCTATTTCAGCATAGATACACCAAGAGTTTATCAATATTCAACTGCTAGCTACGAAAGGTCATGCCCGCCGTCTTGACCTTTTCCTCAAACAAGCTTAGAAAATTCCAAAAAATTCAAAACAACCCAAAAATGATGCAAGACCTTCGCGTGGTGTCATTATATATATCCTAGTATACATTAAAAATAATAAATTTGGAATACGATAGTTGTGTTGAAAATGTGTTCACAAAAATATGCTATCTCCTCCGAACATTCCATGGTTTTGGGCCAAATGACGGGTGTTATGGTCAAATCCATGGCATAGTTTATTTAAATGTACCCATATTCCACACAAACATACATCTTGGAATCACGGACAATGTTGATATAGGAAGTTTTCCTTTTCATTGAATAAAAAAAACATTTTCTACTTTCCGAGTGTAAAAATTGGATTTTTTTTGTGTGAAGGACCTACCACAAATATGTTGCAAAACTTGAGAGATACAATTTCTGAAAATACTATACCATATTATATGCACAAATAACCAATTTGTTTCCTATGAAAAGGTTTCCATCCACCTCTTTTGAAAAACACAAGTTGCTGCCGATTCAGTTGGAAACTAGTTAAATTTGAACTACATGTGCATCGTAGTTTGCTCATGATTTTTGGCAAAAATAATTTTTAGGTACACAACTACCTATTTTATCATAGATACACCAAGGGTTTCTCAATATTCAACCCCTAGCTACGAACGGTCAGGCCCGCCGTCTTGACTTTTTCCTCAAACCGGTTTAGAAAATTCCAGAAAATTCAAAACAACCCAAAATGATGCAAGACCTTCGCGTAGTGTCAATATATATGTCCTAGTATACACCAAAAATAGTAAACTTGGAATACGATAGTTGTGTTGAAAATGTGTTCACAAAAATATGCTATCTCCACCGAACATTCCAGGGTTTCAAGCCAAATGACGGGAGTTATGGTCAAATCCATGGCAGAGTTTGTTTAAATATGCCCATATTCCACACAAACATGCATCTTGGAAGAACTGATAATGTTGACTGAGGAAGTTTTCCATTTCATTGAATAAAAAAACCATTTTCTAATTTCCGAGTGTAAAAAATGGTTTTTTTGTGAAGGACATACCATAAATATGTTGCAAAACTTGAGAGCTACAATTTTTAAAATACTAGACCATGTTATATGCAGAAATAACCAATTTGTTTCGTATGAAAATGTTTTCCTACACCTCTTTTGAAAAACACAAGTTTCTGTCGATTCAGTTGGAAACTGGTTAAATTTGAACTACAAGTGCATCGTAGTTTGCTCATGATTTTTGGAAAAAATAATTTTTAGGTACACAACTACCTATTTCGTCATAGGTACACCAAGAGTTTCTCAATATTCAACCCCTAGCTACGAACGATCATGCCCATCGTCTTGTCTTTTTCCTCAAACAGGGTTAGAAAATTTCAAAAAATTCAAAACAACCTAAAATGATGCAAGACCTCCGCGTGGTGTCCTTATATATGTCCTAGTATAGAACAAAAATAATAAATTTGGAATACGATAGTTGTGTTGAAAATGTGTTCACAAAAATATGTTATCTCCTCCGAACATTTCAGGGTTTTGGGCCAAATGACAGGTTTTATTGTCAAATACATGGAATAGTTAGTTTAAATTTGCCCATATTCCATACAAAAATGCATCTTGGAAGCACGGACAATATTGATGGAGGAAGTTTTCCTTTTCATTGAATAAAAAAGCCATTTTCTATTTTTCGAGTGTAAAAAATGGGGTTTTTTGTGAAGGACCTACCACAAATATGTTGCAAAACTTGAGAGTTACAATTTTTGAAAATACTAGACCATGTTATATGCACAAATAATCAATTTGTTTCCTATGAAAAGGTTTCCATCCACCTCTTTTGAAAAACACAAGTTTCTACCGAGTCAGTTGGAAACTGGTTAAATTTAAACTACATGTGGATCGTAGTTTCCTCATGATTTTTAACAAAAATCATTTATAGCTGCACAACTACCTATTTCGTCATAGATACACCAAGAGTTTCTTAATACTCAACCCCTAGCTACGAACGGTCCTGCCCCGGAGCCCTTTTCGACGAAACTGTTGACCCTTTATTGTTAATTCCATTCTTAATCATGATTTGTTTTGAATAAAGTAGCTTGAACAATATGCATTATGATGTAGATATGTTTCTCTTTTTCGAAATGAGGTAAAGAACGCCGAAATCCGAATTCGTATGCAAAAGTTACACTCAAAACGGTGAATAGCTCAAAAATAAAACGTAGGCCGACGGCTTGCCGTCGACGTAGGCAAAAAAAATATGTATAGGCCGACGGCATTGCCGTCGGCATAGGTTATTTTTTTTTGCATTTTGGATTAGCATGTCGTGTATACGCCGACGGCCACGACTTTTCCCCGTCGGCGTATTGCGGTTCTCCTATAGTGAATCATCTTGGTCAAGCCAATAAAAAATCCTAACATGCTAAATACTAGTTGTTGGGATTGATAGATGAATGGTCTGGATCGAATGTGCAGAGTTACATTTTTACCTTTTTTACCTAATTTATTGTTATACTTTGGTAATACAGTTTACAAGTCTCTTTCCTGACAAAGTTATTGACACACACATTCTTCCTTTGATAAAGCGGAACAACTTATTTATCCTTATAATTTTTGGAAATTCCTTGCTTCAAGCATCTGTTAGTAGTGCTAGTTTAGATTTTCAGTGGCAATAAAGAAATTCATCATAGCCTACTTTCCAAAATAACAAAAGGCTATTACTCCTTGTTTCACCATTTTCATGATTTCTTTGGCTGAATTTATAGCATAGAGTTTCACAATTAGGCAATTACTCTATCCGTCCCATATTATTTCACACTAAAATGGATGTATCTGTACTTATTTTAGTGCTAGATGTATCATTTTAGCGTCAAGTAATATGGAAACGGAGTGAGTATAATTTATCAAATGTTGTTGCCATTTTCATAAAATGTTCTCGCCGTCCTGGTCCATATTCCACGAGGTGAACATTGCTGGAGCTGAATCTCTCGGCTTCTTTGTTTTACCTTTAGCTATCTCTGGACTCAGACTGAACTACACAATTACAAGGTGTTTTGGCGTTGTCTGCCTCACACCGCCGAATCTTTTTCTTTTATCTATTCTCTTGGTTGTGAATACAACTTGGTACATGCATGCTTTAATTAAGTAACAAAGCTTACCTGTTACTAACTCAGCACTCACGCTACTAATAGCACGACCTAGTCTAGTGGATGCATACACATATTCGACTAACTCACTACTTGATCTGAGATCCAGGCAACTCGGAAACACACGTTACAGCTAGGCAGTTTCTTGACTAATTTAACATGACCGACTCACTTGGCTAGCTCACGTGCAGCCCAATTGGTCTCAATTCTCAACATTTGCACGGTTACACTGCAGCTTCACACCGCTAGTTCACGTCCTATGATATTTAATATTTTTGTAGCATTGTGACTTTGCTCATGTGTCTGTTGTTGCGCAACTAGGCAGATTATGTGTTGTTTTGTGAAGTTTTTCTTTTCTTAAACTCGGGCTTTACATACTAAGCAGCAACCATGAGCTATTTGGTACGCTGATCTATCGGCTTTGGATCAAGCCGGCAACAAATTGAACATGTTTTCCATTTCGGCTTAGAAACATATTTAAGCTGCACTATTGTTGTGAAGTGCATTTATTTTGAATTTAACTCGATCTTTGCATCGTCTATACGAACCGCTCCTGTCAATAATCTATTGTCGGTGAAGTGCATTTATTTTGAATTTGATTCAGTCTTTTGTATCGCGGATATCAACCATGTATGATGTCAATGATCGCTTGTGAAAGATCTGAATGAATCATGTGAATATACACTTGTGGAAGAGATGCATTATCTTGTGTGCTACAATATGTCTAAACTGTAAATGTGTATGCATGAACTAAAATTCTGAAAAACCGTGAGCACAATTTGGTAATAGTAAAGGTAACTGTCGGCAAAACTAGTTAATAGCGAGGGCAATTCACCAGCTGAAAAAAGTATAAACAACCAACAATAAGCATTCCCCGCCGTCCCGGTTTATAGGCCACCCTCATGTCCCTGGGTAGGGGTGGAATGAAAACTCGAAACTCGCGAGCTTAACGAGTACTCGAAAAATCGGCTCGGATTGGCTCGAACTCGGACAGTAATGAGCTCAGCCGAGTTCTATTTTTCAGCTCGTTAAGTAAACAAGTTTAATGAGTCGAGTTGCAAGTTCTCGATAAACTCGTTAATGCCCTTAAATTTATATGCTAACTCAAAGACGTTAAAGACAAAAATATAGGAGCATTCAGATCACGGTCTCCAAAATCTACTTGGAGAGGCATCAACGACGAATCCACCTTCTTGTAAGATTGCTCCATAATTAACTGGCTATGTTTTTCAGTTTCTTAGTGAGCATATCAAGCATATCGAGCTAACTCGAGTATTAATCGAGTCGAGCCAAGCTATAGTTTGTTGCTCATCTATACTTCTTATAAAGTAAAACCCCACTAACATGCATTAATGATTTTTCTATCTCAACATGCAAGCTATCCATATCATCCACTCTCTTAGCCAATCAATTTTCCATGTCATCTCCACTCATATTTATTTACTATTACATGCAAGTTACACATCATCAATTTCTTAAATCATCCAGTTATTCATATTAACAATTTAAAATATATATCTATGATCAATTGAATTTTGCATATTCACTTAAAAACATAATTTATTACATCTCTCATAACCTTTTGTTTATAATATACTGTATTTTGTAAAGCGATCACCGCAGCAAAGCGCGGGGTATCTTTCTAGTTAAGTTAACGAGTCGAGTTGAGCAAGCTCGTTAACAAACGAGTATTTACGAGTTGAGTCGATTCGAGTCGAGCCCAGGGTCATTAGTTTGACCAATATAATATAAAATTTATATCATTAGAAATTTTAAAATCTGAAGTTTTGAATGCTATAATTTTTGTAATATAGCTCGTATTAGGTTGGTCAAAGTAATGACATAGAGACACACATAAGGCTTACAAATTGGGACAGGAGGAGTAAAAAAAGAATTGGCATAACTAATTACATTTCTGGGCAATTGAGCGGCCGAGGAAGCACTGAACTGCTGACACAACTCTTCGCTGTAACGCCAAAATAAAACTGTCGGCACAATTGCACCTGGGAGAGCAGAGTAACTGTCATTAAAAGAATATCAGTGTCGATGAGTCGTATCAATAAATCCCTCGGGTGATCCGGTATGATTTCGAGTAGAGGAACGATGTACGCGCTGGTAGTCTCGACGGCTAACAAGGAGGCAAGGTTTACCCAGGTTCGGGTCTCTCGTAGAGGTAAAACTCTTACTCATGCTTGTCTGATCTTTATTATGACGAGATAATCGAGCTGTTACAATGGCGATGCCGTGGTGGTGTGTACAGGGTATCCCGTGTATTGTCTAGTCTAGGATTGCGTCTAGTCGTGGATTGTCTCTTGTCCCTCGTCTCCTCTCCTCCCTCCTGGCTTTATATATGAAGCCAGGAGGGGTTTACATGAGTCCTAGTAGACTACGAATAGGAGTTCTTTTCTTGTTCTTCAAGAAATCGACTATAGCTTCTTGGACCCGGATGGGCCTTCGAGTGGGATTCCCGTAGCGTAGCAACCGGTAGGCTCAAGTAGGGGACGTGTTGAGTGTCCCCACGTCACCGGGTAGGCTCATCTGATAGGCCTGGGAGTCATCCCAACGTCAGTAGCCCCCGAGTGTTTGTTCGACTGAGAATAGTCGAGTAAGCACTCAAAGCTTGTTTCTCGATCTCACGATTCAGTTAGTCGAATATTTGATCTGAAGGGTGTGTACCCTGTGTGAGATGTACTCGAGTATCGAGCAGTAAGTGCGCCTCGCATTGGCTTTTTTCGCAGAAGGGTATGGCTCAGTCGCTTGGCTCTCCCGAAAGATCAGGGCCAATTAATTGCTTCTCGGGCAAAAACAGTTCTGTCCTACACGAATACGAGACCTTTGACTCGAACTCGGCGAGGTGATCATTGCGACTGGGCCGTGGAGGACTTATCGAGTCAAACTTAATCTTAAAGGGGTACCCGACGCATTCGGTAGGATTTTTCTTCGTGTTGTTGACACGGAAAATTTACTGGAGAACGCAGCTCGAGTGCGATTCCAGGCCCACAGGAAAGATCCTTGGGTCTTACCTTCGTACTCGAAAAATACGACATCCGTATGTGCCTAGTCGGCCAAATGATCCAGGGTAAAATGATGTGTTAGTACATTGTAATGCGGAGTTGCGGGAGTGATACGTCACAAACGTATCCTAATTTCTGATACTCCATGATCATATTATGCCAATTGCTACATGTTTTCTCCCTTATTTATAGCATTTTTATACGTTTTTCGGGACTAACCTATTAACAAGATGCCAAGTGTCAGTTCCCTGTTTTCTGTTGTTTTTCGTTTCAGAAAAGTTGTTCTGGAAATATTCTCGGAATTGGATGTCACGAAAGACAAAGTTCCTATTTTCCCCGGAAGCTTCCAGAAGTCCTGAAGGGGCCCGGAGGGGGGGCCAAGGCCCCCCACACCATAGGCTCGCGCGGGCTCCTCCCGGTCGCCCCACCTAGGGGTGTGGGCCCCCTGGCCACCTCCCGACATCGCCCTTTCGCCCATATATACTCCCCGAGGCATAAACCCTAAAACAATCGACCTTTTCCGCAAAATACATTCGTAGCTCCGCCGCCACCGCCGACAAGTTTCGGGGGACAAATCTCTGTTCTGGTACCCTGCCGGGACGGGGAAGTGCCCCCGGAAGTCATCTCCATCGACTCCACCGCCATCTCCATCGCCGTTGCTGTCTCCTATGATGAGGAGGGAGTAGTTCTCCCCCGGAGCTGAGGGCTCTACTGGTAGCTATGTGGTTCATCTCTCTCTCCCATGGTGTGATCTTTATGTGATCATGAGCTTTGTAATCTAGTTGAATAAGTAGATTGATCTTCATCTGTTATGCTACTCAAGTGGTTTTGTTATCTCTGTAAACTATTTAAGCATGGGGTAAAGGTGACAGTGTGTGCTCCGTGTGGTTTAGCATGATATTTATATCTTGTGTTGGAAGGTGAACCTATGAAATTGTGGCATTTGTTTAGTACTAATTTATGGCCCTTGTAGTGACATTGGGGTGCCCTAGAGAGGGAAATAGACTTGAGGAGTTCTGTTACAGCCCTACGCAATGATTAGTGTTCGTTATTCGACCGGAGAGTGGTTCGGAGTAGCATAGTGAAGAAATGATATTTATGCATTCAATTATGTGAGCATTGTTGAGAGTGTCCACTAGTGAAAGTAGGAGCCCTATGCCTTATTTCCATGCATTGAATCACCATTTTCCGCCTGTTCTGCAACATGTTTGCTTGCTGCCATTGTTATTTCAGATTGCTATTATCACTTATTATCATCCATATTACTTGCATTTTACTCTCTCTTCGCCGAACTAGTTCACCTATATACCTGACAAATATATTGGGTGTGTTGGGAACACAAGAGACTTCTTGTATCTTGATTGCAGGGTTGATTGAGAGGGATATCTTTGACCTCTACCTCCCCGAGTTTGATAAACCTTGGGTAATCCACTTAAGGGAAACTTGCTGCTGTTCTATAAACCTTTGCACTTGGAGGCCCAACACTGTCCACAAGAATAGAAGCGTGCGTAGACATTAAGCTCTTTTCTGGCGCCTTTGCCTGGGAGGTAAGGTAAAATGTTCTCACATCCTCGGGTGTGAGTGCTCGGAGTTATTTCCTTTAGATTCTGCAATTATATCTTTTTGTTTCTTGTTTTCACTAGTTAGGTTTTTTTTGACTTATTCCTTGTTTTTATATTTACTATTTAGACTTAATGGAAAACAAAAAAAATATGAGAGATCTTTATAATATTTATCTTGAGTTAGGACATGAATTGTTTGAAGAGAAAATTAAAAAACCAATGGAGCTTTATTTGCAGGCTAGTAGCAATGTTATTAGTATGAATTCTTTGAACACTATTATTGCTAATGCTATGGAAAATTCTAAGCTTGGGGAATCTAGTTTTGATGAATATAATATTTTTAGTCCCTCAAGGTTTGAGGAGGAAATTTTCTTTTATGATACCTTTCCTCCAATATATGATGATTATAATGATTGTGGTATTCTAGTTCCACCTGTTTACAATGATGAATATGATATTTTCAGTCCACCTACTGTTGAGGAAAAAATTAATTATGATTACAATATGCCTCCTATATTTTATATGCCTCCTATATTTTATAATTATGGTGATGAGAATAATAATGATAGCTATTTTGTTGAATTTTCTCCCACTACTATTAATAAGAATGACTATGCTTATGTGGAGAGTAATTATTCTTTTATGCATGTGGCTCATGATAAGAATATTTCATGTGATATTTATGTTGTTAATTTTATTCATGATGTTAATGAAAGTTATTATGAGAGAGGGAAACATGGTTTTATGCATCTCAACGATATTATGTTTCCCCTCTTTATGTTGAAATTTTTGAAGTTGCACTTATTTTGTCTTCATATGCTAGTCACTTTGTGCTTCGTTGACTTGTTTTTCTACAAGATTCTTTTTCATACGAAGTGGGTTAGACTTAAATGTGTTTTATATTTGCTTCTTGATGCTCTCTTATTTTTCTTCAACTCTTATTCTTATGTGAGCATCTTTTAAAAATCATTGTGCCTAGCTGAAAGACGTTAAAGAAAAGCGCTTCCAGGAGACAACCCGTTTTATTTCTCTGTTTTCAACCAGTTTTCCTTTGTTTTATTTTGTTTGCTTTGCACCTGGGTGTTGTCTATTTCCTTAGAAACCCCTCTGTATCTTTTCTTTTGTGTTTTTGTTGAGCCAAGTAAACCTCTAGTGGAAAGTTGATGCTATATTTCGGATTTCTGCGCACGAAACAGATTTCTGCTGTCCACTGTTAATTCCGTTAAAAATCACAGAAAATTCAAAATGACCTGAGTTTTTTCGTGCTTAAGCCTGAGTTACATACGCAATGTTTATTAGAAGACCACTTTTTCATTTGAGCAACAGAAGATATTTTAAAAAATTGATCTTTACCTTCTGTTCTGTTTTGACAGATTTCCGCCATTTATCACATTTGCATCTTAATCTCTTTCTTTTGGTGTTCTTTTGAGAAAAAGAGTTTTAAAAGAAGTTGTTACAGTAGCTAATGTGTTTTTGAGTGTTATAATTGTGTTGAAAATGAACCATGTGAATTTATTATTTCAATTGCACTAACGTTGCTAATAAAGATTGCGAGAATTTTGGTGTGGAGGAAGTTTTCAAGGGTCAAGAGAAGAGGATGATATGATGTGATCAAGAAGAGTTAAGAGCCTAAGATTGGGGATTCCCAGGTGGTACATCCAAGAAAATTCCAAGAAGACTCAAGCGTCTATGCTTGGGGATGCCCAAGGCATCCCCTTCTTCATCAACAATTTATCAGGTCACTTCTAGTGAAACTATATTTTTATTCGGTCGCATCTTTTATGATTTACTTGGAGCCTCTTTTATTTTTGTTTTTTCAGTTTTTTTGTTTTTCTTTCCTGTAATAAATGGTTGGATCTTATCATACTTGTGTGGGAGAGAGACATGCTCCGTTTTCATTGCTTAGAACACTCTAGTTTTCGTTCTTATTGTTCTGTGAGTGTTCACTTTTTGCTAGTACTGCGTTTACCCTTTGTTTTCATGCATCTATTATTCAGAGCTGTTAGTTTTAGTAGTGTTATGTGAGTACTCTCATGTTTGCTTGTTGTAGAATGTAGAGAATTTTTGTTAAAGCATGTTTTGTATGGTGCTTGTTGGGAGAAAGAAAACTGCTGCTTGAAGTAGAATCTATAACAGTACTAGTAGAAGCTTGTATAGACTATGGCTAGGACTTTTTCATGCCATGCTAAATGTTATTTTAGTTTTAAATCCTTGTGATTATTGAGTAGCATGATTAGCCTCAAATAGCTGAGAGTGTTTAATATGTATTGAAAGATTCATGAGTTGTTCTTGTCATAGTAAAGCATCAATATATGGTATTCTCTTTTGAATGTTTTATTTGGTTGACTTGGCGCATGCTCACACCATGTTTATGACTACAAACCAGTAACGAATAGCCTCCATGACCACTTAGTTTTTGAACTTGTGATACTGCTTATGTTTTAATTAATGATGCTTATGTCGCTATGCATGATTATGGCTCTTATGCTCTCTTGATTTGTCGCTCCCAGTCTTTTGCTAGCCTCCACATGTACTGAGTATGAGCTCTACTCGTGCATCCAAACTCTCTTAAACCAAATTTTTTCTCATTGTGTCCACCATACCTACCTACATGTGGTATTTATCTTCCATTCCAAAGTAAATTGCTCATGTGTTACCTTTAAAACCTTCAAAATTACTCCTGCTTTATGTTCCTGTTTTTGCTCATGAGGACATAAATAGAGAATCTTTATCTCACTTGTTGATTGGATTTCACAGTCTGGACTAGTGGCTTCATCCGCTTATCCAAATGATAGAAGAGCTGGCAGCGGGGTGCCCAGCCCCAAATTAATGCATACAAATTCTCTTCACTATTTTTGCCCCTGATTTACCAGTCAAAGCATAATTGTGTAAACAAAAGAGAAAGAGGGATGACCTTCTACACTAGTTGCGTCCTTTACCATGGGAGCCCCTATTGTGAATCCAGTTGACTTGTGACGTACTGTAATTTCTGTTTACCATTCGTTGACATTAGCATACATCTACCAAAGTATAGACACTCCTCCACGGTATGTGATTGTTGGAAGGCACCCGAGGATTCGGTTAGCCATGGTTTGTGAAAGATGGTTGGGAGGAGTGTCAAACTTTTAATACCCCTGTTTAATAAAATAAAAATCTCTACACATGAGTGATCGCTGCTTCCCTCTGCGAAGGGCCTTTCTTTTACTTTTATGTTGAGTCTCCATCTTCTAACTTTATGCACAGTTGAGAGAGCATTTTTCCCATTCTAAGGTCTATGTGCATTTGTCCCATAAGCATCAATAATTACTTCATGATGTGATATTATTTGTTCTTAAATTGTTTGTTCTAGTCTTCCTCATGAACTTTGAAGGTGTCCTGGCATTTATGTTTTGCCCCACTCTTAAGGACTATCGAAATATCACTTTGACATGCTTTCTCTATACCTGAAACAAACGTTTACCTTTGTTTGCATTATTATTCATGATCCTTTATTTGAGTTACTTTTCGTGATGCAAAGTAATTAATATGCTTTATTATTAAAGTTTTATTTATCATGCCTGTGTTTAAAGTCTTATGATCTCAGCGTGCATATGCTTTTACATTCGATTGATCAAGTTTGTGTTAGTAGCATTTCACCTAAGAAATTATTGTTTTATCATTTACCTACTCGAGGACGAGCAGGAACTAAGCTTGAGGATGCTTGATACGTCATAAATGTATCCCTAATTTTTGATGCTCCATGATCATATTATGCCAATTGCTACATGTTTTCTCCCTTATTTATAACATTTTTATAAGTTTTCTGGGACTAACCTATTAACAATATGCCAAGTGTGTCGGATATATACCAACTAGGGGTATATCAGATGGTAGTCTAAAGTGTCGGATTACCAGGGTGGCCTGAATGGTAGTGTGCTATGGTCCATTGGGCGGCCCAGTAAGCTGACGCACGGAAGCCGGATTCTAGAAGAACCCGGATCACGTCCCACGTGATACGGCTTGGAGCAGACGGCGGATTCCTTACTTTCCAAGTTAACACATACCGTAGTCTTCTAGGTTTCCTCTGTATGCCCTAATCCGGCTATTATATAAAGACGGACGGGAGATAAGATAGATAGACAAGAAGCTAAAGGCTAACTCGCCGAGAGGTTGATCCTTGACGAGCAGCTAATAGAACCTCACATTGTACTCTGTATTCCCAGGCTTTAGTCCTGAATAGTGAGATTGCAGGAGTAGGAACGCCGCATTACTGCGTCGTACCGAACCTGGGTAAAACCCTGTGTCCTTGATCATTGTACAATCACGTCCCCCCACGTCTCTATCGGTAGTCTCATGGCACCCCCGTCTATGAAATCTACTACGATGTCTCGACAGTTGGCGCCCACCATGGGGCCAGCGACGTCAGGCGTTATGTTTCGATCAGGGATACTCGGCATAATTGGCAGTACAATAATTGTCGGAAGCCTGGAATTCGACAACGACGTCGGGCGCTTCCTCGACAACGGATCGTACATGTCGGCGCGGAATCACCTGGTAAGTGCCTGCGTTTTACCGATCGGATCTGCAAACATCTTTATCGGATTAACTGCAGAAGCAATGGGATTCCGCGGTGGGAGCAAATTTATCCCACCCACCCTATACCCAGTCGAAGAGGACTATGATGCCGGTTTTTGCTCAGATCGTCGATATACTGCTAAATCGCACTTTATCGGCATGGTGCAGTCCGAGATCGCCGAAAACACGGATGAAAGCAATCCCGTGCAAGAGGCAGAAAACAACAATCCCACAACAGAAGTGGAAGATCCGACATCCGTCAACATGACGACAAACTCGGAAGCTGATTCCGTGTTAGCCACCATTGAGGCAAGGTTGGAATCAGAAACCGGATCAGATACGTTTGATTCCGAAGATGAAGATGAGGATGCTTTCAAAAGAAAGGTTAAATCTCTTCAAGAGGGATTCCATGAGGTGCTAATGGCAAAACCGGCTGAAAACACGGATGCCGACAGTCAGGAAACCCCTAAAACTCCTCCGCCGGAAGAGAGAGAAGAAGGAGAAACTTCTCCCATATACCCTGATGTCAAGGAACTGACAGAGGAAGAAACCTGCAGGAAACCTCCCTCTTCCAAGAAGAAACACAAAGATGCTAAAAAGCTCTAGTATAAACTCCGGAAGAAGAAGTTTGCCGATCCAGCCAATGAAAGCCCGGAAGTAGGAGACGCAAGCAGAGTATAACCTGCGGAGAAGGAAACAAAGGAAATCCTTGTTCCGCCAATGATAGAACAAGACGAACAGGAGTTACTCCAAACACCAGTGGGACCTCACGAGCCCCCTGAAGTGCTGGAAGCCCGGAGGCAAGCTCTCCAAAGGCAGCAGCAACATCTATTTCAAACTCGAGAACACCTCCAAAAAACCCAAGATGACATCAAGCTCATGCGGGAAGAAATCGAGGAATATGAGAGAAAGAATAGATCTGGCATTAAACCTACACGGTTACCCGGAATCACAAAACCGGAAGTACTGCCACCAAAAGAAAGGTTCCACAACCCATCTTGGCAAAAGCAGGTAAATGACAAAGATGCCAGGGGCGAGCCAATATACAAAACCGCAGCAGAAAACGCGGAAGCGGCATTCGCCATCCTCAACAACGATATGTATTCCAATGGTGAAAAACTTCAAGGGGTGTATGCTTTCTTAGGAAAAGCATTGCAACAGCAACAGCGGGGGAAAGAGCGACCAGGGAAGTTGCATGACGACTCCGCCATATGCAAGACAGCTACACGCGCCGCTGGAGCATCTGGACCGGAAGAACCTGGAGATTCAAACAATTCAAAAGAGAAGAAATCAGATCTGAGAAAGGACAAGAAAAAACCCGAAAATAGGGATGAAGCATCCAAAAACGGATCCCATCTCCCGAAAGATGGAATTAATCCTCGCGATCGGGAAAAGAAAAACCGGAAGGACGGAAAATTAATACCGCCTCCGAGACGCCCTGCAGAAAATGCGGGGAGACAGGATATGCCTCACAGGCGTGAGAGATCCCGGACGCCCCCCAGGAATAAGGAAAGATACAGGAGTAGAACTCCACCTTATCCCAAAGGGCAAGGTCACGAAGTAAATAGAGATAATCCCGGAAAAGCGCGCCCGCGCCACAATGGAAAAGAAAGGAGTAGATCCCCTTCTGTCCATTCAGCCGGCAGATACTCCGCACACATTGATATAGCAGAAAGAGACAATTTATACTTCGGACCCAAGTGTTTCACTGACAGGATCCGAAGAATAACTCTGCATTCTGGCTTCGCCAAAGTTGGTCCAACATACCAAAAATACACTGGCAACACAAACCCGAATACATGGCTCTCAGACTACTATACAGCCGTTCAGATCAACAATGGGACAGATTTGGAGGCAGTAAAATTCCTCCCCCTTATGTTACTGGACGGAGCCAGAGACTGGATCAACGGGCTTCCGTCAAGAACCGTCGACAGCTGGGATGATATGGCTAGGGTTTTCACTCAGCACTTTCGAGGAACTTATAAGCGCCCAAATAGCATCAACCAGCTGAACCGCTGCACCCAGTTTGAAGATGAACCATACGTGGATTTCATCTCAAGATGGACGGCAATGAAGAATAGTTGCTCTGGAGTAACTGACGTTCAAGCAATGCATGCTTTAGTCAATGGCTTAAAACCCGGACTCGTACCATTCATGATCGCTTCCAAAAAGCACAAGATCTCGGATCTATGCTTACAACCGCCAATGAGCACGCAGCGGCCGAAGACGACATCAGAGCGAGAGGCGGCAATATCGACACTTTGATCCAAGCAAAAAAGACCCGTCGCACTGAGAAAAAAGCAACTCCCGAAGTAACGCAAAAGCCCAAAGAAGTTAGCATAGCCTTTGGAAGAGAAAATGGGAACAAGTGAAAAGGACGAAGCACAGAGCCGATAAATTACACCAAAGAAGAATGTGAAAAAATAAAGTCGGAAAACTGTGTCCACCACTCGCAATTTGGGGAAACCCACCCATACTAACGCACAATGCCGCTTGAACAAGCATATGAAAGGCAGTGCAGGATCCGGAAGCAAAGGGAAGAACTCCAAGAGGAAATTCTCCAAGCAAAAGCCAGAAGCTGAAAAAGAAGACAGTGAAATGGACACTAACGAAAAAATCCAGGAACAGCAGCGAAAAGGCGAGCCTAAGTTTCCGAGAGTTGATGGAGAATGCAACCTAACTTTCCTGGCAACTCCCTCAGCAAAGGTGGCAAAGAGAACGCTTCGAGAAATAAACGCGGTTGTCCCTACAACCCCGAAATTCTTGAAGTACTCAAATACACCAATTACCTGGGATCAGTCTGATCATCCCGGAAATATCCCTGAACCCGGCACGCAAGCTCTGATTGTAAGTCCTATTATTCAAAACACTAGGCTAAAAAGAGTGCTGATGGACAGAGGATCCAACATTAACATAATGTACCTAGATACACTGAAGCATCTGTGAATCTCGGAGACCCAACTCAATCACAGCAACATACGTTTTCACGGCATCGTCCCTGGCAGACAAGCACGATCCCTAGGAGAAATTTCCCTAGATGTAACCTTCGGAGACAAAGATCACTTCCGTCAGGAAAAAGTATCCTTCGAGGTTCTGTCGTTCGAAAGCGTGTATCACGCAATACTCGGACGCCCAGCTTTCGCCAAATTTATGGCAAGATCATGTTATATTTATAACAAGCTGAAGATGCCAGGGACAAAATGAGGAGTAATCACCATAACGGGAGACTTCAAATTGGCAAACGAGCTGGAAAAAGAAAACGCCCTTTGCGCAGAAAAAGTGATAGCAAAGGAAGAATTGAAAGAGCTGGCGAAAGAAGTATCGCCGACAGAAATGCCGGCAGAAAAAGAAAGTCGGAAGCCAGCAGATAGCTATAAAGCTTCCGAGAACACAAGACAGGTAATCCTAGATCCTAAAGATCCGACAAAGTTTGTCGTAGTAGGAATTGGGATGACCGACAAATAGGAAAGCGATCTCATCAAGTTCCTCCGTGAGAACTGGGACATTTTCGCATGGTGTCCTGCGGACATGCCAGGCGTACCCAGGGAACTTGCTGAGCATCAACTTAAGGTGGTTCCAGGATCTAAACCCGTCAAACAAGGTCTCTGTTGAATTGACGGAAGAAGACAGAAGGCCATTAGCAAGGAGATTATCCGGCTTTTGGCAGCAGATTTTATCCGGGAAGTTATACATACTGAATGGTCAGCAAACCCAGTATTAGTCCCGAAGAAAGACAGTATTGCACTTAGGATGTGTATAGATTATACCGGTTTGAACAAGTTGTGTCCAAAAGATAGATTTGCGTTACCGCGAATCGATCAAATAATAGATGCCACTGCTAGCTCTAAGCTTTTATGTTTTTTGGATGCATATTCCGGGTATCATCAAATACGCATGAAGGAAGAAGATCAAATTGAAACCTCCTTCATAACCCCGTATGAGACGTTCTATTACATAACCATGCCGTTCGGCCTGAAGAACGCCGGGGCAACTTACCAGCGTTGCATGCAACGATGTTTGCATAGTCAGATTGGCAAAAACGTCCATGTTTACGTGGATGACATTGCTGTCGTGTCCAAGGAAAAAAATACACTCCTTGAAGATTTGCGAGAAACCTTTGAAAATTTGCGCACTTATAAGATGAAGCTAAATCCATTAAAGTGCGTATTCGGGGTCCCCTCAGGAAAACTTCTGGGTTGCATCGTTTCTCATAGAGGAATAGAAGTAAACCCAGAAAAGATCAAAGGAATCTTGAACATCTCCAAGCCTACGTGCGTAAAAGATGTACAAAGATTGACGGGTTCTGCAGCAGCCGTTAGCAGGTTTATTAGCCGGCTAGGGGACAATGCTCTGACACTATAGAAGTTGTTGAAGAAATCCGACAAATTCGAATGGACAGAAGAAGCAGATGCAGCATTAACCCAGTTGAAAGAAACTTTGATGAAAGCTCCTATTTTGGCATCCCCAAAAGACGAAGAACCTATGTTACTGTACCTTACGGCTACAAACCGGGTTATTAGTGCGGTGGTAGTTGTGGAAAGGAAGAAAGACGAACAAAGCATACCAGATCAGCATCCAGTATACTATGTAATTAAGTGAAGTTTTCTCCGAGTCCAAACAAAGATACCCACACTATCAAAAACTGGCCTATGGCGTATTTTTCCTATCTCGGAAACTTTGTCATTACTTCCAAGGACATTCCATAACAGTGGTATGTAAATCACCGCTAGGGGATATAATAAACAATGCGGAGGCAACTGTCCGAGTAGCCAAATGGGGCATCGAGCTAGCAGCATTCGACATTAAGTACCAACCCAGGACGGCAATAAAATCCCAGGTTATGGCAGATTTTATCGCTGACTGGACAGAGCAATGAAAAAAACACCAATGCCGGAGTCCGAGTACTGGATCATGCACTTTGACGGATCCAAGATGAAGGAGGGCGCTGGAGCTGGTGTAGTCCTAAAATCCCCTAAAAAAGACACAATGGAGTATGTATTACAAATACACTTCAATGCCAGCAATAACGTGGCAGAATACGAGGCTCTGCTTCATGGCTTGCATATTGCAAAGGAAATAGGTGTTAAGCGCATCTTATGCTATGGCAACTCAGATTTGGTACAGCACCAGCTCAACCAAACGTGGGACGCAAAAAGTCCCATCATGGCCGAATATCGGAGAACGGTGGACGAGTTTGCAATCTGCTTCTTGGGATTTGAAGTACTCCACGTCAAAAGGGAGGAAAACTGGAACGCGGACGCTTTAGCTCGCATGGGATCAGAAAGGGTGAAAATTCTACCACCAGGTGTGTTTGTCCAACATTTGTACGAACCATCCATAAAAGGCAGAGATGTCGACTATCCTCTGATTTCCGAGTCAATTGAAGTCATGGTCGTTAACCCGGAATGGACAATTCCATATTTAAACTTCTTAGTCGATCAGAAGTACCCGGAGGGAGCAGACGAAGTCTTGCAAAGACAGATACAGGGTCGATGCAAAGGATACATGGTAATTAAGGGTTGCCTGTATAAACGCAGTACTATCGGAATTTTTCTGCGGTGTATTTCACCAGAAGAAGGACGAGAAATCATGCAAGAAATCCATGCAGGAGATTGCGGACATCATGCTCAATCAAAAAGTATAGTGAAAAAAGCATTCCGCGCAGGGTTTTTCTGGCTAACGGCCAAGACAGACGCCGAGCACATAGTAAACACATGTGCCGGATGTCAGTATTACGCCAAGCAGACAAATATGCCAGCCCAAGCACTCAAAACTATCCCTATTACATGGCCGTTCGCGGTCTGGGGGCTAGATATGATGGGACCATTCAAAACTACGAGAGGCGGACTTACACATCTACTCGTTGAAGTGGATAAATATACCAAGTGGGTGGAGGCCAAACCCATCAAAAAACTTGACGATGTAACTGCCAGAAATTTCATTATTGACATGGTCATGAGATATGGCGTTCCACATAGCATAATAACTGACAACGGGACAAATTTCTCTATTGGAGCGTTGGCAAAATATTGCCGACAAACGTGAATTCGCCTAGATCTCACATATGTGGCACACCCGCAATCCAATGGACAGGTTGAACGAATGAATAGTTCAATCCCGCAAGGAATACGACCAAGACTCGAATCCCCTCTTCATAGAGCAGCTGGAGCATGGGTGGAAGAGTTACCCTCTGTGCTTTGGAGTATTCGAACGACGCCAAATAGGTCAACAGGGCAAACCCCGTTTTTTCTAGTTTATGGTGCGGAAGCAATTCTCCCAACGGACATGATCCATGACCGCCCGAGAGTGCAGGATTTCGATGAATCAGATGCCGAAAGCGCACGACAGGATGCCGTCGATCTCTTAGAAGAGGAACGTGAACTTGTGCTTCAAAGATCCGCCATATATCAGCAAGGTTTACGACGTTATCATAGTCGGAAAATCAGGCATCGTTCTTTCAAAGAAGGTGACCTAGTGCTAAGATTGGTGCAGCAAAGAAAGCACAAACTAGCCCTAGTATGGGAAGGACCATTTGTCATTAGTAAAGCCATGAAAAATGGATCATACTATCTTGTAGACATTCGAGATATGGAAGATGATCCCGAGAAGACGAATCGCAAAAGAAAGAGAAAGATAGATGATGGACTAGGAGAGACAAAGAGGCCCTGGAGTATCCAGCAGTTACGTCCCTTCTATACTTAGTTCAATTTCTATGTAAACATCTTTGAGATCATGAAATAAAGTTGTCGGAATTCATACGTCTATGTTTTATATATTCCGCCTTTTCTATTTCCCAATGATCTTTCAAAATACTCAATGTTAACCCGAATTGTGCCTGCGTGCTCGGAATTAAAAAACTGAATGATTTTCAGCCTAAAAAAGGTTTAAGGAAACCCAGATTGTGCCTGAGTTTCATATAAAAAATTCCTTGGTTATTCTCTAAATATTATCTGATTGTTTTTGTGCGGGGTCACTGAAGCTAGTAAGCAAAAAATGCCTTTAGCATGATCCATGTTTCCGAGTTTCTGACTGATCGGTAATACCCAGTCACTCGGCGTGAAGATTAAAACGCTATCGAGCCATTTCAAGCACTAAGGATAGTTAAAGCATACAAAACCAGAGAATTTAGAACATAAAGGAATAATAACCCGAAAAAACTTGCAAAGTAATTATATAAAACTGCAAAAGGCGGAGTACTTGTTCATTCAAAAGGATAGAAGCATTACAATAATGTTTACAACATAAAGTTCGGTAATGCTCCTATTTTCTATTGCCCTAGGACCCGGATTTCTCCTTCAAGCATCTGAGTCATCTTCGCTGGAGGATTCTTCTGGAGTTTCCGGGATTGCCTCCTCCGGGTAGAAGATGGAGAGGTTGACCATGGAAGCAATCTTGGTTGCGTGAACCTTGATCTCGTCGAAGATGTTGGTCTGCTGGGTGTCCGTATATCCTTGTGGGATGCCGGACGCCACACGCCAAGATTTGGCAGTGGGGTAATGCATACGCATAAGGCCTAAAGCCATGCGTGCACCACCCCATGCTGCGGAGCTCAAGGTGGACTCCTTGGACTCCGCCACCTCCAAGATAGCCTCCGGAAGTTTCTCAACTTCCAAGAATTCCCCAGTCCTTGCGGAAAGATACTTGTTGATTAGCTGCATGCCCGCAACCCTGAGCGCGGTGAAGACCTTCCCGAAAGCTCAGATTTTTTTCAATCCGAGTAAGAGTAGGGTCATCTCCTGTTTTCAGACAAATAACCAAAGAGTTATAAAGAAAGCAGGGAAATATTGTAAAAGGTCGAAACTCCGGTAAAAGTCAAAAAACTTACCGAGAAACTTTTCCATCTCGGAGCCTTCTTCCAGCCGAAGGGTCAAAGCATTCTCCAGATCGCAGATAGTTGCTTTGTCCTTCCCATCTTGGTTGGAGGCATTGGATTGCGCAATGCCTATAGCCAGTTGGCTGGCCTCCAGTTCTTTCTGAACCTTCATAAGATTCTTATGAAGGTCCAGGTTCTCCCAGCGGAAGTTCTCGGCATTGCCGGCATCTTCAGCAATTTGTTTGGCTTTCGCCAAAGCAGCTGGAAAGTGAGAAAGAATCCCGAGTTAGAAAACTCGGAAAAGTACTTAGGGAAAAAGAATAAAAGTGAAATCATGGGGAATAAAATACCTGTTGTTTCCTTCAGCTGATGCTGAGATGATACCAGCTCCGCTTCCTTAACTGCAAGAATAGAGAGAAGGCTTCTACCCTCCTTATCCTTGACAGTTAGTTTGCTGAAAACTTCCATGTTGATGCTTTCAGCGGTTTGCTGAAAAACGGAAATGAACCAGAATGCTTAAGTTAGAAACAAGCATGATAAAGTTGTAAGCATTAAGTTAAAAGCATGCATTTGACTTATTGCTTGCGGGATAGAGATATTACCTGGCTCATCCGCTGCAAACCCGGCAAAGTTTCCGTGAACTCTTTTGCAAACCCTGCAAATAAAGTCCCGGTAGCACTAAGTCCCTCATTGATATTTTTGAAATCTTTATCGAAGGTGGGAATAGGTTCCTCCTCAGGTGCCCGAGAAGAACTTCCCACCTCCAGGTCCGCCCTTTCCCTCGTGTCCGTTTCCGGCACAATAGGCTGGCTGGCCTGCAAGGTTTCGTCGTTGGGGGCAGCAGCGTGCTCTCCTGTAACTGCTACTGGGGTATTTGGAGCAGTAGCAGGAGAAGGGTGTGGGCCTCTGCTAGCCACAGATTTAACCCTTTTCATCTTCTTGGGCTTCAGAGTTGTGGGAGCCAAGCTAAAAAAGAAAAATGCCAGAAAAGTTAAAATTCTGAGAATATAGAAAAAAATGATCCGATAAATCGAAAAAACCCAGACGAACAAACCTGGAAGTGGCGACGGGAATACCGTCAAGATCAATAATTTCCTGCGAAGAGGAAATTTTATTGCGCTTGCGCCCGCCAGCAAAGTTGGCACGCAACGTATCCAGATCAGCATCTGAAGCAAGATCTGACTCGGGAAGTTCAAAGATCTATCAAAAAGGCAAAAGCCGGGTTAAAACAAAATCCGAGATAAATAGAAGGAATACAAACTCAAGGGGTAAAAAGTGTACCTTGGGAGCCGGGTTAGACGCCGTATATATTGGTCGGCTTTCTTCATATTGATCGCACGAGGCAACCAATTGGTTTACGCGTTTCCGCAAATCTTTTGCCGACAAAGATTTGCTCGTCGTCCTCATAGCATCCGCGTCCCCCGTGTAATTACACAAAAGGCGGGGGCCATGATTAGCCAAGGGCTGAATTCGCCTATCTAGCCAGCATAGGTCTGTGTCCATTCCGGTTAGAGGTGGATCAGCGGCGACGAGTTTCGCGATGCGCCGTTTGATCTTGAGAAGGTCTGGTGGCAGAGTTTGCACTGCTTCTGTTCCCCTGTTTTCTTGTGGAGTGGCAGCGGTATTGGTGAAAGGTGGAACCCCGGTGGTTTTTTCCGGGAAAAGTAACGTCGGGATGGTAGAAGAAGGAACCCGTCCAGAATTTGACGGATTCCGAGGTTTTGATCTTGGGGAACCAATCCTCCCTGAATCTGCGCAGGGTAAAGGATATGGTCCCGCAAGTCGGAAGCGCACCCTCGGAAGGGTTCCGCTTAACCCCAAAACAATACTGCCAGAAATCTAACCTAGGAGCTAAACCTAGATAACATTCGAAAAGATCTTGAAATCCGGCTAAATAGAGGATGGAGTTGGGAGGCAGATTGTGGGGTTGAATGTTGTAGTGATTCAAGACTTGGAGGAAAAAGGCCGATGGCGGAAAACCCATACCTCTTGCGATGTGGGAGTTAAGGAGAACGCGTTCTCCGTCCTTTGGCGTGGGCTCAGACTCGTCCTCTGGGATCCGCCATTTTCCCTTCAGCAGGAGCCCCTCCTTCTCCATTGTCGGAAGGAGGGAAGGCGGAATACTGGTCTGGCTCCAATTGCTGGCAGATTCCCCTTCGTCTTCTGCCCCGGTGGCGGCGGACGCCGCGGCGGACGCGGTCGCGAGCTCCTCTCCGACAAGGATGATTTTTTCCTCCGCCGTCTCGGGTGCGAGTGGCGAGGATGGCGCGGAGGAGGATCCCGCAAGGTTGGTGGCGGCGAGAGGAATTTCCTCGCTCGCTGCGCTGCCGGTAGTTTTCTCCGGCTCGTCGCCGGTTGCGCGCAGGGGAGAATCCACCATGGGATCCATGGCGTTGATAATCTCATCGATCTCCGCCGCGACGGAGCGGGACGGAGAAGAGCTGGGAGAAGCCATTTTTCGGCGGCGCGATGGAGATTCCGTGCCTCTGGTGAGTTCCCGGACGGCGTGCGCTCGTACGTTCGCTTGAGGTTCGCTCTGTTCGCAGTGTGCTTGGACGCTGTGAAGGCAAGAAGAGAGCTGGGAGAAGAAGGTTTGCCGTAGAGGACGGAGATGGCTATTTATAGCCGGAAACCCGGCACGATGCGTGCTAACGGCTCTTTTGACCGTTGGATGATCAACGCGTGTCACTCGCCGGAAATTCCGGGAAATGGAACGATGGGTGATTATTGCTATCTCCTCGTTTCCCTTGAGAATCTGTCAGAGATACGTTTCAGGGTTTCCCGCTCGACACCCAAACGTCCCTGAGGTCAGCAAGATTAAAGCACTGACGTAGGATGTTCCTTCTCTGCGAAGATTCGTGGAAGAAAAGCCGGATTTTCCGAAATCTGAGTTTTGCGTTATGACATTATTCTGATAAAAGAAGAATCAAGACAGAGAGCCTATATTTCTCGGAAAGAATGCAACACTTGACGAAAGACGGCAAATCGGAGTCTTAACTCTTCTTGGGGGCTACTGTCGGATATATACCAACTAGGGGTATATCAGATGGTAGTCTAAAGTGCCGGATTACCTGGGTGGCCTGAATGGTAGTGGGCTATGGTCCATTGGGCGGCCTAGTAAGCTGACGCACGGAAGCCAGATTCTAGAAGAACCCGGATCACGGCCCACGTGATACGGCTTGGAGCAGAAGGGGGATTCCTTACTTTCCAAGTTAACACATACCGTAGTCTTCTAGGTTTCCTTCTCTGTATGCCCTAATCCGGCTATTATATAAAGCCGGACGGGAGATAAGATACATAGACAAGAAGCTAAAGGCTAACTCTCCGAGAGATTGATCCTTGACGAGGAGCTAATAGAACCTCACATTGTACTCTGTATTCCCAGGCTTTAGTCCTGAATAGTGAGATTGCAGGAGTACGAATGCCGCATTACTGCGTCGTACCAAACCTGGGTAAAACCCTGTGTCCTTGATCATCGTACAATCACGTCCCCCCACATCTCTATCGGTAGTCTCATGGCAGCCCCGTCTACGAAATCTACTACGATGTCTCGACAAAGTGCTAGTTCCCTTTTTCTGTTGTTTTTAGTTTCAGAAAAGTTGTTCTGGAAATATTCTCGGAATTGGATGCCACGAAAGCCAAAGTTCCTATTTTCCCCGAAAGCTTCCAGAAGTCTCGAAGAGACTCGGAGGGGGGCCCTAGGGCCCCCACATCATAGGCTCGCCCGGGCTCCCCCTGGTCGCCCCACCTATGGGTGTGGGCCCCCTGGCCACCTCCCGGCATCGCCCTTTCGCCCATGTATACTCCCCGAGGCATAAACCCTAAAACAATCAAACTTTTCCGCCAAATACATCCGTATCTCCGCCGCCGTCGCTGACAAGTTTTGGGGGACAAATCTCTGTTCTGGCATCCTGCCGGGACAGGGAAGTGCCCCCAGAAGTCATCTCCATCGACTCCACCGCCATCCCCATCGCCGTTGATGTCTCCTATGATGAGGAGGGAGTAGTTCTCCCCCGGGGATGAGGGCTCTACCGGTAGCTATGTGGTTCATCTCTCTCCCCCATGGTGTGATCTTTATGTGATCATGAGCTTTGTAATCTTGTTGAATAAGTAGATTGATCTTCATCTGTTATGCTACTCAAGTGGTTTTGTTATCTCTGTGAACTATTTAAGCACGGGGTAAAGGTGACAGTGTGTGCTCCGTGTGGTTTAGCATGATATTTATATGTTGTATTGGAAGGTGAACCTATGAAATTGTGGCATTTGTTTAGTACTAATTTATGGCGCTCGTAGTGACATTGGGGTGTCCTAGAGAGGGAATATACACTTGAGGAGTGTTGTTACAGCCCTACGCAATGATTAGTGTTCGTTATTCGACCGGAGAGTGGTTCGGAGTAACATTGTGAAGAAATGATATTTATGCATTCAATTATGTGAGCATTGTTGAGAGTGTCCACTAGTGAAAGTAGGAGCCCTAGGCCTTATTTCCAATCATAGAAACACCGTTTTCCGCCTGTTCTGCTATATGTTTGCTTGCTGCCATTTTTATTTCAGATTGCTATTATCATTTATTATCATCCATATTTCTTGCATTTTACTCTCTCTTCCCCGAACTAGTGCACCTATATACCTGACAAGTATATTGGATGTGTTGGGGACACACATGAGACTTCTTGTATCTTGATTGTAGGGTTGCTTGAGAGGGATATCTTTGACCTCTACCTCCCTGAGTTCGATAAACCTTGGGTTATCCACTTAAGGGAAACTTGCTGCTGTTCTACAAACCTCTGCACTTGGAGGCCCAACATTGTCTAGAAGAATAGAAGCGTGCGTAGACATCAGGGAGCCGCGTACTCGCGATTTTCTTTTGGATGCGCAACAAGTGTTGTCTTTTGTTTCGAGTGATGTGTCTATACATCATAGTGTGGAGTCGTGGTTTTTGCGGGAGCCGCATACTCACAATCTTCTCCATGTTGCATGGCGAGCGCCCTTTTGTGTAGTGGAGTGTCATGGTGTGAATCACGACAACACCAAGAGGGTGTTCCTGATGGTGTTTAAAGAGAGGACAAGCTAGCAAATGATGGCGTTGGCGGTGGATTGGATAGCAAGCGTGTAGACACACCATGTACCCTGGTTCAGGGCCCTCGCGTCGAGGTAAAGCCCCTACTCCTTCTTCTCTCTCTTTGTTATCGATGCACTAGTTACAAGGTCGCTCAATGAGCTCTGTTCGAGTGTGTAAAGGTGTGGGGGAGAAGAGAATTTCCCCTGCTATCAAGGCCCGGCCAGCCCTTATATACTGCTGGGCTGGCCGACTTACAAGTGGGGTCCGGCTAGTACGAGACCAGCCGAGGAGATTCTTAGGACAAGCGCCCTCCGTCTTTTGGCCTTCGAGTCCGGTTGGTGCCGTACAACGCGTCGTACGATGGGCATACCCCTGCCCATCTCTGCGTACCCGGCAGCCACTCTCGGCTGCCCAGCTGCCCATGCCTTTGTACCCGGCCCGTACGCGGAGTACTACGAGCCCATGCGGTTGGTACGGCCGGCGTAGGGCGGTACCGGCTAGCTTCATATTGAAAGTGGCTTGCCGTACGTGGGTACGGCATGCCCATCCTTGAGGACCCCTAGGAGCCGGGGAGTAGGTGTACTGTCGGAGTAGAGTAGCACTATGGCATGCGTAGGCCTAGGAGTTGGCGTGCCTAGCCAAGCCTCCCTACTGCCTTTGACTTCCGGACCACCTGGGCAGTTCTTCCATCCGGCTGACCATCCGGTAACCTATTGAAGGCTTCTTCCGGCTGGTGAGGGAGGCGCCCGGGGCGTGTCAGCGTTGTACCCCAGGCTTACATGAGAAGGACTTAGCCATTGACTATTTCACTCTGCTCCATGGAGGCACTCGGGGATCATCCCCCCGACACTAGCCCCCGAACAGGTGGGAGTTAAGGAGCTAGTGCGCCGGGTGCGAGGATCCCGTGTGTTCTCTTGGTTTTTGCCGGCTTCACCAGCCGGCAGGTCGCCCGACACCTCAGCCTTTCCGCGAGGCCGGCTGGTGGTGACGTCATGATCCGCCTGGGTGACATCGATGATGACGCATGCTGTCACATGGGCCTGTGGCCGCAGTTAAGTCAATGTCGTCGCTTCGTTTCTCACGCTGGGATCTTCTGTGGCCTGAAAAGCCGTTACAGATCCTTTGCGGCGCACTACCCGTGACCCCTCGTTTCTCGCGCCACGTGGGGCATCGTGGGGAGCGGTTTCTGCCACACGTTGCGCATCTGACGGCCCCTGGCCACTAAAAGTAGGGGCAGGGGGTCCTCCCTTGGTCTTCTCAGCCATTCTTCATGCTCGAGCGCTCCTTGTCTCTTCCTCTTCTTTTTCGAGTCTTCTCCACTCCTCACTGTGCCGCCGCCGTGAGCCCATCCTCGACCGCTCCCGCGCCCTCCTCGTCGAGGGACCATGGTTGGCTTGAGGAGAGCTCTGGCCGCCGCCGACGACGCGCCGAAGAAGGGTTCCTAGGCGGGCTCCTGCGTGACGCGGGGAGACCTCCGCTACTAACGAGGCATGGGCTTCATTGGCCCAGCCTTGACGGTGGCGGTGGCCAGCTGCATCCGCTCTGCGAACACCGAGATCGATGAGGGGTTGCGGACGGTGCTGCGAGCCCCGCCGGAGTTCGAGGTTTCTCCACACCGGGGCCGAACGAGCGTGTCTTCTTCCTCTCCCACCTTGACCGTGGCCTTGTGCCCCGGGTGAGCGCCTTCATCTCCTCCTTCCTCCGGATGGCACCCACCGGGTTTGGGGCCGGGTCGGCGCCCCCCATACCCGCCCCATTTAAATTGTCGGGTCTCATTTCTTACCATACCCACGACCCGGCCGGGTTCGGGGCCCCAACGGGTACCCATTTAAGGAGCGACAACGACACATGTGGGGAATAAAACAATGGAATATTGGGATGAGGTTGGTGGGAATAAACATGTGTGTAGGTGTGTTGTCTCCGGGATTCCAGATTCCAACACGTCCATGTGATGTGTGAGGTTTGTGGTCCATAGCTCGTGGACGTATGGTTAGCAATAGGATTATTAGGGATATGATTAGGACTTAGAGCGGGTCTGCGGGTATGCGTGTACGGGTTTGCCACCCCCATACCCGCCCCATTAGACTTGGCGGGTCGAACATTTTACCAAACCCTCCCCATTTAAGGCGGGTACCCGTCGGGTTTGCGGGTTTCGGGGCCCCATTGCCATCCGTAGTCCTTCCTCACCTACTTTGGGCTCCAGATCCACCATCTGGGGCCGAACATGATGACGTACTTGGGTTACTTCGTAAGCATGTGCGAAAATTACTTGGGCATCTGGCCCAACCTCGACCTGTTCGTCCGGATGTTCTTCCTAAAGGGAGGAACCAAGGTGGCGCAAGGGCCGCTGGTGAAGTGCGATTTTGCCACCAACACCCATCTGCCCCGGCTGACCCTGGTCGAGTCGGCGCGGATGTGGCAGTAGACGTATTTCTACGTCGAGGACCTGCAGGGCGGTGACCAGATCGGCCTCGACCGCTTCGTCAACCGGCTGCCCAGCTCCCATAATAACTGGACGGACAAGACCCGGGGCAACTCGAGGGAGTGCGACGACATGATCGCCCGGGTCCGGGAGCTCGTCAACAGCGGCCTGACCAGTCGGGACTTGATGCTGGCATGGATGGTGCCCCGGCTGATGCCGCTCCTCCACCACTCGCACAAGATGTGCTTCACCTCCGGGGTGAACGACCCCCACCGGCTGGGCCAGACGACGCCGACTGGGCGTCACTGAAGAACCAGATGCGCGCTCTGGCGCCTAAGGAGGTGGTGACCGAGCTCTGGCAGTTCGGCGTGCCGCCTTAAAACCGCCAACGTCGCCCTCCCCAGGTAGAAACCTTCTTCGCCCGGCTGATTTTCTCTCTTTCCTTCTTTCGATTATTCCTTGATGCTTCGCGGTCGATTTAGCTCTTCACGACCCAGTTGACGGAGGACAGGCTCAACGGCCCGTAGTTCCTCGACGACCTACCACCACTACCGCCTCCCACGCAGCCGGCCATGGACGACACGGAAGGGGATGAGGACCACCAGGCACCGGCTCGCGATGGTAAGCACCGCAAACCGGATGATGAGGTCATAGATGTCGACGACGAATCTGATGTCGATTCGTCGACTTCTTCGCTAGCTTCGATGAAGCGGCGCCGGGCTCCCGGCTCGAGCAGCCGGCCGACCGCGGAGGAGGAGACGAGAGCCAAGCGCGAACGGGACGCGTCGCCCCCGGATGGGAGCAGCCGGCGACAGAGGAGGATCCACCTCCGGTTGTGTCAGGGTAAGTCTCTCCATCTTCTCAGTTTCTTCTCCCGCGGGGCACGTTCTTTACTTAGCACCTTTTTCCTTTTCGTCTGCAGGGGCGCAGTCCTCTCCAGCCCGATGCTGACTCCGACTCCCTCGCCGGCCCGAGAGGTGGCTCCTCCCTGATGGGTTCCTTGGACGCGGCCGGGGTCAGGCCGATGCTGCGACGGCGGCTACGGAGAACCAGCCGCAGCCGGACGCGACCCAGCAGCCGGAGGCGGCGGTCGGGCCTCAGGTCGCCATGCCGACTCCCGCCGCGGTCGTGGCGCTGCTTGCTGACGCGGCTCCATCTGCCACTGCCTCTGCTCCGGGCATCGCGCCTCATCCTCCTCCTCCTTCGACGTCGTCCTGCACCGCGTTGGCGGTGGTGACGAGCTCCTCTGGCGCGTACCAGGGGTTGGGCATGCCGCCCTCCTTCATGGTGCCGTCTAGAGCAGGCCAGCCGCCTAGTGTGTTCCCCTTGCCCTCTGCGTCTAGCTCGAAAGCGCCAGCGATCCGTCCTCCAGCTCTCGGGGCCATCTGGGTGCCCATCAAACCGCTCGACGCCGGGAGGTCACTGAAGAAGGACCTGGAGGCGGTGGCGACAATAACGGCGGCCTTGGCCAAGGACTTGGCACTGGCAGTGGCGGCCAGCGATGTCGCGAATGGGTTGATGCTGGTATGTTCCCTTTCTTCCGTCTTGGCTTCACGATAGCCACGCGGTGTGCTTATCTTTTTTTTCCTTTGTCTTCAGGACGCAGGCCACCAGGAGAAACGTGTCCGGACAGCCGGCGTACAAGCGTTGAGTGAGTAGCCTCTTCTTTTAGCCGGGTGCATCATTTTTTGTACTCTACCGACGAGCTTTTCTTTGTCGTTTCGCAGAGGAGCTGAACAAGCTGAAGGAGGCTCCAAAGAACTCCATCCCGGCTGCCCAGGCAGCCAGGATGCTGGATGATCGCGACCGGCAACACTCGGAGGCAACCGTCGATCTTCGCCGCCGCGCCGAGCAATCGGATGCCCACCGAGCCGAGGCGGCGCGCCTGGCCACCACCCTTGAGACCGCCAAGACGGAGCATGCCACCGCCATGGCCAGCCAGCGAGAGGCCTTCCGGCTGCTCGAGGCAGAGCTGGAGAAGGCGAAGAAGGACAAGGAGGATGCGGTGCAGCCCCTCCAGGACCAGCTCGACCTCGTCAGCAGAGCCGCCACTGGTATGTTTCTCCTTTCTTATCGGTAGTGAGGTGGATTAGGTCTTCCCGCCTAAGTGTTACTTTCGCGTGTTAGGTTACTATCCGGAGGTGGACGACGTCCTTCGCCGCAGCCGTGTGCTCGAGCTCCACGTGGCCGCTGACTCCGAGGCGGTGGTCGGCTGGGAGCCCACCGCAGAGGACCGGGTGGGCACCCTCGGCGAGGAGGCCAAGCCGTTGCAGGAGGCCTGGCAGGCCTCCATCTCAGCGGTATGGGACGTTGAAGTGGCGCCGGACAGCATGGCGGACCTTGCGGTGCGCCTGCAGGAGGTGCCCGATGTCGTCAACCGCCTCGGGGAGTCAGCCGCACGGTCGGGTGCAGAGATGGCATTGACCATGATCATGTCATGGTTCACCCGCAACTTTGACGAGGCGGGCCTCAAGCGCATGACTCGAGGCTTTCGCCAAGGGAAGAGCTTCGAGTCGCTCTGAGTGCTTCTGGGAGTTCGCCAAGCCGCCAGCCGACTGGGCGGCTACGTGGACCTGGACGCCTTCTTCCTCGAGGAGCCGGAGGAGGACGTGGCCGAGCCGGTGGGAGCAGCTGTCGAGGGCGTGGCTGGGGCGCGAGTCGAAGATCCGGCCGTGGTGGTGCCTCCGCCTCCTTCAGCTATGGCGTTGTTTCTGGTGAAGAAGCCGCGAGAACCGACTGAGTACCCAAGATGCCGGGCGTAATTGTTTTGTTACCTTGATCCTTGACGTTGTAGTACTTGAATATTATTTCTTCGTAAATGCTGAAGTGGTTCGTTCTTCTTGTTGCTTGTTTCTTTTGCCGCCTTTTTTCGTTTTACCCGGTGGTAGTGTTCTAGCCTGCCCACCTGGTGCAGCCCCCGAGATTGGGGCCGACTGCCCTTGGTAGGCGGACCCAATCTCAAGCATAGTTGGAAAAAGGTTGGCCGAATGCGCCTTGTGGCCAGGTAGTTGCTGCTCTGTCAATAACTTTAGACTTTTGTTAAATCGTTTGTTCATTAAAGCAGAAGGTTGATGGGCACTTTTATTTTTAGCCATTTTCACGTAGTTGGTAAAAACTCACACTAGTTCGGCAGGCGGGGGTTAGCATTTGTTCCCCTTGTCGTCTGGTCCTGCTCTTGCCAACGTGTCAGTCGGGTTGCGGTCTGAAGCTGGAACCGAAGAGGGGGGCCGTCTTATCGGGAGCACAATGGAGAACGTCCGCGTGGTCGAGCTCCGACGAGATTTTCGCTATGTCGCTGGGCGACTGGCTTTGTCTTGGGCCTTATTCGTTCTTTCGCGTATGGGCTGTTAGCTTGCGCTCTGGCCGGCTGAACTGCCGAGTTGCGGTTTGCAGCCGGATCCGCAGAGTGAGCTCTTTGCGCCGAGTATGCTACTTTTCCGACTATTTCCAGGGCGTGAGCCGGCTGCTTTTGCTGCTTAGTGATGCGAGTAATAACCGTGGTGCAAAGGGCGGGCCCTCCCGACTGTCTTGCTCGAGGGTGCTAGCTGATTTTATTGATAGCCGGGGTTACATGGTGTTCCACTTAGGCGTGGAATAGCCATAGCAGCTCTGCATTCCACATGCGCTCCGTCTCGTCGTACGAGGTGTCCTCCTTGTTCTTCCGTGGTTCGCGTACGTCGATGAGGTAGTAGGCGTTGATGCTTAACGCCCGGCTGATGATGAAGGGGCCCTCCCGCGGGAAGGACAGCTTGAGGAGGCCCTTCGTGTCCTGGATCAGCCGAAGTACGAGGTTGCCTTCTTTGAAGGCGAGCGGCCGGATCTTCCGGCTATGATACCGGCGGAGGTCTTGTTGGTAGATGGCCGACCTGGACAGGGCCAGATCGCGCGCTTGCTCGAGTAAGTCCACCCCGTCTTGGTTTGCCTGCCATGCGTCCTCCTCGGTGTACAGGATAGCTCGGGGCGAGTCGAACTGTATGTCAACCGGGAAGACGGCTTCTGCGCCGTAGACGAGGAAGAAGGGTGTGTAACCGGTGGACCGGTTGGGCGTTGCTCTTAGGCTCTAGAGGACGGAAGGGAGTTCTTCTATCCAGAAGCCGGGCGCCTGCTTGAGTAGGTCGACTAGCCGGGGCTTGATGCCGGCTAGGATCAGGCCGTTTGCCCTTTCCACCTGTCCGTTTGACTAGGGGTGCGCGACGGATGCAAGATCCAGCCGGATCCCTTTGTCCGTGTAGAACTGCGCGAAGGCTCCCTTGGCAAAGTTTGTGCCATTGTCGGTGATGATGCTGTGCGGGTAACCGTAGCGGTAGATGATGTCCTTTAAGAAGGTGATGACGGTCCGGCCGTCCAACTTCTTGATCGGCTTAGCCTCCATCTATTTGGTGAATTTTTCTACGGCGACTAGTAGGTGGGTCATGCCGCCTCGGGCCGTCCTGAACGGGCCCACCGTGTCCATTGCCCATACGGCGAAGGGCCAAGTGATGGGGATGATTCTGAGTGGCGTGTGCTTCTGCGCCCTGAAACGCTGGCAGCCGTTGCAGGCCTTGATCATCTTTTCGGCGTCGGCTGCTATGGTTGGCCAATAGAATACGTAGCGGATGGCCTTCGAGCATGTTGCTCGAGTTGACGCGTGGTGGCCGCACTCTCGCTTGTGTATTTCCTCCAGGAGGCGGATGCCCGTCTCCGTTTTGACGCAGCGCAGGTAGATCCCCCCGTACTCTGCTTGTGCAGGCGGTTGTTGATGATGCTGAACGCCTTTGCGCGGTGTTGGATTTGGCGAGCGAGCACCTTGTCCGGGGGGAGCGTGTCCTGCGTGAGGAAGTCGAGATAGGGTTGCGCCCACCCCGGCGTTGGGTACTTGTCGAAGGAGTCGTGTTGTAGCACTTCTGGACGTGCTTTCTTTGTCGTGCTTGACCCGGGTGCTGGCTGAAGAGCACCCGGGCTGGGTAGGCGAGCCCCCGGGTCTGGATGGAGAGCACTCGGGCTGGGCAGGCGAGCCCCCGGGTCCGGCTCGAGAGCACCCCGGTTGGTTGAGCGAACCCCGAGTTCGGCTCGAGAGCACCCGGGCTGGGCGAGCGGGCCCCCGAGTCCGGCTTGAGAGCACCATGGCGAGCGAGCCCCCGGGTCCGGTTGGAGAGCACCCGGGCTGGGCAGGCGAGCCCTCGGGTCGGGCTGGTTGATGGTTGTTAGGACTCGCGTGGGGGCTGCCCTCCAGCTAGGCGATGGTGTCGACGAGCCGGCGGTTTCTGAGCCCTTTGGGCCGGCTGGGTCACCCGGCAAGACGATGGAGCCGGAGTGCGGCGACGGGGTGATTGGCGGCTTGTGGAGGTGCTCGAGGGAGACGTCAGGCGGTATTGTTTGCCTAGGGGAGGCGAGCTTGGAGAGCATATCCTCCGTCTCTTTGAGCGCTCGCGGGACGTGGTGGAACTCGCAACCGTCGATACAGGCGCAGAACTATTGCGCGAAGAAGCGGTAGGCGGCCATGTTGTCGTCCTTGGCGTCCCACTTGTCGTAGGTTTGCTCGACGACAAGGTCGGAGTCGCCAAAGCAGAGGATGCACTAGATATTCATCTCTTTGGCTAGCCGGAGGCCGTGGACGAGTGTTTCGTATTCGGTGACGTTGTTTGAGGCCTTGAAGTGGATCTGCAGGGCGTACTCCAGGCGATCGCCCTTGGGCGAGGTGATCACGATCCTAACTCCCAAGCCCCCGCGCATCTTGTAGCCGTCAAAGTGCATCCGCTAATAGACGGAGTCAGGAACCGGTGGGAGATACTGGGTTTCCGCCCAATCGACGATGAAGTCCGCCAACACTTGTGACTTGAAGGCTGTGTGGGGTTGATAGAGCATCGTATGCGCGGCGAGGTCGACGGCCCGTTTGGCCACGCGGCCGGTGGCGTATTTGTTGCCGATGATCTCGCCCAGCGGCGATGTGCACACCACAGTGATGGGGTGCTCTTGGAAGAAGTAGCGCAGCTTCTTAGCGGCGAAGTACACACCGTACGCCAGCTTCTAGTAATGCGGGTAGTTTTGCTTGGACTGCGACAGTACCTCGCTGAGGTAGTATACCGGTCGCTGGATCGGTTGGTCCTTTCCTTCTTCCGGGCGCTAGACGACCCGGACGGGGCTAACGACCCGGTTGGTGGCGGCGATGTAGAGCAGCATGGGATCGCTCGGTGTTGGCGGAGCCAAGACGGGAGCCTGCGTGAGCGTCCGCTTGAGGTCGTGGAAACCGGCGTCCGCTTCGTGGGTCCATTTGAATTTGTTCGCCTTCTTCAAGAGGCCGTATAGTGGTAGGGCCTTTTCGCCGAGCCGGCTGATGAATCGGCTGAGCGACGCCAGGCAGCTGGCAAACTTCTCTATGTCTCGTAGGGCGGTTGGTCGCTCCATCCTCTCGATGGCGGAGATCTTTTCCGGGTTCGCCTCGATTCCTCGTTCTGGTACGAGAAAACCGAGGAGCTGACCGGCTGGTACGCCGAAGACGCACTTGGCGGGATTGAGCTTCATCTTGTATCGCCTCAGGTTTGCGAAGGTTTCCATCAGGTCGTCGAGGACAATGTCGTCTACGTACGCGTGTATGTTGCGGTCGATTTGCTCATGCAGGCACTTTTACATGCACCTTTGATAGGTGGCGCTGGTGTTCTTGAGCCCGAAGGGCATGGTGATGTAGCAGTATTCCCCGTATGGGGTGATGAACACTGTCCAGATTTGATCATCCGGGATCAGCGGGATCTGGTTGTACCCGGAATAAGCATCCAGGAATGATAGCAGGTCACAGCCGGCGGTGGATTCGATGACTTGGTCGATCCGAGGCAGTGCGAATGGGTCCTTTGGGCACGCCTTATTAAGCCCGGTGTAGTCGATGGACATACGCCATGTGTCGTTCTTCTTTTGGACCAGGACTAGATTTGCCAGCCAGTCCAGGTGGTAGACTTCGGTGATGAAGCCGGCAGCTAGCAGCCGGGCAATTTCCTCGCCGATGGCTCTTCTTCTTTCCTCTCCGAATCTTTGGAGAGGCTGCCTAACTAGCTTGGCGCCCGTCTTGACGTGGAGAGAGTGCTCAGCCAGCTCCCTTGGTACACCCGGCATGTCTCTTGGTTCCCATGCGAAGATGTTCCGATTCTCACGCAAGAAGCCGGTGAGCTCGTCTTCCTATTTCCGGCTGAGGGCTCCTCCAAGGGTGAGGAACTTGCCGTCCAGCTGGTTGGGGTTCAGCGGGATCTCCGGCTGCTCGACCGCTATCTGTCGCTTGATGTCCCCTAGCTCTTGTGCCACCATCAGGGCTTGCACCATGCGCGAGCCGACTGCAGCACAGTCGATGGACATCTTCATCTTGAGGTAGGCGTAGTGCGGCACTTCCATGAACTTGGCGAGAGCCGGGCGCCCTAGAATGGCGTGGTACGCGCTGCTGTGGTCCACCACCTCGAAGGTGATTGTTTCCCGGCGGTAGTTGGTGACGTTGCTGAACACGATGTCCAGCCAGACCGTTCCGAGGGGAATACAGCTTAGGCCGGGGACGATCCTGTGGAATGTCGTCCGGCTCGGTTCGAGCTGATGCTCGGTGATGTTCAGCTTGTCAGCCATATCCTTGTACGAAATATTGATGCTGCTTCCCCCGTCTACCAGTACTCGGGAGAAGGTGCAAGCTGTCTTGTCGGTGACGATGATGGTGTTGAGGAGGAGGGCGTAGGAGCCCGGGGATGGTAGCACGTCCGGCCGGTCAGCCGGGCCCCATGTCACGTAGGTCATGGTCCAATCCATGGGTTGAGGGATTGGCGGCACGGTCGCGTTCACCTCGGCGTACCGGTGGCGTTTATTGTTCTTGTCTAAATGCTCGATGATGTTGATGACGTAGGTCGCGTGATTATGCGGGAAGTTGTCGCGCTGTCCTCCGGCTACATCAGCCGGAGGCGGTCGTGGTCGCTCTGGGCGATTGTTTTTGGCGACGGCGTTGGCCGGCGCGCCGGCTGGTGGCGGGGGTGGTGGTGGAGCTCCCCTAGGCGGCAGTCATTCGCCTTTCGCCAGCCGGAGGGTCCAGCTACACTCGGCCGTTGTGTGTGTGGCCGGCTTACGGGGGACAGAATGGTATTTACACGGCTGGCCTAGCATGGCCTCCAGCGTGTACTTCGGCTTGTCCTCCCACTGGTTGTCGTCTTGTCTCGGGCGAGGGTATCGTCCCTCGCCAGTCGGAGCCGGCTGGTCTGTCTCCGTGGTGTTTACGGCTCGTGTCGCGCCGTACTGCTCTTTGGCCATTGCTCCGCTCCGCTTCCTGGTGTCGCGGTTGTCGTGGTAGGGGCGGTCGCGCCCGTCTCGGCAATTCGGCCTACCAGATGGATGGCTTGGACCAGCTCCGCCTGCCCTTTCCGACTCGCCGGCGATCAACGTGCCGTTTGCGTCTAGCCGAATCGGGATCTTCATGAACGAGTCCACCGTGGCGTACTTGTCCGCGACAAGCATGAGGTGCTCCATCAAATTGGGCTCTGCCCGGAAGAGCTTGTTCTTCAACACGGTGTCGTCTAGGCACCCGTTGATGAAGTAAGTGATGGCTTGGTTCTCTTGCACCCCCTCGCACGTGTTGCGCAGGTTGGACCATCTGGTTAGGTAGTAGCGGTCCTTCTCACCATTGCGCTGGACGCAGCTGGCAAGGTGTTGTGGCCGACCGGGTCGCTTGTAGGTGTTGTCGAAGTTGGTGAGGAAGACCTTCTCGAAATCCAACCAGCAATGGATGGTTGCGGCGGGCAGGCTGTTCACCCACGTGCACGCTGCGTCCTTCATCAGGAGCGGTGCGTAGCGCATCGCCACTCTTCGGTTGCCGTCGGCTATTCCGACTCGGGTGACGTAGTCGACGAGCCAATCCTCCGGCTTGGTCGTCCCGTTACTTGGGCGTGTCCCTAGGGAGCTGGAAGCCCCTTGGGAAAGGCTCCGTAGCAATACACGGCCCGAGGCACTGGTGGCCGTCCATATCCTCCTCCTCGAGGATCCTGGAGGCTTCTAGGGTGTTGATGCGTTGCTGGTCCGAAGGCGCCCAGGCGGTCGCGGACGTTGGTGAGGCGGATCCGGGCGCCCGGGTCCGCCTGCCGGTAGCCTTCGTGCGAGGCGGTGCGAGCCGGCGGGTGCTCGCTGATGTCGGGCAAGTCCCCGCCTCGAGTAGCCCACTACTAGAGATTTGCTTCTAGCAGCATATCCTACCACAGGTGAACACGCAAGTCGATGCGCCTGGGCTACTTTGCGCAGGCGAACAGGAGAACTACGCGCCTGGGGTAAGTCTGTTACCCCAGGCGAACCAATTCCGGAAGCGCCTGGGGTAAAGTGTGGCAGGGCCACCCATCACCAGCCCTGGCACTCTTCCTTTACCCCAGGCGAATAACGTATCTGTTCGCCTCCGGTATAACACATACCCCAGGCGAATTTTTGCGGAAGCGCCTGGGGTAAGCCCTCGCTGTTGCTGCAAAAAATTAGAAAACCTCTGTCCCTGGGCCCCCCTCCCTGCAGCAAATGGCCGCAAGGCCTTTAGAACCGATTTATGTTACCGGTTCTAAAGGCCTTGCGGCCATTTGCTGCAGGGAGGGGGGACCCAGGGACAGACCCTTTAGGACCGGTTTGTGATACAAACCGGTCCTAAAGTGTCGCACCCGGATTTCTGAAGGATACTCGCCGTTCCGTTGAACAGTAGTAGATTGGATTACGGGGCTTACCGGCACCCGCGTCCTCTTACGAGTAGGCCAACACACGTATGTGTGACAACCAACCCCTATCTGTTCTGCGTCGACGTAAACTATCCCATAGAAATCAGGACACTTCCATTGACGTACTTCAAACCATACACACATGGTACGTCAACGGCGTTGAACAACTGATACCACAACAGATCTCTACGACACAAAAGATGGAAATAAGGTGCAAATAGCTCTCATTAGAGCAGAGATAGCAAATACAATCATTCAGAGGACACATGTCCCAACATATCATCATTACATCACAGCGGAAGCATTCAAAATGTCTGAGTACAGACAAGAACCAAATAGGCCTAAGAGGCCGGAAACGAAAAGACGGAGCCCATCCACGAAGTCTCGGATCCTGCCCGGGTCCGCTATCTACTCGTCAACAGTCTCGTCATACTCCACGTAGTAGCCACCATGTAGATCCTCGGAAACGTAGGTCTGCGGAAACCACAGCCCCAAAGGGGTCAGTACATAAACGTACTGGCAAGGAAGACTCACAATTCACCAAAGTGTAACCCGTCAACACCAAGCATAGATGCTTTGGGTTCAACGGAAGAAAGGGGATATAAAAGATGCTGCAACTGGCTGTTCTAACCAACTACAGAACATACTACAACTTCTGGCTAACAGAAAGGAGATAAGATATCGTATCGTAACCAACTATAGCTAACTCCAAACAAACCCATCCTGGATCTCGCCCCTTATCCAAAGAAGCAATCCGAGGATAACTCACACAATTGGATTAATGATGGATCAAGTTATTGTGACAATAAGACTATTACTAGTCAAGTTATCATTAGTTAGGTGTAAGTTAATCTGAGTACTTGTTAGCCAGTACTTTCACCAAGTAATCCATAACCGCGGAAAACACGGCTTCTCGAGAAGATTTATCCCTGCAGGGTTGCACCAATTTGGCCGTACACGCAAGAATAACCCGCCAGATGGGATGCCTCCCACCAAGCGGGGCACTCTACACAACTCAACCCTTCTTCGCATCAGGCCCAAAGCACCACGTGCTGTGCGTGCGCGGCTAATCGAGCCCCACGAAGAAAAGGGGACCCTCATAGCACTGGAAGACCACGCCGCCCTAAATGCCGACTACAAAAGTTCCACCCTGGCGCCAAGGGTTCGTACCTGCATATGCGTGCATCAAATGGAAAGCCCGAACTAAGTGTGGTGATTTGGACGAGATGCGAATCGAGTCAAATTGAGGGGGGCGCCCATACTCGCTTCCCACATGCGGTTAGTGCGCTCATCATGGATCAGTAGACAAGACCCTTTTCCTATTAGGGTCGACACTAGCAGGCCTCAAAACCACGCCGGGCCTCCTGCCGGTGCCTTATCAGCAAGTTATTATTACCTCAAAATTAACAGGTTGTTGTTTAACATCGAGCCCTAGAACATAATGAAACAATAACAGAAAGTAACGGGTAACAGACTCGAGCAAAACAACCCTAAGCATGCTAGTAAGACACGGGCTCAAACAACGGGGCTATGGGAGTGGAGGTGAGGCAATATCAGGGTTAAAGGATACATGTGATAGGTTCATAACAGAAGCAACGATTCAAAAGGCTAGCAGAATAGACAACGGAAAGTATCGGTATCCCATGTTGAAAGGAACACAGTGGTTCATGTGAGTGAATACTTGCCTGCAAACTCAGCAGCCTGGTACTGAGCTAGATCCTTAGTAGGGGTGTCGTAAGTCTCGTCGGTCTCAACGTCGTCGTTTATCCGAGAAGAAGCAAACAAACAACGCAGAGAGAAACAATCAATAACATGGCATAATGCACAAACATGGGATGATGCATGGCAATTTAATTGATGCATAGAAATAAACTAGTTGACAAGATAGCAACATGATTAAATGGACCCACATGCAATTGGATTGCATATGAAAAGCCCATGAATTATGGTTGAATTAATTGTTTTACAACTAATCATTATATGAAAGTGGATTAGCATGATGCATGGATGAGGAAAACAGCAAAATAACAACAATAGAGCAAATAGAAATAAGGTTTACCAAGTTTGGAAATTCATTTATTAAGTTAAGAAATTTTGGTTACTTAAAGGTGTCACACAAGCACTTGTTGTTTTCACCACTTTAAATTGTTCAAAATAGATAACAAAGTTTATATTTGAAAAGAAAACAAGATTTTAGTTGGATTACATGTTTCACTTGTTGAAAAAGGATTTACGATGAATTACTTATGAATTAAACAAGTTAAACAAGATTTTATTGAATTTAATTCAAACATGAACTTATTTGAATTTTTATTTGTTCCAAACATTAAGTGAGATTCATATTTGAAAATCTTATACTTTTATGGTTTGAAAACATATTTTATATGTCCTAAAAGAATTTGTTTTGATCAAGTTTTAAATTTAGCAATATTAAATGAATTAAACAAGGTTTAATTCATTTAACCAATTTTAATTATTCAAAACATGAAAAAAAATTATATTTGAAAAGGTGGTTTAATTTTGCATGGAAAACATATTTCATTTGTTGGAATTGGATTTAAAATGAGCAAGTTATTATTTTGGCAATTTTAATTGCAATAATTAAGAAACAGCTGTTTTCAGCAATTTAAATTATTCAAAACAGCAAACAAAATTTATATTTGGAAAGTACATGAAAAGTTGATTGGAAAACATATTTAGTTTGTGGAATTTGGAATTTTTATGCCCAAGTTATGATTTTTGCAAAAATAATTGAATTAAACAAGAATTCAAATGTTTCACCAATTTAAAATATTCAAAACAGTAAACAAATTTTATATTTGGATAGAACATTTAATTTGGGACAGAAAACATATTTAAAAAGTCAAAATTGGAGTTGGGATGAATTACTTATGCATTTTAGAACATTTGATGCAAATCTGCCATTTTTTAGTAACTAGGGACTTAGGAAAAATTATTACAGGGGCTAGGAATAATGGACAAGGACCTAGCTGTGATTACCAGGAAGTTTCTGTACCAAACAATTGGGAAATAAAAATGTTGGTTTTATTGAGGGAGGGGGGATTCGAACCCCCCACCTCCTGCTGCGCCAAGGGGACAGTGACCAGATGGGCTAGTGTGCTGTTTTGTAACAGAAAGGGAGCGGTGGGGGTTAAGCTGTGGTTGTGCGCGATTTCTGAAATTGGCACGTAACTGAACCTGCACGCTGCTGTGCCTCGCCAGAGACATGGCCGCCGGTGGTTGGCTGCTCGCCGGAGGGCGGTGGGGTGGCGTGCGGGTGGTGCTGCCAAGGGAGAGGGTGGAGGCGATCGAGGGGAAGGGGATCGAGGGAGGCGCTCACCTGGCAGCGATCGATGGAGGAGGACGGGTCGGTGCAGGTTGGGGCGAACAGAAGGTTGGCGGCGAGGAAACATCGACGGCGGCGGCGCCGTGCTGCATCCCAGCCCAAGCCGAGGGGGGGAGAGAGAGCCCGCGGTGAGGGCTTTCCATTCCCGCCCTCACCGCGGCCGGAGGGAGACCGCAGCTTCGGTGATCGCCGGTGGAAAAGGAGGAGGTATTTCAGTTGTGGGTGTACAGGTTACAGAGAAACAAAAGAACAGAGGGAGAGGAAGATGGAGGGAGAGGATGGCGGCGGAGAAGGAAGAGGAAGGAGAGGGGAAGGGCATAGGGAACCCTAAGGCAGGGCTTAGGTCTTATGGAGAAGGGGGAAGGAGCTCCACCGTTGGTGCTCTGTTCTCTGAACCACGTGGTATGCCTGGATGTGCAGCCGTACGCACGAGGAAGAAGACAAGCCGTGAAGGGGTATGGGCCAGAAGGAAAGTGGGCTGGGGGAAAAAACTGGGCCTGGTGGTGCTCTCTCTCTGGTTCTTTTTATTAATTGCTTCGGTTTTATTATTTTTTTTGCTGAAATGAATTAGAGAAGAAAAGAGGGGTTTTGGGAGTTAGGAAAATTGGAGAAATTTTGGGTGAGTCTATTAAGTCAAAAACAATCATTTGCCAAGTTGGTTTTTCAAAAGTTCAAATCTAAATTGTTATTTGTGATTTAATTCAAATTTTGAAAGAATTTGCTTATGAGGTGATTATTATTGAAAACAACAATTTTAATAGGGTGAACCCTATTGATTTAAATAGAACAAATGATCAAAGTTGTTTTGGTGTTTCTCATAATGTGAAATTGGGTGTTGTTTGATGTTTTTGATTTTGAGTTTTGAATGCAATTTATATTAGGTGGATTATTAAATGACAAATAAGAGTTGAGCTTATTATTATTTCATGGAAACAATTGGAAGTTTTAGTTGAATCTTTTATGTTGGAAAATGTAATATAACAAGTATGAACAATTATTTGGATGTTGGTTTGGAATTTCAAATGGAAAACAAATTGAGTTTGGAAAGGGTTTGATTATTGGATGCATTTTTATAGAAACAACACAACAGTTTTGAAATCACACTTTAATGGAAACAAACAATTGTTTTATTTTGACATATCTTTTTAGAAATTGTAACATCACAAGTATGAAACAAAGGTTTGAAATTTGAGTTGAAGTTCAAATAGAAAACAAAGGAAAACAAATGAAAACAGTTGGAAAACAAATGAAAACAGAGGAAAACAAAAGGAAAACAAGCAAAACAAATGCAATCAACATGATGCCATGATGCAAAACATAAAATAACAGATAGCAAACATTCTAATGGCTATTTTTCATACTTGGGATGTTACAAAATGCCCCCCCTTGAAGGAATCGCGCCCCGAGATTCCTACTGAGAAAAGAAAAGTTCCGGAAACTTCTTGGGAAGATCCTCTTGAGCTGTGACACGTGAAACACATCGTGCACCTTTGATAGACGTCAGGGAATTAGCAAACCACCGGAACATTTTCAAGTAAAGGGAGAGGTTTTGTATCGAGGGTGTATAGCTGGATAGAACTTGATTCATTTGGAGAATAGACTATCTGGAATGTGGTGCTTCAGGAATGCTTCCTCGAAACAACTCCAGGTGATAGGAATGCCAGCTCTCATAGCCTGGAATCAACAACAACAACAACAACAACCTTTCTGGCCAGATAGACTTGATATTTGGGAAGTTTTGATTAGACGCCGGTAGAAAAACTGAAATGGAAAACAATAACAAGATTTCAACGGACGAAAAGGATGTTGAGAAGAACAGGATAACGAAGCAACACCGGGAAAAACGAAACCAAAACACTCCTGAGGTACTACGGAAAACCCATCCGGGCTTCTAAAGGATCAATATCTACTGCTTAAGGAATAGAGGATCTGCTTCCGGGGCTTACACGCCTCCGTTCTCAATCGTGAGTAGGCAACATGATAAATCATGTCACAACCACCTCCATTCCTATGGTCTAGTAGATATGACCATCCTAGAGAAACCAGAATTCGTGAAATCCTAACTTGAAAGTTTAGATGAGAAGGGAAAACAACGTTGCACTTCCTTACCAGAAAAAGGGAGGGTGGGTGGGGAAAGAAGAAAAAGAACAGAATTCCTACTCTCACGTTTCATTTTTCCTATATAGCTACAAAATAGTTTCTAGACTCAACTGCGACCAGTAAAAAGGGATCCTACAGGCAGACAGGCTCTGATACCATTTGTCGCACCCGGATTTCTGAAGGATACTCGCCGTTCCGTTGAACAGTAGTAGATTGGATTACGGGGCTTACCGGCACCCGCGTCCTCTTACGAGTAGGCCAACACACGTATGTGTGACAACCAACCCCTATCTGTTCTGCATCGATGTAAACTATCCCATAGAAATCAGGACACTTCCATTGACGTACTTCAAACCATACACACATGGTACGTCAACGGCGTTGAACAACTGATACCACAACAGATCTCTACGACACAAAAGATGGAAATAAGGTGCAAATAGCTCTCATTAGAGCAGAGATAGCAAATACAATCATTCAGAGGACACATGTCCCAACATATCATCATTACATCACAGCGGAAGCATTCAAAATGTCTGAGTACAGACAAGAACCAAATAGGCCTAAGAGGCCGGAAACGAAAAGACGGAGCCCATCCAAGAAGTCTCGGATCCTGCCCGGGTCCGCTATCTACTCGTCAACAGTCTTGTCATACTCCACGTAGTAGCCACCATGTAGATCCTCGGAAACGTAGGTCTGCGGAAACCACAGCCCCAAAGGGGTCAGTACATAAACGTACTGGCAAGCAAGACTCACAGTTCACCAAAGTATAACCCGTCAACACCAAGCACAGATGCTTTGGGTTCAACGGAAGAAAGGGGATATAAAAGATGCTGCAACTGGCTGTTCTAACCAACTACAGAACATACTACAACTTCCGGCTAACAGAAAGGAGATAAGATATCGTATCGTAACCAACTATAGCTAACTCCAAACAAACCCATCCTAGATCTCGCCCCTTATCCAAAGAAGCAATCCGAGGATAACTCACACAGTTGGATTAATGATGGATCAAGTTATTGTGACAATAAGACTATTACTAGTCAAGTTATCATTAGTTAGGTGTAAGTTGTTCTGAGTACTTGTTAGCCAGTACTTTCACCAAGTAATCCATAACCGCGAAAAACACGGCTTCTCGAGAAGATTTATCCCTGCAGGGTTGCACCAATTTGGCCGTACACGCAAGAATAACCCGCCAGATGGGATGCCTCCCACCAAGCGGGGCACTCTACACAACTCGACCCTTCTTCGCATCAAGCCCAAAGCACCACGTGCTGTGCGTGCGCGGCTAATCGAGCCCCACGAAGAAAAGGGGACCCTCATAGCACTGGAAGACCACGCCGCCCTAAATGCCGACTACAAAAGTTCCACCCTGGCGCCAAGGGTTCGTACGTGCATATGCGTGCATCAAATGGAAAGCCCGAACTAAGTGTGGTGATTTGGACGAGATGCGAATCGAGTCAAATTGAGGGGGGCGCCCATACTCGCTTCCCACATGCGGTTAGTGCGCTCATCATGGATCAGTAGACAAGACCCTTTTCCTATTAGGGTCGACACTAGCAGGCCTCAAAACCACGCCGGGCCTCCTGCCGGTGCCTTATCAGCAAGTTATTATTACCTCAAAATTAACAGGTTGTTGTTTAACATCGAGCCCCAGAACATAATGAAACAATAACAGAAAGTAACGGGTAACAGACTCGAGCAAAACAACCCTAAGCATGCTAGTAAGACACGGGCTCAAACAACGGGGCTATGGGAGTGGAGGTGAGGCAATATCAGGGTTAAAGGATACATGTGATAGGTTCGTAACAGAAGCAACGATTCAAAAGGCTAGCAGAATAGACAACGGAAAGTATCGGTATCCCATGTTGAAAGGAACACAGTGGTTCATGTGAGTGAATACTTGCCTGCAAACTCAGCAGCCTGGTACTGAGCTAGATCCTTAGTAGGGGTGTCGTAAGTCTCGTCGGTCTCAACGTCGTCGTTTATCCGAGAAGAAGCAAACAAACAACGCAGAGAGAAACAATCAATAACATGGCATAATGCACAAACATGGGAGGATGCATGGCAATTTAATTTATGCATAGAAATAAACTAGTTGACAAGATAGCAACATGATTAAATGGACCCACATGCAATTGGATTGCATATGAAAAGCCCATGAATTATGGTTGAATTAATTGTTTTACAACTAATCATTATATGAAAGTGGATTAGCATGATGCATGGATGAGGAAAACAGCAAAATAACAACAATAGAGCAAATAGAAATAAGGTTTACCAAGTTTGGAAATTCATTTATTAAGTTAAGAAATTTTGGTTACTTAAAGGTGTCACACAAGCATTTGTTGTTTTCACCACTTTAAATTGTTCAAAATAGATAACAAAGTTTATATTTGAAAAGAAAACAAGATTTTAGTTGGATTACATGTTTCACTTGTTGAAAAAGGATTTACGATGAATTACTTATGAATTAAACAAGTTAAACAAGATTTAATTGAATTTAATTCAAACATGAACTTATTTGAATTTTTATTTGTTCCAAACATTAAGTGAGATTCATATTTGAAAAGCTTATACTTTTATGGTTTGAAAACATATTTTATATGTCCCAAAAGAATTTGTTTTGATCAAGTTTTAAATTTAGCAATATTAAATGAATTAAACAAGGTTTAAATCATTTAACCAATTTTAATTATTCAAAACATGAAACAAATTTTATATTTGAAAAGGTGGTTTAATTTTGCATGGAAAACATATTCCATTTGTTGGAATTGGATTTAAAATGAGCAAGTTATTATTTTTGCAATTTTAATTGCAATAATTAAGAAACAGTTTTTTTCAGCAATTTAAATTATTCAAAACAGCAAACAAAATTTATATTTGGAAAGTACATGAAAAGTTGATTGGAAAACATATTTAGTTTGTGGAATTTGGAATTTTTATGCCCAAGTTATGATTTTTGCAAAATTAATTGAATTAAACAAGAATTCAAATGTTTCACCAATTTAAAATATTCAAAACAGTAAACAAATTTTATATTTGGATAGAACATTTAATTTGGGACAGGAAACATATTTAAAAAGTCAAAATTGGAGTTGGGATGAATTACTTATGCATTTTAGAACATTTGATGCAAATCTGCCATTTTTTAGTAACTAGGGACTTAGGAAAAATTATTACAGGGGCTAGGAATAATGGACAAGGACCTAGCTGTGATTACCAGGAAGTTTCTGTACCAAACAATTGGGAAATAAAAATGTTGGTTTTATTGAGGGAGGGGGGATTCGAACCCCCCACCTCCTGCTGCGCCAAGGGGACAGTGACCAGATGGGCTAGTGTGCTGTTTTGTAACAGAAAGGGAGCGGTGGGGGTTAAGCTGTGGCTGTGCGCGATTTCTGAAATTGGCACGTAACTGAACCTGCACGCTGCTGTGCCTCGCCAGAGACATGGCCGCCTGTCGTGGTGGTGTCACGGCAGATGCAATGGGATGGCTAAAGATGTGGGGACGAAGGACGCTGGAGGTGCTCGGGGAGGGATCACGCGACGAGTAGCCGCGTGAGGTACGAAGTAAACACTGCAAACAACACGGTCTACCCAGGTTCAGGGCCCTCGTGAGGAGGTAAAACCCCTACTCCTGCCTTTCTCTATGTATTCTGGTGTTTCACCGAGTAGCCACAGTACAATGTTCTTGCTACCGAGTAGCCACTCTTCTCTCTACGTGATGAACTAGGTCAAGAATTAGGTCACGAATTGTTCGATCCTCACGCAGGAGGCGGCGGGGCACCTTATATACCTGGTGCCCAGCCGGATACGTCCAAACATGGACAAGTGTCGACATAGTGTGCACATCGTCCTTCCTCCGGGTTCCCGCTGACAGCTTTGGTTCCTAATCTTGGCTGCATCCGGAAAGTCGTTGGGCAAAACCAAGGGGACAGACTGGTATCACTGTGCCAAACACAGAGTAGGGCCCCCTTATCCTGCGACGGCCTGCTTCCATGCTGTCACTGTCAGGCAGGCCGGTCCCAGATGAACAGTAGTTCGAATACTGCCAAGTACGGACCCAGGATACGCGGGATCCTGTGTCAGAACGGCTCCTTTGACTTTCTGGCCCGAGTAGGTTCCCGCCAATTTTACTCGGGCCAACTCTTCTACTCGAATGTACAGAACTTGATTGATTCTTTCTTCTGGTCATCTTGAGGTGAGACCGAGTAGCAGTCGACCGGGTAGCAAGTACCGGGTAGGCGGCTACTCGACCAAACCTCTCTTCTGATAGTTGCTTTTACCACTTGTCTTCACCCTACTCGGGGGTAACCCCCCGACAGCAGTCCCCGAAGCTGGTAGAGCCTTGCGAACTCGTTCACTAGGCTCTGCCAGCTTAAAACCAATCTTTGCGACACAGCCCTTGAACCTCAAGATGCCGAGTAAGAAACTCCGAGTAGTACTCTAGAAAGTACCTTGAGTTTCCTGTCTTCCGAGTAGCACCAGCTTTCTACTCTGTGTCCGAGTAAAAGGACTTAGAGAAATTCTTAAGCAGAGTCTCTGCAGCGCAGAGCACAATCCAGCCTTCCGTGTCGCAACTGGACACGTGTCAAGCATCCGCGACCCCGACGTCTCGCTGCCCAGGACACGACGCGCCACGCGCCCAGTTTTCACGGGTCGGGCTCACCGGCTCGTCATGTCCCATCAAGCGCAGTAATAGGCCACGATCTGGTCGTGGGATCAACTGTGGCCGTTACGCGCGCGTTCCGCGCTTGCGTGCGTTTCTATCCGGCCACAGGCCCCACCACACGAGTGTTATGGCCACGATCGATCCCACTACCCCGATGGTAACGGTAATCTGAGGCGAGGGTATAAATACCCCCACCGGTAACTTCCACTTCTTCCTCCTCCGCACTTTCCTCTTTCTCTGCCCTGTTTCTTTCTTCTCCGCCGAGCTCTCCGCCGCCGCGCAACTGTTTGCGCCGCTGCGGATTCGTTCTCTCCACCCAATTCTTCCAACTTTCCACCACCTTCTCGCTCGCTGCCATGGCTGCTCGCGCCGGCTGGGCTGGTTCTGATGTTTCTGTCGACGACTGCTCCTAGCTCGTGAACACCCGGAGGGTTCCTCCTGGTGTTCAGTGCCGGCCGTCCGACGGCGAACTCGTTCCGGCCCCGCGGGAGGGCGAGCATGTCGTCTTCCTCACGCACTTCGCGCGAGGATTCGGCCTGCCGGCGTCTAATTTTCTCCGCTCCTTCCTGGATCACTTCGGTGTCCAGATGCATCACCTCCCTCCGAATGCGGTCGTCTTCCTCGCCTATCATACCGTGGTGTGCGAGGCCTTTCTCGGCGTCCGCCCCACGGTACAGACATGGCTGAAGTACTTCCATCTACGTCAGCAGAGTAAGGGGAAGAAGGATGGCGCGGCCACTGGCAGTCGGGTAACCGACACCGGCAGCGCCATGATGCTGCAGCGGACGGGAACCAACCACCCTTGCATCAAGGGCTTGGATTCCGTCCGTATGTGGTAGAAATCTTTCCTTTATGTGAAGAACATCCCCGCCACGAAGGGGGGACCGGTGACGGACCGCATCAACCTGCCCGCCTGGAGCAACCGAGCTCCGTCTGGGCAGAACTGGAAGACGAAGCCCTCCAACGACCGCAATGCCGTGCAGATGGAGGAGCGGCTTGCTGCGCTAATCGGAGAGGGCCTCAGGAGCGATGACCCCGTCGCCTGCTGGATCAAGAACCGAGTGCTGCCTCTGCAGCAGCGCTCCCATCCGATGTGCTACCTGGGAGGCCCCCGCGATTGCACTCGAACGACCACGTTCGAGCTCAGCAACGCGGACGTCGCCGAGCACGCGAGGTCCATCCTGACCACGGGCCTCCGCGACGATTGGGAGTATGGGTTTACCCCCTTCAGCCGCACGAAGCCGATTCCACGGGTATGTTCCCCTTTCTCTGCTTCCAGTTTATGTAATCCGAGTAGATATTCTTCTCTTCCTACTGCGATTAGCAATTGCATTCCGCACCGAGTAGAGCACTCATCAGAACTGTTTAGGCTTAGTATGCTTGATTTTTTGCACGCCTTGTCGGGTAGCATACTTAGAAGAAATTCTTAGGCTTAATATGCTTGATCTTTGCACGCCTTTCCGAGTAGGATATGCAGCAAATTTCCCTAGGCTTAGTATGCTTTGTGTTTGCACGCCTATTCGGGTATAGTGCCTTCGTGCTACTCGGTTAACTAGCGACACTTCCCTGTTCTTCAGGTTCTTGACCGCCAGAAAGCTGAAAGCTGCGAACGCTTCGAGGGCAATTGGTCAGATGACCGAGAAGAAGATGACCAGGCTTCTCTCGAGACCGCGGACCAGATCAATCTTCCTCATTCCCCTTCGACAGAGAAGCAGCCTGCCGAAACGTCTCTCCGCGATTGGTCCGATGACGAGTTGGAGGGTAACTGAATTCACGCTTTTCGTCTGCGAGAGACACTAGCCCTTTGCCTGCTGTTTCTGAAGTGTTTTTCTTCCTCTTTATTTCACAGATGCTGCAGATGCTGAGGATGATGACGAGGATGAGGACGAGAGAGCCCTTGAGGCCAATCCTCTATCAGTTGCTGCACCTGCTAACCGCAAGCGGACCGGCAGCGGCGCCCTAGAGCCCCCCGCCAAGAAGAAGAAACCATCCGAGAAGGCGACCAAAAAGGTCGTGAAGAGAACAAGACGAACGATTCCCTCCACCAAGGCGTAAGTCTCTTCTCGGTTAATTCTTAATTTTGTACTTCGCTGTTTCTTCTCAATTTCCTTTGTCCTCTTCCTATTTCTGAACGCAATTTCCTCTTCAGAGCCCCCTTGAACGCGGACGCCGCTCTCGCGTCCACTGAGACCCAGAAGAAGACCGCCGTCGATGCCGACAACTTAATCAACCTCGACGATGATGAGAATACCACCGCCAACGCACCACCACAGGGCACTGATGCCCAAATCACCGACCCAGAGCAGCAATCCCGCGCCGAGCAGGAGGCGCATGACACTGCTCATCAAGAGAAGCCACCTTCCCCTCCGGCCAACACCGCCGAGGGGAACCAAGATCAAGAGATGCATGATGACGCCGCCCTCGAGCGGCCAGGAGCAGAACAGGAGCAGCCAGCCACAGGGGGTGCTGAGCAAGAAGATCCTGCGTCCCAGGCGCGGGTGGATGCAATGGATATCTCCCAGCCAGATCCTGCTGCTGAGCAGCGGGTAGAGGACGCGACTGGACTCTACCCTCTGAGCGACGTGCACCGCGCAGAGTAGCGCCCAGCCAGATGGCGCATCGGACAGCGCGTCCCTGGCGCCACCAACTGACCAAGGTGGCGCCCAGGCAGACTCCTCCCTGGTGCCGCAACCCAAAGCTGCAACCGGCCCTTCAGCCAAGCCGGTTACTAGGAAGAGTGCCCAGGATGCTGCCGAGAAGGAGGCAGCCGAGAAGGAGAGAGCTGAGAAGGAGACGGCTGAGAAGGAAGACGCCGAGAAAAAGAAGGCCGAGAAGCCAATCTCCGAGAAGCCAACTGCTCAGAAGGAGAAAGCAAAGAAGAGAGCTGCCGACATGCCGCCGCCGACATCAGCTGGCCAGCCCGGGCCGCTGGTTATCCGCAATCCCAATGCGGTTCCTGCCGCCGCTGCTATAGCTGATCAGCCCTGCTACCCGGACTACATGGTGAAAGTTAGCCATCAGCACCAAATCGGCCTTTCTGCCAAGGACCGGAAGATTGCTCTTACAAAAGGAAGGAAAGCATTGGCAGTGAACTCCGGGCCCCCAGCCCCCAATCAAGATAAGTCTATCTCCATCGCTTCCCGTGGACCTCAGGATCAAGCGGTATCATCCGAGAGCCTCGAGCAGGTACTCGACTTGGTTGGTTTCATCGATGCCAAGTGGGACAGCAATCTTCCCGGCAACACCAACTGGAATGGCACCACGCTGGGCGCCAACTGTCGTGGTGGTGTCACGGCAGATGCCATGGGATGGCTAAAGATGTGGGGACGAAGGACGCTGGAGGTGCTCGGGGAGGGATCACGCAACGAGTAGCCGCGTGAGGTACGAAGTAAACACTGCAAACAACACGGTCTACCCAGGTTCAGGGCCCTCGTGAGGAGGTAAAACCCCTACTCCTGCCTTTCTCTATGTATTCTAGTGTTTCACCGAGTAGCCACAGTACAATGTTCTTGCTACCGAGTAGCCACTCTTCTCTCTACGTGATGAACTAGGTCAAGAATTAGGTCACGAATTGTTCGATCCTCACGCAGGAGGCGGCGGGGCACCTTATATACCTGGTGCCCAGCCGGATACGTCCAAACATGGACAAGTGTCGGCATAGTGTGCACATCGTCCTTCCTCCGGGTTCCCGCTGACAGCTTTGGTTCCTAATCTTGGCTGCATCCGGAAAGTCGTTGGGCAAAACCAAGGGGACAGACTGGTATCACTGTGCCAAACACAGAGTAGGGCCCCCTTATCCTGCGACGGCCTGCTTCCATGCTGTCACTGTCAGGCAGGCCGGTCCCAGATGAACAGTAGTTCGAATACTGCCAAGTACGGACCCAGGATACGCGGGATCCTGTGTCAGAACGGCTCCTTTGACTTTCTGGCCCGAGTAGGTTCCCGCCAATTTTACTCGGGCCAACTCTTCTACTCGAATGTACAGAACTTGATTGATTCTTTCTTCTGGTCATCTTGAGGTGAGACCGAGTAGCAGTCGACCGGGTAGCAAGTACCGGGTAGGCGGCTACTCGACCAAACCTCTCTTCTGATAGTTGCTTTTACCACTTGTCTTCACCCTACTCGGGGGTAACCCCCCGACACCACCGGTGGTTGGCTGCTCGCCGGAGGGCGGTGGGGTGGCGTGCGGGTGGTGCTGCCAAGGGAGAGGGTGGAGGCGATCGAGGGGAAGGGGATCGAGGGAGGCGATCACCTGGCAGCGATCGATGGAGGAGGACGGGTCGGTGCAGGTTGGGGCGAACAGAAGGTTGGCGGCGAGGAAACGTCGACGGCGGCGGCGCCGTGCTGCATCCCAGCCCAAGCCTAGGGGGGGAGAGAGAGCCCGCGGTGAGGGCTTTCCATTCCCGCCCTCACCGCGGCCGGAGGGAGACCGCAGCTCCGGTGATCGCCGGTGGAAAAGGAGGAGGTATTTCGGTTGTGGGTGTACAGGTTACAGAGAAACAAAAGAACAGAGGGAGAGGAAGATGGAGGAAGAGGATGGCGGCGGAGAAGGAAGAGGAAGGAGAGGGGAAGGGCATAGGGAACCCTAAGGCAGGGCTTAGGTCTTATGGAGAAGGGGGAAGGAGCTCCACCGTTGGTGCTCTGTTCTCCGAACCACGTGGTGTGCCTGGATGTGCAGCCGTACGCACGAGGAAGAAGACAAGCCGTGAAGGGGTATGGCCCAGAAGGAAAGTGGGCTGGGGGAAAAAAACTGGGCCTGGTGGTGCTCTCTCTGGTTCTTTTTATTAATTGCTTCGGTTTTATTATTTTTTTGTGCTGAAATGAATTAGAGAAGAAAAGAGGGGTTTTGGGAGTTAGGAAAATTGGAGAAATTTTGGGTGAGTCTATTAAGTCAAAAACAATCATTTGCCAAGTTGGTTTTTCAAAAGTTCAAATCTAAATTGTTATTTGTGATTTAATTCAAATTTAGAAAGAATTTGCTTATGAGGTTATTATTATTGAAAACAACAATTTTAATAGGGTGAACCCTATTGATTTAAATAGAACAAATGATCAATGTTGTTTTGGTGTTTTTCATAATGTGAAATTGGGTGTTGTTTGATGTTTTTGATTTTGAGTTTTGAATGCAATTTATATTAGGTGGATTATTAAATGACAAATAAGAGTTGAGCTTATTATTATTTCATGGAAACAATTGGAAGTTTTAGTTGAATCTTTTATGTTGGAAAATGTAATATAACAAGTATGAACAATTATTTGGATGTTGGTTTGGAATTTCAAATGGAAAACAAATTGAGTTTGGAAAGGGTTTGATTATTGGATGCATTTTTATAGAAACAACACAACAGTTTTGAAATCACACTTTAATGGAAACAAACAATTGTTTTATTTTGAAATATCTTTTTAGAAATTGTAACATCACAAGTATGAAACAAAGGTTTGAAATTTGAGTTGAAATTCAAATAGAAAACAAAGGAAAACAAATGAAAACAGTTGGAAAACAAATGAAAACAGAGGAAAACAAAAGGAAAACAAGCAAAACAAATGCAATCAACATGATGCCATGATGCAAAACATAAAATAACAGATAGCAAACATTCTAATGGCTATTTTTCATACTTGGGATGTTACATAAAGGCCTTGCGGCCATTTGCTGCAGGGAGGTGGGGCCCAGGGGTGGACCCTTTAGGACCGGTTTGTATCACAAACCGGTTCCAATGTGCTTGCCTCAGTGCTTTGTTTTCTAAGTGGTGGTCACCACAGATCAAACTTCAACACCCGCACCCACACGCCGCCGTCGTCTTCCATCCCCACGCCAGTGTCGAGGAGGAGCAGAGCAGGTCGTCCAGCAGCAGATCGCCCACTCCGTCGTCGTCGTCGTTGTGGATCCAGTGTCGCACCCGGACTTCTAGGGGATACTCACAGTCCGTCAAACAGTAGATAAATGGCTTACGGGGCATACCGGCACCTGCATCTCAATATGAGCAGGCCAACACGTAAACGTGTGACAACCATTATCTTACTATTCATCGTCTGCGCAAACCATCCCGTAGAAATCCAGATACTTCCGTTGACGTACTTCAAAACATACACACATGGTACGTCAACGGCATTGGAACAAGTGATATCACAACAGATCTCTACGACACAAAAGATTGAAATAAGTTGCAAATGGCTCTCATTAGAGCAGAGATAGCAAATACAATCATTCAGAGGGCACTTGCCCCAACAATACATCATTACATCACAGCGGAAGCATTCAAAATGTCTGAGTACAGACAAGAACCAAATAGGCCTAAGAGGCCGGAAACGAAAAGACGGAGCCCATCCACGAAGTCTCGGATCCTGCCCGGGTCCGCTATCTACTCGTCAGCAGTCTCGTCATACTCCACGTAGTTGCCACCATGTAGATCTTCGGAAACGTAGGTCTGCGGAAACCACAGCCCCAAAGGGGTCAGTACATAAACGTACTGGCAAGCAAGACTCACAGTTCACCAAAGTGTAGCCCGTCAACACCAAGCACAGATGCCTTGGGTTCAACGGAAGAGAGGGGATATAAAGGATGCTGCAACTGGCTGCGCTAACCAACTACAGAGATTCTACCACTTCCGGCTAACAGAAAGGGGATAAGATCGAGGATTGTAATCGACTGAAAGATAACTTCAAACAAACCCATCCTGGATCTCGCCTCTTATCCAAAGAAGCAATCCGAGGATAACTCACACAGTTGTAAAAATGATGGTTCAAATTATTGTGTCAATAAGCCTATTAATAGTCAAGTTATTAATCATGGTGTGTAACATGTTTGATCATTATGTTTAAGTTGTCCTGAGTACTTGTTAGCCAGTACTTTCACCAAGTAATCCATAACCGCGGAAAACACGGCTTCTCGAGAAGATTATCCCTGCAGGGTTGCACCAATTTGGCCGTACACGCATGAATAACCCGCCAGATGGAAAGGCCCTTCCACCAAGCGGGGCACTCAACACAACTCAACTCTTCTTCGCATCAAGCCCAAAGAACCTTGGGCGCACGGCTAATCGAGCCCCGAAGAAAAGGGACCCTCATAGCACTCTAAGACCGTGTCCCCCTATATGCCGACTACAAAAGTTCCACCCTGGCCTGGGCTCGCAAAAACATGCATGCGGCAAATGGAAAACACGAACTAAATGAGGCGATTTGGACGAGATGTGAATCGAATCAAATTGAGGGGGGCGCCCATACTCGCTTCCCACATGCGGTTAGCACGCTCATCATGGATCAGTAGACAAGACCCTTTTCCTATTAGGGTCGACACTAGCATGCCTCAAAACCACACAGGGCCTCCTGCCGGTGCCTTATCATCAAATTATTATTTAACAATAACAGTAGCATGATTGATTGATTGATTAATCATCGAGCCCCCAGAACATAATAAAATAGTAACAGAAAGTAACGGGTAACAGACTCGAGCAAAACAACCTAAGCATGCTAGTAAGACACTGGCTCAAACAATGGGTTGCAGGAAGGGAGATGAGGCATTATCAGGGTTAAAGGATTCATGTGATAGGTTCGTAACAGAAACAACTACTACTAAGGCTAGCAGGAAAGAACAACGGAAAGTATCGGTAGTCAATGTTGAAAGGAACACAGTGGTTCATGTGAGTGATAACTTGCCTGCAAACCCAGTAGCCTGGTACTGAGCTAACTCCTTAGAAGGGATGTCGTAAGTATCGTCGGTCTCAACGTCGTCGTTTATCCGAGAAGAAGCAAACAAACGATGCAGAAAGATAAACAATCAATATCATGGCATAGGTGCACAAACATGGGATGATGCATGTCATGTTAATAGATGCATCAAGATAAACTACTTGACAAGATATCACAATTTAATTGGGCCCATATGCAATTGGATTGCATATGGAAAAGATCCATTGAAATAAGTGGAAACAAATGATTTACAATTAATTATTATGTGAGAGTGGTTAGCATGATGCATGCATGATGATAACAACAAAATAACAACAAATAACAATGATAGATGCAAGTGAAAAAGGATTGGAACAAGTTTTGGAGATCATTGATTAAGTTTGGAAAATGTGGTTACTTAAAGTTGCCACACAAGCAACTGTTGTTTTCATCAAGTTAAAGTGTGCAAAACCATTAACAAAATTTATATTTGAAAAGAACATCAAATTTTAGTTGGATTACATGTTTCAAATATTGAAATTTGGATTAGGATGAATTTATTATGAATTAAACAATATTAACAAGTTTTAATTGAATTTAAAGAAAGTTTGAAATATTAATTGAATTTTATTTAGTCAAAACATAAATTCAAATTCACATTTGCAAAGTTCACACTTTGGTGGTTTGAAAACATATTTTGCATGTCCAAAAATATTTTATTGTGAGCAAATTATAATTTTATCAAATTTAATTGATTTAAACAAGTATTAAATCATTTAGGCAATTTAAATTATTCAAACAAGGAAACAAATTTTACATTTGAATAGGATATTCAAAATGGTATGGAAAACATATTTTATTTGCATTTATTGGATTAAAGATGAATTAGTTATGGAATTTAAGAAATTGCATTTGAATTATTCAAATTTGAAATTTAATTGCATTTCAAATTGTCAAAACAGTAAACAAATGGATTATTTGGATAGATGATTAAATTTGGAGCAACAACCATATTTAGAGTTTTTGATTTGGAGGCATATTTAAAAAGTTATTAACAGATTAAGATGGAGGACCAAAATGTTATTTTTAGGGACTTAGTGTTAAAAGGAATGTGCAGAAAAACAATTGTTACCGCGTACTACTCTACCCACAGTCACTGCCCGTGGGCCACTGGCCAGCGTGGCACGGCTAGGAGGTGAGGTGGCACAGGGGGTCTACGACTGGTGGGGTCGCGCACACGGGATAAATCCCGAAGAAAAGGTTGCAGCACCGGGGATTCGAACCCGGGCCGCTGCGCACTAGCGAACGGAACCAACCACTGCGCTGCTACGGAATTCTTGTCAGGTACCGATCGTGTGGCAAGTTAACATTCAGTTAACTAGTTAACTGAACTTTCTGAATTCTGTTTGCAGGTGCTGACGCGAGCGACAGTGGCCAGTGCCCGCCGGCGATCGTGGCTCGATGCACGGTGGCGGCCGTGCGGTGCTCGGGCTGGCCGCGTGCGCATCTGCTGGTGTGTGGGTGTGCGCGGGTGAGCTTGTGCAGAGAAGTAGGGGCGAGACGGTGACGCTCACCTGCGCTGCAGGTGTAGCAGAGCGTCGCTGCAGTGGGCTCGCCGGCGAGTTCACGGACGGCGGCGGCGCTACACGCCAACTCGAGAGCAACGGAGAGGTCGAGGGCGGTCACGGAGCAGCGGAGGATCCATTCCCGCTGCTCAACGGAGGGGAGCAATGGTCTGCCGGCGGCGATCACCGGCGTTTGGCGGCGGTAGTGAGGTTCAGCGAGGTTGGGCAGGGTTCAGAAGAGGGACAGAGAAGGTGGGGGAGACAGTGGTAGACGGCGGCGCTAGGAGGGTGGGACTAGGGTTAGCAGGGGCTCGGGAGGTAGCTAGTTTTATGGGGGGTTAGGTGCCTGTACGGCGAGCCATCGGGAGGGGCATGGAGCGATCGGGTGGCTCCGATGGGGTCGTACATGTGATGACGTCGACTGGAGGAAGAAGACAGGAAAAGGAGGGGTACTGGGCCAAGACAGAGAAGAGGTGGGCTGGGCCTCTCTCCCTTGTGTGTTGTGCGTTTTCTTTCCATTCTCCCTTAGTTTTATTTTTTTATTTTTGCATAAAACCAAATGGAAGAAAAAGGATCGGGTTTTTAAGTTAATAAAATTTAGGAAAATTTTGGTTAGTTGAGTTTTTCAAATATCCACTCAAAACTAAATTTTGTTTTCCAAAGTTTTTCAAATTTAATTGTTGTTTGTTAATAAAACAAAAATTGGTGAATTTTAGTATTAATTAAACATTAATGTAAACAACATGTTAATAGGGTGACCCCTATGGTTAAGGTGATTAAAGTGAGTTTGATTGGTTTGGAGATTTGTTATAAACTCAAGTTGATTGATGTTTTGAAGATTTGATTTGAATTTGAAATGATTTGGAATTATTTGATTGAATTAATTGTTTGATCAAAACCAACAATTTAAGGAGTGATCAACATGGAATAAAATGGAACAAATTGGTTGTTATTATTTGAAATAACATTTTGGAAATTGTAACATCACAAGGATGAAACAAAAGGTTTGAATTTTGGTTTGAAATTCAAATAGAAAACAAAGGAAAACAACTGAAAACAGTTGGAAAACAAACAAAACAAAATGCAATCAACATGATGCCATGATGCAAAACATAAAATAACAGAGAGCAAAACATTCTAAAGGCTATTTTTCAGACTTGGGATGTTACAAAACGCCCCCCCTTGAAGGAATCGCGCCCCGAGATTCCTACTGAGAAAAGAAAAGGTCCGGATACTTCTTGGGAAGATCCTCTCGAGCTGTGACACGTGGAACACATCGTGCACATTGGATAGACGTCAGGGAATTAGCAAACCACCGGAACATTTTCAAGTAAAGGGAGAGGTTTTGTATTGAGGGTGTATAGCTGGATAGAACTTGATTCATTTGGAGATTAGACTATCTGGAATGTGGTGATTCAGAAATGCTTCCTCGAAACAACCCCAGGTGATAGGAATGCCAGCTCTCATAGCCTGGAATCAACAACAACAACAACAACCTTTCTGGCCAGATAGACTTGATATTTGGGAAGTTTTGATTAGACGCCGGTAGAAGAACTGAACTGGAAAACAACAACAAAATTTCAACGGGCGAAAAGGATGTTGAGAAGAACAGGATAACGAAGCAACTCCGGGAAAACGAGATCAAAACTCCTGAGGTACTATGGAAAACCCATCCGGGCTTCTAAAGGATCAATATCTACTGCTTAAGGAATAGAGGATTTGCTTCCGGGGCTTACACGCCTCCGTTCTCAATCGTGAGTAGGCAACATGATAAATCATGTCACAACCACCTCCATTCCTATGGTCTAGTAGATATAGCTATCCGAGAGAAACCAGGATTCGTGAAATCCTAACTTGAAAGTTTAGATGAGAAGGGAAAAACAACGTTGCACTTCCTTACCAGAAAAGGGAGGGTGGGTGGGGAAAGAAGAAAAAGAACAGAATTCCTACTCTCACGTTTCATTTTTCCTATATAGCTACAAAATAGTTTCTAGACTCAACTGCGACCAGTAAAAAGGGATCCTACAGGCAGACAGGCTCTGATACCATTTGTCGCACCCGGACTTCTAGGGGATACTCACAGTCCGTCAAACAGTAGATAAATGGCTTATGGGGCATACTGGCACCCGCATCTCAATATGAGCAGGCCAACACGTAAACGTGTGACAACCATTATCTTACTATTCATCGTCTGCGCAAACCATCCCGTAGAAATCCAGATACTTCCGTTGACGTACTTCAAAACATACACACATGGTACGTCAACGGCATTGGAACAAGTGATATCACAACAGATCTCTACGACACAAAAGATTGAAATAAGTTGCAAATGGCTCTCATTAGAGCAGAGATAGCAAATACAATCATTCAGAGGGCACCTGCCCCAACAATACATCATTACATCACAGCGGAAGCATTCAAAATGTCTGAGTACAGACAAGAACCAAATAGGCCTAAGAGGCCGGAAACGAAAAGACGGAGCCCATCCACGAAGTCTCGGATCCTGCCCGGGTCCGCTATCTACTCGTCAGCAGTCTCGTCATACTCCACGTAGTTGCCACCATGTAGATCTTCGGAAACGTAGGTCTGCGGAAACCACAGCCCCAAAGGGGTCAGTACATAAACGTACTGGCAAGCAAGACTCATAGTTCACCAAAGTGTAGCCCGTCAACACCAAGCACAGATGCCTTGGGTTCAACGGAAGAGAGGGGATATAAAGGATGCTGCAACTGGCTGCGCTAACCAACTACAGAGATTCTACCACTTCCGGCTAACAGAAAGGGGATAAGATCGAGGATTGTAACCAACTGAAAGATAACTTCAAACAAACCCATCCTGGATCTCGCCCCTTATCCAAAGAAGCAATCCGAGGATAACTCACACAGTTGTAATAATGATGGTTCAAATTATTGTGTCAATAAGCCTATTACTAGTCAAGTTATTAATCATGGTGGGTAACATGTTTGATCATTATGTTTAAGTTGTCATGAGTACTTGTTAGCCAGTACTTTCACCAAGTAATCCATAACCGCGGAAAACACGGCTTCTCGAGAAGATTATCCCTGCAGGGTTGCACCAATTTGGCCGTACACGCATGAATAACCCGCCACATGGAAAGGCCCTTCCACCAAGCGGGCCACTCAACACAACTCAACTCTTCTTCGCATCAAGCCCAAAGAACCTTGGGCGCACGGCTAATCGAGCCCCGAAGAAAAGGGACCCTCATAGCACTCTAAGACCGTGTCCCCCTATATGCCGACTACAAAAGTTCCACCCTGGCCTGGGCTCGCAAAAACATGCATGCGGCAAATGGAAAACACGAACTAAATGAGGCGATTTGGACGAGATGCGAATCGAATCAAATTGAGGGGGGCGCCCATACTCGCTTCCCACATGCGGTTAGCACGCTCATCATGGATCAGTAGACAAGACCCTTTTCCTATTAGGGTCGACACTAGCAGGCCTCAAAACCACACAGGGCCTCCTGCCGGTGCCTTATCATCAAATTATTATTTAACAATAACAGTAGCATGATTGATTGATTGATTAATCATCGAGCCCCCAGAACATAATAAAATAGTAACAGAAAGTAACGGGTAACAGACTCGAGCAAAACAACCTAAGCATGCTAGTAAGACACTGGCTCAAACAATGGGTTGCAGGAAGGGAGATGAGGCATTATCAGGGTTAAAGGATTCATGTGATAGGTTCGTAACAGAAACAACAACTACTAAGGCTAGCAGGAAAGAACAACGGAAAGTATCGGTAGTCAATGTTGAAAGGAACACAGTGGTTCATGTGAGTGATAACTTGCCTGCAAACCCAGTAGCCTGGTACTGAGCTAACTCCTTAGAAGGGATGTCGTAAGTATCGTCGGTCTCAACGTCGTCGTTTATCCGAGAAGAAGCAAACAAACAATGCAGAAAGATAAACAATCAATATCATGGCATAGGTGCACAAACATGGGATGATGCATGTCATGTTAATAGATGCATCAAGATAAACTACTTGACAAGATATCACAATTTAATTGGACCCATATGCAATTGGATTGCATATGGAAAAGATCCATTGAAATAAGTGGAAACAAATGATTTACAATTAATTATTATGTGAGAGTGGTTAGCATGATGTATGCATGATGATAACAACAAAATAACAACAAATAACAATGATAGATGCAAGTGAAAAAGGATTGGAACAAGTTTTGGAAATCATTGATTAAGTTTGGAAAATGTGGTTACTTAAAGTTGCCACACAAGCAACTGTTGTTTTCATCAAGTTAAAGTGTGCAAAACCATTAACAAAATTTATATTTGAAAAGAACATCAAATTTTAGTTGGATTACATGTTTCAAATATTGAAATTTGGATTAGGATGAATTTATTATGAATTAAACAATATTAACAAGTTTTAATTGAATTTAAAGCAAGTTTGAAATATTAATTGAATTTTATTTAGTCAAAACATAAATTCAAATTCACATTTGCAAAGTTCACACTTTGGTGGTTTGAAAACATATTTTGCATGTCCAAAAATATTTTATTGTGAGCAAATTATAATTTTATCAAATTTAATTGATTTAAACAAGTATTAAATCATTTAGGCAATTTAAATTATTCAAACAAGGAAACAAATTTTATATTTGAATAGGATATTCAAAATGGTATGGAAAACATATTTTATTTGCATTTATTGAATTAAAGATGAATTAGTTATGGAATTTAAGAAATTGCATTTGAATTATTCAAATTTGAAATTTAATTGCATTTGAAATTGTCAAAACAGTAAACAAATGGATTATTTGGATAGATGATTAAATTTGGAGCAACAACCATTTTTAGAGTTTTTGATTTGGAGGCATATTTTAAAAAGTTATTAACAGATTAAGATGGAGGACCAAAATGTTATTTTTAGGGACTTAGTGTTAAAAGGAATGTGCAGAAAAACAATTGTTACCGCGTACTACTCTACCCACAGTCACTGCCCGTGGGCCACTGGCCAGCGTGGCACGGCTAGGAGGTGAGGTGGCACAGGGGGTCTATGACTGGTGGGGTCGCGCACACGGGATAAATCCCGAAAAAAGGTTGCAGCACCGGGGATTCGAACCCGGGCCGCTGCGCACTAGCGAACGGAACCAACCACTGCGCTGCTACGGAATTCTTGTCAGGTACCGATCGTGTGGCAAGTTAACATTCAGTTAACTAGTTAACTGAACTTTCTGAATTCTGTTTGCAGGTGCTGACGCGAGCGACAGTGGCCAGTGCCCGCCGGCGATCGTGGCTCGATGCACGGTGGCAGCCGTGCGGTGCTCGGGCTGGCCGCGTGCGCATCTGCTGGTGTGTGGGTGTGCGCGGGTGAGCTTGTGCAGAGAAGTAGGGGCGAGACGGTGACGCTCACCTGCGCTGCAGGTGTAGCAGAGCGTCGCTGCAGTGGGCTCGCCGGCGAGTTCACGGACGGCGGCGGCGCTACACGCCAACTCGAGAGCAACGGAGAGGTCGAGGGCGGTCACGGAGCAGCGGAGGATCCATTCCCGCTGCTCAACGGAGGGGAGCAACGGTCTGCCGGCGGCGATCACCGGCGTTTGGCGGCGGTAGTGAGGTTCAGCGAGGTTGGGCAGGGTTCAGAAGAGGGACAGAGAAGGTGGGGGAGACAGTGGTAGACGGCGGCACTAGGAGGGTGGGACTAGGGTTAGCAGGGGCTCGGGAGGTAGCTAGTTTTATGGGGGTTAGGTGCCTGTACGGCGAGCCATCGGGAGGGGCATGGAGCGATCGGGTGGCTCCGATGGGGTCGTACATGTGATGACGTCGACTGGAGGAAGAAGACAGGAAAAGGAGGGGTACTGGGCCAAGACAGAGAAGAGGTGGGCTGGGCCTCTCTCCCTTGTGTGCTGTGCGTTTTCTTTCCATTCTCCCTTAGTTTTATTTTTTTATTTTTGCATAAAACCAAATGGAAGAAAAAGGATGGGGTTTTTAAGTTAATAAAATTTAGGAAAATTTTGGTTAGTTGAGTTTTTCAAATAGCCACTCAAAACTAAATTTTGTTTTCCAAAGTTTTTCAAATTTAATTGTTGTTTGTTAATAAAACAAAAATTGGTGAATTTTAGTATTAATTAAACATTAATGTAAACAACATGTTAATAGGGTGACCCCTATGGTTAAGGTGATTAAAGTGAGTTTGATTGGTTTGGAGATTTGTTATAAACTCAAGTTGATTGATGTTTTGAAGATTTGATTTGAATTTGAAATGATTTGGAATTATTTGATTGAATTAATTGTTTGATCAAAACCAACAATTTAAGGAGTGATCAACATGGAATAAAATGGAACAAATTGGTTGTTATTATTTGAAATAACATTTTGGAAATTGTAACATCACAAGGATGAAACAAAAGGTTTGAATTTTGGTTTGAAATTCAAATAGAAAACAAAGGAAAACAACTGAAAACAGTTGGAAAACAAACAAAACAAAATGCAATCAACATGATGCCATGATGCAAAACATAAAATAACAGAGAGCAAAACATTCTAAAGGCTATTTTTCAGACTTGGGATGTTACATCCAGGTCAGCCCCCCTCCCTCCCATCCCCCCTCCATCCCAGCGCACTCCCTCCCGTCGTCGTTGTGGATCCAGGATGCGACTGCTCCTGGTGGCCGCGGTGAACTTCTTGTTTACAACCTCAGATGAACACGCGGTAGACACTTCACTTAACGGAGATGCTAATGCTTTTTCCTAGATTAGACGAATCTGAAATGGATTTAGGAATCCTTTGGTATAGTTTCAGTTAACGGAGATGCTAATGTTGTATCGAGAAAATAGAACATTTAATAGAACATGGCTTGCAAAGTATGTCGGTCCCGATGTGCCCAAGGACGATTCACCGGGTCTTCTTTTATGCTTCAGCTCCACGTCGATGACCTTGATTCTTTGGTAATTAACAAACGATTCTTTTTATGTTAACTTGCAACTTGTGTTCTTTCGTTTTACTATCCAGCTTAGATTGGTATGTTTCTTAACAAAAGATTCTTTTGTATTTCTTTTTTAGATTGTACCATGCAATATTCGGGAAGAGTTCAACGAGTTAGTAGGCAATAACGTGGATTTCGATGTTCACGGGACCATTTACATTCTTCGAGTGAAGAAAGAAAGAAGACCTACTTCTACGGGGAACAATTGCGGTCTATCATCGCCACCTATAATTTAAGCGGATGTGATTACATTCACTTCTCTATGGCAGGACCGCAACCTCGTATCAAAATTGTGTATATGGGCGGGATTGCGAGCGAGGATGGCGGTAGTGAGGAGGAAATTGGGAACAATGAGGATGATATGGACAATGTGGATGATATGGACGAGGAGGACCCATGGAAACATGTGGTGGTTGCTCAAAGAGCCAATCTTAGCGAGCTTGAGAAGGACCGTGTCCTTCAGAAACTAGCCCAGATAGATAGCTACATCGGGTTCCCTTTCGTGCATCGCATCACCAACACTAATATCTCCAATGGACATGTCATGGTATGTTTCTTAACACTTTCTTATTCCTATAGTTGCTTATGTTATAATGTGGCCGGTATGTGACATTGTGCTTTTATTCTTTCTTGGAATTGTGTGTTCTAGAAAATACCTATGGCGGTAGCGGACAGTGCTGGCATGGAGCAAGGTACCATTGGAGTACGCCGTGGAGAATCAGGAAATGTCACCGCAGTTCCGATCACCAGGGATAATGCTAATGGTCGCGTCATCCTCAACTCTCAAGCATGGAGGTAGTTCCATTCCGCAAGAGTTGGTATGGAGGCTGGCCGAGCTATTCTGATCACCATGAGGAATAGTGACATCCCCAACTTGGACATGATGATGGTCATCAACTACATCAGCCCGCTAGATAGATGACGAGTTTGTTCAAATTAGAACAAATAATCATTTCCATCTGACCAACTCCTGGATTTATTAGTAGTATGGTTCTTTTCGAGACTATGTAATTTTGTTGAACTATGTGGTGATGATCGAGACTGTGTGTTGATGATCGAGAATATTTCTGTTATGAAACTTAATTGTGTCATTTTGCTGTTATTCTGTCATTTTGATACTTATTTCTGTCATTTTCGTGTAATTCTGTTATTTTGGTTTCTTTTATTTTTTTGACACAGCAAAACCATACCCCAGGCGAACAGAATATAGTACCCCAGGCGCATCTGTACCCCAGGCGCACAGTGCTTGTTCGCCACAGGTAAAAGGCTTACACCAGGCGCACAAGGCCTATTCGCCTGGGGTATGTCAAGTTACCACAGGCGCATTTCAGTTCTCATATGGTCCCAGGCGAACTGAAATGCGCCTGTGGTAGGCCTTTTCAGTTCGCCTGGGGTAAGCTTTTCCCTAGTAGTGGCCGGTTGGTAGCCTCCTAGGGGAGGCGTTGGCAGTAGCGGCCTGCCGAGGCGGCCGGTTGCGAGCCATAGTAGCCTGGCTGACGGTTGTTGTTGCCGCGATATCGGCTGCCTCCTGCAGCCGGTTCGGTGTGACGTCTTGACTGGTAGAGGGAGTTGACGCTGCCGTCGACCCGCGGCGGCACGTGGGCGGGATTTGGCGATGACACCTGCCGGCCGGCGTACGTGGCACTGGAAGCATGTGGGTCGGGACCGCGAGCGTCCGGTTGGGTGGCTTCTCCGGGCTTGGCAGCGGCAACCTGGCTGGGGGTTTTTTATGCAGCCTGACCACTCTGCGTTGCCTGCTGCTGGTTGGCGGCTATAAGGAAGTCCTGCAGGCGGCATTGCTGGCATAGCAGGTCTTTGCCTTGGAGATCGGGTAGTTCGGCCAGGGCGGCTTCCGCGGCCCTCATATTCTTGGCCGAGGTGTTGTATACCGGCTGACAGAAACCGGGTGGGACCATCGGGTCGGCTGTGATCCCTAGCTCATGCACGAGGTTGCCCCCGCGTTGACGTACCTCCCCCATGCGGCTAGGGTCAACCGGCACGGGAGTGAAGTTGTGTACCGTGTTGAACTCACGTACCTGGGACTCCACCCGGCGCTGGGTGGAGGCCACGTTCTCGGCGATGCCGATGAGGCGCTGGTGCATCTGTTCGAGTGCAGCGGCCACCTCATCGGGGTCCGCGTCCGAGTTGACGTGCACGGCGAGTTTCTCGAAGACGTCCTCGACGGAGCCGCATGGCGCGGTGCATCGGCTTCCCTCCGGAACCTCGTCCGGGTGATGGGTAACCATGCACTCTGCATGGTCTCGTGACTCGTGGCCTTCGTCGTCGCGACCACTTCTTTGCAGAGGCGGTCGGTGCACGCCTCCATCTCGGTGGGGAACTCGGGGACGACGGCGACGAACATGCGGTGCTCGCCGAACTGAACGACGGAGCCGTTGTCCGGGAGAGTTGGGACTTCGATGGCCCCGGTGTTGTTGATCACGCAATCAACGGTACAGAAATTCACTACCAGGCAGGTGACGACGCGGCCTCCGGCCGCGAACGAAGGTGGTCCCCTGCAGAACTCAGACCCATCCGCCGCCATTTGCCCCACGATGGGCGCCAACTATCGTGGTGTGAATCAAGGAAGAACCAAGACGGTGTTCCTGATGGTATTTAAAGAGGGGATAAGCTAGCAAACGGTGGCGTTGGTGGGGGATTGGATAGCAAGCATGTAGACACACGATGTACCCAGGTTTAGGGCCCTCACGTCGAGGTAAAGCCCGTACTCCTGCTTCTCTCTCTTTATTATCGATGCACTAGTTACAAGGTCGTTCAATGAGCTCTGTTCGAGTGTGTAAAGGTGGGGGAGAAGGGAATGTCCCCTGCTATCGAGGCCAGGCCATCCCTTATATACTGCTAGGCTGGCCGGCTTACAAGTGGGGTCCGGCTAGTACGAGACCAGCCGGGGAGATTCTTAGGATAAGCGCCCTCTGTCTTTGGCCTTCGAGTCCGGTTGATGCCGTACAATGCGTCGTATGATGGGCAGAGCCCTGCCCATCTCTGCGTACCCGGCAGCCACTCCCGGCTGCCCATGCCTTTGTACCCGGCCCGTACGCGGAGTACTACAAGCCCATGCGGTTGGTACGGCCAGCGTAGGGCGGTACCGGCTAGCTTCATTTTGAAAGTGGCTTGCCGTACGCGGGTACGGCAGGCCCATTCTTGAGTACCCTGAGGAGCCGGGGAGTAGGTGTGCTGTCGGAGTCGAGTCGCACTGTGGCATACGTAGGCCTAGGAGTTGGAGTGCCTAGCCAAGCCTCCCTACTGCCTTTGACTTTCGGACCACCCGTGCAGTTCTTCCATCCGGCTGACCATCCGGTAACCGGTTGAAGGCTTCTTCCGGCTGGTGAGGGAGGCGCCCGGGGCATGTCAGCGCCGTACCCCGGGCTTACATGAGAAGGACTTAGCCCTTGACTATTTCACTCTGGTCCCTGGAGGCACCCGAGGATCATCCCCCCGACATGGAGCCACGATGTTTTCGGCGATGATTATGGCGAGTGCCTTTTTGTATGAAGATTCCGAAGAAAAATAAGTCTCTTGGCTGACGCTCGCGTGATGTCGTGGTGCACTGAGCACTCGTTCTGCCTCCCGATGGGACGTGGCGAGAAGTGTCAGAGACTAGACATGTCGGAGTCGATGCGGTGGACGTGTACACGACACGGCGGACGGAGTCAGCGCGGAAGTCGTGTAGTCGACGAGGCGTACGGCGTCGTCGCGGTGGATATCGTGTAGTTGACGTGGACGTGGCGGAGTCGCACGACGACGTGGAAGTCGTGTAATTGACACGGACGCTCAGCCACCGAGTCCACACAAGAAGGTGGATCCGAAAAGTCTTCAAGATGTGCTGATTCCGCAAATTAGCTCGCGTTGTCATATGTGCCTCGTCGAGTCGACCAAGTTTGATGTTTTGCTTTTCTTTATCTGAGTTAATATATGGTTTGTACGACCACAATAAGGACCTAGACGAAGAAATCTGACAGAGCTCCTTAGGTACGCGGCCAGCGCGTCAGATGCTTCTGACGCGGTAGTACGTCGAGTGCGCGCGTAGCACTCGTGGGTTGCACGACCAGCGCTCATTGGGTGCGTGGCCATCGCACCCGATGGGAGTAGCCCCCGAGTCTATGTGCGATGATTTGTAATCGGGCATAGACTCAAAGTTCTTCTAATGACGCTTCTTGGATTTATCGGGTGCACGACAGTGCTCCCGATGGGAGTAGCCCCCGATTCTATGTGCGATTTTTCGTAATCGGACATAGAATCAAAAATCTTCTAACGTCGCTTCTTTGATTTATCGGGTGCACGGCAGTGCTCCCGATGGGAGTAGCCCCCGAGGCTATGTTCGACTCATAGATTCGGGCATAGGCTCAGGTTGTTCTGGAGGTAACCCCGTGTGCTTGTCTTCTGTTGACTCGCGGAGGAGGACATGCGTCGACTCCCGGAGAAGGGTATGTGTCGACTCTGACCGGAGGATCTGTGTCGACTCCGAGCGGAGGATATGTGTCGACTATCGACTCCGTGCGGAGGATATGTGTCGACTCCGAGTGGAGGATTGTGTCGACTGTCGACTCCAAGAGGAGGATATCTGACAGAGTCGACAGTCGACACAATCCTCCGCTCAGAGTCGACACATATCCTCCGTACGGAGTCGACAGTCGACACGTATCCTCTGCTCGGAATCGACAGTCGACACATATCCTCCGCTTGGAGTCGACACATATCCTCCGCTTGGAGTCGACACATATCCTCCGCTCGGAGTCGAAAGTCGACACATATCCTTCGCTCGGAGTCGACACATATCCTCCGCTCGGAGTCGATAGTTGACATAGATCCTCCGCTCGGAGTCGATAGTTGACATAGATCCTCCGCTCGGAGTCGACACATACCCTCCTCCGGGAGTCGACGCATGTCCTCCTCCGCAAATCAACAGAAGACAAGCACACAAGATTAGTTTCAGAACAACCTGAACCTATGCCCGACTCTGCGAGTTGAACATAGCCTCGGGAGCTACTCCCACCGGGAGCACTGCCGTGCACCCGATAAATCGAAGAAGCAACGTTAGAAAATCTTTGAGTCAATGCCCGAATACAAATAATCGCACATAGACTCGGGGGACTACTCCCATCGGGAGCACAAACATGCACCCGATAAATCGAAGAAGCGATGTTATAAGATCTTTGAGTCTATGCCCGATTACAAATAATCGCACATAGACTCGGGGGATACTCCCATCGGGAGCGCTGGCCGCGCACCTAATGAGCACTGGTCGCGCAACCGACGAGCGCTACGCGTGCACTCGACGTACTACCGCGTCGGAAGCATCTGACACGCTGGCCGCGTACCTGAGGAACTCTGTCAGATTTCTTCGTCCAGGTCCTTATTGTGGTCGAACAAACCGCATATTAACTCGGATGAACAAAAGCAAAACATCAAACTTGTACGTCTCGACGAGACGCATACGACGGCGTGGGCCAATTCGCGAAATCAAAAAATCTTGAAGACTTTTCAGGTCCATCTTCATGTGTGGAGTCGGTGGATGAGCTTCCGCGTCAACTACACGACTTCCACGTCGTCGTGCGACTCTGCCACGTCCACGGCAACTACACGATCTCCACCGCATTGACGTCGTCCGCCTCGTCGACTACACGACTTCCGAGTCGAATCCGTCTGCTGTATCGTGTACACCTCCACTGCATCGACTATAACATGTCTAGTCTCTGACACTTCTCGCCCTGTCCCATCGGGAGGCAGAACGAGTGCTCAGTGCACCACCACATCACGGGAGCGTCAGCCAACAGGGTTATTTTTCTTCGAAATCTTAAAATAAAAAGGCACTCGCCACGCAACAGGGAGAATATTGTGAGTATGCGGCTCCCGCAAAAACCACGACTCCGCACTACGATGTATAGACACGTCACTCAAAACAAAAGACAACACTTGCTACGCATCCAAAAGAAAATTGCGAATACGCGGCTCCCGCAACTCCGCATTACGATGTACTAACACATCATTTTAACCTGGATCGTTCGGCCGACTAGGCACATCCGGATGCCGTATTTTTCGAGTACGAAGGTAAGACCCAAGGATCTTCCGTGTGGGCCTGGAATCGCAATCGAAGTGCGTTCTCCAGTAAATTTTCCGTGTCAACAACACGAAGAAAAATCCTAGCGGACGCGCCGGGTACCCCTTTAAGGTTAAGTTCGAATCGATAAGTCCTCCACAGCCTAGTCGCAATGTTCACCACGCCGAGTTTGAGTCGAAGGTCTCGAATCCGTGTAGACCAGAACTGGTTTTACCCGAGAAGCAATTAATTGGCCCTGATCTTTCGGTAGAGCCAAGCGACTGAGCCATATCTTTCTGCGAAAAAAGTCAACACAAGGCGCATTTACTGCTCGATACTCGAGTACATCTCAAACAGGGTACACACCTTCAGATCAAATATTCGACTAACTGAGTCATGAGATCCAGAAACAAGCTTTGAGTACTTACTCGACTATTCTCAGTCGAACAAACACTCGGGGGCTACTGACGTGGGGATGACTCCCAGGCCTATCGGATGAGCCTTCCCGGTTACGTGGGGACACTCAACACGTCCCCCAATTGAGCCTAACGACTGCTACGCTACGGGAAGCCCACTCGAAGGCCCATCTGGGTTCAAGAAGTTATAGTCGATTTCTTGAAGCACAAGACAAGAACTCCTATTCGTAGTCTAATAGGACTCATGTAAACCCCTTCTAGCTCCATATATAAAGCCAGAAGGGAGGAGAGGAGACGGGGGACAAGAGACAAGCCACGACTAGACGCAATCCGACACTAGACAATACACGGGATACCCCGTACACACCACCACGGTATCGCCATTGTAACAACTCGATTATCTCATCATAATACAGATCAGACCAGCAGGAGTAACGGTTTTACCTCTGTCGGGGGGTTACCCCCGAGTTGGGGTAAGGCAGGTGCTAAAGTGAAGGTCAAAGTGCTATTGACCGGGTAGACGGCTACCCGGTACATGCTACCCGGTAGATTTCTATCCGGCCGTACGCACCAATGGTCAAGAGAATATATCAAGGAAGTTAAGTTCGTCTGAGTAGAGAAGTTGGTCTGAGTAGGCGGATGGCAATCCTACTCGGACCAGAAGTCAATGGAGCCGTTCTGACAGAAGATCCCGCGTATCCTGCGTCCGTACGCGCGTGCGGTTCAACTTACTAGGTTTGTGATCATCAGTGACGCAGGGTTAGGCGGCCGTCCAGTCCTGTCAAGGACTGAGGGGACAGGAGGGGATGGAAGTCTACGCTGGGCGGCTGACAGAGCGGACAGGGGCTGTCAGTCGTACGGCGCGGCACTTCTCCGCGCGAGATCTCGGAGGCGTGCTGTCATCACAATTGTCAAGTCCCATCACCGTACCTTTTAGTCTTTGTTTAAATTCGGCTGGGCACCAGTATATAAGGTGCCCTGCCCCCTCCTGCGCGAGGGGAATTGCCGCATTTCACATTTATGTTCTAGAGACAACACTAGTGCTAGAGAGCAGCAGAGTGGTTACTCGGATAGAGGCACACTTTGTACTGTGGCTACTCGGTTTACACACAAATAGAGAGGAAAGGCAGGAGTAGGGGTGTTACCTCCACACGAGGGCCCTGAACCTGGGTAAGATCTTGTTGTTTGCAGTGCTTGAGACATCTTAGCGCGGCGCTACTCGACGTGTGATCCCTCCCCGGATACCTCCAGCGTCCATCGGCCCCAACACTTAAGCCATCCCATGGCGTCTGCCGTGATACCACCACGACAGTTGGCGCCCACCATGGGGCCAGCAGCGGCGCTGGCTGGAGTTCACATTCGGACGGGACTGGTTCCCGCTTCAGGGGAGCGCGTGGTCTGTGGTCTTGTCCACAGATTCGGCTCCTTCGACTTCGTCTCCGATAACGATGGAGATTTCGGCGGCAGGCCCATGCCTGCAGGTGGCTCGGTGCTCTCCTTCGGCACGCACCTGGTCTACGTCGCCACCACCGTCATCCGCGAGTTTCTAGAGGTGGTGCTCGACGCGGAAGATCCTCCTGCTGTACTCGCTGCCCGCGAGAAGCCAACTGGCTGCTCTGCGGACAACGTGGAGGTGATGATGACAGGCCCGGCTATCGATGCCGGGAAGGGCGTGGCCGCTGACGCTGGCGTCATCGAGATGCCTGTGGGTGCCAGGGTCCACAAGCCCTACGAGAAGGACTCGAACCTGCCTCCTTCCACCTCTACGGTCATCCCGGCTGTTCGCGCAGGCGCCACCATGCCGCTGGGCATGCCGCAACCCACCGAGGCGGAACTCGCCGCCATGAGGGCGCAAATCGAGCAGCAGCGTCAAGCGCTACTCGCTGAGACCCAGGAGCTGGAGAAGGTTAGACTTGAGCTTAACCTTGCGCAAAATGAGTACAACGCAGCGCATGGCTTTACTCCTGTCGCTAGGCTGCCTAGCAAGATAGGCATTACGCATCGCAACTTAGGCGCTGAGCTGGCTAGAGATGGTAGGGCTGCCAGCAAATCTGCTACTTTAAACACTGTTGATAGGCCTAGGTACAGCACCCCCGTCAAAACTCTTAGGGCTGCAGAGGCAGTGGCTGCTGAGTTGCCGCATCTCACTGGCGACGCGCGCGCTAGGCAGCAGGAGAGGCTTAACGAGCTAGTGCTAGAGGCTAGTCGGCAGAATGAGCAGTTCCGGAAAGCCAATCCGGGTGCTGGCGCTTCTCAGGTTGTGCACTCGCGTGCGGCCGGATCTATGGATCAGGCCTCATCGCCGCTTCCCGGCAACGAGAGGGACCAGAGTGTGCACTCTGGGAAGAGCAAACATATGCAGGTGTACGACCCTGCTGTCGCCGCAAAACAGCTCGCTGTGCCGCGGCAGCCCGGTCAGAAACAGAACACTGCCGGAGCAGGATATCAAGCCACTAAAGCTCAGAGTAAGAGGCAAGGAGGAAACATTGCAGGGCCTTCTCGGCAACAACTTGCTCAGCCTACTCGGCAGGGGGCTGGCCGGGTACGCTGACCCTAGAAACATCACTGATCGTGTGGGTGACCGCGTGTTGGAGCCCAGCGATGCAAGGTACAAGCTGGACCGGATCAATCTGTCCGCGCAGCTCGAGAACAAGGGGCCACCTGGCCCAGAATGCTTTGGTCATCGTATCATGGATGAGCCATCTGTGAACCACTTTCAGCTGGCCAGGGGGACCAAGTGCTACAACGGCAGTATCAAGCCAGAAGACTGGCTGAGTGAGTACGTCACAGCTGTGCACATTGCAGGCGGCAACCGGAGATGGGATGTGCGGTATGTGCCGCAGATGCTAGAAGATCCGGCTAGGACTTGGCTCAACAACCTACCCAAGAACAGTATCAACTGCTGGCTCGACTTCTCGGAAGACTTCATCAGCAACTTCACCAGCACCTACAAGAGGCCGAATAGGCCGCAACAGCTGTCCGCTTGCAAGCAGCGAGAAGAGGAGACTAATCGCGAGTATCTTACTCGGGGGAGCACCTTGAGGAACACCTGTGAGGGTGTGAATGAGGCTGATGGCTAGGTTGAGACTCCAAATGCAGAGTGTGTAGCTAGTGGCAAGCCTTCTTCCCCACGAGGGTGACTCGAGGGTTTATATCGAACTCTTGGGGGGCCAGTATTTCAGCAGTTGTCTTCCAAGCTTCCTCCTGGATCCTGCAAACAAGTAGAGAATTTTGTGCCCTCAACCTCACCAAGTGGTTGTCAATCACAAGGTGTGAGACTTCTAAATTGCAATGCAAAACTGAAAGTAAATGTGCAATAATTAAATCTACTACTAAATGCAAATGAGAAAATAAATATGCAATGGATTGTTTTTGTATTTTTGTGATGCAAGTGGTGATGGAGATAATGTAAATTCGAATTGGAGATGCAAGTAAAGTAAAGTGAAAGTAAAGTAAATTGCAGCAAAGTAACTAGAGTGTTTTCTTATATTTAAAATAGGACCGGGGTTCATGGTTTCACACTTGCATTCTCTCAAATAAAGTAGACGGTGGACATAAAGAATTACATGTGAGATTACAATAACATGTTTAACATTGAGTACTTTCATATGGGCATCACGTCCTAGCATAGAGATCTCTACGGTCATATTAATCCCTCTTATACTCCACCAAGATGCGAAATAAATCATAACACCTCGATAATTAAGGAAAAACCAGAGTATAGCTTTAAGCAATGTGACATGAAGTTGAAGTAAGAACTTGCTAGATCTAGTCATGGAGATTGATTAGTGTCACTTCAAATCCCCGGTAACAAGGTACTCCTTTTTATCCCTAGTGAGGTAACTAAAAAAGGTTTAACAAAACCTAAGTGGATCGCTGAACTTCTGTCACTTTCACAGCACTAGCCACCCCCCGTTACTCCAACTAATGCACCCATCACCCCACACACGCTCTCAAGAACTAGATTGATCAAAGCTAGCAAATAAGAACGGGGTACATAAGATACATCTACTCAAATAACTCAAGAGAAACAATTACAATATCAGATTTAATAACTCATAGAAAAGATCCACCACATAGGAATTACAACGGTGCCCGTAATCATGTGAGGCAGCTCATACAGATCTAATTAGTGAAGCACATAGAGAGAGACATACAAGTGCTACTTCCACAAACCCATAGCCCTGGGGTGGGCTACTCCCTCTTCATGGAGATGTCGATGGAGATGACGTTGGAGGGGTAGGAGATCACACCGGCGGCGCCCTGCCGGAGTTTCCCCCTCCAATCTGGAACTTCTGGTCTCTGTTTCGGTGTTTTGGTGTTTCGGCCGTGCTCTTCTCCGTAAGGGTACGGGGGACCCTTTTTATAGTCGGTTTTAGGTCAAGACGGAGTCGGTAAGTCGAAGATGGAAGGAATTGGGGCCACAGGGGCCAAAAGGAGGCCTCTCACGCGGCCAAGGAATCTGGCCGCGTGGAGGGTCCTCTTTTGGGCCTCCTTGCCCAATTCTCGTGGATCCTTCGCCCGCAAGTCTTCTCCTTCCAAGAAAATGACGCCCGCAGATTTTTCAGGTGATTTCGCGGAAGTTTGCCCCCTGAAACGTCAAAAATATAGAAAACGGGGTTTCTGACAGGCAGGGTTAATTCCATAAAAGTTGGGGGACTTTGTAATTTAACCCCAAAATACTATAAAACATTGAATTATACCCTTATATGATGCAATATGTAATACAAAACCATGTGAAAATATGCAAAATTCATCTATGCATTTTACATGCATCAACATCCCCAAGCTTAACCCATGCTCGTCCTCGAGTATGAAGGTGATAAAACTAAGATGGGTTTTGCATATTGAAACAATCATGGGATATCAAGGAGGATAATTCATGCTACATATAATCAAATGATTAATACTAGAAATGAGTAGCAATATACAATTCATGTTGTAAGAAATATCAAATATGCAAGCAAAGATGCTTCATGAAAGTTCAGAAAGTGTATAATGAAATAAAAGCACTATGGACCAAATGCATACACAAAATGAAAAATAAAATCCTATATTGGTCAAAGAATAGCATAATGGAGAATAGAAAATATGGTGGACACTTTGGAGAAAATTGAGTAGAGGTAAAACATGATCAAGTCTTATTTAGCCTCTAAATTATTCAACTAAAATTACTAATTGAAATGTGGTATCCATTGATCTAGGACTCTCATAGCCCCTTTATCACTAGCATCTTAAAATTGTGAGTATTGAAGTAATGAGAATTACAAGGTGGTTGAAAGCCTCATGCCCCGCGAGTGTGAAAACCTACTCCATGATTACTCAACTTAAGATTCCTAATAAGCTTTGTACAATCATAATAAGTATTAATGACATCATAGAGAACCGCAAAGAGGTACCTCTTGCCCCATGACATGGAAACAAGCCCATGTTACAATGACAAGATGAACAAACGGAGTAGACTCATCATCCTTTTTATTTTCATTCACTATTATGCATAGCTTATTATTTTATTATAGGATGTGTTGTAGAGTCACTCAAGCTGTAAGTAAATTTCCACCATGATAAAGCATGGCTTGGGTTAGCAGCCCAATGCGTTTCTCTAGTCATATAGATACTTACTCATCAAAACTTATTATTCCTCTATTTCATTTCGGCATGGCAGGAGTCCAAAAACAAAAGTACGTGATATCAACCAAATGCAAATTTTTTGTGCAATGTTGAAAGCTTTACGGTGATACACGTTTATAGCTAGCTCCCAACCACACACTTGTCAAACGCAAAACTTGTGGCTCCCATTATTGGGTCATGTTTATTAGATGCATAAAAAGTAAAGTGTGCCTTCAAAAGTTCGTGAGAGTCCTATCCCAAGTTAAACCCATGACAATTAATAAAGTGAATATCTTAATTTAGAACATAAATAACACAATAACATGGTGAACATACTCGGAATAGCAATGAAGCTAATGGGAATATATGGTGGACTCACTGGAAATACTTGGCTAAGGAGTGTTGGAAACAAGTTTTTACTTGTTGGAATTTTTAAATTTTTGGGCTAGCAAGAGGGAGATAGTTGACCAGCTACTATGCATGCATATGTCCATAGAACTACTCATTTCATGACAAACTAAATAAACCATCAATTAACATCAAGGACATGAATAAGAGATAGCTCTCAAGACAACATTATTGCAAATTTCTACACATAAAAAGCCTATAAATCATGCAAACATATGTAGCTCTTCAAATCAACCATGGCATCCCTATTCCAAGTCATAATACTATCATCCAATACATTCCAACCCCAAACTCCAGTAGCTCAATCTCATATAAAATGATGGTGGTGGTCTTATCAAAACAAAAATAAAAACAAAAACTAGACGCTTCAAGTCTCTACGATAAATGCTTTGCTTAGAAAAACAGAAAGTAGACGTGTGCTAACCAAAAGAGTGTAGCTCCAGTGGGGTGTTCATCACATCCCCAAGCTTATGGTTTTCACCATTCTTGGATGTCTTGAGGCGCAGCTCCTCTATTCCCTGTAAAAAAACTTCACAAAACATGTTTCTCCCATTCTTTTTCTGTGGGGTGAGATTAGCAAGGACAAACAAATCACATGCTTTCTGTGCAAAATTCCAAATAAAATGTTCCAGTATATAGACAATAAGGTTCATTATGTTGTATGTTCACTCTCTTGCTTGAAAGAATCATGGAAATTCGATTCCCAAGCCTAAAGAGTGCATAAAACAAAACAAGGCAGAATATGTCCAGAAAAGCAGCAGCAGCAAAACGAACGTTTTTCCCTAAGCTAGACTCGTCAAAACATTAAGAAAATTTTTGTGCTTACAGAGGACAAAAAGTTGAAGAACATACTAAAACATTAGCTCAATCCGACATACCAATAAAAAACGTAAAATCATACGGTGAGCAGACTCGTGCTGAAACAGAAATTTCATGCACTAGGATAGGAACTTATAAGTCCAAATGGGTTTGACTTGACTCTTTATTTAAAACTCCAGAATTAAAAAAAAAAACTAATCTCTTGAGACAGAAAGAGGACACTAGAAAAATCCAAACAAAAACAACCGGCTTGCCTCCCGTAAAGCGCTTTCTTTATAGCCATATAGCTAGGCTTTACTTACTTGATAATCAAGAGGGATAAAGCTCATGAGGGAGCTTGTTCTTCAGCGTGCCCCTCTTCCTTGGGAAGTGCTCCATGCTTTTCTTGTGAGAGAACTGAAACTTGACATTCCCTTCCTTGGAGTCTATGATTGCACCTGTAGTACGAAGAAAAGGTCTACCCAAAATAATAGGACTAGGGGATTTATCCCCCATATCCATAATAATGAAATCAACGGGTATGAAAGTCATGTGCAATTCAATCATAATATCTTTTACTTTTCCTACCGCATGTTTAGTAGAGTTATCAGCAAGGACAAATTCACTTGAGCACTTTTCTAAATTTTCTAGTTCTAGCAATTCATATAATTCTTTAGAGAGTACCGATACACTAGAACCTAGATCTAACATAGCATGGTGATTTTATTTTCCAATTGAAACTAGCACCTTGGGGATCCATGCATCCCCAAGCTTAGGACGTATCATGGCCTCATTCTTGTAACTAGAAATTTTTTCTTGCAAGACATGATTAGCAATATACGATCCAAAGCCAGGTTGATTAACATTTATAGTGGGATCACTAGCAAATTTTTGTAGAGTAGCAATAAGTTCTTGCAAGCTACTTTTTTCTAAATCAAGCAATGGATCCTTAATTTAAGTAAGCATCATAATTTCCTCTACTTTTCCTTTTCTATTATGCATATTAAAAATCTCAGAGCGATCATCAAAAATATCCTCGGGTACTTCAGCCTTTTTTAAGCTCTCTTTAATTTTAACCTCTAAGAGAAAACTTTCAAGCAAAACATGGGTATTTGCAGCATTAGTGCTAGTAAAAGATCCCCCACATTCATTACTTAAAAAGGCTCTAGAAGTTTCAGAAAGTCCCTTATAAAACATATGCATAAGTATCCAATCTCTAAAGCCATTCCCTATTCCATATGCTCTACTTCTAATTCTCTCCCATGCTTGTATCATTGATTCATCTTTTTCTTGTTTAAAGGTAATGAGCAATTGTTTAACATTGTAATTCTTTTTAGCATGACAAAACCTTTTAGTAAATGCAGCCCTTAAGTTGAACCAAGTAGTAAAATTGCTAGGAGGCCATCTTAATATCCAATCTAATGCTTTGCCTCCTAGTGAGTAGGGAAAGAGTTTAACTTTAGTAGTATTGATGTTTGCATGATTCAAGTTCAAAGTTTTACATCTTTCATAAATTTCTTAAGATGGAACAAAGGGTCTTCTTTATGCTTTCCATAGAAACGAGATTCATAAATCATTTTAATAACACTAGGATCTACTTCTAATTTTTCAACAGGAATATTTAGCTCTTGAGGGAAATTCCTAACACTGAATGGCCAATAAGTTCTCTGCTCCATTTTCCAAGTTTTTATGTAGTTTTTAATTTTTTATGAAAAACAAAAGTAAAGTAACTAAGAAAATTCGAAATACTAAAATAATCTAGATAACTAAATGCAAAACTAAAATGCAAACTAAAATAAAATATGCAAGACAAAACAAAAACAAGAACAAAAACAAAAACAAGACAAGAAACAAAACAATCTACTTGAAAGAAGGTGGAGATAGAAAGGACGGTGCTCACGTAGGTGCAACCTCCCCAAGCTTAGGTGTTTGCACACCTTGTTGGTGATGAAGACTTCTTGTGAGCTCCCTTGGACAACTCCTTCACCTATGGCTCCCCGGCAACGGCGCCAGAAAAACGCTTGATGGCTACGTTGAGACTCCAAGTGCAGAGTGTGTAGCTAGTGGAAAGCCTTCTTCCCCACGAGGGTGACTCGAGGGTTTATATCGAACTCTTGGGGAGCCAGTATTTCAGCAGTTGTCTTCCAAGCTTCCTCCAGGATCCTGCAAACAAGTAGAGAATTTTGTGCCCTCAACCTCAACAAGTGGTTGTCAAGCACAAGGTGTGAGACTTCTAAATTGCAATGTAAAACTGAAAGTAAATGTGCAATAATTAAATCTACTACTAAATGCAAATTAGAAAATAAATATGCAATGGATTGTTTTTGTATTTTTGTGATGCAAGTGGTGATGGAGATAATGTAAATTCGAATTGGAGATGCAAGTAAAGTAAAGTGAAAGTAAAGTAAATTGCAGCAAAGTAACTAGAGTGTTTTCTTATATTTAAAATAGGACCGGGGTTCATGGTTTCACACTTGCATTCTCTCAAATAAAGTAGACGGTGGACATAAAGAATTACATGTGAGATTACAATAACATGTTTAACATTGAGTACTTTCATATGGGCATGACGTCCTAGCATAGAGATCTCTACGGTCATATTAATCCCTCTTATACTCCACCAAGATGCGAAATAAATCATAACACCTCGATAATTAAGGAAAAACCAGAGTATAGCTTTAAGCAATGTGACATGAAGTTGAAGTAAGAACTTGCTAGATCTAGTCATGGAGATTGATTAGTGTCACTTCAAATCCCCGGTAACAAGGTACTCCTTTTTATCCCTAGTGAGGTAACTTAGAAAGGTTTAACAAAACCTAAGTGGATCGCTGAACTTCTGTCACTTTCACAGCACTAGCCACCCCCCGTTACTCCAACTAATGCACCCATCACCCCACACACGCTCTCAAGAACTAGATTGATCAAAGCTAGCAAATAAGAACGGGGTACATAAGATACATCTACTCAAATAACTCAAGAGAAACAATTGCAATCTCAGATTCAATAACTCTTAGAAAAGATCCACCACATAGGAATTACAACGGTGCCCGTAATCATGTGAGGCAGCTCATACGGATCTAATTAGTGAAGCACATAGAGAGAGAGATACAAGTGCTACTTCCACAAACCCATAGCCCTGGGGTGGACTACTCCCTCTTCATGGAGATGTCCATGGAGATGACGTTGGAGGGGTAGGAGATCACACCGGCGGCGCCCCGCCAGAGTTTTCCCCCTCCAATCTGGAACTTCTGGTCTCTGTTTCGGTGTTTCGGTGTTTCAGCCGTGCTCTTCTCCGTAAGGGTACGGGGGACCCTTTTTATAGTCGGTTTTAGGTCAAGACGGAGTCGGTAAGTCGAAGATGGAAGGAATTGGGGCCACAGGGGCCAAAAGGGGGCCTCTCACGCGGCCATGGAATCTGGCCGCATGGAGGGTCCTCTTTTGGGCCTCCTTGCCCAATTCTCGTGGATCCTTCGCCCGCAAGTCTTCTCCTTCCAACAAAATGACCCCCGCAGATTTTCAGGTGATTTCACGGAAGTTTGCCCCCTGAAACGTCAAAAATATAGAAAACGGGGTTTCTGACAAGCAGGGTTAATTCCATAAAAGTTGGGGGACTTTGTAATTTAACCTCAAAATACTATAAAACATTGAATTATACCCTTATATGATGCAATATGTAATAGAAAACCATGTGAAAATATGCAAAATTCATCTATGCATTTTACATGCATCCGAGGCTCAGGCCATTACATGGTTTGCCCAGGGCTGCAGGCATGGCAGCATGCTGTGGCAGAAGTTGCAAAGAGAGATGCCGAGTACTCTCGCCGAGACAATCAAGATTGCAGATATGTATGCACTCGGTGATCCTACTCAGCCTCTGCTTGATTCTCCTGAGCCGAGAAGGAAGTTCCAAGATGGCAACAGGCGCAATGACTTCCGCAACAAGCGCAGAGGTGACCTGATTGATACTCGGTATGATCCAGAGGAGGTGAATGCTGTGGCCACGGCTGCTGGGTGTAGCCAAAGGCAAAAAAAATGCTGGAGCCCAATACGGGCAAAACCAGAATCAGGGCCAAGGCATCAAGAAACCCTACGCTGCTCCCCAGCAGAGTAGCGGCAACTCGGATGCAGTTCCGAACTTTATCTTTGCAAACATGAAGGATGGGCCATGCAGCTTCCATACTCGGCATCCGACTAGGCCAGCCAACCACACTACCCGGCAGTGCAGCTGGTGGGAGCGCATCAAGAATGAAGAACTGCCCCCTCCTCCTCCTCTGCCGGCTGCGAATGCCAATGTGGAGCCTATTCGGGCAGCTGCTCCCAGGCCTGCAACATTTCCGAGAAGGGAGAATGTGAACCAAGTGGCTTTAGGAGCCAACCCCAACTACAACTACAACGACAACCGCAACCGCAACCGCAACCGCAACTTCTACACCCGCAACAACAGGAACAACAACAACAACAACAACCAAGGCAATAACAACAACGGCAACCATGGTGGTGGAGACCGCAACCAGTACTAGGAGCATCATGAGAGCTACATGATCTTCGTCACCGAGCCAGTCGACAAGCAGTCGCAGCGCAGGCGCGCAATGGAAGTGAACGTCGTGATCCCGGCTGTGCCTCACTATCTGCGCTGGTGCGACCAAGAGGTGACTTGGTCCAAGGCTGATCACCCCAAGGTGATGCCCAATCCGGGTACCTATGCTCTAGTGGTGGATCCCACTTTCCTGGGACCCGAGAAGAACGTCCGCTTCAGCAAGGTACTAATTGACAACGGCAGCAGCATCAACATCATGTACCTGGACACATTGAAGAAGCTCCGCCTTGCCGAGAACATGCTGCTACCCAGCAAGACCACATTCCATGGAATTGTGCCGGGAGTATCTTGTGCTCCAATCGATCGCATCTGGATGGATGTCCTATTCGGCACCAGGGAGAACTGTCGCACCGAGTGCGTCCAGTTCGAGGTGGTTGATCTTCAGAGCCACTACCATGCCCTTCTCGGTAGGCCTGCCCTCACAGAGTTCATGGCTTCAACCCATGCTGCTTATCTGAAGATGAAGATACCAGGTCCCAATGGAGTCATCACCATCTCGGGTGATTACAAGAGGTCTTTGGAGTGTGCCTCTGCTAGTTCACAGCTGGCGGAATTGTGACGCCCCGAGATCGGGCACTATGCAGATTTCAGCCTTCCCGCCAAAATCCGCATAATAACCGATTCCAGGTTGCCAATTATGATAACATTACAACAGTTCACGACTATTCCACAATTACAACAGAAACAGATAGATACAAGATGACTCAAACGAGCCAGGGTTACAACTGATACATTACAAAGATCCAAAATAACAGCGGAAGAATCAACATATCGTCCGTCTACGGACAAGATCCAAATTGGACTAAGAGTCCTGAAGATAACCGAGAGCGTCCAATCCCTGCCCAGGCCAAGCCGGAGGGATTCCCAAGCTAACGTCGTCAGACTTCAAACCTGTTGACTGCAATGTTGAATATGCAGCCACGAAAAAGATTCGTGGGTCAGTACGGTTAAGTACTGGCAAGGGGGATAAAACCCATACTCACAAGATACCGGCGTAGCCAGTCATCACAAGATACAAATACTTTAGGATCAACGGAAAGGAAGGGGTTATTGCAAATAAGCGACAGCGGGCTGCACTAACCAACTACAGAGATTCTATCACTTCCGACTAACAGAAAGGAGATAAGATCGAGTATCGTAACCAACTGAAAGATAACTTCAAACAAACCCATCCTGGATCTCACCCCTTATCCAAAGAAGCAATCCGAGGATAACTCACACAGTTGTATTAATGATGGTTCAGGTTGTTGTGTCAATAATCCTATTACTAGTCAAGTTGTTAATCATTGGGTGAGATTGTGAATCATTAGTTTAAGTTGTCCTGAGTACTTGTTAGCCAGTACTTTCACCAAGTAATCCATAACCGCGGAAAACACGGCTTCTCGAGAAGATTATCCCTGCAGGGTTGCACCAATTTAGCCGTACACTCATGAATATCCCGCCAGATGGAGCGGCCACTCCACCAAGCGGGGCACTCAACACAATCCAACCCTTCTTCGCATCAAGCCCAAAGCACCTTGGGCGCACGGCTAATCGAGCCCAGAAGAAAATGGACCCTCATAGCACTCTAAGAACGTGTCCCCCTATATGCCGACTACAAAAGTTCCACCCGGGTACCAAGGGCTCGCAAGATCATGCATGCAGCAAATGGAAAACCCGAACTAAATGAGGCGATTTGGACGAGATGCGAATCGGGTCAAACTGAGGGGGAGCCCATACTCCCCAAATGCGGGTAGTGCGCTCATCATGGATCAATAGACAAGACCCTTTTCCTATTAGGGTCGACACTAGCGGGCCTCAAAACCTCTTAGGGCCTCCCGCCGGTGCCTTATCATCCAATTTATTATTAATAGTAACATTAGCATGATTGATTGATTGATTAAACATCGAGCCCCCAGAACATAATGAAGTAATAAAAGGAAGTAACGGGTAACAGACTCGAGCAAAACAACCCTAAGCAAGCTAGTAAGACACAGGCTCAAGCAAAGGTTATAGGAGTGGAGGTGAGGCAATATCAGAGTTAAAGGATTCATGTGATAGGTTCGTAACAGAAACAACTACTACTAAGGATAGAAGAAAAGAATCAACGGAAAGAATCGGTAACAAGTGATGAAAGGCAGCCATATGGCAGCAAGTGAGTATACTTGCCTGAGATCCCGCAAGGTAGCAGAACTTGTCGTTGCTCACATCATCTCAACGTCCTATCCGGGAAGAAGCAACGAACCTCGAACAAACACCGGATGCAACAATTACTACTAAGGCAAAAGATCCAGCATGATCAAGATATGGATGCATGACAATTTAATGGATGCATAGAAATAAACTAGTTGACATGATAAACAGATTTAAATGGACCCATATGCAATTTGAGTTGCATAGGAAAAGCCCATGAATTATGGTTAGATTATTTGTTTTCCAACTAATCATCAGGTGAAAGTGGTTTAGTATGATGCATGGATGAGGAAAACAATAAAATAACAACAATAGAAGCAATTGGAAATAAGGTTTACCAAGGTTGGAAATTCATTCACTAAGTTAGGAAATTTTGGTTACTTAAAGGTGTCACTCAAGCATTTGTTGTTTTCATCAATTTAAATTGTTCAAAACAGATCACAAAGTTTATAATTGAAAAGAAAACAAGATTTTAGTTGGAATACATGTTTCAAATATTGAAATTGGAATTAGGATAATTTAATTATGAATTAAACAATATTAAACAAGTTTTAAATGGATTTGAAACAAGTTTGAATTTAATTGAGGTTTTATTTGTTCAAAACATAATTTCAAACTCACATTTGAAAAGTTGACACTTTGATGGTTTGAAAACATATTTTGCATGTTCAAAATTATTTTATATTGAGCAAGTTATGATTTTATCAAATTTAAAGGAATTAAACAAGTATTAAATTATTTAGGCAATTTAAATTATTCAAACCATGAAACAAAATTTATATTTGAAAAGTTTATTCAAAATGGTATGGAAAACATATTTTATTTGCCTTATTTGGAATTAGTATGAATTATTTAAGAATTGTTGCAAATTACAATTGAATTATTTGAATTCAAGTTTAAATTGCATTTGGAAATTTCAAAACAGGAAACAAAGTGCAAACATGAGCATGGATGGAAAATTCATAATCTACATGTTTTTTTGATAAAAATAGACATAAAGTTTGTAATTATTGGAAATATAAAATGAAAGTTATGCATTAAACAAGTTGTATTTTGGTATAAAAGCATCTAATAGTTGGCACATATTACATTGTTTAAAACAGGGAACAAGTTGCATATTCAAGGAGGGCACATTTTTCTAACAGGGATTCATTTTTTGTTTTTTCAAAACGAATTTGAATGGACCAAGATATGGCCTAGCAAAGTAAGGCATGGTATTGCAAAATAAATGTGGTTTGTGGGATTTGAACCTAGGACTGTGCGTGGGGAGGGCCAAGGTGCTAGCCAATGGACTAGCATCGACTTGTGGTTGATTGTGGCGGTGACTGAAATAAGAGTGGACAACCCTAGTAACTGAAATTCACATGACACCTTCAGGTTGTACAGAAACAAAATAAGTAGAAGAAAAAGGCTCACGCCTCCGATGGGAATTGAACCCAAGACCTGCTGCGTGCGAGACAAGGGTGCTGGCCACTGGGCTGGCGATGACTTTGTGATGGGATACGGGACTGACAACACAAGAGGCAGCCGAGGCAGTGTTAACTGACGAAACAAACTGAAAGGGGAAGGGTCAGACTTCAGGTACACGATCGAGACAAACAGAAACAAGGATGGGTCGTCTCCTGGGCAGAATCCGATCCGTGGCTTGGCTGGGTGGAGCACCAGACGATACACCACCAGGATGCTACCTGCTCGCTGATGCACATCGGGGAGGGCTCAACCCGTTACTGTCCCAGCGCGATCAGCTTCTGACGAACAGAAACAATGGAACAGGGAAGAAAACGGACGGCGACTAGGGGGTGATTCGGCGAGCTAGAGGAATTACCGGACCTTGATGCCTTCGGTGATATTGGTGATGAAGGGGCCCTCGTTCCATTCCCGGGAACATAGGTTCCTCGAGGTGTCCAGATCGTGGCCGCCATGAAGAGGCAGGTGGTGGTCTCGGTGGGGTTAGGTGTTGAAGTTCAGAAGGGCAGAACGACCAGCAGCGAGGGGAAAGGAAGATGGCGGCGATGGGATGGAGGGGTTCTAGGGTTTCTGCCATCAGAGGGATGAGGGGGATACTTAAGGAGGGGGGATGCCTGGTACGGCACCTCATCCAGGGGGGTGGAGGGGGATCATACGGTGGTTCCTGTGTTCGTACAGAAGCTGACGTTGGCAGGAGGAAGAAAGCATCTCGAAGGGGTACTGGGCTAAGCTTGGTGGGCTGGGGAAAAAGGAATTGGGCTGTCTCCTGGCTCACCTCTCCCTTTCTATTATTTTTTTTCTCATATTTTTTTTTTGTAAGGGATAAGGAGAGAGAGAGATAGAAGAGAGTTTTGGGGAAATTTATTTTATGAAATTTGTATTAAGTTACAAACAGAAATTAAAGCAATTGTTAATCTTAGATTCACAATTTTGAAAGTTTAATTTGATTAAAAGGTGTTAGTTGAATTTGTTTCTCAAAGAGGGTTTGGGTTGTTTATTTGATAACTAAATTTTATTAATTTGCAACACAACAACAACAAGTAGTTTTTAAAAATAGTTTTCAACAATTTGAAATTATTAATTGGATATTAATTTGTTATGTGATTTTTTTTGGTAAATGGGGTTTGGTTTGGAAGTTTAGAAATAAAAAAATGGTATTTAATGAGTTCAATCAATCAAACATTATTGAATCAATTAGTTTGCAAAATTTTAATATTTAAACCCATATTGAAGTATGATAATTAGGAGTGATTTGATTTGAATTTTTGAAGTAGTCATTAGGGTTTTAATAACAGGGAGATTTGTATTACCAAGCAATTTGATTAGAACAAATTCAACCAGTGAGAAACAATTGAGTGGTTTAGTTTTGAAATTTTGAAATTGGAAGTTTAAATTGTTTTGAATTTTCAGTTGTGATGCAACATGGTGCAATGCAATGTGATGCATATGATGCAAGCAAAAAAAAAACAGGTAACACCCCAGGTGTTACAGACGACACCACTAACAAGGGATTGCGCCCTCGCAATCCACCTGCTAACCCGGGAGGGGAAAGAAGTTCGACTATCGATTCTTCGTGCTTCCAGTTGATCTCCTCGACACCACTAACAAGGGCTTCTCGACACCACTAACAAGAGATTCTTGCTCGGGCTGATGACGATGTTTTTCCACCAAGAATCTTCCGATGATCGAACCTATTAGGTTAAAGGCTCAGAAAACGTCCACCCACGTAGGATCCTAACACTTTGAAAGATAGACAAGGGGGGAAGACTCCAAAACAAATAAGATGGGAGGGGAAATAGATTAGGGATAAGGAGAAAACAAGAATCCTATTGAGATGTTTTTCCAAAATAGTTTAGCAGAAATAGTTTTTGACACTCTAGAAACAACGACCGTTAGCGAGGTTATCCTACAGGCTTTGCGGACCCGTTGCTTCGATAACCATTCGTATCGAAACAATCTCGGGAATCGGAACCATGCTCTGATACCATTTGTGACGCCCCGAGATCGGGCACTATGCAGATTTCAGCCTTCCCGCCAAAATCCGCATAATAACCGATTCCAGGTTGCCAATTATGATAACATTACAACAGTTCACGACTATTCCACAATTACAACAGAAACAGATAGATACAAGATGACTCAAACGAGCCAGGGTTACAACTGATACATTACAAAGATCCAAAATAACAGCGGAAGAATCAACATATCGTCCGTCTACGGACAAGATCCAAATTGGACTAAGAGTCCTGAAGATAACCGAGAGCGTCCAATCCCTGCCTAGGCCAAGCCGGAGGGATTCCCAAGCTAACGTCGTCAGACTTCAAACCTGTTGACTGCAATGTTGAATATGCAGCCACGAAAAAGATTCGTGGGTCAGTACGGTTAAGTACTGGCAAGGGGGATAAAACCCATACTCACAAGATACCGGCGTAGCCAGTCATCACAAGATACAAATACTTTAGGATCAACGGAAAGGAAGGGGTTATTGCAAATAAGCGACATCGGGCTGCACTAACCAACTACAGAGATTCTATCACTTCCGACTAACAGAAAGGAGATAAGATCGAGTATCGTAACCAACTGAAAGATAACTTCAAACAAACCCATCCTGGATCTCACCCCTTATCCAAAGAAGCAATCCGAGGATAACTCACACAGTTGTATTAATGATGGTTCAGGTTGTTGTGTCAATAATCCTATTACTAGTCAAGTTGTTAATCATTGGGTGAGATTGTGAATCATTAGTTTAAGTTGTCCTGAGTACTTGTTAGCTAGTACTTTCACCAAGTAATCCATAACCGCGGAAAACACGGCTTCTCGAGAAGATTATCCCTGCAGGGTTGCACCAATTTAGCAGTACACTCATGAATATCCCGCCAGATGGAGCGGCCACTCCACCAAGCGGGGCACTCAACACAATCCAACCCTTCTTCGCATCAAGCCCAAAGCACCTTGGGCGCACGGCTAATCGAGCCCAGAAGAAAATGGACCCTCATAGCACTCTAAGAACGTGTCCCCCTATATGCCGACTACGAAAGTTCCACCCGGGTACCAAGGGCTCGCAAGATCATGCATGCAGCAAATGGAAAACCCGAACTAAATGAGGCGATTTGGACGAGATGCGAATCGGGTCAAACTGAGGGGGAGCCCATACTCCCCAAATGCGGGTAGTGCGCTCATCATGGATCAGTAGACAAGACCCTTTTCCTATTAGGGTCGACACTAGCGGGCCTCAAAACCTCTTAGGGCCTCCCGCCGGTGCCTTATCATCCAATTTATTATTAATAGTAACATTAGCATGATTGATTGATTGATTAAACATCGAGCCCCCAGAACATAATGAAGTAATAAAAGGAAGTAACGGGTAACATACTCGAGCAAAACAACCCTAAGCAAGCTAGTAAGACACATGCTCAAGCAAAGGTTATAGGAGTGGAGGTGAGGCAATATCAGGGTTAAAGGATTCATGTGATAGGTTCGTAACAGAAACAACTACTACTAAGGATAGCAGAAAAGAATCAACGGAAAGAATCGGTAACAAGTGATGAAAGGCAGCCATATGGCAGCAAGTGAGTATACTTGCCTTAGATCCCGCAAGGTAGCAGAACTTGTCGTTGCTCACATCATCTCAACGTCCTATCCGGGAAGAAGCAACGAACCTCGAACAAACACCGGATGCAACAATTACTACTAAGGCAAAAGATCCAGCATGATCAAGATATGGATGCATGACAATTTAATGGATGCATAGAAATAAACTAGTTGACATGATAAACAGATTTAAATGGACCCATATGCAATTTGAGTTGCATAGGAAAAGCCCATGAATTATGGTTAGATTATTTGTTTTCCAACTAATCATCAGGTGAAAGTGGTTTAGTATGATGCATGGATGAGGAAAACAACAAAATAACAACAATAGAAGCAATTGGAAATAAGGTTTACCAAGGTTGGAAATTCATTCACTAAGTTAGGAAATTTTGGTTACTTAAAGGTGTCACTCAAGCATTTGTTGTTTTCATCAATTTAAATTGTTCAAAACAGATCACAAAGTTTATAATTGAAAAGAAAACAAGATTTTAGTTGGAATACATGTTTCAAATATTGAAATTGGAATTAGGATAATTTAATTATGAATTAAACAATATTAAACAAGTTTTAAATGGATTTGAAACAAGTTTGAATTTAATTGAGGTTTTATTTGTTCAAAACATAATTTCAAACTCACATTTGAAAAGTTGACACTTTGATGGTTTGAAAACATATTTTGCATGTTCAAAATTATTTTATATTGAGCAAGTTATGATTTTATCAAATTTAAAGGAATTAAACAAGTATTAAATTATTTAGGCAATTTAAATTATTCAAACCATGAAACAAAATTTATATTTGAAAAGGTTATTCAAAATGGTATGGAAAACATATTTTATTTGCCTTATTTGGAATTAGTATGAATTATTTAAGAATTGTTGCAAATTACAATTGAATTATTTGAATTCAAGTTTAAATTGCATTTGGAAATTTCAAAACAGGAAACAAAGTGCAAACATGAGCATGGATGGAAAATTCATAATCTACATGTTTTTCTGATAAAAATAGACATAATGTTTGTAATTTTTGGAAATATAAAATGAAAGTTATGCATTAAACAAGTTGTATTTTGGTATAAAAGCATCTAATAGTTGGCACATATTACATTGTTTAAAACAGGGAACAAGTTGCATATTCAAGGAGGGCACATTTTTCTAACAGGGATTCATTTTTTGTTTGTTCAAAACGAATTTGAATGGACCAAGATATGGCCTAGCAAAGTAAGGCATGGTATTGCAAAATAAATGTGGTTTGTGGGATTTGAACCTAGGACTGTGCGTGGGGAGGGCCAAGGTGCTAGCCAATGGACTAGCATCGACTTGTGGTTGATTGTGGCGATGACTGAAATAAGAGTGGACAACCCTAGTAACTGAAATTCACATGACACCTTCAGGTTGTACAGAAACAAAATAAGTAGAAGAAAAAGGCTCACGCCTCCGATGGGAATTGAACCCAAGACCTGCTGCGTGCGAGACAAGGGTGCTGGCCACTGGGCTGGCGATGACTTTGTGATGGGATACGGGACTGACAACACAAGAGGCAGCCGAGGCAGTGTTAACTGACGAAACAAACTGAAAGGGGAAGGGTCAGACTTCAGGTACACGATCGAGACAAACAGAAACAAGGATGGGTCGTCTCCTGGGCAGAATCCGATCCGTGGCTTGGCTGGGTGGAGCACCAGACGATACACCACCAGGATGCTACCTGCTCGCTGATGCACATCGGGGAGGGCTCAACCCGTTACTGTCCCAGCGCGATCAGCTTCTGACGAACAGAAACAATGGAACAGGGAAGAAAACGGACGACGACTAGGGGGTGATTCGGCGAGCTAGAGGAATTACCGGACCTTGATGCCTTCGGTGATATTGGTGATGAAGGGGCCCTCGTTCCATTCCCGGGAACAGAGGTTCCTCGAGGTGTCCAGATCGTGGCCGCCATGAAGAGGCAGGTGGTGGTCTCGGTGGGGTTAGGTGTTGAAGTTCAGAAGGGCAGAACGACCAGCAGAGAGGGGAAAGGAAGATGGCGGCGATGGGATGGAGGGGTTCTAGGGTTTCTGCCATCAGAGGGATGAGGGGGATACTTAAGGAGGGGGGATGCCTGGTACGGCAGCTCATCCAGGGGGGTGGAGGGGGATCATACGGTGGTTCCTGTGTTCGTACAGAAGCTGACGTTGGCAGGAGGAAGAAAGCATCTCGAAGGGGTACTGGGCTAAGCTTGGTGGGCTGGGGAAAAAGGAATTGGGCTGTCTCCTGGCTCACCTCTCCCTTTCTATTTTTTTTTCCTCATATATTTTTTTTTGTAAGGGATAAGGAGAGAGAGAGATAGAAGAGAGTTTTGGGGAAATTTATTTTATGAAATTTGTATTAAGTTACAAACAGAAATTAAAGCAATTGTTAATCTTAGATTCACAATTTTGAAAGTTTAATTTGATTAAAAGGTGTTAGTTGAATTTGTTTCTCAAAGAGGGTTTGGGTTGTTTATTTGATAACTAAATTTTATTAATTTGCAACACAACAACAACAAGTAGTTTTTAAAAATAGTTTTCAACAATTTGAAATTATTAATTGGATATTAATTTGTTATGTGATTTTTTTTGGTAAATGGGGTTTGGTTTGGAAGTTTAGAAATAAACAAATGGTATTTAATGAGTTCAATCAATCAAACATTATTGAATCAATTGGTTTGCAAAATTTTAATATTTAAACCCATATTGAAGTATGATAATTAGGAGTGATTTGATTTGAATTTTTGAAGTAGTCATTAGGGTTTTAATAACAGGGAGATTTGTATTACCAAGCAATTTGATTAGAACAAATTCAACCAGTGAGAAACAATTGAGTGGTTTAGTTTTGAAATTTTGAAATTGGAAGTTTAAATTGTTTTGAATTTTCAGTTGTGATGCAACATGGTGCAATGCAATGTGATGCATATGATGCAAGCAAAAAAAACAAACAGGTAACACCCCAGGTGTTACAGGAATCCATGGTCATTGCGGCCGAGAAGAAGAAGATGTACGAGGTAGTGGCTATGGCGCAATCTGCGCAAGGTGGTGCGCCTGGTATGTCGAGTTCCCAGTACGTGACTGCGTTCCAGGCGTCCCAACAGACAAAGAGGATCCAGGTTGACCCTGAGTTCCCAGACCGTGTTGCCATCATTGGCGCCGGGTTGGGAGAGAAATAGGAAAGCGAGCTCATCCACTTCCTCCGTGAGAATCGGGACGTCTTTGCATGGTCCAATGAGGATCTTCCGGGTGTCCCGAGGGAGTTAGTTGAGCACTCGCTACATGTGCGGCATGATTCCAAGCCGGTTAAGCAGGCTATGCGCCGCTTTGGTGATGAGAGGAGGAAAGCTATAGGTGATCAGATCACCAAGTTGCTGATAAGCAACTTTATCATGGAGGTATTGCATCCAGACTGGCTAGCCAACCCGGTTATGGTTGAGAAGAAGAAGGAGGACCCCAAGGCCGACACCGCATGGCGCATGTGCGTGGACTACACCGACCTGAACAAGGCCTGCCCCAAGGATCCATTTCCGCTACCCCGCATAGATCAGGTGATCGATTCCACTGCTGGTTGTGATCTCTTGTCTTTCATAGATGCCTACTCTGGTTTTCATCAGATAGCTCTCAACGCTGATGATCAAATAAAGACTGATTTCATTACCCCGTATGGGGCTTATTGCTATCGTGTCATGTGCTTTGGGTTGCGGAATGCTGGGGCAACCTATCAGAGATGCATGCAGAAATGCTTGCATGACCAAATTGGCAAGAATGTGCATGTGTACGTAGATGACATTGTCATCAAAACGAATAAAACACATACTCTGCTTAGTGATATTGAGGAAACTTTTGCCAACTTGCGCAAGTACAGGATGAAGTTAAATCCGACTAAATGCACCTTTGGCATCCCGGCTGGCAAGCTACTCGGCTTCTTGGTATCCAGTCGGGGCATTGAGGCCAATCCTTCAAAGATAAAAGCTATAGAGAGCATGTCTTTGCCGAGATCCCTGAAGGATGTGCAGAAGTTTACTGGATGCCTGGCTTCTCTGAGCCGCTTCCTGGGCCGAATGGGCGAGAAGGCCTTGCCTCTTTATCAACTCATGAAGAAGAGTGAAAAGTTTGTCTGGACACCGCAAGCTGATGTAGCATTCAAGGAGCTGAAGGCCATGCTGGGTAGCGCTCCTATCCTGGCTAGTCCGCTACCCAAAGATCCAATGTTGCTGTACATTGCGGCTACCAACCGGGTTGTCAGTGTGATGATTATGGTGGAAAGAGAAGAGGAAGGCAAGACTGTGCAGCGACCAGTGTATTACCTGAGTGAAGTGTTGTCCAACTCCAAGCAAAACTACCCGCATTACCAGAAGATGACTTACGGCGTGTACTTAGGCGCCAAGAAGCTGAAGCATTATTTCCAAGAGCATCCCATCACGGTGGTGAGTTCTGCTCCCATCTCAGACATCATGGGCAACAAGGATGCCAGCGGCAGATTAGCCAAGTGGGCTATTGAGCTGGCCGTGTACACTCCCTTGTACGCGAGAAGAGAAGCCATCAAGTCATAGATCTTGGCAGATTTCCTAGTAGATTGGGCTGAGGTGCAGTATGAACCTCCCTTGCCGGAAACCAACTACTGAAAGATGCATTTTGATGGCTCCAAAGTGAAGGAAGGCCTTGGTGTTGGCGTAGTGCTTACGTCACCTAAGCGAGATCAACTAAAGTATGTGCTGCAGATTCACTTCAAGGCATCTAACAATGTGGCTGAGTATGAGGCCGTGGTGCACGGCTTGAGGGTAGCCAAGGCGGTTGGCGTGCAGCGTATCATCTGTTATGGCGACTCGGACTTGGTGGTGCAGCAAGTATCAGGCACCTGGGATGCTCCGGATGCCAACATGTCATCATATCGGTTTCTGGTGCAAACCATGACTGGTTTCTGTGAAGGATGTGAGTTCCAACACATACACCGAGCAGAGAATGATGCAGCTGATGAGTTGTCCAAGTTGGGGTCTTCTCGGCAGTTCATCCCGGCTGGGATTGCCTTGGAGCATTTGAGAAAGCCATCTATCAAGCCATCCCCCAACTCGGAGTCTATATTCGTTCCTTCTCTGCCAGGCGAAGAAGTTGTTCCCATGGAGATTGACTGGGAGGCTGCAAAGGAGAACCCGGGGACTGGCACTCACAACCCGAGGACTGTCCCTCCTTACTCGGGGACTGCCCCTCCTAACTCGGGGACTGTCGCATTCATCGAGGGGGTCATTTCCGAGTACTCGGCGACTCGGGGCCTCGTCCTCAACTCAGAAGAGATATTGGTGGCTGATCCAATGGAAACGGACAAACCAGTGTTTCTCATCCGGGAGACACCGAGTTGGTATATGCCCATATTATCCTTTCTAAAGGACGGCACCTTGCCGAGTGATGAGGTTACTGATAGGCAAATTCAGAGAACATCCAAGGGCTACACTATCTTCAAGGAAGCGCTGCATAGAAGAAGTCCTACTGGCGTGCTGCAACGCTGCGTGGAACCGGAGGAAGGAGAAGAAATTCTGGTGGAGATACATCAGGGAGAATGCAGGCATCACGCCTCTTCTCGGGCTCTGGTCAACAAGGCTTTTCGGCATGGCTTCTTTTGGCTCACTGCCTTGAAGCAAGCTGAAGACATTGTGAGAAAATGCAACGGCTGCCAGAGATTTGCAAGTAAGATTCATATGCCAGCTTCCGAGTTGAAGAACATTCCCATTACTTGGCCATTTGCAGTTTGGTGTTTGGATATGGTTGGCCCTTTCAAACCGGCTAGAGGTAACATGACTCACATCCTGGTCATGGTTGACAAGTTTACCAAGTGGATTGAGGTGAAGCCTATTCGGAAGTGCGATGGAGTCACAGCTGTGAGTTTCTTGAAGGATGTGATCCTGAGATACGGCTACCCGCACAACATTATCACTGATAATGGCACGAACTTTGCTGAGGGTGCTTTTGCAAGATTCTGCAAGGAGAAGCGGATTCGGCTAGATGTTGCATCTGTTGCGCATCCGGCCTCCAATGGGCAAGTTGAAAGAGCAAATGGCATGGTGCTATCCGGCATAAAGCCAAGGCTGATTGAGCCATTGCTGAAAACACCTGGGTGTTGGCTAGACGAGTTGCCGATAGTGTTGTGGAGTCTAAGGTCTACCCCTAACCGATCAACCGGATACACACCATTCTTCCTGGTATATGGAGCTGAGGCCGTGTTGCCCACTGACCTAGAGCATGACTCGCCCCGAGTAACCCTCTACACTGAGGCGCAGGCTAGAGAAGCTCGAGAAAAAGACGTTGACCTGCTAGAAGAAGCAAGAGAGTTAACTCTGTCACGTTCAGCCATTTATCAGCAAAACTTGAGGCGTTATCATAGTCGGAAAGTAAAACCGAGGGTTTTCCGAGAAGGAGACATGGTCCTTAGGCTCGTGCAGCGCACGGCCGGGATGCACAAGCTTTCCCCTCCGTGGGAAGGGCCGTTCATTGTGAGCAAGGCTCTGCACAATGATGCCTACTACCTAGTTGACGCACAGGCACCCTAGAAGTACAGGCCGGATAGAGCCGGAGAGGAATCTAAGCGCCCCTGGAATGTAGCTCTACTCCGACTTTTTCACTCATGAGCAAATTGTGTATGTACCTTCTTATCCGAGTTAAAATTCTATTCGGTAATCTGAAATTGAACTCGGGGACTGCCCTCGTCCAAATTGCTCCTTGTGTTTTTATCCTATTTCTTACTTTGTCTATTCGGTTGAACCAATTAGAATTTCAAAAGCATACAAAGTAGTGTGTTTAAACCCACGGGACACTCTGCGACTCTGCTACTGTCCGCAAACCGGCTTCATGGCAAGCCAGAGAACAAGCCAAAGGGTCAATGAACACATGAAAAAATTGCTAAGGAAAGGAAACGTGTGGCAACCGAATAGGGTGTTTTGTACAGTTTTTTCTTTTTGGCTAAGTGGTGGGAAGCGTTACCATGCATATTTCTAAGTGGCTAAGTATTTCAAACTCAAACTTTGACATCTTGTGACTCGACTACCAAAAAAGCAACAAGTTGCAGGTAAGAGCTGAGACAAAAAGGAAGAGTGGATAAAAAATGCAACTCGGGGACTTGCATAGAAACGCAACCCGGCATTGAGCCAGAGTTGCTAAAATATCAAACTAAATTAAAAACTGAGTAGCAAAGAAACAATAAGTGTACGGTTACATCTGCACCCGGCATCCCGGGGATCTGATAAAAGTTCAAGGTAACAAGTGTTGCAGGATTCACTGAAGGGTAGTGGCAGTGTTGACCGCATCGGCGTTCTCGGCATCAGCGCTGGCGGAGGCAGCTTGGTCAGAGGTAGCCGTGGCGACGGAGACGAGATCTGTGGTGGAAGTGGAGGCAGCAGACTGAGTCCTGAGCAGCGCGTCGGCGTCCGTTGGCGCAGCAGCAGTCGCGCCCAACTCGGGAGCCGCCTGGTTGATCACCATCTCGGTGGTGATGGTGGCCCCTTGAGCGCTGGATTGCGGCTGCTCGGTGTCTGCGTCGGTGGCCAACTCGGTCCTTTCGTTGGCCTGCGCCTTCCCCTTCTCGGCTGCTCCTTTGGCGGCGTCTTCCTCGAACATGGCCAACTCCTCGCTGGGGATGTCATCGTCGTCTTCTTTGTCCTCGTCTTCATCTTCAGCTTCAGTATCTGGCTCGGGAAGGCCGTCAATGTAGGTGGCAGTATCATCATAGGAAGCAATCTCATATGCCACTGCTTTCCGGCGAGTGATGCACTCGGACTTCGTGGTCCACTTGGATTCTTCTCGGATAGTAAGGATCCTGCTGAGGTCCAAGTTCTCATACCAGCTGATGATGAAGTGCAGCAGCTGATCAGCTCCTGCCCGAGCTGCAGAGGCACGCCATATCTTCAACTCGGCCTTCACTCCATTCAGCTTCTCGGCGATCTCGCTGAAGCTGTCTGGCGCAGCTTGATCCGGCCAGAACAGATCATGCAATTTGTATGCAGTGGACACCATGGAGGTGCCCAAGCCCTTGAGGGAGCGGAGTTGAGACTTGATGCTCAAGAGATAATCGTTGATAGTAGAAGTGTTGTCGATGGGAAGGCCAGCCGCAGCTCGGAGTTGTCTCGCCTTCGCCAGAGCAGGCGCACTGGCAGAACGGAGCTCAGGGAAGATATCTGAAAAAGGAACTAGTAAGAGTTAGAAACAGAGGCAGAGAAGAGATGAAACCAGGTAGAAAAGGGGGCAGAGAAGAGAAAAAAAGTCAGGAGCAGAGAAAAGAAAACTTACGTTCCAAATCCACCAGCAGGGCTCCCAGCTTGACCTTCCAGTCGTTCTCATCCGAGATGTGCCTGTCTTCAATGCTGCGCATTTGCGATCTGGAGGACGAGTTGCTCGTTGTGCTTCTTCAGCATCGAGATCTCCATCTCGAGTGTTTTCTCTCTGGCCTTGGCAGTCTTCTTGACCTCGTCCTTCTCGGCAGCTTGGTTGATGGCATCCTCGAGGGCAGTTTTCAGTTTGACCTGCATCTTCTCAAACTCCGCCCTCTCGACGGTGCGCTCTTTCTCGATTTAGGCTTCTCGGGTTTCCAGCTGTTGCCGCACCTCGGCAGGCATGAGGCAATTCAGGTGCTGCTCCTGAAAGTTCTTGTATTCTTCTGCGGAGAGAACAGCAGTGTCAGCAGAGTAACCAGATAAGTGAATAGACACAATTGCAGAGAAGAGGGAAAAAGGCTCACCTTCCAGAGTCTGGATCTTGCTTTGGGCAGAGGCAGCAAAGACCTCGCAGTCGCGGTGCTTTTCCATTAAGTCATTCAGCTTTCCCGCAGAGAAAACAACAATAAAGCAAAAAAGCAAACACGGGCGTAAACACAAAACACACAAACCGAATTGCTGAAAGCTTACCTTCAACTTCTGAAATCTGGATAGTGCGGTCCAGTGCCGCCTGCTCCATCGCCTCACCGTCTTTCTTCTCGGCTTCAAGAGCCTCGAGACGGTCCTTGGCAATGCGGTGGTTCCAGAGTAGGCGGCGGAACAGTTTCGTCCTCTTTAGGAGGCTATTCTGTAGAAGAGAAGAGAAAAAGTCGTATTTTGAAAGATTTGGCCCGAGTAGACGGCAACTAGGTTGAGTTTCCGTCTACTCGGCCCGAATCTCGGGGACTGGGGGATTGGCTAAGAGGAAAAGAGAAGAGAAAAGAAGAACTGCAACTCGGAAAATGCAAAGAAAGGAGAAAACACTTACAGCATAAGTTTGCTCGACGTCCTCGGCGGCTTTGCGCAAGCAGAACAGCTTCCCGGCCAGGGTGCAGGTGGGGGTGGCGATGGTCATCGGAACAGAGCCAACATCGGCCTGATCCAGTCCGTTCGGTAGTGGTCGATCGGACCCAACTTAAGGCCATTTTTCTTTGGGTTGCCATGTGCATTGCTGTCCCAAGCTGGATCCACGAACCCTACTCGGTCCAAGATTGCAGTCAGGCCCTCCGATTCAATCTCACTGTCCTCTGCCTCGCGCGAGAAGAGCGAGGGAACCGGTGCTGGCCCTTTGCCCTTGGACTTGGCGTCGATCGCCTTGGCCTGGCCTTCCTTCAGTGCAGAAAACTTCTTCTCTCCTTTGGCCAGAGAAATCTCATGGCGCTTGGACACCTCCAGCATGTATTCCGGCCAGCTGGCTTGGGCACGGACAACAGCTCCAGCACTTAGCCCTTCGGCAGGACCAGAGAATCCAGCAGCAGCCGGGTTGCTGCTAGAGGAGCGGTGGCTGGCCGAGAAGCGGATAGAGGCACTTGGCGAGGAGCTGCTGGAGGCACTTGCTGGGAGGTAATTGTTGATGCAGTTGGAGTTGGTGGAGGAAGTGGCGCGTTCGATGGAGTCGCCTGCTGGGTAGGCGGCACAGGGGGGCCGGCTACCCGGCGCAGCATCTGGCTGCGCTTGGCTCTGGCGGACGGGCTCCACCACAGTCTCTTCTACCCGCTGCTCGGCAGCGGGATCAGGTTGTGTGTCTGTAACTTCTTCTACCCGCGGCCCGGCCGCGGGATCATCTTGAGCTGCAGCGTGAGTATCCTGCTGCTCGTCGGTGTCGTCTTGCCGCTCTAGGGCGGCACAGTCTTGTTGCTCGGCATCTTCTTCAACATTTTCCCCAGCTGATGCAGCTGGGGGAGAGGGTGGCATCTCGTCATGAGCACCATCCTGCGCAGTCTGCTGTGCATCAGGCTGATGCTGCTCGGAGTTCTCATCATCAACATCATCACCGGCGCTAGTGTTCTCGGCGCCGGTATCTTCTTCCACGTCAATAGGAGAGGACGCACGCGTCCTGTCCTGCTGGTCTTGCTCTTCCTCGTCATGTGAGAGATCTACGAGTTTATCAAGGGGCACGACGGCCTTTCTCTTGGGGCGAGGTTGGGCTGCAGCGGCAACGTCAGCATTGAGAGAAGCGCTGAGAAAAGAAAGAAGTTAAGTGAGGCAGAAGAAGGAAAGCGCAACAAAAAACGGTAACAGAGTGCTACTCGGATGGAACAACTTACCCTTTGCTGGTGGGAGGTTGTCTTCTAGCGGTGGTCTTCTTTCCACCCTTCTTCTTGGTTCTCTTCGGGGGGGGGGGTTCCTGGGCGTCACTTCCAACCCTCTTCCGAGTGCTGGGAGCTGCCACGGAGAGAGGGTCAATGTCCATAGCCTGTTCATCGTCATCCTCTACATTAGGATCCTCTGCAGAGTAGAGGAAGGAAGGAAGTTAGGAGACCAAGAAGAAAAGCAAAGAATGTTGCTAAGGAGCTGAGTGATGAGCTTGGTCACCTTCTTCATCTTCGGACCGATCCCGAATAGAGGGACCAGCTCGTGACTTACCGGGTTGGACAGCGTTGGGGATACACAAGGTATCCTGAGTGTCGTAGGCTGTGGTGTCATCATCATCTCGGTCCTTGGTAAAATTGGAGGTGAAGACCTCACAGTCCTTTTCACGCTGGCGCGGGATGTGCTGTGAGTACAAACAGATAGCATAGTGAGTTGGGTTGTAAGCTGAGGAGTTCTACTCGGGATAGCGTGCAAACACAAAGCATATAAAGCTAAGGAGTTCTACTCGGGATAGCATGCAAACACAAAGCATATAAAGCTAAGGAGTTCTACTCGGGATAGCATGCAAACATAAAGCATATACAGCTAAGGAGTTTCTACTCAAAATAGCGTGCAAACACAAAGCATATTAAGCTAAGAGTTTCTATTCGGTACCAGGGTAATAATACAAGGCACAGTGTACTAACCTGCTCGAT